>JAOTQP010001652.1:16743131-16781169 GCA_026413545.1 Cichladusa arquata
CCCCCTCTCGCTCGGCTGGGCGCTGCCCCCCCTCCCCACTCCCCCAGCCCAGCTCCCAGCCCGGCGCGATGATTTATTGAATGCCGGCTCTGCTCTGCGGTTGCGACATTCTGTCACAGGAAGCCGCGGTTAAATATTAACCGAGGCGGGCGAAGCGGGTCCCCTGCCCCGCCGGTGCTCACGGACGGCAGGTGGGAGCCTTTCCCCACCGCTTTGACGCCAAAAGCTGCTGGTCCTCAGCGTGACAGACACAGAGTGGGCATGGAAAGAGTGGGGAACCAGCGCTGCTCTGTGCCCAGCTCTCCTGCACGGCCCAAGAGCGAAGCCACCTGGGTGTGTCCCCAAACCATCCCACCACAGACGCCGCATCCCCTCGAGGCAAAACCCAGCCAAGCCCCCTCTCCGGGCCGCTTCCAGGAGTAATTCCTGGTGGGCGCTGACACCTGCACATGAGCGCACACCGTGATGCTCCGGGGCTGTGTTCTGCCACCCAGACGCCTTCGTGCCCACCAGAGCATCCCTCCGTGTGGCTGCACATCGTGCACATGGGGGGGGGGGACCCCCGTGGTGAGCGCGGCGTTGTGCGGGCGCTGACGGCGCTGCGTGCGTTGCCATGAGCGGGGGGTTTCCATGTGGAGGTGGGTGTTGCCATGGGTTTGCCGAGCCAAGGCGTTTCCATGGTGGCAGCGCGGTGCTGTGGGTCCTCCCAGAGGTGTGCAGCACCCCGGGATGCCACCGCTGCCTCTGCCGCTGAGTGCCACAGACCCTGCAGCACCTGAGTGCCCCTGCAGCCCCCCCAGCACTCCCTCACTCCCACCCCAAGGCAGCCAGAGCCCTTTTCCACGTGTTGTGTTTTCTTCACTTCACTTCTTCGGATGAATAATTAATAGAGGCTTTTTTGGTCCTCCGGGCCCTTCCGCTGGCCCCCTCCCCCTTCCCAGCAGGGCTCCAACAGGGGCTGGGGCTCCCAGTGCCACCAGTATGGATGGGGAATAGGGGCTGGGGCACAGCATCACAGCACTGGGTCTTCCACAGTGGTGAGTGGGACTGGGGGTCCTGCCTATCATCATCTTTGTCCCCTTCCATGGACTGGGGCAGCACCCACATGGCTAAAGAGACCCTGAGAAGAAATGGGGTGGCTCTCCTCCCACACTGAGCTCCTCCCAAAACTCTAGGGAGCCAGGAGACCCTCAAGACTCAGCACAAGGTCACCTACACTGTGACACCTGCAGAGGCCTGAGAGTCACCAGGCCCACTGGGGGGACTCGGGGACATGACATTTGGCACTGCACCACCCTGGCCACGCTCACCACGGCAGCGAGATAACTCCTGGCAGGAGCAGCTCAGGCCGGCTCAGCAAGCCCAGCCACGGTTTCAGAAGCCTCCTGATTTCATTCAGGCTGCCAAAGCTCCAGGTGATGCACGACACCGGCCCTGCCAGGGCAGAGGCTGCTGGGCCAGGAGCCGGGAGCGAGCTGCTCGTGCCCGGGGAGCTGCGCGTGCCCGCGTGTGCCCACGTGTGCCAGGGTGCCATCGCCTGGCACTCGCCTCTGCCAGTTGCTAAGGGATCCTGCTGAGGATGGGCAGTGGGAGCTGGCACTCAGCTCAATCCCAGCACTCAGGGGAGCAGCTACATCCCCCATGGCTCCCCACAGGGACCCCCACCCCATGAACATTTGGGGTGTGGGAAGAATAAGGGTCTGGCCGTGTGGGTGGGCACTTGGCCAAGTGCTGGCCCTTGAGGGGGGTCAAGGCAGAGCCTGGCACTGTGACTGTGCTCCTTGGTAGCCACGCTGTCCTGGTACATGGGCACACACCCTCCCACCCACTCCTGTGCCTCCAGGGCGGCCAAACCCCTCTGCAAATATGGGTGACAACCATGGCACAGCATGAGGACCCTCTGAGGTCCTGAGCCCCCACCCACGGCTCCCTCAGCAACACCGACCCACAGGGGCTGCTGCCCCAAGGCCCAGAGCTCCCAATATTGGGAGACCCCAATAGCAATGGGTCCTGGCTCTGATGCCCCCATCTGTGGGTGTCCCAGGGAGACCCCAGTGGCACCTGATCCTGCTGGGAGAGGCATGGGGGCACCTACATGTGGGTCCACCCAGAAGGGTCCCAGTGAGACCCCAATGTCAGCAGGACCTTACACAGGTGCCCCCACCCATGGGGGTCCTGGTGAGATTCCGGTGACACCTGATCCTCCTCGGACCCGACCCTGGCGTCTCCACCCGCGGGGACCCGCAGCCCAAGCCTGGTGCCGGTGCCGAGCCCGTGCGTGGGGGAGCCCCCGCCGCCCTCCGCGGCGCAGGACGCGCGTCCCCGGGCCGTGGCGGCCGCGGGGCTGCGGCAGGAGCCGCTGGGCGCTGCTGCAGCATCCGTCACCTGGCTGCGGGCGGGCACGGGGCTGCGGCGCTGCGGGGTCGCTGCCTGCCCGCCGGGAAGCGCCGGTCGGGGCGCGGGGAGCCGCCGCAAGACGGCCGGGGTGTCCGGGGTGAAGGCAGGGAGGGAGCGGTGTTTTTACTGGCATTGCAAAATGGAGGTGATGGCGCGGGGGGGGTGTCGTATTTGATTTTAGCTATCTATTTTTATGTGTTTTCTGTGGGGCTGTTTCCATCTGGGGGCATGCGGCTGTGCAGTGGGAATACTCTGCTCGTGCTTTAACTCATTTGCTGGTACACCTTGTATTCTCTTGCTCTGTAACCTGGTTTACATTGGACATTGAGTTGGACTGAAGCGGAGGCAAAAAGAAGAAGAAAGTGAGCTTGGAGGCTTAGTGGCAGAAAGAGGCAGTAAATTCCGTCATTGTTGAGCAATGCTAGTAGAAGAAACACATTTGTTATCTGAAATCTCACAAACAAGAGGGAAGGAAAAACTTGTTTATTCATGCTCTGCCAGTTGGCAGATCTCTTTGTTTAGAGAGCGTTGAGCCTTGAGTGTTGTTTGTTGCAATCGTGATATTTATTTAGGTGACTTTCCCAGAAAGGGCGCAGAGTGGAAATGACTTTAGAATATGTTTGTGTGATTTTGAGGAGAGACTGTGTATGGCATGAGAGCTTTTAAAAAGAGAGAGGAAAAGAAAAAAGACACAATACATCCTGTCGTGATCATACATGCAGCATTATTATTTTACCAAATCGCCGGGGCTGGTTTTTCACCATAGGACATATGCTTAGTATGTCAGCAGAACCTTATTATAGGCAGAGGGTGGGTCTTCCACCCACAATAGATTTCCTCAAAATATTCCTCACAGTGTGAGGTTTTCCTAGCTCCAGCTGTGCTGTGTATGTCCTTCGCTGTTTTGATGATGAATTATTCCTGGAATGCCAGGGTCTGAGGATGTGGTGTTATATCTTCCCCCTTCTCTTTTATATGTGGGGAATCTCTGCAAATGACTGGTTTTACTGCATTGCATCTGTTCTTAGCTCTGAAACATGAATACCAAGCTGGCTGTGTTGGGATTTCTGAAGAACAGGAATAAGTGATGTGGTTGGGTGCTGCAGTTCTTGTGCTTTTTGCAATCCAATTTTTAAAAGGGACTCTGAACTTTAATCCCTAACTGACGCATTTACGAAAAACTTCTCCCCTAAGGGTTTTCCCTCTGAAGATAAAAAAATCACCTCTTTAAAGGTGTATTGAGCTGGGCACTAGGGATATTAATCACTTATATAAAATTTCAGCTAAGTGAATATAAATAATGTAATTAATATATACATGTGTATGGACAGGCACATGTCTGTTAGTGCTTGCTGACACTAGAAACTTTTTATGTAAATGTTTTAGTATGAGAAAGGTATGCAATTTGTAGAGGTAGTTTGCAGTGGCACATGCAATTTTGCTTCCTCTGCTGCTGTCAAAGAGGAGTAACTGCCTTAATCAGATTGGAAGCAGAGTGTGAAATTGTCATTTAAAGTCCCGTTGTGTTTCAGGACACAGCTCCTACTTGAACATATAATGTAGTAAGACCTCCAGCATTTTTTTTAGGGGGAGAAAAAACAGTCTTAAAGTCATGGTTTTAGAATGTCTTCAACATAAGTAAATTCACCAGGCCATTTGAAATATTCGGCTGTGCCTGTATGCTCAAATTCTCAGTGGCTGTGTTTTTTACTCTACTCTCCACTGGAAAGTGTTGGTCTGTTTCTGTGAAACCGAGCTGCACAGAGATTTACTGGCAAAATGTTTGGAAAATGGGGGTGGCAGTCGATAGAGATGATTTAAAAAAAACTAGTGAAAACCAGATTTTCTATGTCTGGTATAGGGATTGTTAAATATGAGGAGCTTCAGAAAATACAGCCTCTAGCATGACTTGGGAGTTGAACTCTGAAATATCACCCTACTGTTTATGTGGATTACAGGGAGTTTGAACTCCTCCTGTTTCAAGTAGTGTCTTAGCTGGAGGAAAAACCCATCTCTTACTAATCACATATCCCCTTGCCCATTAGCAGCAAATTCTTGTGTGGAATATGAACGCATGGAAAGTAATTAACATATTTTTAGCATTTTTAAAAGAAAGTAGCACTAGAAGATGACTATAGTCTGTAGGGAGCAGAGTGTTGAGGTACCCTTTTAGAAGATATCCCAAATTAATATTTAGCTCGTGTGGTACAATGTCATTGTAGTTGAAGTCGTATACTGGTGAATTTTTTTCAGCTCAGAGGCAGTATTTATTTATCCTAGCAGGGAACATGATCCTTGGATCTTCAGGATTGCTGCTTGTGTCTTTGTAACATGCAGTTCCCCAGGCTGAGAGAAATGGCAGTCCCAGATTTCTGCCGTTCCAGAGGCAGTTTTGAAACCATTCCCTGCCACCTTCAGGATGTTGCTCATGCATTTTTAGTTTGGGTTTTTTTGGTGGTGTGATAGAACATGGAGTTCGCTCTAAATGTAGCTGTTTAAAGCACATTTGAAGCACATGCACGCATTTCAGTTTTCTTGTGTCCCACGGCATTCCTATTCTTAGCGTAGCCAGCAGAGAGGGTATCTTCCATCAGGCTTTTGTGCTCAGGGCAACCAAATACAGAGTCTACACCTAACTAGGCAGAACCTTGTAAGCTTCTGCTTTTTCCTCTGTGTGCTTTGGCCAGTGATAAGCATATGTGGGTGTGAATGAGTTGAATTATGCTATAAGGGCAGCTAGAGATAAA
Source organism: Cichladusa arquata (assembly GCA_026413545.1). NCBI lineage: Eukaryota > Metazoa > Chordata > Aves > Passeriformes > Muscicapidae > Cichladusa > Cichladusa arquata. Next base: position 16,748,276 of record JAOTQP010001652.1, read on the forward strand.
CGGGGTCCTGCATTACTCTAAAGCACCTAATAAGAGATCCTAGTCAACAGTTTGTGGTAGGAAATTGCACCACTGATGAAGTACTAACTGGAAAATCCAATCCTGTCCCTTCCCCTTCCAGCTTAGCCGTGCCTCCGTGGAAGTGACCACAGCTGACAGGCAAAGGGTAAGAGATGAACAGCCGTTGCTTAGGGCTTAGATTAGGAAAGGCTTTATTGCTAATACCTAGAGCTTGAATTAGCACCAGGTTTTGGAAACAAACAGAATGCATGTGTTTCCTGTCAGCTCAGAGTGGGAGAAGGAATCTTTGGTGCTTCAGGAGTTACCTTTTGCTTTTCTGTCTTGTGCTGTGTTAGCAAATTTGCTGCTGCAAATTGCCGTAGCTTAAAACTTGGTGTGTCCTAAGACTTGATGTCTCAGATCTTTAATTTTCTAATCTTCTTTCTCCTTCCCTTGGCACAAAAAAAATTTAGCTAGTTTCTAGTTAATCAGAGGAGTTCTCGATGTCTTATTAGTATAGCATGCTTAACAAATAACCCAAACCTATTGAGATTATGAGTGACAGAGAAGTATTACTAAAATCTCTCACGTGCTTATTATGGAATGCTGTTTTCTTCCCCCAGCTTTTATGCATTAGCATCCTGTTGTCTTTATCAAGTTCAAGCCAAATAGTTCCTTGGACCTTTTGTGTTGCTATATTTTTTCCCTTCCCGTGTTACCCCACTCTGAAATCCCTGACTTTCACTGAGCACAGCTCAGAAGATAACACCTGACTGCTGGCAAGTTGCATCAACGTGACCTGTCCATTGCTGTCAGGGCCAAGCTGTCAATGTGCTGCTCCACGTGAACTGCTGCTTCTTGTGTAATTCTTGCTGCAGTTCAGGGATGTGTGTATGTGTGTGCTCAGTGTGTGGCTCAAGTTCATTGTGTATGTGTGTGCATGCACAAATTTGGGTTGCAAGACTGCATTCAACTGAACAAAGTACTCCTTAATCTGTGTTCATCAGAAATAACACATTTCTGCATTGGCCAGTACACCACAAATAGCTGTGTCTTTCTGTTCAGGTCTAGTCTAACCACCTTGGAGGTAATTTTTAAAGATTTACTTAGAAGCAGTGTCAAATACGACACTCTACAAGTTCAGATTTGGACCTGTTAGTCTGAAAGGCGTTACAGTTGGTTTGGGGCATTGTTTGATACTTGGTTTTTGAAGCATTGTAATTTTTGCAGTGTAAAATCCCAGTCTCCTGGGTTTCAGAGCATTTCTACTGCCTCACAGATGGAGATGGCCAAGGCATGAAGGTGCTGATTCAGTACCACAGCTGAGCTGCCTTGATTACTCTTTGTCTGTAATGGTTTACTGACAATTCACAAACCTGACAGTCATGCAGGAAATGCCTTTTCTGGTTGTTTCTACCTTCTGCTGTGAACAGCTGGATCTCTGTAGGATCATGTGTGGTGTACTTGCTTCATTCACACTCATTCCCCTGTTTCTCTTGCCCAGGAAGGATACATGACTTGCTGAAAAGAGAGAAAATGCTATGCTGGGGCTACTCGTCTTATGGACAACCTGGGATAGGTAGCAACCTCCAGGTCATCATTCCTGAACCACAGGTGTATGGGTTCATCCACGACAGAAATGTCAAGGAGGTGGCATGTGGAGGAAACCACTCTGTGTTCCTGTTGGAAGATGGGGAGGTGTATACCTGTGGCTTGAACACCAAAGGTCAACTGGGACATGACTGTGAAGGAAGCAAGCCAGGTAAGTCTCCTTTTTATATGCACTTCAAACTGTCTTGAGGCTGGTGGGCTGAGAACATTATGGAAGCTGCTTTGTGCTGATTGCTGTAGAGCTGGAGCAGCCAGCAGAGCTGATAATTGTGTCACATAACACAGTAGTGATGCTGGATAACACTAGCTGGCTCTGGAAAGCTAAAGCTGAGCAGCATGGGTGAGGAGACAGGTCTGCTCGCTTTGCCTGGGAAATGCATCAAAACAGAGGCGAGCACAGATGGTCTCAGGGCAGATTTTGTTATCTGGCATTATGTTGTCTCTTTATAAAAAGGAGGAGAGGCCCATGAGTCACGAGTGTCTTTTGCTTTTTCTTTTCAATTGCACTGCATTGTTATGCCCACTCTTACTCAGCTGTTGCTGGGAGTTTTCTCACTTTCACCAAAGAGTACAAGTGGTTCCATGTCGATTATAGTTGTGGAGAACAAATTTATGTTTAGCCTAGAGGGTTTGTAAATTTTGTTTCCCCATTTCAGAATCCCTTGTCAAGTTGTGCCTTCACTACTCCTTTTTTGCTTTCCTAATCTGAAAAAAGGTCACTTTAGTAGTGTGTTCCCCAGACTCACACTGCATCTTCATTGTGTTCTGGTGGACAGAGCTCATGAGTGCTGAACCACAGGCAGCTACTGCCTCTCCTTCCCAGGGTGAAGGAGTGATTTAGTTGTTAGCTGTTCTTGGAAAAAACCCTGAAGCCTTTCTTCTGGATTCTTCTGAATGTTGGCCTTCCAGTTTACCTTCCTTTATCTTCTTGGTTTTGGCATGTGGTAAAGATACAGGTATTTCTGTTTCCATAATATAGCAGTCCTGTGCTATGGGTAATTAGAGCAAAAATTCCTCAAACTGCAGGCTACCCTCTGCAGGGCTTGGGTCTTCTCTAGTGTAACCTATTATTGCATGACAGAGAGAGAGAAGGTGTGTGCAGAATAGCCACAGTTCCCCGTGCAGTATGTGTAAATCTGACCTGACTGACCCTATTGCTCCTTTCCTCTGTCTGTCTTTTGTCTCTTTCTCTCAAAATGAGTTGGCGGGTGTTGGATGCTGGATGACCAGGGTGCTGGATTAGAGGAGTTGACCTTGAATCTGCCCTCGCTTGCTTTTCCTACAAGTAGTTTCTCGACAATTACTGAAAGAGACTGGGAATAGCAGGAGTTTGTAAGTCCTCTCTGTGCATGTCTTCTGAGGACTTGTAAATTTAGGCTCTGGAATAAATGAGATTATTGGTAAAAGGGAGCCAAGCCTAGTAAATATTTAGCTCAAACTGCTGAGGATACTTCATCCTGCAAACCACCCAGCTAGCTCAAGGCTAGTGTGGAAGCCCCAGAAATCCAGTACTGTTTTGAGTGCTGCAAAGGTACTCTGAGAAACATCTTTGGGCTACGCTGCTGTTTTACCCATAAAACAAAGCAAGCATAAGCTGATAATGAAAATGGAGGATTCACAGCAAGTAGATCAGAGCTGGAGATGGACTTCATGAATCCTGAATGCTGAAGTGTAGACCTCTCTCAGCTAGGTAATCGTGCTTTCAGCTAGACTTGTAAAAGAGGGCCAGTCTGAGATTTTGAAATAGAAGTGAAAGATTCTTTATGTTTGATCCCAAGTGCCCTTCTTCCACCCCTTAAATTAGAGTCTGTCACCAGGATGTGAAACCAAGTCCCAGTTATCCTGCAGTTATCCAGTTTCTTTTTCTGAGAAAGGTTCTGCAGTGCTGCTCTCTGAGGAGCCTGTGGCAATCCCAGAGAAATGGTGTTTCAGCCCAGCATTACTGGCTGTGGCTGTGGTGGGATTTCTGCTGGCTGGGGCAGGTGGGAGGGATGTGCTGTAAAGCGAGGAGCAGCTGCTCTTTTTAGCTTATGGTGACCGGTCACAGCAGCCTTTATGGTAACAGTAAACTGGGAGAGAGCCCCACCACACACTCCTGTGCTTTGTCTTGCAGCACTGGGAGCTGAGTCTCTTAGTTTTCATTTGCAAATGGGAGCAAGAAGAATCAAGCCATCCTCTTTCACCCGCACTTCCTCTGCATGGGATAAAGACAGCCTTACACCTTCTGTGTAGAAAGGCCTGTTGAAGATGGTCTTTTCTGTTTTCCATTGTTCTGGGCCTGTGAGTGAAGCCATGCCTGATGGGTGAGGAAGATGCATGTGTGGGACACAGGGTCCTGAGCAGTAGGAAGTGATAGAGAATCCTGTCAGGAGAAGTCTGTGGTAGAGAATGGGAGAAATGCCAGGAACTGGGAGTCCTGGAGCTGCATATCTCCAGCCTCTGCTGGGCAGGGCAGTGTGGGCTGAGGTCTCTTGGTTTTCCTGCCCTGTGGCTTGATCCTGCCAAGCCCATGAGGCCAGCTAGAAGTGGGTGACCTCTGCCCAGCTCTGGAGGTGAGCTCCATCTCCTGATGTAGGAGGCTGTGGCACAATACTGATTGTCCCTTTCAGGCAGCCCCTGGGGAGCCTCCTTTGGGCTTCACAAATGCTTACCAGGGCTTTTCAGTGTGCCTTGGTCGTGTTTGAGAGTAACATGGAGAGACAAAAATGTGCAGGGGGTTTTGAACCTTGTGAAGGCTGCATTGACTTTCTAGGGGTGGAGTGATCCCCTTCCTGCTGCCTAGGTCTTCCCTAAGAGGAGGCTCCCTTTTATTTCTCACCATTTCATTTTGCTTCTCATTCATGCCGCTCACAAAAATGTCAAACAGTGGCACAGAATTGTTCCAGCAATTCCTCTTGGAGGAGCCTTTTAGAGGGCTTTTGAAATGAAAGAAAATGTGTTAATTAAAAGCTGGGTTTATGGTCACATCTGCTGACCCTGTGGATGTAATGTGGAGAGGGGGATAGCAGCTGGCAAAGTGGTTCTTATGCCTCTCCTCTACAGGGAACAGAAATTACTGGGAGAGTGCATGCCTCTGAAAGAGCCTAAGTCAGTAGAGGTTTATTTTCTGGAAGTGCCCTTTCCTCTGAATTTTATATTGAGGTGCTAAAATTAATATTTAAGATGCCTAAGAACTTTAGCCTAACTAAGATAACATTCCTTTTGAACTAAAAGCTGTCTGCTTCTAAGTGTTTCAAACTCCCTCCTTTTGATAATACCAGGGGGATACCAAGTGTGGCACTCTCATAGCCCTGCCACAAGCCAGTTTCCCACATTGTCACGCTGTTTACCAATTCAGTTTTTCTTCGATTGTGGTGATGAGCAAGGTATTTGAAGAGTCCACCCCTCTTAGGGGTGGATATCTGGCTATGATAATGTTTCCTCTCCTCTTTTTTTCCTTTTCCTCCCCAGCACATTCTGTAGCTTGTGTCTCTGCAATCACTTGGCAGGGATGCAGAGGGGTAGGAATGCTGTTCCAGCATTCTCTCACCGTGGCCATGATTAATAATAAAGCTTCTGTCTGACCTGCCCTAATTTTCACTTATGTTGTTACGCCCTTGAAGTCTCCAGAGTCTCTGACCATGTCTTAGGAGAAGCAGCTTGGCAGTTATGGTTGTCAAGTATTGAACCCAGTGTTTTGCAAAGTTTGCATTGATTTCCTGAAATTTAGCAGATGATAACATGCATTGTCTCTAACGGGAAGCAATAATTTTGTAGTGCAGTAGTTTTAGGAAAAAAACCTGTTTTTCATAAGTATATCTTAATTTCACTTTTTTCAGTCCTATAATTTCACTTGGACTGATTTTCTTCAGGTTTGCCATGACGTCTTGGCTCCCTGTGATGATTCTTAGATAAGTGTTTTGTCTGAGTGTGCATGCTGGAGAACAAAAGACAGGCCGAGGTACCTAAGGTAAAGGTACCTGGGTGGAGTTCTAGAGGAGTGTGAAACAGCTGGCTGGTTGTTAGTAGTTTGTAAAGCTTTAAAAACCTGCCCAAGTCTGAGATGTGGAACTTCGTTTTGGTTCTAGAGATTTGTTCTGCTCAAGTCATTTGGATTTCATTTGAGTTCTGCTAGTGAGAAAACCTGGGCTTTGGTAATTAGTGTCTCAAGAGAGCTACAGAACAAGTCTCAAGCCAAATTTGCCTCAGACCTTTTGTGTGATAAAATACAGCAGACAAACCTATGATTTTTTTTTTTTTTTTTTTTACAAAATTCACTCTCTGGGTACAAATTTGCAGGGGAGCACTGCAGTTGTGGAATCTCTCTGCTCATAGCTTATGATAGAAATATCATCATAATGTTCATTCTCTTTCAAAAAGCAGGAAAAAAGCACCACCGAAACAAACAAATTAACCAACCCAGGTGATCCGGATCTTCTGGATTTCTCTGAACTGAGTGGCCTTTCTTTTCAAATGTGAGTCCACTCGTCCTGAGCCTCAGCACAGGATAGCAGCAACAGAGAGCTCTGTGTCCAGGGCAGTATGCTTGTTAATCATAAACCCCAGAACAGCTGAGAATTCAGATGTGCCACCTGCTTGGAAGGACAGTCTGTGTGGATCTTCCTGTTTTAGCCTCTTCCCGGTGGGTGACAAGTCAGGCACAAGATCCTGGTTGCTCTGGAGGAGAGGTGGCAGGGCTTGTGTTTGTTGTGAGCAGGTTACAGACCAAGAGCTGTGTATGTTTATGTTTCAGCACCCATTGTAAATGTTACTTGTTTAAAAAAAAAAAAAAGTAATTAAACTGGTCCCCCCTTGAGAAGTTGGGTATGTTCATTTGTACTCGTCCCTCTTGCTCCTTCGATCGATCACAGGATCTGACCAAGCTATTTCAGATTGCTGTGCCTTCTCTAGTGGCTGCAGTGGATTTGCTTTATGGAGTGTCAATTTCAGCTGAATTGATGCCATTTGGGCTTCAGAATGATTTTTAAAATTAGATGTTGAAATTTAAAACGAACTTAATTTAGAAACAATTGGTGTTTGGTTGGATGAGAAGGAAAAGAAATGTTTTCCCCAAAATATCTTAAATATGCCTGTGTTGTGTTGAATTGACTAGCTGAGGGATTTGAATGTGCCAGATATTTATAGTGGGGGTTGTTTTAAAATTTGTCTGGTCTTGAACTGATTTGTGCCAGTATTTTCCTAGGACTAGGAGAACCTACACTGAGGAAAGAGAAGGCTCTTTAGGAGGGCCTAAGCAAGTAAAAATCTGATTTCTTGACTGTAAAGAAATCTAGTCAGCACCTGAAATGGCTGTAAGGTGTTCTCAGATGCAACTCTGAAGTCTTGTCTCTAAACACACGTGTATTATTAGAACCACCAGATTCCTCTCTTGATTTCATTTTGCTGAGAGTTAAAAACAAGGATGAGCCCAAGGAAACAAGATACTGCTTTTTTTACAGTCAGTATGATCTGTTGTTACAGAGGACAAGAGGGACAGTTTTAATGCTTCTTTACCTCAAAAGGCAGAGCTGCAGTAAAAGAATGACCAGATTTTTGCCTTCTGACCAGGCAAATTTGGCAACCTAAACTTGTACTTACCTCTGTTGTATTTGTTACTTGTCACTCCTGTATCATGCATACCCTTCAGAGGCTTTCTGAAAGTGCAGCTGAAATAAAAGCCTGCAAATGAAATAAAGGCTGTCTGCCTGCCTTGGAAGGAACATGAAACTTTGGCACGGTGTGTGGCACTAATGACTGGCCTCTTTCCTGCAGCCATGCTGAAGCTGGCAGATGTGTTCAGGATAAAATGGGTGTGTAGTGAGTTAAAGAGAAGGGCAGGGAAGGAGCTGGAGGTGATGGATGCAAGTTGTCTGGATGCCCCAACCTTTTTGTAGTCAGAATAGTTGCTTGTGCTGGACAAAAGTGGTGACTTCATTAAGCTGAGTAAGTATTGGCTGAGAGTCACAGCTTCTGGGAGAGATTTGAGTAATTTAGTGGCTGTTGATTTTGACTTAGTTAGTTATCTTCAGACAGCCCAATACTCTTCCTTAACTGTATTGGAAATAGGACTTTGTATCAAACTTTGTGTGACACTTCTTATCAGAAATCAAGTATTTTTGGTAGCTGAAAAAAACTGGTAAGACATGCTCACTCTCTTCAACACCTGACCTGCCTTTTAAACAGCTGCCTGCCTTTAAAAGCTTGCCAAAAAGGAATCTACAGATGCTCATATCTTCTGTTCTCAGAATGTCCAGTAGATAAAATTAATAAAATTTATTTTTTAATATTGAATAGAACTGCATTCTTTGCCTCTCTTTTTCCAGTCACCATATTTGTTTGCAGTAACGTATTTTTAAGCAATATTTGTGAAGCTGATGGGAATGCCCTTGAAAGCAAGGGCAGAGGTGCTCTACTGAGTGTGAACTGTGCAGGTGTGGCTTTTCAGAAATGTGGCTTTGTCTTGCTCCCATGCAAACCACTGCAGGATTAAAATAAATGGGAACAGAGTGAGGAGCAAATCAAGCACTTTTGGAAATCGTATTACTTAATCAAAGCTTGAGCCTGCCACAAGTGAGGCTCTCAAGTGTCACAGCTTTGCAGTGTGTAGCACCAGCCCATCAAATCCAGCATCTATGCACTCATTTCCCTAATTCCCCCTTCTACTTCTGGTATCCATTCTCAGTATGTCATGCCAAGGTTTAGTGCATCCTGCCCCCCCTGGACTTGCTGCCTTGGAGCTGTGGGATTTGCTGGGGTGTACATGGTGGAACTTGGGGGGTTTTCAATAGTCATGGACCAGCCACAGCTTCTGTGCTGCCTGCCAGTGGCCAGCAAGCCTGGCTGAGTGGCCACCTTTAGAGCTCTCTGCCACAGAGAAAAACAGGCTCTCTCTGGGTTTTCTGAACATTTGTTTTCCCTGTGTTTCTTTAGCGACTCATGGTGTTTAATTTTTTTGAAAGAACTGTCCTTACTAGTTTACTTCCATGGTCTGAAGGTGAATTCTTCCCTCTGCCAGCTGATGCTTGCCAGACTGAAGCTCTGTATGCCTGAGCAGCCCTTCCCAGGAGCCTGCTCCAGCTGTCTGTCCCCATGCCAGTCTGCATCTATAGCTCCTCAGGGAGGCTGTGTCCTCTAGACAAAAGGCAGCAAAGTGGGGAGGGCTTTCTGCCTGTGCCTGAGGAAGGGCTTTGCTTTCTCAGGGTAGGTGTCAGGGGAAGTAGCTGGCAAAGCATATGTGAAGTGACACCCTGGGATGTCATGGTGGCCTCTCATGAAACTTCTTGCTCTTGCATTCCTGCCTTGACATGACCAGAAACAGCTTTATAAAGTGAAGGCAGTGTGAATAACTGAGCCAGCCTCTCTCAGATTTAAGACTGTAAGTAGCCATGCTAAATAAATGAGTGAGTACCACATGTGTCGTGCAGGTAAACCATCATCTCAGTAAGAATCACTGGTGTCTCTGGATGAAAGGGGACTGCAGAATCTTTTGTTCCTTGGAGCTTCTCAGCCTTGACCAAGGGACCATGTTGCTACCACTGTGATCAACAGTGTTCTGGGACTGTCACCTGCTTAGGTCTGTCCTCTGTCCTTTGCTGTCTTCCCCACACTTATTTTTCATTCAGTGAATCTGCTCTCTGTTTACATTTCCTCCCTATTATCAAATTATCAGAGTCTTACCAGCTTCAGCACTGCTTTCTGTCTCTCTGATCGGGCTTTTCTTCATGCTGCTCTGCTTTCTGCTGCAAGCATAGCCCCATTGACAGAGTTCAGGAAAGGAAGACCTCAAGATTTGCAAACTGGACTTGTAAAACCCAGCCTTCTTGATGGATATGGTAAACTTAAGGTGTTGAAAGTCAGAGGATGATACATTTTGATGTAAGCATTGCTTGCTCCATACTTCCAAGTTTTTGCCCCATTCTAAGAGGTTTGAGCATAAGGTGTGCAGCCATATGTAGGTGAGAGCAGCAGGCAGATAGCAAGGATAGCTGTTGTATGGTGGGATGTGGTCTCCCATGGGGTTTGCTCTTGTAGTCTGGTGCTGTGCAGGTGCAGAGCACAGTGTTTCTCACACCCTTATGTGCAATAGTGTTGCATAATCTGAGCACAAGATGCAATAAGCGTGTACTGCCTTCTCAGAGACGCTCTGCAAAGAGCAGGAAGGTGAAATTGCAGAGCTGGTGTCAGGCAGGGTGGCTCCAGCTGTCTACGTGTTGTGTGTCTCATCTGCCTGGCCATGCCAGAGACTGTAGAGTCACCAAGGTGTGTTCTTGAGACTGTCCAGCAACCCTGGCCTCCTCCCTGTGCACCCTCCTGATTTTACTGCTGGCAGTCCACAGCCTGCAGAGGTGGTGTGAGTGAAGCCACAGGAGCAGTTTTAGCTGACTGGGTTAGATTGTGTTTTCGAAAAGCACATGACGGCTTTACAAAGTCTGTGTTTAGTTTAAATGGTTTATAGAGTCTGGTTTCTTCTTCCTGGTCCAGGACTCCAGATGTTTCCCGTGACAGCTAGGAATGTGGGATGCCTAGGTGGTCAGAGTTGAAAGTGGGCAGAGGGAAATCAGAGAGTTCTTCTTGGGAGCTTTAAGGGAGAGGGGAAGGGGCAAAAAAAGGCCTTGGCAAACACCATGATTTCCTCCTTCCCGATTACCAGTTTCCAGGTGGCAGAATCACACTTCCACTGGGGATGATGTTTTCTGGAAAAGCTGGTGAGTGTACTTGTGCTGCTACTAGTTAAATAGCTGGTATTTTACTGCTAATACTGATAAAAACAGTGATTAGCTAGGACATGGAAGTTATGCTGACAAAAAAAGGAGAAGCTTTCATACGGGGAGGGAGATATCTTCTCTCTCAGTGCACTTTAAATTGCAAGCATTTTGATTGTTGCACTTTAGTTTTCTCTTTTTCCAGTTTCTTTAAAACACTTAGGCATGCTTTAATATTCAGCTGACTTCAGTAGGACTGAAATCATGAAGCTCATCACAGCCTAGAAGTAGAGCCAGGATATCCATATGCAGAAATGCCTTTGGGATGTGCCGTTGGAGAAGGGGGAGTCAGCTGAAGTTTACTAATTAACATATAAAAATCTTGTCAGGGCGTTTGGTAGATCCACTGTTGCTTACTTGCATTTTGTACAGTGGCTTAATAAAATGGTGGTGACTGATGAGTTTGGGCCATGATGTTTTTCTGATTTCCTTGTGGTGCTTGTTGAAGGCAGTAGCAGATTTTATGGAGTTTTTGGCTGTTGAATCAGACTTTCCCAAGTCTAATGCTGTTAGTGTCACCTTGTTAGATGGTTTAATGTGTTGGTGCAATTCATCTCCAAAAGGAGAGAACTCAGCTCCTTTCCTGTAAGAATTAAGGCCTTTCAGTACTCAGAGAGTAGAAAGATTATACAGGTGAAATTTAGGTCGCAATTGGTGTCTGATTAAGTATTCAGCTGCCTTGTGGATTGAAACATTGTATTTCACACTTCTGATTTTTAGATCTGGGTTGCACAATGCTCACCTGTCCTCAGTGTAGAGGTATACTGTATTAACAAGCATGGCAGTGCAAAGAAATTGGCTCATCTGTCCTCAGACTTGCAAGCTGCTAGCATTTAATCCAGAGGAGTTTCTTACCTTAGCTTACCTGTTTCTCTCTTCCCTGTGTTTCTGCCACCATCTCTTATCTGGGCAAGCTGGTGAGACACATATTTTTGAGAATCTGTGAACACTTTCCTTGCAGACACCAACAACCAAGATGAACAAATGCTCTGAGTTGCTTATTGTCAACCTGGGGAGGCAATGAAGAGTTTTGGCCAGATGTCCAAGCTGACTGAAATCACTTGAAACTCTTCCAAGACACAGCTTCTTCTGACCAGAAATGCAGATTTTGCCACTGAAGGTGTAACTTCAGGGCTGATGGGTTCTCTGTAGTTTCCAGGCAGTAGAAGCCATCTGGTGCTGTTCCTGTACATCCTGGTACACATATGGCTGAAGGATCTTGCCCTGTCCTCTAGCAAAAGTCTGTCTTGTGAGCAGCTGGAAGCTATACACAGACAGGGTGTACCAACTCTCTGATAAAATTACTGGGAGTAGAAAAGCTAATTAATCATTCATTGCCTGTGCATTCTAATTAGAGCAGTATAAGTGAGTGCTTTGTGTTCCTAGCAGTTGCAGACACGGAAGATCCTGTATAGCTTTCCAAAGATGTAGGGGCAAAGCATGGGCCCTGTTTTATGAGTAGGGAAGCTTTGGACTGATGGTGGGCTCATCAGGGGTTTTCATTCTTGTCCCAGCTTTACTGCCATTCCCAAACCTTCAAGCTAAATGCACTGGTTGTCAGAAAGTTGAGTTGTAGAAACATACACCACTTAACTTTTGCTGTAGTGTCCTTGCAAACCAAGAAAACCCAAGGGCAGTCCTGGGAAGGCCTGTCACCATTCACAGATGGGCTGTCCTGAAGACATTTTGCCTCATTCTTTACTCCAGTGTATTTTCTGAAAATATCTAACAGGGTTAAAAACAGAAAAAGTCAAACCTTGATATACCTATTTGTGTTGAGATCCACGGGTTAAAGTGACAGAAGAGAGAAATCAAAGCTGGAACTCCACCAGCTATGAAGAGCTGATAAATGACTTCTAAGCATTGATGCTGTTTTGAGACAGCTGACAGCTTCAGGAGGAAAAGATTGTGTCAGTGTCTACTTCTTGGAACTTATTACTTTTGTTTGTTTTTTGAAAGTTTGAGGTGTTGAAACACTGTATTGCATAACTGCTTCAGCCCTTCCCTGTTGCTTTCAGGATTTTGTACTGCTTAGCTTTGTAGATAATTTTGCTTGTTAAGCCCCACTTGACTGGTTTTATGCATCAATTACACAAGACACAATACTAAGAATAAGCTTCACCTTTTGTACCCTTCATCTCAGTGCAGTGATACATCTTCTTTAAGGAGTGAGTAATGGTGTTGTGATGCTTTGGAAGTTAAATGTATACCAACCACTAAAACATCTAATATTTTGATGTGAGGAAGGGATGGGAGGTCAACAAAGAAATAGTTGTCAGATAGATGGTTTTGATATCCCATGAAAGCTGAGAGATGGTGCATTCAGTGACTTGGCAACTGACAGTGAACTGGTACCCTTGTTGGACTGCCTGTGATCCCAGGAGAAGGCTGACTTTTTTCCTTCTCTGGAAAGAAATACAACTTAAAACTATTTAGCATTTGCATTTCTTTGTGACTTTTCAGGCAAACTGCTATTGACAGGGTCTTAGGAATGTATTGTGGTAAGATGGGCTAGGTACACCTTTCCTAAAGGCAGAGAGCTTCATCTCCAAGACAGTCATGGTTTTTTTCTGTCTGTGGTTATCCAGTGAGTCCAGGTGAGACTGTGTGCTCTGTTCCATTGGTGAGCAGTGCAGTCACTGAAGGCTTTCAGTGACACAGGGCAGCCTTTCAAAACAAGTTGGTATTTGTTTGTCTCTTGGGATGGCACACAGAGCAAGGTCACATTTGTGTTGCCAAATTAAGCTTAAGATGGAGCCAGAGGGGACTTAAACAGCCTCAGATTTCTAAACCTATTGGGTGTTCTCTCAATGTCCCAGTGTGTGAAGTCCTTGGCACAGCACCATACCTCAAGGCACTCTTTCTCTATTTGCAGTGCTACTGTGATCAGAATCCTGCCTCCTCCAGCTAATCTTTGGTCACTGGAGTCTTCTGGCACCTCCCCAAGGTGCTTCAGTGATTCAGGGTCAGCTCCTGCAGGAAATAAGGCTTACTGTGGCAAGTACTGGCTTTCCTAGGGAAGTGTTTTACATGCCTGCAGGTAGTGAAACAGTCTCTGCTGTGGGTGCCCCAGCATCCCATATTGCCCACGTTTGCTGTTTTGTCAGACTCAAGATGTCCCCTGGAGTGTTTGGCTGTGTGCAGGGAGCAGCTTTGGAAGCGGGGCCAGCTGGTGACTTTGTGACCACTTTTAGGAGCTCAGGTGCCCTGGGTAGCAGCCAAGTCTCAGTGTACCCTTCCAGCAAGGGTGAAGTGATGAGTTCAGAAATCAAGGGGTTTTCCCTGGAGAAGTGGATGGCTTCATCCTCCTCTCCTTTTGATGGCATGACTCTCTCCAGCAGCAGCTTTAGATCTGGACCTTCAGGTCCCAGAACAGAAACACACCTGTCTGAACTTAGGGCACAGTGCAGCAGGTAATGTTTGTCTTGCTGGATGTGTGAGAGGAAGAGCCCAGAGTCATGTGTGCTGCTGAGATACCTTGTCTGCTGGTTGTCATTGACCTTGATCAGCCCTTTCAGCTGCTGGTTGTTTAGAGCTCTCAGATAAAAATAGGTTCCCTCATTTATATATATATGTAAATGAATATAAACCAGACCGCCAAGCAGTGCTATAGTTGGGTGCTTGTGGGCCCAAGTGGGAAGCTGTGTGTCTAAATTGAGTTACCACCTTCAAACCTGGCTGTGCCTCTGCACTGGCAGTGAGACTGGGTGAAATTAGTGCTGCTGGAAAGAGCTACAGGACCAAGGGTGTCATGGGGTGGCAGGTCTCAAGCCCTCCTAAGATGTTTGTGTGCTTGTTACTTGTAAACTGCACCTCTGTTGCCATTAAGTATTCTGAGTGAAATGAAGCACGTGTTCAGGTGGCATTTTCCTCAGCTAGAATATGTATTTAGATAGTTGTCACCTTTTTCTGCAATAACATCCATTAGGGATTTTTCTCCTCATTTTCTCATTCCTGGACATAGAAGGCAAGCCCTCCTAGGGGTACCCTTTTCTACACTGATTTAAGACCTATAGATTAATTGGTAAGCAGGTTTTGGTGCTAAGTGTGTTAATGATTTCTGAATGCCTGTGATGTGTGGTATCATTTTCATGGAATGACTTGTAATGACCCTTTCCTCTCATGTCCCAGGCAAGTGGGATTTCACTAATACTGATCACTGCCTTGTAGCTTACAGGGTGAAATCTTTCTTCATCCAGCTGGAACACTTGTATTTGTTCAGGGAAGAAAAAAGAAAAGCAACTTTGCTTCTGTCTGGCATGCAGGGAGCTTTACCATCAGTTGTGTAGTATTTCCAATGTTTTATTGAAAAACAAAACATTTTTTCGTGCCCATTTGTAAAAATCATGTAATGAGTAAGATTTGGTTATAGATGTTTTTACAGTAGTTGTCAAACCTGCTTCATGATGCAATGATGGAAAGTCAATTGTGGGTTATCTTCCAGAGGACTTGAGTGGTGATTTTTTAAAAAAAAAGTATTCTTTCATCTAATTTTGCTTCCTTTTTATGGCACTTTTTAAAATAAGTGTTTGACAGTGATAGTAATAGGTTGATAGGTTCCAACTTGTTCCAAGATTAGCATGGAGGGTGTTGTAACATGTAGACATCAAGCAATAAATCAAGGTGTGGTGGATGGATTGTGGATGACATCCAGCTTTGTGGATGACTCATCTTCATTGGACATGAGGGCTGTGGAAGGTCATATATATTTTACAGGGCCTGCTATCTTCTCACTGTTGGATGATCCCAGAATCAAAACTGAGTGGGTAAACCTCAACTCTGTGATATCTGTTCCTGAATAACCTGACAGGCTTTCCTGTGTCTCTGAGGCTCGCTGTCACTGTGCTTGAGGCATGCATACCTGCGAGTGATTTTCAAAGCAGGCTTTCAGAAGAGCTCAGCAGCGATGCATTTTCAGTAAACCTGGTGCTTGTTGTCCTGTAGGACATGTTTTAAAACTGACTTGGGGATCAGCACGCTCACCTGAGTGCCTTTGCGTGAGGGTTTGTGCGGGCCTGGCGCCATTGTGTCCCTGTGAGATGTGTGCAGTGACCAGAGACGTTTTCCCCGTGTTTCCCTCAGAGCAAATCGGGGCGCTGGCCGGGCAGCACATCGTGCACGTGGCCTGTGGGGAGTCACACAGCGTGGCCCTCAGCGACCAGGGCCAGCTCTTCTCCTGGGGCGCCGGCAGCGACGGACAGCTGGGGCTCACCACCATAGAGGATGCAGTGACAGTGCCAAGGTAGGCGTTTGCCAGGGTCAGCTTTCCTCGGGGGCGCTCCTTGGAGGTGATGCATCAAGATTTGCTCACCTTGGGAGGGTTGCTTTCTCTCAGTGCGGCAGGAATAGGGTCATTCTCATGTTGGGATGAAGGTGATTCCTTCTCCTTTTTCACCGCTGTTCTGGTGCTCCCTGAGCACTGCAAGTCCTCAGGAGGTTTGGGCAGAACAGACCTTCTGCCCATGGATGGTTGAGGTATGGGAAAGAAAATTGGAGTGTGCTTGGTCTCCTCCGTGAGAAATGCCACAGTGAGTACAGAAAATGTCACAATATGTACAGAAAAAGGAGGTGCATGGAAGAGTACTTAAAACCAGAAGTGCTGTTTGTACTTCATGGTGTTTTATCATGCTGTGTCTCTCATTTGGTCTGCCAGTGCAGAACAGAAGTTTGAGATGTCTCTCTATCCTAGACGGCTGTCATTGTCAAAATAGTATTTAAAGGAAGAGTTTCAATTACAAAAGATTAATGTTTGAGCTGAAGGACTCTGTGGGAAGACAGTCCTTAACTTGCATGTGGCTCTGATGAAACAGAGAGAGAGAGAGAGGCTCATATAGCAATGTGATAGTGCCATTTTAAAATTAACATTTTTGTGGAATAACTTGAACCTTTGACATGCTATTCTCTGTACAAAGCACTGAAGAGGGTTTGGTGCTATAACTCACTAGAACTGCTAGGCCCATAACAGCATGAAAAATGTCAGTGCCTGAAAAAGAATAGTGAAAGAGATGCCAAGAACCAGCTATTTTCACCATTTCCAGATGGTTGGATTCAGTGCTATAGCAGGAATTGTAGTTGAGTTACTAGTTGAGTGTCTGGAGGTCTCCAGAGTTTTGCATCTATTATCTATGGATCTGTATTGCCTTCAAGACACTGTTCCTCAGTCTTGAAACTGTAGATTTTGTATATATATATACAACAAATATCTGAGTGTAAATGGGTATAGATGTTATTTTTATCTAAGGTGATTTGTGGACACTTACTCTAAAATAGTGTTGTCATCTTTAGGTTGATAAAGAAGTTGAACCAACAGACAATACTGCAGGTTTCCTGTGGAAATTGGCATTGCCTGGCTCTGGCAGCAGGTACTGTAACATCCATTATTAATTACCAAAATTTGTGCTGTTATTTTGCATAGTGTCCAAGACTGCATATTTCTGCATAATAAATCACAGTCATCCCATGTCCTGACTGCTTTTGGGCCAAATGGGATGCTGTAAAATGGATCAGGTACTGTGAATATTGAGGAAGAGCTTTGCCAATACTGTGAAGAAAGAAAACATTACAGACCACCCACTGTTTCACTGGTGAATGATGGCAGGAGCACTTGAAAGCTTTCCATCTTGATTTAGAAAAATGCGTGTAATTAATTTCTTTGTGTTGAAATTTTCCTTGGCTGTTACTCTTTTGTGTGAAATGTGGACTGTTTTTTTGTTGCACTGTTTGTTACAGCAGTTGTATTTTGTATTTTGCACTTAGTTGCTTCTGTGTTTATTTGCCTGGTGGCTTCAGGCCATGCTTTTTTTTTGTTTGTTTGTTTGTTGTTTTTTGTTTGTTTGTTTTTGCAAAGAATGTCTCTCTTGATTTTGCTTTTTTTCTTTTCATCACGAGGCTTGGGTGGGAGCGAAGCTTCCAGAACTGTTTCTTTTCAATTTTGGCAAACTTGCTTTTTTGTTGGCTAACTTTTCACCACCATTCTCTCTTTTTCCTTGTTTCAGATGGCCAGTTCTTCACGTGGGGGCAGAACAGCTATGGTCAGCTGGGCTTGGGCAAAGAATATCCCTCCCAAGCCAGTCCACAGCGTGTCAAGTCTCTGGATGGGATCCCTTTGGCTCAGGTTGCTGCAGGTGGAGCCCACAGTTTTGCCCTTTCTCTCTCAGGAGCTGTGTTTGGCTGGGGGAAGAACAGCTCAGGACAGCTGGGACTAAGTGATGAACGAGGTATGAAAGTTATGCTCCTAGGTAAAAGAAGGATAGACTCCTTTGGCCTAGTGTCTCCTGTTGATTGACAGTGTATTTTTGGTGAGTGGGTCTGTAACACTCAGCAGCTCCTCCTGGGATGAGATGGCAGAGAAAGTCTCTGTCTCTGCAGGCTTTTCATACTCAGTAGAAACAGAAATGTGGGGTTTTTTCCCCTTGTGGGTGTTAATTTAAGTGAGGAGGGTTAAAAAGAGAGGTCTTCCAAGTGTGAGTGTCAACATGCAAATATCAAAGAAAGTGCTCTTTATTCTTTCTCCCTCTTCTCAAAAATATTTTGCCTGTATTTTGTTTGAAGTTGGTAGGAGCAAAAGCTTTCCCTGCAGAACAGCAGGCTGAACCCATCTCCTCATTTCCCAACATGATTTTGACTGATGAGCATTTGTATGCTACAAAATGATGGCAGCACTGAATGTCTCAGTATTGTAAAATGTTGTGTAGTTTTTGTTGCACAGTTTACCAGACACATAGGGCCAATGGTAGTTTTCTCAGGTACTAGTCTGAAAAGCCCAGATCTCTTCTGCTTGTTGTTCACACATTCTTAACTTTTTGGAATAAAACAAGTGAACACAAGATTTTCTTTGGAGCTTTCAAATCAAAATTTGGAATTTGATTTCTTTATTGGTTTCTGCATAATTCCTGAGCAGATTTAAGTATCTAGGCAAGTTACTGAATGTAGATGTGATACCTAGCATGCACCTAGATACCATGTACTGTTTGTAAAGTAGGGCTGATCTAATAGAAGAGCAGCAGTGTCCTTTCCATGTAGATTGGCAGATAAATGCTTCTAATTAAAACAAAGCTGCAGTTTACATATGAGAGGCTTACACTGACTCGGGGCTAATCTTAAATGAACAGAATAGGCATCAGCTTGTGGGGTGGTGCTGGTCAGGGATCATGTTCTGCTTCCCTCAGTGCCTGGCATTGTAGTAAATATGTGATATTTATGGTAAGTGAATCATACTTGTCAAACATGAACAGCAAGGTCTGCAAACATGGGTATTCTGCAGCACTGTTATTATTAACAATTATGCTGTAGAGAGAAGTAGTGTCATTCCTGTGAAAAGAAAGATCAGAATGCTAAAATACAGAAAAAAGTAAATCAAAAATACGCTCTCAATTCTAAACTCATGAAAATGTGACTGTTTTTCTTTCACTACCCATTAAAAAAGCACCTTACAAATCCTTAGGTGAGAATCTTAAGAAATGGGCAACTCCTATAGATAGGAACCCAGCTTTTTGTTGGTATGAAATAAGCAGCTGCTCCCCTTAATATCAAATTGTTTTTTGGTGCCTTCCGCTCCTTGAAACGCTTAGCTTTTATTTTTACTGTATTCATCCCTGGGAGACAGACTTTAAATGATTAGGGATGGCAGAGTGAAGGAGAAAAGCATCACTTAATGGTTGCTAGTGATTAGCCTTTGCAAGTAGGAGGATCTTCTGCTTAAAGGATGACAAGAGAAGGAAAGCTGAGTATTTAAATACACATTGGGATTCAGCTAATCATGTATCTTGCACAAGTGTCTCCCACGTGTCAGGGTTGTTCTTTATGGAAAAGGTCTAAGTAAGGTTTTGGAAACAAGTATTTGCAGTTATCCCTGAGGAGTCTGAAATGGAGCATGAAGCTGAAGGTGGGTGTTTCTAGGCTGCACTCACCATATCTCCCAAACAGCAAGTGCATGTTGAATTTATACAAGATAATCAACATGTTCATTCTCTGCTCTGGACAATTTTGCTTGAGTCAGTCGAATCTTTTAGGAATTTGAGGGGAAAAGTGCTCAAGGACATGTGGGGCCTTTTTCGCATGATTGTTACTTCCCTTGTGCCCATAGACCACGTCTGAAAATCAGACTGACAGTGCTTTTCTTGGACATGCAGGTTTGTGTTTATGAAACAGCTGCTTTATTACCTTTGGCTTCCTTGCAGACCGAGAGTCCCCTTGCCACGTGAAGCTGCTGAGGTCTCAGAAGGTTGTGTACATCAGCTGTGGAGAGGAACACACAGCAGTCCTGACAAAGGTAAAGATGCTGACCTGGGAGCCCTGGCCACTGTCACACTTGCCTGATGGTTTCACAGTAGTTTTCTGTGTAATGGTAGCAAAACACAAATCTACTTGCTGTATTCCTTCTCAGTAAAAGAAACGAAGTGGAAAGTATAGCCTAATTATTTATTCTGAGATTCATTGCCAGCACAATCCTTTGCTGGTTTTGAGGCTGAAGATGTTAATAATCCACAACAAGGAATAGCAAAACTCAGGTAATTCGCTTGGAAATATTAGCTTTGGGAAGGAAAAAATACAACAAACACACATCCAAAAGGGTGAAAATAGCATTTTGTTGGAAAATAGAGTAATACTGTGCGTCAGAATAAGATGGAAGCTAAAATTAAAGAGTGTTTAAATTAAACATTAGCAGTCACAACATTTACAAGAGGTTTTCCATTCCAAACCTGCTGCTTCCAGTGGTGTATAATTTAGTGGCCAGAGGACAGGGCTAGGATTTGAAAGAGAGCAGCTCAGTTCTTGCCTTGGCTCTGCCACTTTGTAGGTGTTGCTTCCTGTTTTGGAGCATCAGTGTTTTCCACTGCAAAATGAATTGAACAACTGAGTTTGGGATTCCTGTTGGAAAAATACCATTGTAGAAAACTAGTTCTGTAGGAGCTTGTCTAGTGTAGAGATACCTGAAGATAATTCTCTTAGTTTCTGATGGTTGGCAAGGTTGCTTATTTGAAAGCTGCATTTGCAGAACCCAAGTTTCTTTTCTGAATCTTTTGAAAATCCCCATCAATCTCTGCCTAAGCTTTGGGCTCATACTGAAACTGGAGTCAGAGAGATCCTGCTGGGTTATGGGTCCCTAAATGGAGACTCTGCTGTTTGATTTGCTAACAGAGTGGAGGGGTGTTCACCTTCGGTGCAGGTTCCTGCGGGCAACTGGGCCATGACTCCATGAATGATGAGGTGAACCCCCGAAGAGTTCTTGAGCTCATGGGCAGTGAGGTATCCCAGATTGCTTGTGGCAGGTGAGTCCTGTGTGCAGTCAGAAATCTTTCTGTGCTGAAGGTTAATGCTGATACCGAATCATGCAAATAGGGGGAAACAGTCCTGCTTCTGCATTCTATGTGTCAAAGCTAAATGAATTTAAATCTTACTTTCCATGAGAATTTTAAGGCCCTCTAAATGAGATGGTTTTTTAATTGGGGTTGTACCCTGTGGTCTAACCTGTAAAAGATACCTTCCCAAATTAATTCAGCAAGACTTCAGAGCAGAAGCCCCTTTGGTCACAAGTTTCCAGCCTCTTTAATGAAAAGTGAGTTAGCAGCACTGGTGCTGTGTTGTTGCCTTTCAGAATGTACAGGCTTAGCAAATGACTAAGCTGATACTGTGAGCCTGATACCAGCTGCATGTTGGCACAAGCTGCTCTTTGTCACTTCCATATAAAGGGCTCCATCCCATAAACTGGTGCCATCAGGTGGCAAAAACTGAGCATTGGTGTCCATGTAAAGATGCTGCTTGGCACCTGCTTCTGGCCTAGGAGAAAGAAGTTCTAGGCTGCATTTGGTTTGATTGTTGGGTTGTTTTGTTTTGTTTTTTGGTTTTTTTTGGTTGGTTGGTTGTTTTTGGTCTTTTTTTTTTTTTTTTAATTTTTTGTTAAACAAGGCCCAAACTCTGTACCCATCTCTTACAGACATCACACTTTAGCCTTTGTGCCTTCTTCAGGAATGATCTATGCATTTGGCTGTGGAACAAGAGGCCAGCTGGGAACAGGGCACACTTGCAATGTAAAGTGTCCCTCTCCTGTCAAGGGTCACTGGGCAGCTCATAATGGGCAACTCTCAGGGAAACCTGGTATGTTCTGTGCTTGATTTGAAATGGCAAGTGGACATAATTAGTTGCACCCATGGCTGTCTTAAGACATCTTAACATTGTTCTGTGAAGTTTCTGGAAATACCAAAAGAAACCCGTCCTATTGTCCCAAATGCACTGTCGTAATTTCTGGGTGACTTTTTGCTTTCTCTATTAATGTGTGCCATCTCCCTTTCTCTTTTCATGGCAGAGCTCAGCATTTGGCAATCTTGAGACTTCATGAAATTGTACTAATACTATGTTCCAAAGACTTTGTTCTCTCTTTAAAGCCCCTATTGCAGTTTAAAAATTACGACCTTCCCCTCCTGTATAACTCTCATGTAAGTGCTTGAGTTCCAGCTGATTTCAGCAGGGCCTTCAAAGGACCCAGGTGCTCCTTGTAGTTGTACTGGCAGTGCAAATGGGAGGGGAGAAAGTACAAGTAGGGTCTTGCATTCATCAGCCTCTAACACAACTGTGTCTTTCTCAAACAGATGCCTGTAAATACCACATTGTTAAACATATCTTCTCTGGAGGAGACCAAACATTTGTGCTTTGCTCCAAATACGAGGTAAACCAAATGAAGTATCTTTTCAAGCCTTCTCCCCCGTCCCAGCATTCACAGCACAGCTTTTGTTTTTGCTAAAATCTTCTGAAATGGAAGTATTGCTTTGGACTCCATTCTGCCTTACAAACCTTAACAGCTCTGACAGTTGTTACAGGAATTTACAACTTCAGTGGCTGAGAGTTGCCTTTCTCTAGAGGCATATCAGAGCCATTGGGAAGATCTGATTCCAGTTTAATCAGCAGGGAGGGGAATCCAGTCTTTGCAGGTTGGAAGTGGGGGCTGCTTGCCACCCATGGCACTGGTTTCTGCATTGTTGGTGTGTAGGGTCATCAGCCATATACAATGAGATTTTTGTCAAGCAGTGCTGAATGGAGGGCTGAATGCTGAATTGGTTTTCCCACTTCTGTCTTCTTTTTTCTTCCAAGAAGTGTTTGGGATAAACTTTTGAGGCATAGAAATAGGTATAAAATAACTGTACTAAGCCTGTAGTTACATATGACAGTATTTGAGAGGGCTTTGGTACATCTAGGAAATGATACTTTGATTTTTTTTTTTTTCCTCTTTTTAAAATGTATTTGAGGATCTTTTCTTTCCTCAGACTTTTTCAGGAAAGTCCTTCCCTTTTGGACTTCTTAGTAATGCCACAAAACATCTAACCAAACTGGTTTTCAGAGACCACACTAAGGAGGCTATCACTTATTTATTAAAACAGAGATTATGGATAGGAAGGAACTGTTTTACAAGCCTTGTCTTTGCTGAAATCTGTATCTTCTCACAGAATTCCTTGCCTGCTGATGATTTCCGGACCATAAATGAAACACGTTACACCTGTTTAATAAATGATGAAACTATAGATGTCTGGAGGCAAAAGCTTTTAGAAAAGAACAGTTCTAATTCTGTCAAGTAGGTATTGTGGCACTGGACAAGCCTTTTGTTGAAAGTTCTATTTAAATAATTTTGTTGGCTTCCGTGCCATGCTTTCACTTGAAATTTAGCAACCTTTTCAAGTGTGGTTCTTGGTTGTTTCCAAGGGGAGGAGTTGCCAGTCACAAGGCTGCCAGGTGAGAGCTTCTGAGCTAAACCAGAGGAATTTGAGGCTGCCTCAGCATTGCAGATGGTGGGTGGGAACTTGATTTTAAAGTTGTCCTACACTGTGTGCTTAAAATTAATGAAAAGCAACAAGAGCTTGTGAACAGACTGATTGAGTTCTTTCCCCAGTGTGCCGGCCATGAGAAGGGCAGAAAAGGTGGAAAGGAGGAATTCATTCCTCCTTTCAAAGAGGGAGCTTACATGATCCTGAGTGAAGTCTTGCCCTCTGTGCCTCTAAAGGGGTTATCCTGACACTGTTTCCTATAAAAAGAAGGGAAGAGAGATGAAGAGATTTACTGAGGTATCCATTCATAACCTGTGTCTCTGTTTTCTTTTGTCTTCCTGCTGCCAACAGTAATGTTGTTCAGATACTGTCCTCAGCTGCCTGCTGGAATGGAAGCTTCTTGGAGAAGAAGTAAGTGCCAGATTTCCAGATGTATGGCTTTCCCTTGGTGCGGACTGGAATCCCTTTGCTTCACTCACTTCTGCAGGGGGGATTTGATTTTTTTTTTTTTTTTTTTTTTGATCAGGCAGGAGATGAGGGCAGAGGATGTTCCCTAAAGGGGTGGGTGGTCAGAGCTGGATAAGCAAGGCAAATGGTCTAAGAGAGTGCATGGTGGGTGTACTGTGAGTGGCACAGATTTCTTGGACTTGCCACAACTGTTATTCTTCCTTGTGAAACAGATACCAACATTGTTAAAGAGAGAGATAGGAATAGAACACGAAGGGAAATTAGGGGTGCCAAGTATCTGAATAGTCTCTTATCCAGCTGACTTAGCTGGTGCATGTGAAAGCATACTTCCACACAGGCTGCTCTTGAAAATACATCAGGGGCAACACAGAAGTGCTTTCCTTTTAGGAAAGTTTTCCGTCATATGTGGAAAGTTTTGTGCTCCTGCTTACAAAAGGAGGAATTTCAAACGAGTGTAACCCACAATAGGTGGTGACAAGGTTGTGAGACACATAGCTGAGTCAAAGGCTGTGGGTTGGGAAGGCTTGTGTTGGCTATATCTGTAAAAGTTGAGGAGGTAACAGCATAAGATGAGGAGGAGGAGGAGAAATTTTTCTGGTGATGTGATGAGTAAATTACTTGTAACTAGGTGAAGAAAAACTTACTTTGAGTAATCTTTGTGCAATACATTCCAAGAGCAACTTGAAAGAGAAGATAGTTTGCTAATTATTCTGGTGGTTTTCTGCTTGTCCAGTAGTTTCTTCTCTAGTGTTGTGTCATGCTATTGCATCAGAAAGGTTGTGTCACGTTGATTTAAAACCCTTGTTGAGGTATCCGAGGTATTGAGTCACTTTAAATAGTCTCACGTCTCGTTTGAATGTGGAAATGAGTGGAGTTTATGGCTTCCTCAGCCAAATACAGTTGTTCTTCCACTTCAGTGGTGTGTTGGCTAGTGCAACACTTAACTTCTACTGAAAATCTTTGACCAAATGAGTGATAAATTCTGAAGCCTTGAATGAGGCTGTATTTAACTATGTACATTTATACATGAAGTCTTATGTCAAGGTGCACTTGATAGAAATACCCCAGTACATCCCTCCCATATCCTAAGACCATGTTGGCCTGTTTGCATTACAGGATTAGATGGGGGAGCAGCTTTTCCATGGCTGTGTGCCTGAGCACACCCAGCACTACCATTGCAGAGCACAGCCCAAAGTGCTCTGTACCACGGTGTGTCTCTGGGGAGCTGTTTCCAGCCTGGAGCCTGTGCTTTTATGGGAACAGCCATTCTAGAGCTCCTCATGTTGTTACAGTCACACTATCAAACTGACAAATGCATCCTGTCTTTAATAGCTGCCTTCCCCTTCAGAGTGTCTAATACAGTGCTCTTAAGTCAGTGAAGGAGTCCTGGGGACACCAAAGGACAATTTCACCTTTGATGAAGTGTTTCTCTGCAATAATCCCAGCCCTAACCAAGGCCTGGAGGAATTCAGAAGGGAGAGTCTTTGTTTCTAGTCTTATGAATTCCCTAGTGATCATTTCTCTATTGTTTGCTCTCAGGCCATGTCAATGCACAGGTAATGGGGTCTCTTCCTTAAACTTATGCCTGTCTGTGATTTCTTTTTTTTAAAGAATTGATGAACATTTTAAAACCAGTCCCAAGATCCCAGGGATTGATCTGAACTCCACGAGAGTGCTGTTTGAGAAGCTGATGAACTCCCAGCACTCTATTCTCCTAGAGCAGGTACTGCATTTCTGAGATTTGGATATTTAGAGGGGAAATTAGAGCTTTGTCCCTCTCTAATATGCAAGTACAAGCAGCATTGTTGGGCAAAGGTTGTATTACAAAGCTAAAAGCCAGACACTTAATGGTACTTCTCTTTTGACCTGGGCTGATTTTGACCTCCTCAGAATGTGTCTCCAAGGCTTTTATTTAAAAACAAGAGTTTTATTACATGGCTGCTGAAATGAGCTCTGTGTATATTTGTAATTACTGTGTGTCTGTCAGGAGTTGAGTACTTCATGGTTGTATAATTTATTCTAACACAGAGAATTTCTTTCACAAGTGCAGAGCTGTGGGATAAAAGCGTACGTGTTCCCCTTGCCACTTTTAGCTATAATATTTATAGTTTTGGGTTTTTTCACTCTGGGTTTGACTTTTAAAACAGGGTTTTACCATGTCATCAGCCCTTAAACATTGTCTACATGGTAAGTGCTCTATCACTCAGGATAAATTGTCTTTTTTGGTTTGTTTTCTCTCTAGATACTGAAGAGCTTTGAAAGCTTTTTGATTCCTCAGCTATCCAGCTCTCCACCAGATGTTGAGGCAATGAGGATCTATCTGATTCTCCCAGAATTCCCACCATTCCAAGACTCCAAGTATTACATCTCTCTGACGCTTCCTCTAGCCATGGCTATTTTGCGCCTGGATACCAACCCCAGCAAAGTGCTTGGTAAGTGCCATTTAAGAATTGGTTTCATTTAGAAGTAAAATACAATTTCAAAGAGCACTTACTACGGAGGTTAATCTAATTTACCTTATCTAGTTTACCCACATTCAGAGACTCAGTTCCCGATAAATTTCTCTACAGAAACATAGATTTTTCTATATCATGAAGATTAAATGATCCTATTCTCATAAGTTTGGTCAGCTATTGATCACTTTAGAATATCTTTTATGTATAAGCTAAAAAAAATACTAAATATAATATGGAATTATTTTGTCCTCTACAAGATGCAGACAAACCTTGGTCTGTGACTTCGCTGAACACTTAAACTCTTCTCCCACTCTCGAGTCTTCTAGATGTATTTTCCTCTGACCTTATTCTAAACTGAACATATGCTGCTTAATGATTATTACTTACATTTGCTAAGCTACTACGTTTCTTATCTTACTCTTTTTCTTAAGGCTGTCTTTTACTAAACCTGATATTAATATGTAAAATGCTGTGTGATGCATTCAGACCTCCAAAAGAATTCTAGGCTCCAGCTTTTACTTCACAGGTGATTGGTTCTAGGAAAGAAGCTGATAATCCAGGTCCCTTCAGGGGAAAGTAAGGATTACCTGTCCTTGGCAAGAAAGAAATCAGCCTCTCTAAAGAGGGGGAGTTAATCCTTTAGTGCAGATGTGCCACAAGACATGCTCTGACACCTGCTGGAAGAGGTTGTGGTGCTACAGAGAATTGCCCAGGCAACTCTTTCCTTGTCACTCCTGAGAGACAGATGTTTGCCCTCAAGATCACAGTATTCTGAATGCCAGATGCTTGAAACAGTGTCTTGATTTAAAGTCTGAGCAACTTCAAATTCAGGCTCTCACCCTGGTCAGGGTTTGGGCTGGGTAATGGCTGGTGTGGCTGGATGAAGAGTGGAAAGGGGGAGATTTTCAGTTTCTGATATTTAGATGACTCTGCCTCACTTGCCTGTTGCTGCAGCTAGGGCAAGAATAGGGAAGTTTTTTGAAGGAGTTTTCAGGTGTATTCTGCTTTTTTTCAGTTGTAGTCCCTTATTTAATGGATACCTGGCCTTCAATTAAGGTTTATGTTGATGTCTTCTGCTTTCCAGATAACTGGTGGTCTCAGGTGTGCCCAAGATACTTCCTCAGGCTTGTGGACCTCTATAAAGGTGCAGTGGTTTACCTCCTCAGTGGAAGGAAGACGCTGTTGATTCCAGTCCTGTTCAGCAGCTACATTACAGCTGCTCTCAGGCTTCTGGAGAAACTCCACAAGGTGAGGGGAAAGCCTGGGCATGTGTTGGCTCAAGATGATTCAGTCTTGCCTGCCCTTTACCAGTCATGAGCTGTGTCACTGTCCATCAAGTCCCAACATGGGAAAGATGCTAGTGGCTTTCCTAAGTCCAAGGTTCTTGAAGATTGTTCAGTCCTGTCTCAAAGACTGCAAGTAAAGTTACCCTAAAGAAGGCTGCTACTGGGCCATGCACTCTGGCCTCACAAACACCTGTCCCTTTATGGTCTCTGCTCTCACTGTGTTGTTGCTGGGTGGTTGGGGTGAGGAGGAGAGGGAACTAAAGTTATAAAGAGGTTCTATTGATTCTTCTTGGCTTGTACCAAAATATGAGAGATCGTGTATTGTTTGCAAAACTTTCTGAGTACTTTTGTTGCAAGCTGCTATAACTGAATTCATGAAAGCAAACCTGAAAACGTGTTAAAATATGCTGAATATTTCCATCTGTTCTCTTCACTAGGTGAACCAGAAGGTTAAACATGTGGAATATGATAAGTTTTATATCCCTGAGATTTCCAGCTTGGTGGACATTCAGGAGGATTATCTCATGTGGTTTTTGCACCAGGCTGGAATGGTAAGAGGTTTTATGTATAGAGATGAAATAGCTGTCTGTGTTTGTCTCTGGCTGTAGATCTGTATTTCCAATATCCTTAATGAGAGCATAATGTATTCAGTGTAGGAGCTTCTGTATGTTAAATATCTCAGATCTGAGTGCTTTACAAAATTGACTGGAAAATAAAAAGGCTGTCAAAAGAGTTGGAGCTAGCAATATTTAACCAAAGCTTGCAACAGTCTTTGTGATTATTCATGTGAATTTCATTCAGTCTTTGCACAAGGGGATTAATTCAGTCACTGGATCCTTTTAATGTAATCAAGACCTCAGGAGCCAAGTCCTGTATTCTAAAATTATAATTTTTGCCCTTTACTTCTGCTGTTTAGGCAGGTATTGTGAATAATGTAGCCAGTGATGTTAAAATGTTGCTCTGTAAGAGGAGGCAGTGTGGCGTTCTGGCTAGGGGACTGAACCAAGCCTCAAGAGATGTGGGTTCTATTCCTGGCTCTTCCAGTAACCTGCTGGGTGATTTTGGGTAAGACCCTTCACCTCTTTTATGTCTCACTTTCCCATCTGTAAGAAAGGAGATAACTAAACTGAGGGCTGGAATATGCTGTGTGGGAACCCGGTGAGATTATTTAATTATAGTAAAGAGAGGAGTCCCAAGTGTAAAAAAACACCAAAAAACATCTGCCAAGGGATGCTGCAAGAGTAAAACCTGACTGTAGTGATAACTTTGTGTGTTTTCATGGGCTTTGTAGTGTTGTGTGTGTTGTGTCCCCATCCTCTGCTTTCCATCATTGAAATAGTGCTGCTGTGTGCTTACCTTTAATGAGCAGAACAATAAAGTACTGACTTAAATTTATGTAAGGGATAGTTAAAAATGTGTCAATATGGCTAATGACGAGTAATTTGCATTGCAGGGGTGTTCTTGTATCACCATGTAGTGGCCTTATGGTCTCTCCTGTTGTTTCATGTGGTTTCTGCATTTGTTACTCTTCATAAGTTTCACCCATGGCAGACTTAACACAGGATGCAGTGCCAGTCAGTCCTCTTAGTAATGTTTGATGTTCCTGTTTTGAATTAGACTTGTGCATTTTCTTGAGAAGGAAGTTCCCATGCTTTTCTTTAAGAGGAAGAAAAATGGGTTGTTGGTCCCAAAGGAGGAAAATTTACTTTGGGTCACCTTTGGACTAGTCCATCCAAAAAAAACCCACACAAAATTGAAAGAGTGAAAGATTTTCATGCTTCTCTTTTTCTTTCACAGAAAGTAAGGCCATCCATCATGCAGGTAAGAAAATTATTTCTCAAGATTTATTTAAGGAAGTGCTCTGGAAGCTGTGGATAGGAACAAATCTTGCCTGCCTTTCTTGCAGGATGCTGTGACTCTCTGCTCTTATCCTTTCATCTTCGATGCTCAAGCTAAGACCAAGATGTTACAGACAGATGCAGAATTACAGATGCAGGTAATCATTCTCTCTCCCAATTTTCCTGACACATCTCTTTATCTCTGCCTTTTGCAATGGTGCCTGCATGGAAAGGGAGTTAACTGGGAGCTGGTGTGTGCAACACTTTATAGTTTCCATGATACAGGAGGGCAGTGTAGCTGGAGAACCTCTTTGCCCTGGATATTGCAGAGGCAGCACTTGGTGTCTTTCCCTTTAAAATGTCTGGCAGCATCAGAACTGTCAGATGTGCATGTGGTGGAAATTTAAACTGTATAGAGAAGGAGTAGTTATGTATTTATGATTATCCAAGGATAAGGAGTAGTAAGGTGAGGAGTTGTAAGACTAGACAAGTATACAAATGTTCAGGTACATGGACACTTGTTTCAAAATATCTGCCTGCTGCAGGAGTGGTTGTTCCTTCTAATAGTGAGGTGAGTGTTTAGACCAGTTCCTGATGCTGTTTGTGGTTGCAGGCAGCAGCTGTTGCCAGAAGCCTAGGCACTCAGTTACAGTGAGTGGCACAGCCTGGGGGCCCTCCAGGAGTGTGCTGACAGCAGGTGACCAGCTCCAGCACCCTGTAGGTGGCAGCCAAGGCAGCTCCCAGCCAGGCTGTGACAAGGGCAGCAGTGCCAGTGTAAATGTCCCAGGGCCAGGCACTGCTCACACAGGTGCCTCCTGAGACAGGCAAAGCATTGGGCACTGACCCCCTCATCTGGGGCAGCTGGGTCTGGGACTGGTCCCGTCCTCTGTGAAATAAATTTGCTGAGATCATTGGTTGTCAGGTTCCTTCAGGGTGGAAAACTGTCATCACAGTCACTTAGTACCTCTTTCCTGGCTTTTCTGTGGCTGCTTGAGCACACAGCCTGCAGCAAGGCAGAAAAGGCTTGGCCTATGCTCAGATGCAGCAGTCACCTGCTCCTGCTCTCATTTTGTCAGCCTCTTTTATGTTTTCAGCTGCCCAGTTTTTCAGCAGTGCACTGCTGAGGGAAGATATTGACCTTACCTTGGCAGAACAGCAGACTGGTACAGGTTTTGTTGTCCTGAGAGACAGTATCTTTAGCAAGACAACCACTTAGATGCCAGAGAAACCAGTAGACTTAGTAAGAACATGAATAAAGCCTCTTCTCACTTGCCTAATGTAAAAAAAATGTTCAGGAATTTAATCTCTGTTGCTTAAATGTGATGAAATGATCAGTGGACTGAAAGTGTTGGTGTGGGAAATGGGGGAACAGGGCATACAGGCACACACACAGTACAGAGTGAACATGGGATTCTTGAACCCTGGAGAAACCAAAAAGGCAGAAAGGAGCACCAGGCATGTAGCTGTTAACTGTTTTCCTTTCACAGGAAGAAACAATCCAAGCTGTGGCTGCTTTTCACTTCTCTTTTATTTACAGGTTGCAATAAATGGTGCAAATTTGCAGAATGTCTTCATGCTTCTCACCCTGGAGCCTCTGCTGGCCAGAAGCCCTTTCCTGGTACTTCATGTTCGCAGGAGTAACTTAGTTGGTGATGCTTTAAGGGAGTTGAGCATCCATTCAGACATTGATTTGAAAAAACCTCTCAAAGTAAGTTTCCCCCATATCTTTAGCACCCTCTCATCTAGCAAACATTTCTGCAGCTTTTCTGCCATTCACATTACTGCTTCACCAGTGTGCAGTAACTTCTCCATAGCTGTCACACATAAGAACATTTGGTCTAGTCAGTGCAAGGACTGAGTCTTTTTTCTGACTCCTGGAGTGCTTTGGTTGTGGATAGTTTACTAGAAAGCAAACACAGGATTTGCTCTCTTCTCCTGGTGTGTCAAGAAGGAGAGGAAGCATTTTATGATGTTATGCAGTCTCTGTTTTGCCCTTCTGCAGGTGCAGGCTGTTTACAATAGGATATGTTTTCTCTCTTAGAGGTTGCCACAGTCTTCAGTAGCTGCTGTCATGCTGCTGCTTTGATTGTTGGTTATTTATGATTTGCCTAAGGATTTAAAGGTGGTTATTTATGATTTGCATAAGGATTTAAATATTCTCAAAATACCTGATTTGCCACCCCTGTTCCCTTTCTGTCCCTGCAGGCAGAGCACTGAAATGAGCTTGTGGTTTGCTCTGCGTTTGGGCATGTTGGACAAATTGCTTTGCATGGCTCTCAATTAGAGAGAGAGATCTGATTCACTCAGTCTCAGCTCTGCATCCCTGTCACTGACCTGCTTTTTCTACAGGTCATCTTTGATGGTGAGGAAGCTGTTGATGCTGGAGGAGTGACAAAGGAATTTTTCCTCCTGTTGTTAAAAGAGCTGCTCAACCCTATCTATGGCATGTTCACTTACTACCCAGAGTCAAACCTGCTGTGGTTTTCAGACACGGTAAGCCCTTGCCCTCGATACATGCAGGTTGGAATAAATGCTGCATTTAAATTACAAGGAAGTTAGTGGCAAACTATGAAAGAAATGTTCTTCCTCTTATTTTCTACTCGTGATACAATGTGAACTCTATTTTTAGTTAGTATAAGTAGGTCCATTAACCTTAGTAGAATGGTGGTGGTTGTGCCTGTTAAAGAGTTGGCTCTCTCTCTATTCTTATCCCATAATAAAACTTGTATTAAAGTTCAGGTGACAGGTAATAGAACTCTTATTATCATGAATGTGGTGGTCATGTGCTGTTTTACAGAGTGAGAGGTTTAGGTGGTAATGGCATTAGAGTTCTGTGACTCCCTTCCTGTTCACATAATTGCAGCCAATCCACTTAGTCACGAATCACTATTGCCTTCAGGATCTAAAGTTGTTAATGCTTTATGTGAGGAAGCTCTTAAACAACAAGCAACATGGCTTGTAGTGGAAGGCTGTTGGTTTTGGAAGAGTCTGGAGTGCAAGATGTGTACCTGTTAGATGGCTGGAGATGGTGGTTTATGTCCTTTCCTTCACCTCCATAGGTAGCAAGGTGGGAAATGATGTTGCCAGCCTTCCCTTAAGGTGTGGCTGTCCTGCTAGGGGGGTTACAAGGAAGGAAGTGGCCTGATACCTTTTTTAACTTGTAAATAGTATTACAGAGCATTCACTGTAATGTCAGTGCTATAAAACAAGTCTTTTGGCACCAGGAGTGATGACAGTGTAAGCACTGAAAATGAGTCATGTATTTGAGCATTTAACAAACGTGGGCAGCCAGTTTGTGACTGACACATTGAGAGTCAATATGTGAAGAAAAGGAGGTCTGTGCTAGCACCTCTACTGATCTATCTGCCTGAGTAGAACTGTGCTGATGCAAAAACTTTTAATAGAAAATAGGATGGGTAAATAGGGAGAGGATTGTTAACACATTTCCTTGCAGTACATAGACAGTAAACACTGAAGCACTGTTAGTGTTTGTTTAGGTTTGAAAGACAGGTCTTTGCTAAGAAAGGCAAGAGCCTCTCTTTGAAATGGAAAATGTAACCCTTCTCCCTCCAAATCATTATAATTTTGAAATTGAGGGAATCTCAGGCAAAAATATGGGAATAGGAATAACAGTTCTTTACTAGGAAAAATTAAAATAGAAGTACAGTATTACAAAGAACAATCCCAAAACACTGACAGAGTCAGAATACAACCTGACACCCTGTCAGTCAGGGTGTTG
>JAOTQP010001652.1:16784429-16802178 GCA_026413545.1 Cichladusa arquata
TCATCCTCCAGGGATGTGTGGGTGGGAGTTGGCCTGTGGCTACAGAAAGGAGGGGCATCTGACTGTCTCCTGCACGACAGAGCTGTAATTTGGGATGAGGCAATGAAGCCATAGTGATGGTAATGTAGGCTTTGTAAAAAAAGGATACCTTTAAAGTAACAAAAGAGACTTTTCTCCAAATTCTTTTTCACACATAAGGGCCTCTTTTGTTGATGTCAACTTGAAAATTGACTGTTTTGCATTTTTTTCAGGTAACCAGTTAGTATATGGAGTGTAGGTTTGTACTGGTGCCATCCTAGGCTGGCAAAAGCAGGAAAAGGTCTGTGTCATTTATTCTTCCAGTGAGAGAGGATGAATTAACCCACTGAGTTTCTGTTAAAAAAGGGAGTTCCTTTTTATTGCCAAAACTCATGGGCTTAGTTAAAAGCAGGTTTTTAGTTTCCAATCTTGGGGTTTTTTCCCCAGGAAATTTACTGAAAATAATTTTTATTCCTTTTTAAATTCACATTTCGACTTAATAGCAGTCCTACAGTAAATGTAGGTGATGGAGGGTGTTGAAGCACATGGGGTATTTGGAGCAGAGAACAGAAGTTTCTATACATACCGTTTTCCCTGGCCCACCCTGAGGATATGCCAGTCCTCAGCTGTCTAAGAGGACTCTGTCTTTCTTGTAGGCACGTGCCCCAGAAAATACTTCTGGTAAAATTAATTTCTGGTTTTGTACAGATCTGCAGGGAAAGCTATGGTGTGACAGAGCAGAAGAACCTGGTTGAAGATGGAGATAAAATCCTGGTGCAGAAGGACAACAGGCAAGTGGGGCACCTGTGGGGATGGACTCATGCTTGTGCTGAAGTCATGTGCCACAGAAGCCTTGGCTGAAGGGAAGTGGGGGGGTAATTAGCAGTCACTGCAAACAAATTTTAAGACCAGTTGCTCAAAAGTTACTGGGCCCTAGTGGCACTTGAACAAAAATCAAGTTTTCATCGTCTTTCCGCCAATGTTTGGAAAATGTACCATGCACTTGGATTGACATCTTCCCTATAAAAGTATAAAAAACCATGTGTATAGACCTTGGTAGCCTTCTCATTTTAAGTAGACACTGGAGACATGATTTTGGCCCAGGTTAATACTCCTGATGGCTCTGAGAGGAACTGTATGTGACCAGCAAAACTGAGCCTGGCAGACTTGTTTGTACTCCCTAATTCTGGAGCCGGAAACTTTCCTTTGAGCACAGCCTGACTCCCACCCATGATCACAGCCAGAAGGACCTGCTGTACTTGGATCCTTTTCCATTTGACTGAACACCTCAGAGTTATTACTAGCACAGCTACCATTCCCCCCCTTTATTTTTTGTCCAGCTGCTGAACTATTTTCTTCCCATAATCTTGTAATTGGATTTCTACAAATGCCTTTATTACTTGAAGCAGTGTTCACATTCTTTCTCTGCTGGCAAAACATTGTGATCCAGTGACTACTCAGCAGCATGGTTAGGGACTTGTGCTAGGATTGCTGAAGACCTTACTGGCAAGGCTGGAGATGAAGTAATTTCCTATTAATCTGATTATTTAAAAGGGTTTTGAATGTGTCTGAAGCCATTGCTGTAACAAAAGCTTTGTGTGTGTTACTTCTTACCTACTTTACTACTGCCCAAAATGGTGCAATTACACAGCTAAGAGCTGCCTCCATGCAGAACCCACAAAGTGAAGATGGACTTCAGGTAAAACAGAGGAGTGTTTAATCTACCCCTGCAACAGTGAAGGAAAGATAAAAATGCCAGTGATAGACCCCTTTAGGTTTTTAGGTTGGGCATATACATTCAAAAGAAAACCTGCCCTTTTTTTACTGTATGCCATCCAGTACAAAGGAGCAAAGATTTTAACTTTTAACACTTGGGAAGAGCACCAGGGTTAACTACTGGAAGTTTATTAAGTCAGGACAGGAAACAAGAAAGAAAATCCTTAAGGAGAAAGGCTAGTGTGTAGTTCCACCAGCTTAACATTCCAAAATTCAATGGCTTTATCCTGACTGGAGTTTTGAACTCAAGTTAACCTCTAAATCCAAGTCTAGACATGGCTGTCAATTTACCTTACAGTGCTTAATGACTTCCTCCACCTCTACCTTTAGAAGCCAGGGACCTTTGCCTGAACAGTTTGCTGTGTGCATGTCTGTGGGCACTGCCCTTCCCGTGTGAGGAAAGTTCATTGGGAGCTGGGAATGCACAGGATTGCTGTAACTGACTAATGCAGAGTAGGAAATGCCTGCATTTTCCCTTTCTCCTTTGGAGTTCATAAAATGCTCCTGATGCAGGGTTCATGACCGTAACAGCCAGAGAGGAATTAAGCAACAGTTAAGTGCTTAATCAGCTTGAATTTCCCTAATGCTCAGGTGACTATGGGGAAAATGGCAATAAAACAAAGGCACTGGAAAATAACTCCCCCTTTGGTATATGATTTCTTACTCCAGGTTTTCGTTTTTGTTAGTCTGCTTCCTTATTTCCTTTTTACTTCCTCACCCGTCCCTCACTGATTTTACATAGTGTATGTGATGAGAACAACTCCACCAAAAGGCCAAAATGTTTCTTCCAGCTGTAACCCCCCCAGCTTTACTGGTGGTAGAGAACCTGGAGGACCTCCCTTGCCACCACTGCCAGGGAATAAGCAGACACACATGGTAGCACTTGCTGCTGAGCACTCTGTCCATGTTGCAGTGACTTGGGGAGAAGAGGGCAGTGGGTTGAGCCTGCTGGAGACTCGTGTTTACAGAATACTTTACAAGCAGTAGCAGGAAAATTTGGCAGTGCTGCTGCTTGGACATGTGATTAAAAGTGCTTTCCTTTGCCCCCTTTCTCTCAATGCATTAGGGAAGAGTTTGTCGAAGCCTACATAAATTACATCTTCAACTTCTCCATCCAAGAGTGGTACACAGCCTTCTCTACTGGCTTCCTGAAAGTGTGTGGTGGGAAGGTCCTGGAACTCTTCCAGCCCACAGAGCTCAGGGCCATGATAGTTGGAAACAGTAACTACAACTGGGAGGAACTGGAGGAGGTAAAGTTTCTCTCGTGTACTTTTTTTAAAATTTTGCACAGGTGCCAGGATTGTGCTGTTGCATGAGATGGGCATTAGTCTGTGTCAAGAGATTGGATAAGCCACGATGCATTTATTTTTATTTTGTGCTCCTTGTGCACCTTGCTGTCACTCACATGAAAAGTCTCTCACCATGCTGGCCTGCTACAGATAAAGCTCAGGGAGGAAATTCAGGATGAGGAAGGACAGGGAGAGGGACTTCCATCTGCTTCTTTTAGGGATGAAGTCTGACTGAAGGGAGGAGACAAAGGGTCTTCACCTGTAGTAAAGCTTCACTGCACAAGGGCAAAAGCTACACAAGAGTTCAAAGGGGAGTCTGGACACCCAGAAAGGGTTGTATCCTCTCAAAATCCATAGACCAGCAAGTCTCTCACAGTGCAGAGTGTGTGATCTTATTCATGACTTCAGCCACTGAAAAGGCACTCCAGAATTGCTCTCCACACTTGTAATTAGCTGAAAAGCAGAAGGCTAATGTCTGTCTTCCTCGCATTGCCAGGAGATCCCTTGCTTGGTGTTTGAGCCATGCCATGGGTGCCCATCACCCATCCTGTGTTCCCTTTCAAAGCTGTCAGGCACTGACCTGATGTCAGATACTAGAAAAGATCAGGTCTGGGTTCTGTTAAGTCTTTGCCTTTTAGTGCCAGCTGAGAGTGTGGCATTTTGTTTCTTAATAGAGCGCTGTCTATAAGGGAGACTACACTGCCACACACCCAACTGTGAGAATGTTCTGGGAGACCTTCCATGCATTTCCCTTGGAAAAGAAGAAGAAATTTCTCTGTAAGTATCTTGCAGTGGTGCAGCATCTCCTGGAATTGAAAGACTTGGGTGGGAGTGGCTGCAGAGCTTCATTGCATTGAGTTGGGTGATCCAGCGTGAGTGACAGTATCTGCTAGTCAGAGCTGGGGTTTCCCTCTGTTGTGTTTTTCCTTCTGTCCTGGGTAGCTGGCTCTAGGTGGCTCTAGTTGAGCAGTGGGTTGGCCCTGAGGACCTCCAAGGTCCCTTCAACCTCAGCCACTCAGAATCTGCGGCTGCTGCAAAGATAAAGACCAGTGTTTGTGCCTGGCACTGGCCTTGCTGTGCTGCAGCTCCTCTGGGAGCCAGCCAGGCCCTGCACGGAGTCCAGTCAGGGTTTCAGCCCCTCCAGGCAGGTGGGGCTGAGCTCTGCCTGTGGGTGCAGCCCTGGTGGGAGGTCCCTCACCTGTCCCATCTGCCCATCCTTCCCTGTGCCTCTCGCAGTGTTCCTGACGGGCAGCGACCGCATTCCCATCTACGGCATGTCCAGCCTGCGCATCATCATCCAGTCGACGCCCAGCGGGGAGCAGTACCTGCCCGTGGCCCACACCTGCTACAACCTGCTGGACCTGCCCAAGTACAGCAGCAAGGAGATCCTCAGCGCCCGCC
The DNA here is from genome assembly GCA_026413545.1 of Cichladusa arquata. Lineage (NCBI taxonomy): Eukaryota > Metazoa > Chordata > Aves > Passeriformes > Muscicapidae > Cichladusa > Cichladusa arquata. Next base: position 16,788,914 of record JAOTQP010001652.1, read on the forward strand.
TCGTGCAGGCCATCGACCACTACGAGGGCTTCAGCTTGGCCTGAGCCGCGGGGAGGCACAGACTGGGTGCTGAGCAGGAGAACCATGGGCTTGGGCTTTATTTTTGTAAGGGAATAGATCTCAACTTCTTTTTTTTTTTTTTTTTTTTTTTTTTTGGGAGGGGGTAAATAATAATAATAATATTAATAATAGAGATGATGCAGTTTCAGCCCGATGCTGCCAGCATTTTATGGGGCTTCAGCAGGGAGAGGCTCTTGCTTTGAATTTTCTCATCTGCTGAACAAGACCAGTTCAGTGGGCATTTCTGTTGTTTCCCCTCCAACTTGACATCACTGCCCTCCTGGCAGTTCCTTGTAGTTTGCTTTTATTGCCCCCATACACACACACTCTTACCTCTTCTTTTAATTCAGTTGAAATACTTTAATGTCTCTTGCATTTAGGGTATGGTGGAAACAGGATGAAATAGCGATCTCCTCTTTGAAAAGCTGTGATTTTCCCCCACCCTTTTTCCTCCTTTTTAAAATGCAAGCTGGTTCTTGCTTGCTTTGAATGGAAATATCTCCTCTGCCCTTTGGTCCTTGGTGGATGGTACTGGGCTAGGATGTCATTTCTGACCCCAGAGTAGTGCATTAGTGATGTTCTGTCTTTTTGGACCAGGATGTCTTATGGAAAACATGGTAGTTTACAGAGATTGGCTTGTTTTTCCTCACTTGTTTTGAATTTTGTTTTCAGGCTTCTCAAAGAACCCTCAGAATCCCTCTGGAGTGGGATTTGTGTTCAGGGTTTTTGAAGGACAAGCCCTACTACCTATCACAGCAGGTTTCTCTAAATGCCTCCCTCATGTTGTGTTTCTGTTCTGGCAAGTCTGCATTCTGGGTGGGTGGGCAGCCCTCTTTTTCCATCCCAACAGCCCTGTTACTCCAATACAAGGTGAGGTGGCTGATTTACTGCTGCCATCTTTGTCCAGAGGAGCTGTGTGTGTGGGTGTGCGAGTGCAGGGGTGTGTGAGTGTGGGAGGTGCGTACAATCTCTCCAGTCTCATCAGGTCAGGTCAAAGAAAGGAGTGAAGATCCCCATTTGAGTGATAGCCCCCCTGTCTGGAGATTGGTTTGATCTGTGCAGTTAGGCTTACTTTGCTGTTTGAGAACAGCCCTCTCACTTGGCAGCTGTTTTGCCAGGGGGCCTGAAGGACAATCTGTGTGAATTAGACTGAAAATGTAGAAGAGTCACTACCTAAATCTATCCTGTATGACTGGAGAGCTTTTGTCCTCTTTTCCTCAGTCTCACTGCCCCATTAAGTGAAGTTTGAATGATTTTTCTCCCTTCTCCCCTGCCCTTTTCAGATCTTGATGTAAATCTCATTTTAAGCCTAGGGTGGTTTTGACATTGACTTGTTATTAGGACATAGTATTTATGCACCATGTTCAATTTACAGTATTGAACTTTGCACCTCGTAACAAAAGGTTTTAGGCTTCTGGATTTGTTTTTGTTTTTTTTTTAAAGACAAGCTGTGGGCTACATCGAGAGACCCCCAGCCTCTTTCTAATGCAGCATTGAAGACAAATATACAATTATATCAAATGTTTATTTTCGATGTGTGTGTACATAGTACAGTATTATGCAATAAATTTGATGTTTAATTCTGATGGAGTGGCTGCCTTTCCGTGTCAGGAAGCAAAGGGTGTTCCAGGCACCAGCACTGCCTCTCCCCCTGTCCTGTCTCAGACAAAGGGAAGAGCTTGGGCTCAAGACCAGCCCTCAGTCATTCCATACATGCATATGTGGTTAGACACATATATTGCACATATTTATTTATGTGTAGGTGGTTGGATCATATGTAGACACGGGAATGTGCACATAAGCTCTTATATATGATGTAATGTGTGCACATCACTGTGTGTGATGTGTAAGGTCCAGGTACTGTTGTATCTAGCGTATGCAGTCTATACTTTGTACATAGTGTGTTGCATTGTTGTAGATAACATGTACTACACTACACAGGTAAGTGTGTGTATGTTTTATATACTATAAAAATGCAAAGTGTGTGTATATTTATATTTATGCATCACACCTCTCTTTTTTAGCAAGTGTCAGCCCTGTTCAGCTGAGCAGGAGGAGTCAGGAGGGGCCAGGGCTGTTGAGGACTTTGAACCAATTTATTTAGCTGAGCCATCTTTGGCAGCATCCCACACAGAACAGAAGCTGTCACCAAACACCTGCAGTCAAAATAGTCATATTTTCTTGTTTTATACAAAATACAAAGCGTACCCATAATGTTTTTCAACCCATTTATGTTTAAAAGGACACCATTGATTCCGTTTGGAGTTGCTTACATAAATCATGTAAACAGAAACCCAAGCCCAGAGTCACAGAGGTGTCATTAGCTGGGGAATGCATTCCCAAGTTGCTTTTGTACACCAAATGCAGTCTGAAGAAAATGGATTATTAACAATTTTTTTTTCAGTCAGGCACCCATGCCCACTCTGGTACTGGCTTCTGCACTCAGTCAACCCAAATATTTGCTATACACCAAGTTATTTGCAAAACTATGTATTGTTTGATGTATGTACATATCCATTATTGTAGGAGCTGGTTCCCTGCATGCAGGTGTCCAAAGGGAAGCACAAGGATCATACACTTGCTGACCACACAAGGTCCAATAAGTGTTCCACTCTCCATGCTGTGAGTGACCGTGCAGGTTGGTGAAACTTGGCTCTCCAAGAGCTGGAGATGTCAATCCATTCCAATCTTCAAGGGCAAGAGCTTTTTCCATTAATCTTCTAAATGCAGGGTACCAAGACATGCAGTGGGGTATGGGGTGGGCTGTCCAGTTTGGACTCTGAGACAATTCCTGTGTCTTCCACCCCAAGCAAAGGGCCTCTGACACTACATGCTGTGGCAGTCAAAGGCACCAAAACCTTAGTGAGCACCTGAGGGAGAAACAGGAGGAGCCCGGGAAACCCTGCTCGGCCATCAGCACCGTTAATTATGCTACACCAGGCCCACTCTGCCCCATTTAGTCCCCTTCTGCCACCTGTGGGTTACTTTGTACTTCTCCAGGTATTGGAATCCCTGCAGATGTTTTTTTTTTGTTTTTTTTTTTTTTGACTCAACAATTTTGGTGTTGTTGTCCAGCTCTCACCTGGGCAGCAGCAGTCAATCACTGACTTGCAAACAGCTCCAAAGATGGCTCCTCAGGCTGGAGGATGGCTGGCAGCACTTACCCTCTGAAACTTGCACATACCAAAACTAATAACTGATCTATCAGCAGAATGATTAAAAGAAAAATGCTTTAATTTCACCACCATTAACAGGAACATCCATTATTCAACTGTTTACTCGGGAGTAAACAGAATGACAACTTGCAACTTGTTAGAATGATAAGTTTTCCCTCTATCTTTCACTCCTGCAATCTTATTTTGTGCACAACCTGTTCACAGCCAGCATATACATTTTAATGATTTATTATACCAAAATGTGGTAACAGACACATGTGGATGGGAAGCCCAACAGACTCTACTGCCATCCTGCAGCAAACAGCTTTGTTCGAGTGACATGGAAAGAGGTTGTGTTACACTAAACAGCTTATTTATATCACATAAAGTACAATTTTGTACAGTACTCACACCTTTTAAAAAGCACAGTCTTGTATTTAATGTTTTCCAGTCAATAATCATTGATGTTGGCACATACAAATCATCAAACAAAATGCACAGCTGTTGCTTGGATTGACTTGGTGTGTTGGGACAAACATAATTTCTGGCTATTTGTGGTCAGTGAGAAGTCAAATCGTGTGGGAGATAAAAACAACGTTTTAGTGTTCAGGAGTCCTCCTCCTGCACAGAATTGGGAGAGGGGAGTCACAGCATCTGCAAATCCAGGACAAAGCTCAGCACTGGTCCATGTCTTTCCAGGACTGGAATTTTAAAATTCACTTCTCTCTGATAATCTTTTCTAGCAGTTCACTTCACAGGAAAGCAGTTGAAGTTTTGCTTTGTTTTTGTCACAAGGAAGGACTTGAAAAGAACAGCTCAAAAAGAGAGATGGCTAGGTGTGTTTCTTTTTTTTTTTTTCTTTTATGTACAATCTCCATTAATAGGTTTTGTTACTTTTAGTTTTCAAAGTTCAAAAATATAAACTCTCTAAAGTGCATAGCTGTACTTAGATTTCATAGAAACAATCTGAAATTCTAGGAATATACCATGTAAACAGCAATAACTAAGCATCAGAAAATGCTACAATCTCATCAGTTTGAAAATAAAATGGACTGTTTCCTACATACCATTTATTGAGATTTGTCAGGGGAAAAGCCCAGCTGCTGGGGGTGTCTTAGAATACATACTTTTGGTTACATCCTGCTTTGCAACCTATCACCATCTGTGAAACCAGGTGGGGCAGTGTTCTTTATCTCTTCCATGATCCATCCCTGAAAATTCCGGGGAAGTAGGGGATATCTTCTGCTAATGGGCCATCTGTTAAAGACCAGGTGAGGCATTGTTCTTTATCTTTCCCACGACCCACCCTTCCTCCAGGGAGATATCGTCTGTTAATGGGCCATTAAGTCCCACTGTATGACTGATAAAATAACAGCATCTCATTGGGAGATGCTCCAGCCAGGGGGAGGAGCCAAGCATTCTTACCTGGGTAAAAACTAAGATATGGAACACCACAAGCAGCCTTTTTCCACTGGATTCCAGAGGAAGATCAGACCCATCTATACCACCACTGGACCTTCAGAGGAAAACTGCACCCTTCTACGGGACCACTGCTTCAGCAGAACCACATCTGCCACTGCAGGAGGACTGCAGCAACCATTTAATGGGACTGCTACCAACACCCTGACTGACTGATGGGGTATCAGGTTGTATTCTGACTCTGTCAGTGTTTTTTTACTACTGCATTCGATTATAATTTTCCTAGAAATTTGTAGTTCTGACTTGGGATCTCCCACTGGTTTGCTTTCAAACTAGCACAGGGGGTTAGGTTTCTTTCCTTTTGTTCCGTTTTACTTACAGAATTTTTTCTCATTATTTGCTAGGAAACACTAACGGCTGGCTACTTCAGGAAAACAAAAGAAGTGACCAAGCTCAGGAGAGGAGGGCGTCTGGTTGCACCTCTCTTACCTGGGAGTTTCTCTCCGAGGGGCAGAGGTACCACGAGAATTGGACACCCAGTCCCTCAGGTAAAAGACAGTGCTGGGGCAGCTGCTGGCTCTCTCTTGGCTTAGGAGGAGAACGGTCAGAGCTGTTGCTTGGGGAAGGCTGCTCCTGCCGCAGCTTTCCTGGCCACCTCTCCCAGTCCCTGCTCCGGTCCCACTTCAGTCTCGCCTCACCACTGCTGCCACCATGAACAAGAAGCAGCAGCCATTCCTGGGCATGCCCACGCCCCTGGGCTATGTGCCAGGGCTGGGCCGTGGAGCCACGGGTTTCACCACCCGCTCTGATATCGGCCCTGCCCGCGATGCCAACGACCCCGTGGACAACTGGCTCACCCCGCTGGGCAAGAGAGCAGTGGGGAACCAGATGAACAACCAGACAGCGGATGGTGACGATGGGGATTTGAATGACACCAGCTACGATGAGTTCAACGGCTACGCTGGGAGCCTCTTCTCAAGTGGCCCGTATGAAAAGGATGATGAAGAAGCAGATGCCATTTATGCAGCTTTGGGTAAGAGGATGGATGAACGCAGGAAAGAAAGGAGGGAACAACGAGAAAAAGAGGAAATAGAAAAGTACCGTCAGGAACGACCCAAAATTCAACAGCAGTTCTCAGATTTGAAACGGAAATTAGCGGAGGTTACTGAGGAGGAGTGGGTGAGTATTCCTGAGGTTGGGGATGCCAGGAACAAGCAGCAGAGGAATCCTCGTTATAAGAAGCTGACTCCTGTCCCTGACAGCTTCTTTGCAAAGCATTTACAGTCAGGGGAGAATCACACTTCCGTGGACCCACGCCAGATACAATTTAGTGGACTGAATACTCCATATCCAGGGGGTTTGAATACTCCATACCCAGGAGAAATGACACCAGGCTTGATGACACCAGGGACAGGTGAATTGGATATGAGGAAGATTGGCCAAGCCAGGAACACCTTGATGCATATGAGGCTAAACCAGGTGACGGAATCTGTGAGTGGCCAGACTGTGGTGGACCCAAAAGGATATTTGACAGACTTGAATTCCATGATTCCCACACATGGAGGAGATATCAACGATATCAAAAAAGCCCGTTTGCTCCTGAAATCTGTCCGAGAGACCAATCCTCATCATCCACCAGCCTGGATAGCATCAGCCCGACTAGAGGAGGTCACTGGCAAACTCCAGGTGGCTCGGAACCTCATCATGAAAGGAACAGAGATGTGCCTCCAGAGTGAAGATGTTTGGTTGGAAGCTGCTCGGCTTCAGACTGGAGATGCAGCCAAGGCTGTTGTGGCCCAGGCTGTGCGGCACCTGCCACAGTCTGTGCGGATCTTTATCAGAGCAGCAGAGCTGGAGACAGACATCCGTGCCAAGAAACGTGTCCTAAGGAAAGCCCTGGAGCACGTTCCAGACTCGGTGCGTTTGTGGACAACAGCCGTGCAGCTGGAGGAACCTGAGGATGCCAGGATCATGCTGAGCCGGGCTGTGGAGTGCTGTCCAACCAGTGCTGAACTCTGGCTGGCGCTGGCAAGGCTGGAGACATATGAAAATGCTCGGAAAGTCCTTAACAAAGCCCGAGAGAATATCCCGACGGATCGACGCATCTGGATTACTGCTGCCAAACTGGAGGAAGCCAGTGGAAATACCCAGATAGTGGAGAAAATAATTGATAGAGCCATCACATCTCTTAGGGCTAACGGCGTGGAAATCAACAGGGAGCAGTGGATACAGGATGCCGAGGAATGTGGTAAAGCTGGAAGTGTGGCCACATGCCAGGCAATTGTGAGAGCTGTGATGGGGATTGGGATCGAGGAAGAAGATCGGAAACGCACCTGGATGGAAGATGCAGACAGTTGTGTTGCTCATAATGCCCTGGACTGTGCTCGAGCCATTTATGCCTATGCCTTGCAAGTCTTCCCGAGCAAGAAGGGTGTGTGGCTGCGAGCAGCCTGCTTTGAAAAGAGCCATGGAACCAGAGAATCCTTGGAGGCTCTTTTGCAGAGAGCTGTTGCTTACTGTCCCAAAGCAGAGGTGCTGTGGCTCATGGGAGCCAAATCCAAGTGGTTGGCAGGAGATGTTCCAGCAGCCAGAAGCATCTTGGCCCTGGCTTTCCAAGCCAACCCCAACAGTGAGGAGATCTGGCTGGCTGCCGTGAAGCTCGAGTCAGAGAACAATGAGTATGAGAGAGTGAGGAGGCTGCTGGCAAAGGCTCGCAGCAGTGCCCCCACAGCAAGGGTCTTCATGAAGTCTGTGAAGTTGGAATGGGTGCTTGGGAACATTGCTGCAGCCCAGGAGCTCTGTGAGGAAGCCCTGAAGCACTATGAGGACTTCCCCAAATTGTGGATGATGAAAGGACAAATTGAAGAACACAAAGAGCTGGTAGAGAAAGCACGGGAGGCTTATAATCAAGGGTTGCAGAAGTGTCCCCATTCCATACCCCTGTGGCTTTTGCTGTCCAGGCTGGAGGAGAAAGTTGGGCAACTGACTAGAGCAAGAGCCATCTTGGAAAAGTCTCGCCTGAATAATCCAAAGAATCCAGATCTCTGGTTGGAGTCTGTGCGCTTGGAATACCGAGCTGGGCTGAAGAACATTGCCAACACTCTGATGGCCAAGGCACTGCAAGAATGCCCCAATTCAGGAATCCTGTGGTCAGAAGCAATTTCCCTTGAAGCGCGACCCCAACGAAAGACCAAGAGTGTGGATGCTCTCAGGAAGTGTGAACATGACCCACATGTCCTGCTGGCTGTGGCCAAGCTGTTCTGGAGCGAGCGTAAAATAACCAAGGCCAGAGAGTGGTTCCACCGCACACTGAAGGTAGGCTCTGACCTGGGGGATGCCTGGGCCTTCTTTTACAAATTTGAGCTCCAGCACGGCACAGAGGAACAACAGGAAGAGGTGAGGAAGCGCTGTGAGAATGCTGAACCTCTCCATGGAGAGCTGTGGTGTGATGTCTCCAAGGACATAGAGAATTGGCAGAAAAAGACTGGAGAGATTCTAGTTCTGGTGGCAGCCAAGCTGAAAAATATCTTCTAGGGTGTGCTGGCCTCTGCTGCCTCAGGGTTCCCTGTGGGATTTAATGCACCCTGTTTGTGGTGCATTTGCCCTTTCAGTGGCACAGATTTCTAAGGACGGTGTTGGGAGTTAGGTTTCTTTCCTTTTGTTCCTTTTCCCCTATTTTTTTCTTCCCATAAGTTGCTAGGAGTACTTCAGAAAAATAAAAGAAGTGGCCAAAGTCAGGGGAGTAGCTGGCTGCACTTCTCCTATCTGGGAGTTTCTCTCCGAGGGGCAGAGATACGGTGAGAATTGGGCAGGTAAAGGATGGGGCTGGGCCAGCTGTAGCTCTCTCAATCACAGTTTAGGAGGAAGATGGTTGGTGCTGCGGCTTGGGGAAGGGAATTGGCTGCTGCCGCCAGAGCCCAGCCCAGAGTTGCTGCTTCTGCCGTGGGATGAGCCTCTGCTCATGAGAGCAGCGACTGACCTGGACCTTATTAACACCCACCTCAGTAAAAGAGGGATCTAGCCCCATCTGCTCGGGTGTCTGGGATCTTGAGCTCACCCCTCTCTGCCCTGCTGAGAGCTGTCCCGTCCCCGCTGTTTCTCTGGCACTGCTCCGAGCCTTGGCTGCACTGCAGTCCCGCACCCCCTGCCTGCTGAGACATCCCGCGGTCGCAGCCACAGCTCTGGAGCTTCTGATACATCTCGTCTAACACCCTGCGATTTTTGCTCATTCCTGCCATCCCAGCTTGCTGTTTCCGAGAGTCCTGCAGGAGCACTGGCACCGCACTGTCCCAGGGTTGTGAGCAGAGCCTCTCTCCTCCATCCATTCTCATCTGGGACACAGCCACCCCCGCCCTGCCCGCTGGGACCCTGCCAGAGCTCACTGCCAGCAGTGACGGGAACTGCAGCACAGGGAAAAGCGCCCGCGGCCGAGAGCACTGTCACTGGGCTCCTGTTCTGCTTGTTGTTAATTCCACACTTGTTGCTGTTTGTTCGCTTTATTATACATGCCAGTAAAGAACTGTTATTCCTATCCTAATATCTTTGCCTGAGAACTCCTCAATTTCAAAATTGTAATAATTTGCAGGGAGGGGGTTTACATTTTCCATTCCAAGGGAGGTTCCTGCCTTCCTTAGCAGGCACCTATCTTTCAAACCAAGACAGATAGGACATGGATGATGATAGGAAAGAGCTTTCTCCCAAAAGGAAAAGCTATTTCCTTCTTTCCCCAGCATGGCCATCAGCCTCTGTGGCACATGGCAATATTGTAGCTGGTGTCACATAGGAAACAGGAGCAGTCTTGTGAGGCTCTGTTGGCATTTCCAATGTTGATTCCTGATCCCCCCCTGCAAACACAAGCTTTAATTAGTGTTTGTATGGATTCTGACAAGTGGCCGTCCCTCTGTTCTTGGCCCCAGCCTGTGTTCCCTTGTCCCTCTTCAGTTTTTGGCCATTCTGATGTTGGTTCCCTGTCAGCAGATCTGGCTTACTGATGTTGGAATACACTAAGTGTTCTAGAAGGAGATGGGTGGAGTTCTGGGAACAGCCCAGCAGCACAGGGAAAGGTCTGGGCTGACTCCTCTTTTCTAGGTGCTTTAGTTTGGTCCCTGCTAACAAGCTGCTGCACAGCTTGGAGGTGTTCCTCCAACCTGAGCAGCTGAAGCATTTTGTCAAATTCAAAAGCATCCTTTTAGAAAACTTTTCTTGAATTTTTAAATGTATATAGTAAAGCTTATTCTTTTAGGTGTCTGAGTTCATTAAGCACAGTGGTGGTTTGAAGTAACAAAGACAAAACTCAGCAATCCCTGAAAACCCTTTTGAAGGAAGAACATATATTTAGAGTTGTTCAGAAACTGTGCTTTACTCCATTTTAATTGAGCAACATCCCAAAGACAGCCCAGCTTGAGGTACATGCTCACCATCCAGGCTTTCGTTTTCCTGAACTGGGCCTGAACAATATAAAAATGAGCCAGTGCTAAGGACCTTTTTGTAATCCAGCATTCTTTCTCATCCCACTCTTCCACCAGCAGACTGACACTGCAGCCAGCTTGGCTCAGCTGCTTTCCCTAAAATAACTAGGGAGAGCTGACAATGAGGAAGAGCCCACAGGAGCAGGCAAAGGCTTCCTGTGCTGCTCTGTGCTGGGACAGGGGTTTACCCAGCTCAGGCTTCTCTTCAAAGCACTTTTTGAGCCAGACTGTCAATTCAGCTAACACACCCCAAGGATCAGAGCAGATCCTATCTCAGGAGATGGGAACACAAGCACCTCTGAAAAGCCAAGCCCTAGGTCAGCACACACTGGACTGTTTGGAAATACAAAATTCAGTCTTCACTGGTTTTATATAGAACAGGCATTTCTGCAATCAATAAAAAAAACAAACCAGGCCGTGAGTGTCCATCCCAAGTGCTTTCACTAACACACATCTCTGCCTTAGCCCATGTCCTGGGGTGACTATATGATGCTTGTATCCCCAATTGTCTGTTCTGTTTATGCTGGATATTAAGTTCTAAACTTTTAAAGCTAGTTCCAAGAGCGAAGGCGGGGGCAGAAGAAGAGCTCAGTTTGTTTTCAGAAACTGCACTTGGTTCCACGCATTCCTGCTCCTGGACTGTGCTATCTGAAGCACAGACAGTGGGACAGAGCTCTCTTCTGCTTTTTAGTTAGTTTTCAACTAGCTGAGGCAGAGAAGTTCCCTGGATTGTGGCTTCTCCTTTTCTTGGAACTGTTCAAAACTGCTTTGGACCAAAATCTCAGAACACCAGGAGCTCACACCTGTGGCCCACTGGGGCTGGGACGTGGGATTTTCCAGCTCTGGAGGGAATGAGAGACACAAAGCGAGCTGAGCTATACCCCAAGAAAAGAACTTTCTGAATCTGCCATTTCTTCAGAACAATGATAGATTTTATTGTTTGGTATTGTTCATTTTTTTGTTTGTGGGTGCTTTGCTTGTTAAATAAACAGGTATTTTTTCCACTTTTCTCCAAGGAAATCTTTTCCCGAACCAGGTGGGGGAATTTGCCCTAAACTAGGACACCCACCCTGACTAGCAAAGGGCACATGCAACCCATGGCTGCCTTTGGAAGAGTTCAAGGGATCCCAAAGAGACCAAAACAGCAGCAATTTTGGCAAGAACACACACAGCACACATGGCAAGTGAAAAGGGATAAACCTAAGTACCACAACCCAAATACAACTATTTGTGAGCCCACTTGCCCTTAATAAAGAAGGAAGGGGAGAAGTTGTTCTGGGAGTCCTCTTGTCTCCTCTGGTATGACATGCATGAGGCCTGGCTACAACCAACACCAGATTTCATCTTGGCTATTTGGCTTCTGTACATTGGCAATGATCCCCTAGGGAGCTGAAGAAAGCATTACAGAAGTGCCCACCCTTGGGTACCAGGGTGGAGCCTGGCTCAGGGCAGACCAAGGGGTGCACATAAGCCTCTGGAGTGGGAGAGCAAGCCCAGGTGTCCCAGGATGTGAAGTGTGAGCCCTCAGTGACTTGGTTTCCCTGAACTCAGGGCCTTCCTCTCCTTCAGGCAGCACCTGTTTGACATGAGCACCTGAATCAGGTGTCCCAGGACTTCCTTTTTTGAAAGTCATAAACTAATTTGGAAACAGAAAATTGTCAAAGCTTGCACTCTAGACAGGTGCCTTTCCACAGGCAGAGCATAGCTCCATGCTCTCAGTTCCCTGTGGTGTCCTCTGTACTCCCACACCCCTCCTACACTGGGAAGAAAAGCCCATCCTCTGCTGCCACCATCAGTGCTGCTGCTGCAGCCCACAAAGCGGTGATGTGCCCCAAAGAACAAAATTTAGGTGAGTGAGTTTGTGGGACACCCATGTGGACTGCTCAGCTTGGCCTCAGGTATCTGTATCATGATGAAGCACACGCACTAATGGGGTGGGTCTTCCAGATATCTACCACATATTTGACACCAGATATTTAACCAATCACCAAAATGCCAAGGGATTCTGACTTAAAGCTTTCAAAACCTCTTCTCTTCCCTGTTGCCCAAACGTGGTCAGAAGGTCTCAGTATCACCCTCCAAGCAGAACAAGCTGGTAAGAACCTGGCTGCATGGCTCATTTGCTTTGCTATCCCAAACGTACAGGTACTTCCTTCTACTTAGGTTGAATTGGCCATCAAAAATGTGGGAAGAAAACCCAGCTCAAGCCTGGGCAAAACTGCAACTCACACCAGCTCTGGCTGATGACCAGGAGATTATTACAGCATTTCTCTAGAGCAACAGAAGATGCTGGACTCCAAACAGGTCAAAAGTCTGAGAAAATCTTTTCTGTAGCTACAGGAGAAGAGTCTTGGTGCTGCCTGATCTGTGCCTTAATTTGAGACTGGTCAGGGCACTTGTCTGTTCAACTCAAGTAGAAGCTATTTGATGATTTCATTACTATTAATCCTATTTTGCCTCTTGCTATAATATCCTGTGGGAAAAAAAAAAAGAGCATGGCTGGCTTAGATATTCTAAATATTATGGATCTGTAAGCAAATCAGTACAGAAGGATCCCTTCAGTGCAGTCACTGAGCGCAGAGTTGTGTCTCCTACACTGGCAAACTCCATTTTGGACATCAGGCATGGAGAAACAGTGGGCAACAGCAAATGTAGAGTGACAGAAATCCACCTTTCCTCCCTCTCCCACCTCTGGGAATGACCCTTCAGTTCCCAGGGAGCTCCTCAGCTCTCCCAGTCAGGCCCCCGCTGCATCCACTTCATGCATTTGTCCGTTTGGTGCTCTCTCTTCTTTGTTTATTGGCAAAAACAATCTCCTCCTTTACATGATCTTGGAGCTAATATCTCTCTTACTGATCAGGACTTCCAGCAGCCTCAGCTTGGCCTTAACCTGCTTGTATTCATTGTACTCTTCAGCCATGGGAGTGCGGTCTTCTTTCTGCACATTCCTAGTGGGAGTGAAAGCAGACCATGAAGATTTCTGTAACAGAAAGCCTCCCTCAGCAGCCTCCCTCTGTCTACCAACAAGACCTACAAAGCAGCTCCTCTCCTCCACTCCTGATCAGAGAACAAGACCTAAACATTTATGCTTTGAGAGAAAAAAACAAAAAACCCCCCCAAAAAAAACAAACAAAAAAACCCCAAAAAAACCGTGCCCAGGAGG
>JAOTQP010001652.1:16802278-16857073 GCA_026413545.1 Cichladusa arquata
AAACCCCAAAAAAACCCCAAAAAACAAAAAAACAAACAAAAAAAAGGGGCAAACAAGCTGCTCCAACAAAGCGTGGGATGCTCGTGTGCTGAGGTTGAGCACAACCCCATAGTTCCAAATGAAAAATCCTACTTGAAGCATGTCCTGCTTCTTTGAAACCACCAGCTCTGCAAAACAGCTGGAAAACACTTCAGGAGCCATCTGAGTGTCAGCCTGTGAGCCTGGCAAAATAAAATACAGCCTCCCCTGGCCTGGCACCACAGCACTTACACAAAGAGGCACACTTGCCAAAAGAAAGCTGGTATTTGATCAGACTGCTCTTGCCTTACAGGAAAATTTTAAGTTTTCAGTGATTTTACAGAAGCCCCTAAGGATGATGGCTGATGGCAAGAAACAGACAAGATAATTTAAGAGTATAAATATATGAAAACATTGTATCAGCTCCTTAATGAGGGGCATTTTCTTGAAACAATAAAACCAGTTACACTAAAGCAGAAATACTTGATAAAACTAGTGTCTGAATACCTCACAGACAAGCAAGAACAGGACAGAAATCACTAGGGAAAAAAAACTAATTACTTCAACACTGAACTTCCACCATTCTGAACGTGGGTAAAGCAATGATAATGATTGTGAAGAAGAAACATGTAATACTGAATTTGGGTAACTCTGCTTATTTGGAGATCTTTGCAGATGCAAAACAGATTAAAAGTAGCTGAAGAACAGTGAGGTAGCTGAGAAACTGTTACCTGCCATTTTGTCGGAAAAAGTTATCTTCAAAGTCTCTCAACTTTTTTCTGATTCTCTTTTTCTCTTCCCTGACTTCTTGGAGCTGCTCTAACAGTTCAGGGCTGTTGGGTTTAAAGATAAATGAGATTATCCATACATATGCAATAAAAACAGGAAACATACAGTAAACCTACAGATGTTCAGTTGTATGCATGCCAAGCAATGGAGCTGCTCCTGTGAGCAGCTCTGGCAGCCTCACATCACTTGAAACAAAAAGCTCTCTAAATTTAGTTCAGCAAAATGATCATAGTCTTAGGCTGCAGCCTCTATGGAGGTCAAGTGTGCACTTCACAATTTGCCACTAACTTCTATGAAACTTATTTCCTGCAGCTTGGTCTGGGTTTGGTGATTTTTATAGGATCAAATTCAATGGTAACAATTTAGGGCTAATCACATAAGTTTGCACCAGACTTGGAACTAGCAAAGCTAGTTCCACTTGTCCTCTCCAAAACATGAAAAACCTTCTGGAGTGCAGAGTTTTCATGATAAAGGCTTGCCACTGGTGGAGTTACTAGTTAGTGATGGAATTCAAAGGTGCATAAGCTAAGTATGAGCCCTTTCCTTTGAGAGCCTATTGCCCTTAAAAATGAAACATGAAAACTTCTGGCTCAGATCATAAATGAAAAAAAAAATCTCTAGACACTTTTCGGACAAAAAAAATGCTATCTTAGCAAGAAACAACTTTTTGCAGTTGCCTTTGAATTCAACATACATGGATGCCTCATGGAGATTTGAAAGCCCCATATCCTGACTGCTCCTAGATGGCATCTTATCATCCACTGGGGAAACAAAGCCGTCAGCATCATCTTCTAGTTGATCCAAGAAGCTGCGCACACTGAAATCTGTTTTTATGGTGATTGTGAGATCCGGCTTCACATTGCTGTCCTCCTCAGAGCCCTCCTCTTCTTCCTGCACACAGGGACAGAGCACCCCCACAACAAGACAGGTTATTGCTTCCCTTCTCAGGAACAGGCTCCTCCTCTCACCACATGCACTTGGAACAAGAAGTGGAAAGGCAGAGCAAACACTTCAATTGCCAAGCAGTACACAGGACACCAGAAGACCATCAGTAAAGACACCCTAGAACCAAAGCACGACAGAGAAATTGCCACCACAAACTCATTGGTTAAGGAGACCCAGAGCGACACAACTGAGTGAAAAAAAAAATACCTGGGCTTCAGAGCAACCTGCTGCTTTGTTTAGTTTATGTATTTTGATATAAATGTTACATTCACAGCCGTTATACATATTGTCCAAAGCACACCAGCCATCCTCTGCATTTCCCTGCAAACATTTCCCAGCATAGAGACTGCCAGGGTAAAATGTGGAATTTTCTCTCAAGAGATGCAGCTCAACAGCTCTCTCTAATGGCTGAATTCAAGACCTCAAATGCTCAGACAGTGATACCAGTGAGCTCAGATGAGTCTTACAATTACCCAAATGTGGGATATGATTGGCTCTAAAAGGACTGCTGCTGCTAACATGTTCAAACATCAGCTCTGACCATTTTGCTGGAATATACTAAAAACTGGACTGGAAAATCTGCACAGTGCAATTTCTCATTTCCTCAATGCACACTGATGAATTGGTTGTGTTTCAATTTTTTTTTACAGAACTTATAGGGGTGAGATTTGAAAGTCCCTGCTGCACTTGGTATTCACCAGCTCACTGTGTTCTCAAAAGTAGGTCTTGTCCTGTGACACTGTCCAGAAATAATTTTAATTATCAGGGAATGAGGCTCAGTCTCTTATGTATGGAGACATTTCTAGAAGGCAGTTTTCAACTTTAATATAAGGAATGAGGCTACTGGCAAATGCCAGCATGGACAGTAAATCTCTCAAATATATATGTATATGTGTGTAAATGTATTTATTTTACAGCCATGTAACTCTAGCCAGGAAGGATCTAAGCACATGAATGTATTTAAAAGCTTTTGGGGGCTAATATCACTGAAATCTTCAAGACAAAAATATATTGTAGCACCAGGATCAAAAGCATACATTTTCTTGATTTGTTTTTTCATGTAATTCCTTGTGAATAGTTCAATTATTCCTAAGAGACTGCTCCCATATTTCAAGCAAAAAGGGAGAAGGTAACACCAGGACCTGGCTTAGTCCCATTAAACCTTCAGTGATTTATAAATGCATACATTTAAATTTAATTATAGTTTGCCTAGAGTTTTCTCCTTAAGTTAAAGCTCTAGTCCATGATGATACATTGCAAAGCCACAGGCTGAAAATTACAACCAAGACTGAGGCTGGAGGGTAAAAAAAACATTATCTGGGAAGGAGTTTTGAGTAGCAATAATAACAAAAGATTTAGAGAAGTCTGAATGCATCTTAGGAAAATCTGCAGGGAACTTGTGGAAGTTGAAGCAATATTTAGCACATGATTAGACGAGACCCATTTTCCCAGACATCAATTGCACAGTTTAAACAGAAAGCACAAACCAGCTGCCATGTACTGATCTAAAACCCTACCAACAACTCCAGGCTGAACTGGGGAGGGGAGAGCATCTTTCAGTGCCATTTCCCTGTCCCCAGGCCTCCCACCCTGCCCAGCCTGGGAAGGGCTGCAGCAGGAGAACACAGATCCTGCTGTGCTGCCATGGAGGAAGATTTGCTAAGTCAGTCTAAGCAGTAAAAGCAGCACACTTTGCTTTAGAGGAATCTCTCTGGCAACAAAGGAGGAGCTCCCATGCCCTTTTCTGGGAAAACTCCTGGAAAGAAAGCCAAGGGACAATGCCCATAAGCAGTGTGACAAAGCTGCTGCTGAGGACAGAGGCAAGGTGTTTTCCTCACAGACACCCTTGAGCCCGTCTTGCCTCGCTGCCCAAGCCAGCAAGCAGCTCAGGAGCCAGCCTCCTGCCACAAAAGGAAAAGAAATGCACAAATTTCATTTAGACCTCAGAGCCAAGACACTGCATCTGGCTGTCACAAGACCTCTGAAATCATTTAGCTCTTAAATACAAAGGAGTGAATTAGAAGGATTCTCAGCCAGAACTCCAATATAAAAGCCTTCCCTTTAAAAAGTCTCACATAGGAACCTCACTTCAAACCTGCAGCACCATTTACACCTTGAACCAGAATGACCTTCATACACATTTAGCTCCACCTGCTTGGACTCTTAGGCAATCATGAGCATTCTAGAGCCAAAATGTCAAATCCCCAGAGTATCCTATCATCGGCACTCCCACAAAGCAAGAATCCTAATGATTTTTCCAACACAACATTCAAGATATTGTACCAAAATGTTTGGTAAGGTCACCCTCAAAACAACTTTCAAGTTTTTAGTCAACTCTCTCAAATGCTTCAAGGAAAACTATCCATAAAAATACGAACACTGACATTGTCAGTGGCCTGTCAAATACTTCCCTGCCCATAGTGGAGCCTATGCAGAAGCTAAGTTTTGGAGCATTTTTAATTTCCTCTCTTTAGTTCTGAGTGTAGCTCAGTACAAAGCTGCCAGATGCAGCTTCACAGAGCCCCATTTAAGTGTTAATAGGCACATCATGTTAACATGCTGTCATCCTGATCTTCTGCCACAAACCCCTCCAGATTTGTATTCCCTGCAGGACACTGCTGAACTGGTTTGGTGCTGCCCTGGCACAGCACCAGCCCGTGCTGGCCACCAGAGATCACCATAATTGACAGCTCTAAGTTCTCACACCGGGTGCAAACAGAGGTGGAGAAAAAAAGGATACACTAAAAGAAAAAAAAAGACGCAAACAAAAACACTCCCCACCAGACCAGTACTGCAGATTTGATCCAGTGGTTATCTAGAAAATACTAAGAAGCTCAGTGATCATTAACCAGCTTCCAAACAGCATCTTAACATCTTCAATCTGCAATCTGGTATTAAAGAATATGTGCCTTGAATAGTCCATTAATATACAATCCACTGGACTCAATCACCTTTGATCTCTAAGTCTGCAGTATTTACATTTAAGCAAGCTCTGGCTGGATAACAGAAATATGATTCAAATGTGGTGATGCACTTCTCTCCCTTGTTTCACTGCAAGGGCACAGAAAGCAAGCCAGGGGCCAGCTCCATGCTGCATTTCCTGGTCTGCTGTTGGCCTTTATTCCTCAGGGGAAGACCCAGTATCACAGCAATCTTCCCCACCCCCAATTATTACTCCACAGCAGCACAAGAAGAAACACAACAATCCTGCCATCCATATCTGACCAAGTATCAACTAGCAGAACCAAGCTGTTCTTACTTCCACCCTCATTAAGTTATAAACACCCTGCACAAGGTGGTGGAAAAGAGCCTGGATAAATAAGTGGATAAATAAGTAAGTGCCTGGCTGGCTCCACGTGCGAGGGTTAGTTTTGTGAGAGCTCATTCCTGCCACGGTGCTGTGTGCAAGCCACTGAGCCTGGGAGTGAGAGAAACTACTGCAAATCAAGTTAGTGTCTTTTAAAAGGAGGAAAGCAAGAAAAAAAGCCAGGTACAGGGGTAACTGTGATTTTTGATTTTTTTTAAAGCAAAATAAAATATATTATGTGCAGATGGATGGGAAAGGAGGATAGAAAAGAATGCAAAGCCAAGGAAACACTGTAGTCTTATCTACAACAAGGGAATAATTTGGTCAGAATTGGCGAGGCTTAAAGCAGCTACTGATCTTTCAGGAGGACACTGCAAAAAAATCAACACTGATGAAAAAAAAAAAAAAATCAATCAACCATTCTGTTTCATTGGTATAAGGGGAAAGTTGATGCAAACTGAGCAATTAGTTAGCAGCTGGAGGTCTTCACCTTTATCTCCTTGAAGAAGGAAGCTGTTTCGCCCTCGATAATTGGCTGCAGCAAAGGGCTTCTCCGCTTGCTGGAGGGGGAACCCTGTGACAGGTGTTAACAAGTATGTTACATTGTGAACCCCTTTCTCCTCCACCACCTGCTCTCAGCTCATTCTCACCCACACATTCACTCTCAGCTCATCGCTGGACCACCAGGAGAAAAGTCTTTCTCAAGGAAGAAAAGCAGGCCTGGCAAACCCCCTGAACCTTGGGCTGTTTTCTCTCAGGATGCTGCTTAGCAAAGGACACCATTGCCAATCTGTTTTTAAAAAGAAACCTGGATGATTATTAGCTGGCTAGTGACTATAAGACGAAGGCTGCAAGAAAATAATCCCCTGTACACACACACAGAGCACTTGGCTGGCTCTCCAGAACTACAGGGTAAGCTCAGCCAGGCTCTCCAGATTTGCTTTCCAGGAGCCTGATTTCCCACTGAAGTATCTACCGATGTAGAGATGGATTTTCAAATGTATCCTGTCTCTCTATGAACCTTTCACTGCTCTCACTCAGAAGACTGGGAAAAAAAACCAGCCTCATCTCTCCTCTGCTAGCCTCTGTGGATTTTCAGTTTTGTGTCTTAACAGGACCTGGGCTCTCTTTGACAGCTTTGCATTAAATTGCCCATGCACACCTGCACAGCCTCCTCCTCAGTTGTCAGCACTGTCCTCTCAGCACACATTTTGGGGACGGTTTTGCATATTCCAGGAGGAACAGCTTTTTATTTTGTTTTAAATGCAGGACCAGGCACTTCCCAGCATCAGCAGAGAAATGCCCCACTCCTCAGTGACACTGCACTGGGTAATGCTGTGCCAGCCCATTCACTTCATTGGCCATCTACAGAAAGTGGGCAGAACAAGAACACTACTTAGAAAAAGCAAAAAAAGGTTCATACATGACAGACAGTCAACAGGAACTTTGATAAAAGAACTCTCTTTCCATAGACAGGCTTGAAGTATTCTGTTTGGGTTTTTTAGATTAATTAATTCTTAAAAACTGGACTACACAAGTTGTCTAAAATTAAAGACAGTGAATTTTCTCCCTAGAGGGGTGCATTGGGTTCCTTGCTGGTGGCAAAGCACCACCTTGAAAGAAGAATATCCACCATTTAGAGGATCTCTTTAATACAAATTAAGTGTTAGAAGGCTGAGGGCCCTTTCTTTCAGCCAAGGACATGCCTGGCAACTCCTGTAGGATCTACTCAAGTCTGTGTTCCTGTGTACAGGAACCCTGTACATACAACCCTGTGGAACCAAGCAGCATGGATGACCTACAGCTCAGCGTGGGTTGGTATGGAAAAAGAAGTGAGGCTGTAGCCAAACAGAGGATGGATGAAATAACAGCAGCAGCCCAATGGAAAGAGAAGAAACAATACAAGGTGAGATGTGCCCCACGGCTCACAGGTAGGCACTAAAGTCCCTCGACCTGCTTTGCCCAACTTCAGTATGAAGTGTGTCACTGATTCACTCATTTGCTTGATCTCTGAGTGATAAGGGAGGCTGGGACTTAGCCTCAGTGATTGTGTTGTACACAAAAGTGTGGTGACTCCTGCTTCCTCAGCTTGAAACCAAAGAAAGAGCCCACAAAAGAATGCTCTACTCACAATAATAGGGATGGTGTTGGCTCTGGAGAGGATCTGTTTGACCAAGCGATACCTGTCATACAACGGCTTCATCACCTGCCGTTCATTTTTGGTAACCTGAAAAGGAAAAGGAGGAGACATCCATGAAACCTGCAACAAATACTCCACTCCAGAACTCATGTGCCTGTGAGCACCCTCAGTCTGAGGGGCTTGAAGAGACTTGTATGGGGGTGACAGGAGTGCAGCATCAGAGCTGAAACCCTGTCCATCACTGCATCACCTGTGCCCAGTGCCAGCTGAAGCTGTGTGGGGTGCTGTAAAGGGGCTGTAAGAGACAGGAGGTTTAAATGACCAATCAGGGATGAGATGTCCACAGCACAAAATGACCTGCAGAGGCAGCACTCTGTGCTTGCAGTCACGTCTGCCACCCTAAGCACAAGATGAGCTTTCCCATCCTTGTTCTTGTGGCCGGCCCTCAATAGCTGTGTTCATGACCCATGAAAAGAGAAAGCAGCTGCACTGACTGGATGTTGCAATGTGAGGAGACTTCCCTTGAGTACGGTAAACTACAGATTTCACAAAAGCTGATTTCCTGGCTTTGCTATTTGTCCTAATTTCCTCTACAAGCCAGCAGTTTTTCCCCTTTTTAGCCCCCTAACCTTGCCCTCCATCCCTCCTCACAGCCAGTTTGCTGGGAAGGACTCACTGCAATGATGAGAAGGGATGAAGGTGCCAGGGCTGTGTGGCATAGAGAAGAGAGAATAGTGCTGTGATGTCCACCTCAGGTGTTCCTTATATTGCTCTGTCCTTAACCCCACTCCTTACTGCTTTTGTGCTCCCTCCCCAGTTTTGAGAGAATTACAAACTGAGTGTGCTCATTTCTGGTTTTCTTTCAGATTCAAGGTGGGTTTTATTTCTTCAGTGTTTTCTTACAGCACATTAGAAAATGAACATAATCCTCAGCAAAACCTGCTCATCATTCAGCGCTGTCTGACCCACATCCTATAAGCGTCCTTCCATTAGATCTTTTGTCTAACTTTAGATTATAAAGCTCTTATGAGGAAGCTTTAACTGATGTCATGCCTTTCTCCCTGCTGCTAATCACCAGAGCACCTGAAGAACTGACATAGAAAAATCAGCATCAACAGCATAACCCCTAGGGAGTTTTGTGCAGTCTCTACCACAGAAATAGGAAAAAGGGAATACAGCTTGAGACGGGGGCAATTTTAAACTGCCTTTTATTTTGTCTGCAGTTGACTTTCACTGGCATAATCTTTCTAAAGCTTTTACATCCTTCCTCCAGAGAAAGAGACAGTTTTGGCTTGTGATGGGCAGAAAGGTTGTAAGTATTGCCAGGAGTGGGGATAACCTCCAGAACCTTCCTCCTGATAACCAAGCCTATGTTCCCTGCGCTGGGGGCAGATGAACAGGGAGGCAAATAAGGAAGATCTTTATTCCTTTCCTGGTTCAATGCAAATATCCCCAGGCCTGATAAGGGGCATACAGATGGGCAGTCTTAGAGCTCTGGGGCTGGATGTTCCACACCCCCAAAGCACAGCAGGGCTCCAATTCCTGACAGCCTCAAGCTGCCTGTTCATTGAGTAAGCAGCTCACATGGATTAGAGGGATGTGAGCAGCATCAAACAATTCACTCAGACCTCTTTGTGTTGAGTTTTGTGCTGATGTGCCTGCACTCAATTGCACTGGCTAGCAAGTTGCCTCCAACTGTGGACATTTCTCTGTAACCCATCCAGAAAACAACTAGAGAAACTGGGTAACCTAAGTATATATATATTATATTATTCCTAGTTTTACAAGATTAGCAGTTTGTGGAACAGGAGGTACAGTACTACTATTGGCTCAGACAGTCTGTTACTTAAAAAAACCCCAAGACTATGATGAGGCTTATGTTGAGGCTGAGAATCAAACCTTCAATTAACAACATTTCAAAGCTGATTAACAGCACTGTTCTGTACAGAAAAATAAACATAAGCCTTGGAATGGGTACAAAGTCCTTAGGTATGCTGAAGAATGGAAAAGTCAAACAACATCCTTCAGTGTCTGAATATCAGTGTGGAGGAGCAGCACAGAGAATTAATATAGGCATTGGAAGTTAAGTGTATGGAGTCTGAGCCTGCTCTGCAGCTCATTTACACCAGCAAACTTTACAGAAAGCATATTCTGAAAGTAAATGTTTAGTACATGGGCACACTGTCTCATTAGGTAAACATAAGACCAGTAAAACCTCAGTATATTTTGGGAGAACATCAAAATGCAAAGAGACTGTTTAAATAATGGAGCCTTTGACAAAACTCTGGGGCACACTCCACATGGCAAAAGAGCAGCAGCTGAGAACAGACCATTGCTTGCATTGTTAGAGCAGCTCAAGAATTTCTGCAGAGACAGACTTTTGGCCTAAAACAGTTCAGTTCCACCTTTGCAGCTTCATCTATCACTGGTGCAGAAAGACCCAGCTGCACAATAAATCTGAGCTCCATTGTTTTTCTTGTTTAGTTAAATATCTTTAAGGAGGAAAAAAAAAAAATCCCTGGCTGAACTATCCGCATTCTCCTCAAGCTCTCAGTACTTTTCCACTGCTGCACTGCCAGGAGCTGGGAAAAGCAAAAGCTGATCAGTCTTCCCTGCCATGCAGTTCAGTGTTGCTAGGTATAGACAGCTTACTTAAAAACAAAATCAATTAAAAAACAGTTGTATAAATGGAGCATTGGAAAAGGCAGGTGGAAATAAAAGTATGCTGACAAGACAGACTCTGGGCTTGCTATCTCTTTGAACAGATAGAAGTGAGTTCACTTCAGTAAGATGCCAACTGTTGATTTATATAATTGTAAGAGCAGCAAAAAAAGACTTGGTCTCAGAGTGAACAGGGAAGGTTAAGTGGATTCCCCTGTGCTGCCCTTTTTCTATTTCACACAAGAATAAATCTGCCTGTCCTCTCACATAACTATGCCATTTTCGGTTGCTAATACAGTTGTGACTGTACAATATTAGCACTCCATGAAGGCATTTAAATAAATTAGTGAGACTTTTAAAAACAATGGATAAAGAAAGATATAATTCAGAAGGAAAAGATCAGGAATCTCATGTAGCAGCAGAACGACAGATTTGTGACAGATTTGTGCACCAATCAAGTACTCCTTATAAGCAGTAATTTGCTGCTCCCAAACCACTGCTCAGAGGATCAGCAGCACTCTGAAATTAAGTTACTTCACCTACACAGCTGGTCACAAAGATTATAATGTCATCAGTGAAAGAGAAGAAGAGACTCATAAAAAGCCAACTTTATAGCCTGGAAGCCACAGTGTTTCTGCCACAGCAGCGATCAACAGGAGAAAAAACTTTATTCTCTGTCTTCACAAATAAGCTGGCCTTGTTAAGACCAAATGTACAAGAAACCTTATACCATTGGTACCAGAAAACTGCAAACTTCTTGGCAGGATAGGGGACCATGCACAACTATTCCTACGCAGACTGTCCACTGGGCCACAAATTAGATGTCTGAGAAACCTCATGAGCACAATGCCAAAATAATGCCCACTCAGCCTGCAGGCTCTGCCCTGCAGGTGTCTGTGCAGCTCAGTGCTGTGTGAGGACACCACCCTGCCTGAACAGACTCCTCTGCAGCTGCGGAAGGGAAGGATCAGGAAGGTGGATTAGAGGGTGTACGTGTGGTTTGGAGAGCAAGAAGTTCTAGTGACCTGACATCAAAGGGGCATTAGGGGCATCATTTACCACAGACAAAGACATAGAAAGATGTTGTTTGGAAAACAAAACAACAAAAACCAAAACAAAACAAAAAAAAAAACCCTAAAAAAAAAACCCCACAAAAACAAACAAACAAAAACAAACAAAAAAAGCAAAAAAAACCCATCCAAGATCAAATCAAAAACAAAAAAAAACCAAAAAACAAACAAAAAAGCAAAAAAAAACCCCAAAAACCAATCAAACAAACAACCACCAAAAGACAAAAAACCAAAACAAAAAAACCCCAACAAACAAACAAAAAAACCCACCAAAACAAAAAAAAAACCAAAAAAAACAAAAAAAAAAACCACCCAAAAAACAACAACAAAAAAAAGCTGCAGTACATACCGGTCTGCCATGAATGCCTTCATAATACAACAAAGCTTTTTGAAGAGCCACTTTTTCAGCTGCTATCTGATCTCGTGTCATGTCCTATGAAAAGTGGTACAGAGAGAGGGAAATGGAGGAAGAAAAAAAGTCAGATTCCTGGACTCAACAAATACTGATCTGTGCCACAACCACAGTCGTGTCATGACACCATTACGTTTTAAAGATTCATCTCTACCTTCCAGTTGTCTTTTGTCAGCTACATTGCCAAAGAGACTGCTAATGTGAGTAGAACCCTATAGAATCCTATTCTGAATGCAGGCAGATTAAACACACAAACTTTGCATATGAAGATATTTTATGTACCTAAAGTGGATTTACAGATTATATGTGAAAAAACAACACTATGCAACTTTTAATGATGGTGGATCTTTTTCAGTTAAGATCTGAAATGTAAATTCTACAACAGGAAACAAGTCCCTTATTTTTCTCCAAATCTGAGATAAACTCCAGTACCTCTTGTAAAGCTTGACACCTTTGCTTTGACTGTCACAAAGACACTTTACCAAGAACTGAAGTGCAGTCAGATTTTCTCTTTCTGCCAATTCTGCTACGGAGTGAAAACTGTAGCAGACAAAAGGGGACAAAGCCAAAAAAAAAAAACAAAAAAAGGGAAGACAGTTAGAGAAGATTTCTCTAACTCAGTTGGCCAAAATTCCCCCACTGAATTTGCCTGACACCAAGCCTTTTCTCCCTATCACAGCACCAGATACTATCACGGTCCCTCTATAAGTGGCCAGGCTGCGGATTCTTGCTACAGTCAGAAAATAGTCAAAACGTAAGTTGTACGTTTCTTTTCTGCAGATCTAGCAAACAAAGATAATGCTGTCTGCCTCACTTTTATACAGGACTGCACAATTTACATGTCAGCAGACTCAAGGACTTCATTTACAAGGCTGCCCAGACCTCAGGTCACAACATCAGACACGAACACCTCCCTGCTGATAACCCTCAGAGATTACAGCAGCTAACAGAGCTCAATGTGAAACTCTGAACGTTAGCATTAACACACCCTGAGAGAATAACATTCCGTTTTGGAGTGAACAAGAAGCAAACAGATGACACAATCTCCAGAAGCACTAGAAGACTCAGAATTTCACGAAAACCTTTGGATGTAACAACAGAAATAGCCAAACACAGGGCAGGAAAATTGCAATAATTCAGAAACATTACTAGGAATATACAAGGGTTGCACAAAGAACACAAGATGATGTACCGAAGATGTACTGAGAAACTGAGCTCTGGGAAAAAAATCAAGATACTAAAGGCAGTGGGAAAAGAACTAAAGCAAGTGAGCCCAGACTAAAGGCTGCAGACTCTTTAACAAAATGTAGAAGATCACAGTGCTTTCACAAGTGATTGTGCAGCCACAAGTAACCTACTTGCACTTAAAGGCTTAAATCTGACCTGTCTGTATTGTACCTTAATGTCTTCAGGTCGATTTGTCTCTGCTCGTTTCTCTTGAAGCTTCTTCTGGATGGAGTCAAGGGTCACTTCCACAGCAGGCTTGGCAGATTTATCTGTCAGCTCTTGCTTCTTGTCCTCCTCCTTCTCCAGCTGAGAGCCGAAGCTCTTGGGGAGCGTGTTGCTGCGCTGGCGCACAACAGGGCCAAGGTCTTCCTCTGATATCTTCAGTTTTGACTCTGAACAGGGAAAAAGGAGCAATTTTTCATTTTTAAAATGTGAGAGTGTCAGGATCACTGCCTCACATCAAATCTAAATGAGGCAGTCAAGCTACCTCCCAAAGGTGCACCAGTGGCGGCTGCTCACCTTTCAGTTGCTTTCGGAATTTTGCCAAATCATTTGTCCATTTGAGCACTTCAGGGTTGGCTGCTTTGTCACTGTGGGAAGGCTGGGAGGAAAGAAAAGCCAGGCTGAATCTGGGTTAAAACACCAGGAGTGATTCACTGAAAGTGTGTGGCACAAAGAGGTACAATGGAATTTGGACCCAGCACAGAGCACAGACACTGGCTTCTGACTGGCAGCTGCACACCTCTGACCAGGCCATTTCAGACCTTGCTTTAATTGCTCCTGCCTGTCACAACACTCTGTCTTCGGGGGCATCATGAAATACATTTTCTTTTTAGAAAACACAAAACATTTCATGCCAATGATTAAGATGTAGGAGTGACTCAGAGGGCTGGATGCACACTGAAATTCTTGTGTCTATTGTTTCCTAACAGGAGGGTACCTCTAAAATTGAGGAAACCTAGCATGAACAGCTGGAAAAGTGCTATGATATATGTATCCACACCAAAGGTTGCTTTACATCCAAAGACATCAAATAACCCAAATTCTAGGCTACAGCAAGCTCTGAGCATTTTTTCAGCCTTTCCTACTGCAGGCAAGATCTTCCCAGTACAGTTCTTTGACAGTTAGATAGCCAAAGATGCACACATGCAAAGCTTTACAGCTCCTTACAAAGCTTTCTGTGCATCAGAAGGGCATGTCAGAACAATTAAGAGTCCAGTGCACTGAAGCTGCTCAGCAGCACTTGACTGTGGTTCCTGGCTCAGGAGTGAAGGCAGCTGCTCTCTCTCCTCTGCAATGCACAGGTGTCCTGGGATTACCATCATGCAAATGAGATCAGCAACTGTGCTTTCCATATGCTGATGTTAAATAAATGGACAAATAAACAAACAGAAGTTGAACACAGCTATTCCTACAGACTGTTTTAAGCAGTGGTCGAAATCCTATGATCTTCCTCTCTTGTGCTGCATGGATATTGCATAATACCCAGAAAGGTAATTTGCTCAGTGTGCATTCATATTTCTAAGGGCACATCAGGTCTTCTGCCTTTTTTTTTCCTTTCCTCATTATAAAACCCTCTGTACGTTTGGCATATTTCCCTAGTGTCCCTCTGTATGTTTGACCCATTTCCCTGGTGTCCCTTCCCTTTGCTGCTAATGCATACATCTCCATATAAATGCTTAACTCCTAGAGACTCACTCTGTACTTCCTCTCCTCTTCGAATTTGTCCTCAAATCTCCTGATCTTTTTCTTCAGCCCCTGAATCCTCCGGGTGAGTTGTGCAGGGGTAAGGTCTTCTCTGTCGTCTTCGTAAGATCCTAAAGATGAGCTCCGTCTCCTGCCAAGAGCAGAGATTGCAGGAGAGTTTATCTAAACAGCCACAGTACATCTTGATTCAGAGAAGGCCACTTCACCTTTGTGTGAATAAAGGCAAGGCTCACAAAAATGAGAATGCTATGCTGCTACTCTGAACGACAGCAAAAGATGCTCTAACAGCCTCTTTCAGCAAGTCTCTAGGTATTAATGCACAAACCCAGAAATTATAAACTACAAAGAACTTTTTTTAAAACATCAGTTCCCTGTGAGTAGGGACAGAAACCCAACAAGGCACAGCCAATCTGAAGAGATGGTGCTTGATGCAACTCTGCAAACCCTTTGCATCCTCACGTGAAAGTCAGCACTGGCAAACCCCAACCCACCTCATGAAGGAATGAGAATTAGGAGGAGATGGAGGCACTTCTGTATCATCCAGGTACTGCTGGCTCTGTCCATAGGCGTAGAAGCGAGGGGACAGCATGGGATCGCTGTCCTCATCCAGAAGCTGGCGAATCAAGCGCCCGGCCTGCGGGGAAAGGCGAGCCTCATCTGAGTCTAAGCCGTCTCGCTGCCATGAGGAGAGAGCAGGGATGGGCTCTGGGAACAGTAAGACAAAGGCTGGTTTTATCAGGTTTGTTTTAAACATAAGACAGATTCCAGGTATCTTTCTAATGAACCTTGACCTGCTCGTCCTGTACTGTGACTCTTCACCAGGCATTCTCTGGTCACTACTCCCATCTGCCCTGTGTGCAAAGCATTACAAAGCCTGGCCACAGCAGGGGTAACCTACACAAATATAAGTCCTCTCTTAGATGCAACAGAAAACTACCCAAAGGTTGAGTAGGAATTACTATGGACTGACACCAAACAAGGCAATCGCCAGCTAGCACCTTTGAGGAAAAAGTTATACTGAACAGAGAGCATTACTGGCACATGGTATATAGAAAAGGCAATTGGATTCCCGAAGGAATTTTTTTCTGTTTCAGTTTTCATTACAAATGCTGTAAATTAATAGTGTATTAATGGGTTCTTTATAGGCCCCAGCACTCCAATGCGACCCTGTTGCTTGCTGTTGGAAATTCTGCAAGCAAAAGGTGCCTCACATTACCACCTGTTCCACAGGGTGCTTAGCCCACACACTAACAATTATAGTAATATGGTCTGAGTCTCTCCTTTTCCCTTTCACATGCAATCCCACTGTTTACAGCATGGTAGAAAAGTGAGGAAATCTTCAGCCCCCTGGACAACCTAACCAGCCAGAAGTAAAAGCTACATTGTACAGGGAGGTGGTGGAGTGGGAGAGAAAGGGAAACCCAATTTAGCACTGCTGATTAGCATAATAGAGCCCACGGAAAGCAATCGCCTCAATCTTGTGATCGCTCCCTCCAGATGCCATAAGGAGTCTAACATTTTGTGTTCAGATAGTTTACTAAGCTGATTTGCATGCTCCTACTTAAACTGTCTAATCCTGTGGTGCTAAGAGCCAGGCTTTGAACTTCTAAATCTAACAAATAGTTCTAGAGTCAAGTAACAAAACAAAAACCTTATAGAAAGCTCACAGACCAGCCGCAGAGCTACGGACTAATTGTTTCCTGTGCCTAGTGTGACTATTCTCCATTCGCAAAGAGAGGGGGCTTTTGAAGTTAGCAGTTTATGAATAAAAAGCAGTGTTTCCTTTTGCTGAACAAGGTTAAAGTTTACACAGCTCAGAGTGGATTGCACGAGGATTCCTCTGCAGAACCTCTGTGCTGTTTAACATTCCCCCTCTGAACAATTCGGGCATTGTGAGATCATCGCCAATGCAGCAAGGATGGGCTCAGTGCTCTTTTGCTTGTGCACATCTTCCAATGATGCTCTCCTCCTTTTGCCTTCTTCCTTTGCACATGGATACAAATGGCACACCTCTGCTTAGAGGCTGGTGCTGGATGCACACTGATGTGCTGCCCTGAAAGGGGTGACAGGAGGTTTTTGCTTAAGAGCCCCTCAAAGGTGCTGTGGTAAGAGAAGCACATACAAACCTGGCTCACAGGGGCTACTTCCATGGCACGTGCAAGCCCCAAGTGTATGTAGGCTGTTTTGCCATGGTTTGGAAAGATTATGTAGCCTTAACTTCCTTCAGGTAATTTCTGAAAAAAGAGTTTTTCTAAGTTCTGTTCAGCCTTGGCATTTTCTAATACCAAAATATTTTGCATCCACTTCTCTGAATCTCTCATGATCTTAGGAAGGGTCTCACAAGATCTTTTGTAGCAAAATAAAGGGTAATACAAAAGGAAAAAAATTAATATATTTGACCAGCAGGAATGGGTTAATGATGCATGAAATTCTTCTAGACATCTCTCACTTTAATTGTTTGCATACCTCTCACCGGCAAACCAAATTTCCTCTTGGAAATTGTTAAGTAACACCTCCATGGGATTTAGATAGATTGAATAAACTTAGAAAAAATCAGGCATATTTAGCAGTAACTAAATTAAGCTCCTACCACACCAGCTAACAAAGCCATTATTAATCATGCATGATGTATGTGACTTTGTCCAAGGTGGATTTAAAACCAGACAGCATGCAACATTCAGGGAATGGTAATGGCTCAAAGAGCCTCTGATCAAACCCCAAAAGACAGCAAGGCAGTTTATGTAACCTGAGACTGAGATGTGTCTCCTTTCTATTTTATTGATTTCCAAATACTCCCCCAAAACAGAAACTCCCATTCCAAAGAAGGAAGTGTTAAAAAGGAGAATAAAAAAAAAAGTCCTAAAAAGAAAAATCAGACTTGAGAATTGACAGAAGAAATGGCTGCTATAGAAAATCAGCTTCTTTAACCCTTGCTCTTAGAAGCCCTGACTCTATGGGCAATTTTGTTTCCCTTGCTGACCATACACATTTAGAAGACAAAGCCCTAACTAGACACAAAACAGCTAGACCCCTGAGAGCAACACAGGAATTCATCAAGGAACATATATAGATATGTACAATTACAGATTTTATCTACATCAGATCACTAAGTGGACCAGAGCTCCAGTCCAACTGCATCCTCTCTCCTGCTGGCCAGCTGCCAGGCCTTTCAGCTGGAACCACTGGAATTGCTGGATCACACAAACACACAGGAGCCCACTAAGGGTAAGCTGCTGCTTTTTCTGACAGCTCCTAATCAATTAATTCCTCTTTAACAGGATGCATAATATCTTTTGTTATTCATTTAGCCAAGATAGCTATCAAAGCATTAAGCTTTTTCTGAAGGCTGAACTCCTGGACTGAATGGTTTTGAAGTATCTGCTATGAAGTCCAGTTTTAAAGCATCCACTATCATGATTAATGCTGTCTCCTTTCTGCTAACTGAAGAAGAAAATCTCAGTAGAGATTGTAAACATTTCACCTTTTCTTTGCCACTGACTTGACTGAGTGGTTACACTTCTCTTCTGTCCTGAAGAGATCTGTCCTGCCCAGGGAAAACTCTGTTTTTTATTCATCTCCACATTCTTTCCATGTACCACTTTTCCCCCCCATTTTCCACAATGACAACTTTCCATGGGGAAAAAAGAAAAAAAAAAAATAGAAAAACGAAAAAAAAAAAAAGAAGAAGAAGAGGGGAATATTTAGCCACCATGCCTGTACCAGTGCAGAGAAAGGGTGAAAAAAATTTTAATGCCTTGGTCTGACTCTCTAGGCATTTCTTTCAGGCATGCCTTTTCTAAGCTGGCGCAGAAGCAGTGAACTGTGTGCTGGTAGTGAGCCTGCAGTCCTTCAGAAGTGCTGCTCTCCCTCTCAAAATCCCACAGCCAGCTCATCTTTCAGCAAAGCTGTCAGCCATCTGCCAGGTGTGGCTCTGCAGAGATCCACAGGCACACAGAGCATCGCCTGTGGCAGCACAACCTCTCTGCCAACCTGCTGCATACACGGCTGGAGATTTTAATAAACCTGAACCATTAAGTGCTTCACACGAAGAAAGATTTATTGTATCAAACTGGTGTATTATTAGTGAGCTCCAAGCCATCTTGCTGACAAAACCTGACTTTTTTTTTATCACTACATTGTGTATTTGCCACAGGGTTACTGGGGGCTGCAGGGCCAGCAGAGCGGTGTCTACACACAAATACCACTTGAGGAGCAGCCAGCAAAATGCCACAGGCATCTCCTGCTTCCCTCTCTGCAGCCACACAGCTCATACATGCTAACACTGCTTTTACACACACCCATCTGTCAAATAAACGAGGCCAAATCTTAGCTACTGTAAATTGAGGTAGGTCCAGAGGGATTAAAAAGTCTAAATTAATTACAACACCTGAGGTCCTAGTATCAAAAGCCACTTGAAAGACTCCAGAAAGACCTCTCATAATAAAATGAATAAAGTAATTTAAAACCCCATCCAAAGCATTCACTAGCTCAGTAACAACCTATTTTCTTCCTCTTATAAATATGAAAATATCCTTGTTTGAATACATCAGCAGGCATTCTTCCTACATAGATCAAAAGAATAGCCCGAATACAATGCTACCACACCTTTTCACTTAGTGAGACAACACATCTCTCAGCTAGCAAGAAAACTTTGTATTTTGTTTATAGCATGTCATAACAATCAAAAAGACAATTTTAATATTCTTATGCTATTCAGTAAACAATGCAGTTTTTTTAATACTTAGTAGTAAAAATAGAATGTGCCTCATCACCTTTTGATCTCTTATGCTAAAGAGAGTTACACACAAATGCACTGATCAATCTAAGTCCATGGTGTTGAAAAAAAGGAAACTAAATTCAGCTTCCCTTCTGTTATACTATATGGATTTTTCTGCACTACTTTGGGCTTTTTCCATGGGAAAGTATCAATTAAGTCAGTGTCAAAACTATTTGTAGATCAGCTTCACCCTCAGGGTCTCCAGTGCTGAAATACTTGAACTGAGATTGTGTTTTTAACTTCTGCTTTTATTTTTTTATTTTAAGCTCTAAGAAAAATGCCTGCTGATTGTTTCATAAGTGCTTGTTACAGCAAACTCTGCTTGAAATCTCAGCTATAGAACTTTTTTAAAGTGTCAGTAATCGGGTGACATCAGCAGCAATCACACTTCATATTGATTTACTGAGCTGCCTGCTCAGCCCAATCTGCTGACAAGGCCAGCCGCTGCTATGGAGAGCAACGTACTTCCAGATTTTCCTTGAGGACAGAATAGCAAGTTCTGGGCTTGAATTAGAAACATTTGGTGAGAAATCTGCACAACAGTGCTGGCCTGAGAGAGAACACTCTGTTCTCCTCAGTCACTGCACCCAACTCAAACGTAATCCACAACAATTAGAAACCTTAGCTGTGGAAGCAGCTCTGAACATGCCTGCTCCCAAAGCCATCTCAGCTGGCACTCACTGACCAGCCTAGCAGGCAAACCCAGCAGTCAGATGAGACATCCCAGCTCACAGCTTGGTCCACATCCAGGGCAGTAAAACTCCCTCATCCACACCTGCCCAGTGCACACCAGGAAGATACTCCTGGACCATAGGAAATGCACTGAGGCAAGGAGTTCAGCACTTGAATTTGGCTGGGGCACTGCTCACGCCCTGAGTGCTGCGTCAACAGCCTGATGATTCCTACACAAGCCTCTATACTTAGCAGGTGAGTGGGATGCAGAAGGGAGGCACATGGCAAAGTGTGAGGCTGTGCATTGCAGGGGACCAGGGAGAAAATGTCTCTGTCCCCTCCGTGCTCTGCTTTAGGTAAAGGGAACACAGCCTGGAGAGGTACAGCAAATCTCTCCCTTTGTACAAATTTGACTATGAGGTGAAAGTTATGGGGGAAAAAAAAATCTGGTAGGAATTACTTCTAGTGTAACATGAAAGGCACAGGGCCCTGTCAGCTCACCTGGCAGCAGTTATCCTAGTTCTGTGCCCCTGAATGAGGGCTTCTAGGGCAGCTCTGCTCTTTAAATGATGGAGAGCCTGCCTGAATGACAAATAAAAGCTAGTCAATGGACGAAGTTGTCTTGTGTAATTTTGTGCCCATTGTTGAAGTCTCTTTCCTAACATTTGACTGGAGGCAGTGACAGCTGTAGCTGAAGGCAAGTCCTCAACCTGTAATTGTTCTCACATGTCACTTGTGAAGTTCCTAGCAGTTACTCTGGTCACTAGATGGAAATGTAGGACCATTTCCTACAGTATGATGTAGAGGACCATGACACCAAATATTAGCTCAACTATGTCATGAAAGAATGGGTAATTACCCAGGAGACCTACCAAATTTGCTAGAGCAAAGCAATAAACATATCAGTGTTAGGGCATTTGAAGGCACAGACCTTTCTCTTTTTTGTTGGAGATGCAACCAGAACTGTGGCATGGATCCTGCAGAAATGTGTGAAGGTTTGAGTGACTCAGGTTGGCTGGAAGGGAAAGGGAGGATGTCCTGGTTGCTAGAGGTGTGGATGGGTGGTACAACCCAGCCCTGCAAAGCCGGTCTCCGAACAGACTCTGCTGCTAGCTACAGAAGCAGTCTGAGAGTTGATGTTAGGATATTCCTCTTCCTGGCTGCTGCAAGCTTGATTCCACATCACAGCTAGGAAAGACTCAGTCTCTCCTTGCTGAGACACAGAAGGCACCATTTTGCTGCTGTTCACCCACACCAACAAAATGGTGATTCTGGAAAGCACGCATTTCAGAAGATGATGTCTCTCTCACCCCAGACAGCTGATTCTTTTGCAACTGCCCACCTCCTCCTCCTGCGAAATACACATGAACAGAAGGGTGGAAGGAGCAATCAGAGAAGCACAGTCACATGTGCCCATAATCCTGTCTCATATTTGCAGAGCAAGGAAGCTAGAATGCAAACATAAGAGCGTGACTACTAAGAGGGAGTTGTACCAAAGAAACAACTACTTTCATACAATGGGGAAGCCTCTGGCAGACAGAGAGGAGCTGTGTTCTCCCCTTCATGTGTTCATATGACTCCTATTAGTAATGCAGGAAGGAAAAAAATAAGTCATTATTTCAAAGGTTCACAGGACAGCTGAAGCCACACATCACCTCTGAGAATGCAGACGTGCTCACCCCGGCTTGAGACCCTGCAGGGCTCTGCTAATTGGCCCCTCAGTAAACATCCAGCAGCCAGGGCTGCCTGGGAGCCTTCTGTGCTGCTTTGATCAGCTGTGCTGCATGTGTGGTGATTCCACCCAGGGAATCCCCACCTAGCAATGGCAAAATTCCCTCCTGTGCACAGTGGCTGCTTGCCTGGCTGAATCAAAGGCGGCCATGGCTGCAGGTTTTCTTTAGTCACACCTGAAGTGTCATAACTAGCCACTTCCTAGAGGGAAAGGCAAAACACACTGGGTCACGTACACCGTGGAGGCAGGAGCAGAGAACTTCCCTTCTCAGTGTTCCTCAGAGATTGTTATTTTAGAGCAATGAATTAGCTGCATATTTTCCCTCTCTTGCTTTATTAAAACACCACAGTTGTGTTTTCCTACTTCCTCCCTGTCAAAACCCATCTTTCACTACTCAAGCATAAACTAACAGAAGAACGCTGCCTTGTACACAGACACATAGTCTGTAACTAGAAAAGGGTTTTATCCCAAAACTGCTGGACACCTTCATTTCATCTCAATTTCAAATGAAATTAAGGTCATAGCACCCACAGAGTTTGCCCAGTTTCCCACTCTTAAGCAAGTAAGTGTATAGCCAACCAAGCATGTACTCTGGAGAGCTAAGAAATAGTATTAAAGCAATTTATTATGACATACAATCAATTTAACACTGTCATTTTAGCTTCTGATCAGAATTCCTTCACAGCATACACAAAAAAAAGTTGTTTGTAAGATAAAGTAACAGACAGCATTTTTTACCAGCTGTGCTTTTCAGACCTGAATGATTTCCAAACAGTGATGGAAGAAAAGTTCTTTTTAGACTGTAAAATACCTAGTTGCTTTAAAGTGTAGGGCAGTCTAGCTTACTGACCAAATGATCAGCCACTAAGAAATACGGTATCTTGAAACCCTCTGGGACTTAACAGTACTAAACAGAACATGAAAGTGACTTCAAGAACAAAACATTTCATTTTCCACCTCTAAGCGACAATTAGAGTTAGTACCATTCAGTATTTACTTCCAGTTTCTCCAAACTTTCAGTTCTATATTCTGGACAAAGTTGCTTTTCTATTGTTTTTAGCAAGAAGAGAACATGGTCACATAAAGATACACCCAGCCCACTCAGGTTTCCCTTTTATCTCATTTCACTCACACAACCAGCCATCAACACAATCCTACCTTCCCAGTTGCTGTCATCACACAGTGATGTTAAATCCAGCCGAGGCACTTCAGATACAAAGCTGTTTTCCTGATCATCAGCATCTTGATTTCTTTGCAACTTGTTTTCAGGCATGCTTGGATGTTCTTGAATCTTCATACTTGAAGTCAGCTATGTTCCCATACACCCAAGGAAATGAGAGAGAAAGGAAAAAAAAAAAAACGTTTCAGGATGCAGACGGGGGAAAAAACCCCTGCAAGTCACAGCAGCAGTAAGCTCATGCCTTTAGCTAGAAAGATCCAAACAGACCCTGATGTTTCCAGCTCCAAATCCAAATCCCTTTCTTGGTGACCCCTGTGTACTAATTGCTCACTCACACCAGTAAAAACATCCGTCCATCTGCCTTCCTTGAATTTCTCCTTCTTTAGAAAGCTACGGCAAGTTCCCGAGACTGCCTGCCCTGACAACTGCATGCAGCTGAGAAAGCCTCCAGTAGTGGATTGGGATGAAATGGGAGGGAGGGAAGCAGGGAGGCAGGGAGAAAGGGAGAGGGAGGGGGGCAGCTGCGTACACTTCCTACAGGAACGCAATTCCTTCGAGCAACAGCAAAAACTGCTGCTGCTGCTGCTGTAGTGAGGCTGTAGCAATATGGTGCCTTCTAAAAAGCAGGCACCAGAGCTTCTGAGGCAGCAGCCGCAGCCAGCCAGCAGTGCAGGCTACGTACATGAATGCTCTCATGCAGGCTGTGCTGGCTCAGATCAATTAGTGCCAGCTAAGCTGTGCTGGCTGCACATTCCCCGATTTCCTGTGGTTGTTTTCTAGCTGGGCGTGGGGAGAGCAGAACTATTTATGGAGGAGCTCTGGGTATTAAAGCGGTGTTGCGCAAATCCAAACAGCAGCAGGGTTTGGCATCTCAGCTGGAAGCAGTGTGGACTCTGGGGAAACGCCAAAAAATTCGCACGAGCGTCCAGTAACAGGAATAAAAAACCGAAAAAAAAGCAGAATTCTGTCAAGTGCGTGATTCATCAGCCAGTAGTACCTAGAAGCAAGTGCTGTCTGTCTCAGCACTGTGCTCCCCCCTGCACATAGCACACGTCGTGTGCATTTATGCAGAAATCCCTGCCATTCCCACAATCCAGAGACACAGTGCGCGTGTCTGCCAGCGCCTGATGAGAGCGCTTCTGCCACTCCAAAATAAATTAGCTGTAATGCCTCGCAGAGGGCAGCAGGGAAAAGGAAGTGTACTGCACGTACATAAACATGTAGTGTGATATGTATAAACCCACCAACAAACACAGAGCTAGATTAATAGATAGGATTATGTTACTACATAAACTATTTGGATTTAAGAACAGCTTAGGCATAATTCTCTCAAATATAGTCTAGTGGGCTGTCAGCATGCAGATTTTTCCCTCTGCAGGTACTGTGAAAACCTAGTAAACAACCTGTCTATTCTGGTAGAGGAAGAAAACAGGCCAAAAGAAAATAACCAGTATTTCTGGACCTATTTTCCCTGTGAATCCAGAAGCACAGCCAAATGTTTCAATATCCTTAGTACATGCCACTAAGGAATATTTACTTGCTTTCATCTGCAGAGAGCTAGTGATGCGTTTGGTGCATCTTTTCCTTTTTGAGCAGAGAAAAACAAGTAACTTTCATGAAGAGGGAAAAAAGTTGCTCAGTAGACAAATCAGATGAATAAATGTTTTTATCTGGACTCAGTTCCATCAATCCCTGCAATTGAACAGAGTGCTAAATAATCTCATCTAGGCTTCCTTTCCCACAAAAGGTTGGATCAGGTGATCTTTTGAAGTCCCTTTCAACCTGGGCTGTTCTACTGTTCTGAAAATCTGATCGATGAATCGAGAATTACACTCTTTGTAAAAGAGTGTTCTGCATTGTATTTGTGTAAGGTGTGTATTTCCTGTTCATTTCAATAAATGGCCTTTTTGAAACGTTAAAACAAAATGAAACACTAGGTGACAGTTTGCCAAGCACTAATAACTCATGCAGCTTGACACTAAATCTGATTACAAATGTGTTTATTGTGAGAGCTGTACGTGGAAAAATGCTAATTCACCATTCGATATCTTTTAAGCTGCTTCCAGGTTGGGAGGACTTAAATATTTCTCTAAGGTCCATTGACAAATTTCCTGCCAGGATTTAAATAGTCTGTGTACCTCACAAACAAAGACTGGTCAGTGGCCAACTGTATCAATTGATAAACTGCTTGCAGATTGCCAGCACAGTATTTAAAAGGGATATTTTAAGGCATGGAAAACCCAGCTTCAAAACAGGTGCTATTTTTAATAACAAAGAAGTGTGAAGGAGAGGAATGTACATAGATTTTAACAATTTCAAAGGGAGCAACCTGAGAATACCATTTCATCACCACTACTGATACTAATTAGAGATAAATGTCTTTCTGTGAAGAGTGTACAATCTCCTGACTTATTAAGACTCTTAAAAGACATCTGTAGCAGATACAAGGGCACTTCCCAGATAGGTAAACATTTCCATTAGACATATATTAGAAAGATCATATCAATGTTTTCTTCCTCCTGAAATCATTTTAGCTGTTGAAAATATTTAAAAGGTGTGGAAAAGCAGGCCTGTACCCTGCCTGCAGCCAGTTACTCTCCTTTCCTTGCTCACTGATGTAGGCCCTAATACAATGAATAAATCATTAGGTGTTCTGAAGAACAATGGTGGTACAAACCCAGGAGACTCAAGAAAGCAGATGTTTAACTTCCTTGGCATAAATGCTCCAAACTCACAGAGCAGTAGATAATTCAGTATTCCCACCACTTATTTTCTTTTTTGATTTCCTGATGCCACCAGCTGCCGGTCTCTAGGAAAACAATCAAGTAAGGGAGAACTGCTTTGCTTTAGCTATGGATGCGCCACAATTTCTTACAAATCAAAGGGGCAACAAGTTGATGATGTTGGTAACAGTTGAAGTCACACTTCACTACAGATATGACATAAATGACCACAAAAAATCTTCAAAGCAGAAGATTTCTACTTGAATTCTGCTTTTTAGATGCTGCTTTTGCAGCCATGCTTTGCAGGCACCAGTAACTACAGATCTAAGTAGCCTGGGGGTAAGTCAGCTGCATTCATTCTCCCTGCTCTAGTGGAGATTGAGCATAAAGAGTAGCTCAAACAACAAGAAATAAATGGCAACACAAAGACTTTTAAATTCTGATCAGGAGGTTGTATTCTGTTCAATTACATATGGACTCCAATCAACTCCATATAAAAGGATTGCTTCCCCTACATGTGATCTTCTATTACAGCCACAAGCAGGAAGCATCCTTAAGCACATCTTAGGAATACAACCTGATACAAGAACACAGCCATTTTGCTGCCTTCCTCCTACCTGAGCCACACCAACACCCCTCTACACTTGTTGCCATGTTGGTATGAATCTTAAATACTTTTCCCTTATCAAAACCTGGGTACCAGAAACCTGTGTTTTTCATCCTGGAGCTTAGCTACTTCCAAGAGCAGATTATGAATGTTACAAAACCACTGAAAATTCACTTGAGGCTTGTGTTTCAAGGTATTTTTACATTCTGATGGAGACCCAAGTGAGCACAACTAGTAGCTATGGCAAATTCCAAATCCTTTTCCTAACAGATTAAACTGGAGGCAGAGTGAGAAAAAAGAATAAGAAGAACCCTTCCTCAACCTGAATGAGTTGTTTGTTATGAAATGTATGTCTTTAAGCTGCCCTAAGCAAAAGGCTTATAAGGGGCAAGGAATGTAACATTTTCTTGACCTTGTAATTCCTATATAATACACAATCTCTGCGTTAAGATCCTCTCCTGCAGTTAAAATGTTACACTTTAAAACTTCTCCTAAAGTGTTGTTTATCTTAAGGTTATGATTTCATATTTAAATGTATCTCTACCAGGCTAATTTAAAAGCTTAATAGGAGTATTGTGTGGCATGGCAGCAACAGCAGCTTTTCCACATGCAAGTGGGTATGTGAGGAACAAGGTGTTGCAAAATCTAGGCTCTGGAAAATACAACAGCTCACCAGCAAGTGCAAGGGAGTACTGACCCTCTGGGAGCAAAGTAGGAGATCCATGTAAGCCCAGTCAGAGCAGTGATCAAAGGCAGCCCTTTGCAGAAGCTACATATTTCAGGGTCCCACAAACTTCACCAGCTACCACACAGCTGATTAGAGCTCAGCTGTCAGCAACCTTTTACCTCTCATGCCAGGTGGAAAGAATTCCTACCAGAAATGAAGTCTTTCAAAGGCAATAAATGCATAGTGGCTATTACTTTTAAAAGAAACACAGGAGGAGTCTGATTTAAAATTATCACCAGCCTGCATTCAACTCCAGAGAGCCAGAGAAACCAGACAGTGGCTACAGCTGCTGTAGTGTGCCCACTTAAAATGGATGCACAATTGAGGGAAAGGAGCCACAGATAACTCTCCCCAGTATTTTAAATGCTTGGCTGTCTATATTTTTTTAAGCAAAACCAAGGGATTCAACCTCACCCAACCCCAATCCTTAAAAACACCATAAAGCCAGTGCAAGAAGTGTGTGTGTATGTAAGAGAAATGGAAAGCTGGGGGAAAACTGCTGCCATCAATATCACATCTGCCCTCCTCCTCCTGACATCCATCCCAGCCATCAACTGCTAGAAAGAAGCAGGAGGTGATCCAGTTTTTCTAAGACAAATGGATTACAGACACCTATGTTCAAAAGCAACAGGCTGCATTAGGAAGTGATAAAAAACAAGGCCAAATGATTTTAGAGGAATCCAGAGAGACAAGCTAATCTTACTACCCTGGCAGATAAGCAGCCAGATGTCCTGTTTGCCATAATTAATAAGGGAGCTTCACATCACTTAAACCACAGTGCTGACTTCAGTGATCCTTCCCTTTTTGGCAAGGAGGGATCAAAGGGAAGGAAGCAGAAGCTATCAGACTCCCCAAAGGTTGAGAGGCTCCCTAAACTATGCAAATAAAAGCAGAAGTAAGAGGCAGAAAAAGTACATGCTAACCCCATTTCTTTTGTGAAAAACACATGCATATGCATAACTACTTGTTTCTGCTTGATAAAACACTCATTTAGAGACCACAAAACTGAAACACAAAAACAGCAACAAAAAAAATACCAACCTGAGAATGCCTGAGAAATACCTCATCGTTTTCACTTTCTTTGCTATAAAAAAAACAAAAACAAAAGAACATATTACAAACACAAAACCAGACTTGTCTTGTAACAAAAACAAGCAG
This sequence comes from Cichladusa arquata, assembly GCA_026413545.1. Classification (NCBI taxonomy): domain Eukaryota; kingdom Metazoa; phylum Chordata; class Aves; order Passeriformes; family Muscicapidae; genus Cichladusa; species Cichladusa arquata. The sequence goes on from JAOTQP010001652.1 coordinate 16,830,131, forward strand.
GATTTCTGTACACAAAGATTTTTCCATTCTTGCACACTCACTAATTCACACAGTAAATGAAGGGACTCTGAGCTGCAGCACTTCAAGCTGCTAAACAATGCATTTGTTGCTTCCTCTCAGGAGTATTTGAGAACAATAAGGCCATTTAATTCCAGTGCCCTTAATTCAAACCAATACAACTATCCCAGCAAATGTAACTGTTTAGAGAAATTGTCATCTCAGGTGAGTAGAGTGAGGCTGTACAGCTCTCACAGAAGAGTGAGGCACAAGGGAAAGGGCTGGATTCCCAACCCAGAGGCCAGGTAAGACAGGTCCTGCATTCCCATGTGGAGCATGCTGGTTCAGGTGCTCCACAGCTGATTTCTTTTCAAGTCTGCACCATCAGCACCTTCAGTGACATTCCTATCAGGCTGGGAAAAGAGCCTTGGTGGCATGTGCTGCAGGGCAAAGCCCACATAACACACACAGTGCCTCCATGAAGCTCAGCTTGAAGTTAACACGGTGGGTAATCTGTTCTGTGGCATACATGTCACCCCCACAGCCTGGGTGGGAGATCTCTCAGGCTGTACTACAACCACAGGGAAAGGAAAACATATATACATATATAAAATAAAATTTAAATCACCTTTCTTCAGATAAAATTTCCATGTCATCAGGTCCTGTTCTGTCTATAGGCTTGGATGAGCTAAAGTTTTCCATACTCTGCAATACAGTAAATATTAAAGCAGTAAGATATATATGAGAAACAGCTGCAGGCCATTAAACAGATCAAATACAGAAATATCCAACAGGATTTCTAGGAAAAGGGTAACACACACTACTGCCTGCTGCACAAAACAAACCCCACTTTATTGCCCATAAACTGCAAGAAAACCCAAATGCTCACTGTTTCATCTCTTTCATCAGACAACCTCAAAATGTCAGAACAAAATAATGCTGTATGGCACCCCACCAGCTCCCACTATACAGACTGACAGACAGCCTAGGCTTGGGAGCAATTCTTTGGCCTGTGCAACTCATCTAAGAGCAGACGGCAAAATCCACATAAACCTTTCTGCAGAACTCCTCATGTTCATGTTAGAAAACCCTCCACTTCTCAGCCAAACCCTTCCTCAGTTTCCTCTTACACAGGTATAAGAATGCAGAGAGACTGTACAGTGCAATGCTGGGCTAAGATGAATGCAGGGCAAGCATTCCAACTGGTTATGAGCTCTTTTTCTGGGATTTGTCTTGGCTATCATTAAGAACATTACACTGTTGAGTACTGTGAGGACAAGCCATTTGGCCACTTCAAGCACATGTCCAGGAATCCTTTCTACCTGGGGTTTTGGGCAAGACCCTCTTAAATAGGAGGAAGTGGTTCCTGCCCTGGAAAGTACACAGACTTCTTGGGGAAGTCACGGCCATTTCTCACCTGCTATACCTCCAGCCTGGTCTGTTCACTCCAGCCTTGCCTAATTTGATGCTTCATCCTACTGATACCTGGCTACCATGTCCCTAAAATGCAGTTACAAACTTTTAATGCTTGGTGGTTGGTTTGCTTGGGAGTCTAAGTAGAACTGACAGTTTCTCCACTGCTGACTGGTGTTTTTGAGCCAGATGCAACCAGACAGCTAGGAGGAAAGCTTCCACACACTGTCCTACATAACCTTTCAGGCTTAAAAAAAAAAAAGAATGCTCAGAAAAGGGTGTTTAGGGAAAGAACATCACAAACTTGTTTACATGACAAAGACCTACAAAGGCCTATTAATAAATGCTAAGGTGCATGTTTTGTTATGCTCTACGTAGTAATAATTTGGGTTATTATTTGACGTGTAAAGGTGTAGCCAAAAGAAAGCTAAACCATCACACATCCTTCTCGCAGTCTCTGAAATGCAAGTATGTAATAAACATACTCATTAAAACTTAAAAAGCAGCTTCTGCTCTTCCAAAACAATAGCACTATGCTCTCTGCAAGATGTTTCATAATGATACTTGCAGTTGATCATCCCACTCTGACATTTCCAACAGAAGGGCAAGCAAGAACCACACAGCTGGTCATCTTGGTCAAAGTGCTTTTAATACAAGATTAGTTAATTTTACATTCCTTTCAGCCTTTGCCCTTCAAGAGACCAAAAAATGAGGGCAGGGTAAAGTCCAGTGGACACAGGTAAGTTTGAGGACATTTCTTCTGGGCACATTTGAAGACTTCATGAATGCTTTTCAGGTCCACAGCAAAAGTGGGCACTTCTGTCAGTATTTCCTTTCCTAAATCCTGAGAAAAATTCTCATTTACATTGAAACCGCTTTACACTCCACAGGCACAGAGAAAAGGTGCTGAAAAGATCATAAGCACTAGACCTTTGCCTATCTTAAAGTGCATTGCTACAAGCAAAGACAGAAGTGTGAATGTGTCTGTCATACTCTGCTTTCATGAAGTATCACATGAGAAGATTGTGGATACTGAGCACTAAATTTAAGTTACTAAATTGAGCACAGTGTACAATTTTTGGCATCTTGCCTTCTTTTGATCATAATGAAAAGCAAATCTCCCTCTCTCTTCTAGAATCTCTGCACAGCGTATGAACATCAGATCATTGCAATTTTGTGATCTAAACAAAATGAGTCCAAACACAAGGTCACATTAAGAATTTGCTTTCAGCAGGCTCTAAAATTTAATCAAGTACCACTGAAAGAAATGCCCTATAACTCAAGACAGTGTTTTCACAAACTCTTGCTGTTCCTGTTCACCATGCAATGCATGCCTGGTGCAGGCACAGCACTTCTGCTTCTGCATGCAGACCCTGCACTGAAGCACAGTGTGGTTTCTCAGCTGCTGACACTCCAGTCAGTGCTCACTCTGGCTGAGAGGGAAGGAGGGTGAACCAGGTTTATTCTACAATATGTAGAAGTATGTAAACTGTCCTCTACTGTGAAGATCACACAAGAACATGCTGGAAAAGTTCTACAGTATTCCAGATTTTTAAGATGTTGTAACAAAGTCATTGATGTCATCAAAAAAAGGTGGATAGAGGGATCACCTTTCAGACCAACACAGCTCAAAGTGCTTTCCAAATTACAAGCACCAGAGTAAAACACAGGCTTTAGGGAAAAGGCATAAAACACCTTTGCCATCTCATTACCAAGTAGTCGCTTGAAATATGGTTTCAGAAGTTAGCACAAATATGAAAATAAACTTGACCTGAACCTGAGAACCTACATCTAAGGTTCCAAACTCCTTGCAAGGCTTTTGAAGACTGTGAAAAAGACCTATATGCTTTTATGCTTCCCAGAATGCTTCACCAAATTCAAAAGAAAAAAGCAAAAGGTTGTAGAAAGAGAACATGACTACACATGGAGTATCATAGCAGAAATAAGGCTTCTTCAGTTGCCTCATCACACGGGTTACAAGTGTGGGATCCAGTGTTTCCCATAGCCTAAAATAGGCACTTGAGGTTTGTACCACAGGCAAAAATGGCTACCTAAAGGAACCAGATGTGAACTGAAATCAAAAAAGAGTTTTGCCCTTCCTAGTAACAGACATCAAATAGTGCAGTGTGCTGGCTTACCACAGGACTGTCCTGGTTGTCATTAAGCTCTGAGAGCTTGGTGCTGGATTTCTGCCGTTTTGATTTATTCCTTTCACTAAGGTATGAGGAGCTGGTGTCTTGTAGTTTTTCTACATCTTGAGCAGATAGAATACAATCTTCAAGACTGCTGAATCCAGAGGGAATGTTTTCCTTGTTGACAACTTCCCTAAAAAGAAAAGGGACATTACAACAAGAGGCTGTTTAAAACATTCTCTTGCGACATTTATGGTAGCAATAGAGAACTACATCATACTGACTGGTGCAGTTCCAGCAACATCACCTATTCCCTATGAAACCACTATCTCTGGTTCTTCCCAATGCAGCCAAAAACACACACTGTGCAATGCTAAATCCCACTGAGGAGCAAAAGCCAAGTGTATACACCTGGCTATACAGGTGAAAAAGCTTTGAGGATCAATGTTTGGGATTTGATTCACTTGCCACTAAAACAAACACACAGAAACCTTCACATGGAAGCTGGACTAGCCCCTGGCTGCCTGTGAAATTTTTACAGAGAGTATGAAGCATATTTTCCTTTGAGACACGTGCTTTTAATTTAGAAAAGTGACTCACAGCTGCGGTCCAGGGATCTCCTTCGGTGCATGACACTGCATAATTGGCCCTCTTACTCATAACTCTCAAATACAAGAATAGGACGGTGGTGCTTTAGCCAAATGCTTGATTTTTATTTGGGAATTACACAAAACATAAAAGGGAATGTACCTCTGCAATGGTAATGCAACTGCTAGGACAGAGGACTGTTTTGCTATGTTGGGAAGAGAATGGGACAGCCAGTGCTAAGTCATCACATGACGCACTCGCTGGGACTCTCTGGGCTTGCAGGGTTTGTGCATGTTTACCAGAAGCCTGGCATATGGCTTATTTTGCCCTCTTGGATCCTTCAGCAGGCAGTTTTTCTATTTGCAACTTGTTTAGTAGTCTTCCCTCTACTTTGTCCAACAGTGAAGACGCACATACACATCACTACACCATGGGAGCAGAAGAAACACAAGATGTCTCATTACCCTGCCAGAGGCTAAAGGCAGCTTGCTTACACTTGACACTGAAACTGGAACATTTGCTAACCCTCTGTGTGGCTGCCTTACACAGTGCTGTGCAACTCCAAAGCCTGCTTTCATGAACAGCAGGAGAATTCATCTAGACTTGACTGGTGTGATAAGAAACCAGCTACTCTGCAGTATCTGGACAGTGCTAGCATGGCGAGTACCCAGAACAAAAACAAAACTAGAAGGCTCCAGTGACTTTCACTATCACAGATCTCTAGGTTTTGTTGGTGGAAAAGAGATACAAAGAGGTATGATAAATCTCTGACTAAACTCCTAAGATAAGACATTTGCCTTTGTGGAAGTTTTAACAAACCCTTCAGCAGGCCAACTGCACATTCTGAGCCTGTAAATCATGCAATCTTCAAAGCCTGGGAGTTCACCTATGTGATTTTGTGATAAATACTCTTCCTGCCTGTAGTCCCACTTTGTGACATTACAAATCCTCTTGTGATCCATCACAAGGCAAGGAGATGAAGTCACTGACAACCAAAAAAACAACAGAAAGACATTTTGAAAGGAATTCTCAATTTTGATAATTTACCCAGCAATGTGACCTAAGGGAACCAGGGAAAACAATTTGGACCACAGCCAGCATTCAAAACTTCCAACGTGCTTTAAATCCTTGGCTCCGGCTTTCTGGACCAAGCCTGAATAACTGTGTCAATCATATCTAGAGGCAGCTCTGTAACACAGCACTGAAGCAAAGCCCTGCAGTACTATATGCTTCCAAACACGTACACTAGCCAGTCTCTGACCTACTTACCTGAGAAGCCTGTCAGCAGGGCTACTTAACAAGAAAAACTACTTTAGAGCTGCTGCCAGATACTCTGATGACTTGCAAGTGCCAATTTCCCAGGCCATCTTTACAGTATATTTTCTTTCACTATGAAAATGGTGTTCTTTGGGTTTTTTTGTTTGTTTGTGGTTTTTTGTTGTTTTTTTGGTTTTTCTTTTTTTTTTTTGTACAACAGCAGCACCAACACATTTTGGGAAATACCACAGATGCAATATTAACATGAGGTATTGATGGCTATGCACTTGTATAAAAGTAGCTTCATATAAGAAGGTCCAATAGAATTTGGGGAACTCAGCACCCAGGAAACAACAACAGGAGAACAGATGTTTATTTTGGAATCAGCTTCAAATCCTAGCAATCCAATGCTGCAGTGAGGCATACACATTCTTTACAAAAGCTAGTGCTGTGTGACAGATAGATACCAGTTAAGCACTGATTAGAATGTAACCTTGCGAAGTCTGTGCTACAGTTTCTCAAATACAACTGTGCCTTGTGTAACAAATTTGTTAAAGCTGTGGTGGTATACACTCGTGTCACACAATATATGTCACAACTAGAGGAGTATGAATGGAAAAATAGGTACTATCTTTACTCTTTGACAGACATTTCATGAAATTCACTACTAAGTCAAGTTTAAACTTTGTGTAATAGGGTGGATAAAAAAAAAATCTTAGATTCTTATTGATCAAAATTCTAATTTCAGACAAACTCCCAAGTCTCCTCACTAAACCCAAACACAAGCTGTGCCTCCACACACAAAAGAGGAACTTAATCTCATTTTTTAAGACATTCTGAATTCAAAAAAAGCAGCCGAGTCCAATGTTTTTATCTAAAAAAAGTTACAGGCAGCAGAGCCAACTGCTTGGGAATTTCCACTAATGCAGCAAATACTGTATCTCTTACAAATTCCAAATACTATAATTAAAAACTTGACTGCATAACCCCCCCAGATTCTTATCATGCTTTGCCCCACTCCATGATCTAGTGAACTCTAAATCTCCCAGCTCCAGTGATGCCACGGAGCTCTGCACAGGCACTGCAGTCTGCTTTGCACTTTCAACTCAGGGAAAAGGCTCCTTTGATAACAGAATGTAGCATTGCCTCGATAAGAAGACATGACTGGGGAAGACTTAAATACACTTTCCAAAACAAAGAAATCAGGCTCATACATGTCTCTGTTTCTCCGGGCTTCCTCCTGCTCTTTGTGGTGTCGCCTCCTCTGCCTGGCAGACACATTAGAAGAGGCTGAAGATGTCCCGGATTCAGAGTACTCTGAACTCTGGCCACCTGAGCCATGAACATCAAAGAGATGCTGCTCCACGGCTGAGCGGATTGTCTTCTCTAAATACCTGTCAAGCCGAAAAATAAGGTCAAATTCAGCTCAAAGACTTTGTGGAGCTCCCTCTCTGCAACAATAAATAAAACAAGGGTATCTGTGGGTTATGCAAAGCAGCACAAAATGTTCCAGTGCTACAACATATGCAAAGAGCAAAGCCAAAATCTTCAGATATCCGCTGGTTCAAGCTCCTCAGAATAGCTGAGCCTTCCCAATTTGCTCTTTTTATTTCTAGGGATGTCTGAAATTTCAGTAAAACAACTAATTTTACTCACTGCAACTACAGACATTGGTGCCTAACTTCCATCCTCCACTTAAAAGCCCCTGCTCTGACAAAATTGCATTTGATACCCAGCCATGCTGACAGTGGTCAAGCCTGTTTTGCAATACCAGCTCAGTAAGGCAATGGATCACCTGCAAAAAGATGATTCACTGCTGGCTCACAGAGAGATGACAGTAAGCAAACAGTAGCTCATTACAAACTCCTCACATGCATTGTGACCAAGTATGGGTTTTGTTCTGAGTTCATGCTGTTTTCACACATTCTTGGGCTGCATTCTTGTGTGTCCACAGCCACCCTGACACTTGTGTGACAGCATCCTGCAGTTGCACCCGTTAAAGGTGTGGGACTATATGAACTTTCAACACAACCAAATTTTCATTTTGGTACTGCCATTTTCTCGTAATATTCCCTTCTTTCCTTCATCAGAAGAAGCTTTTATGGGAAAAAGACATTTCGTTTTTTTCCAAAGAGATCCTATAGAAACACATTTTTGTATATTTCCCCATCCCATCTCTGTTTCTTGCAAAATGCTTTAAGCAGTCACTGAAGAATGGGTTTTTCAAACATGCATGTCCAAAGTCCACATAAGGCTTCTACTTTTTTTCCATAATTAAAACGTTATTTCAGAATTTGCTGGTTAATTTTCAACTGAGTAGCTACAGTATAGGTATCTGTGCTTGGACTGATTTCTCCTTTACAAAAGCTGTGCTAAGTTGCTATACTGGAAACCCTGCTGAGACTGCAGTTCCTGGAAAAGTCAGAAGACCTTAGCAACTGCAAAAGCCCAGATGGTTTAACTAGGCAAGTATGTCTGCATTTCACTAGTGACAAAGATCAGTTCTGCAAACCCATCAGCCACTGGGAATTCCCAGCTCTGGCAAAGGAGCCAACTCCTTTTAGCTCTGCCCCTCCCAGTTACAGCAGTAGGGTCAAGTCACGTCCTCTGCTGGGATGCAACAGGGAGCAAACAGGAGCAAGAGGATGACACAGTGCAAACAGCTTCTTGAAATATCCAACTTCTGCCTAAGCAAAACATCACAGGCACAGTAAGCAAAGAACCAAGGGCCCGAGAAGTTTTCAGAAGGAAGTGATTTATTATCATTGCAGATTAATTACTTTGGGAAACAATCCTTTATCCTCCCTGCTTTTTGTTTATGTAAGAACAGCTCTTAAAGAGAAATCACAGAACAACCAGCAATACTTTAAAAAGCTCCAAGAAAGACAGCTACAAAATTGTAAAAGACACTTACTCTCCTGTAGCAGGAACGTTGCTACTGACTTGTGATACGTGGGCACTGTATAAAAGAAAAAAAGGGAAGAAAATTACATCTTATTATCAATATAAGGTCTTAAAACCTCTTGGTTCTTTGCAGGGCTAAGATTTAAAGGTCTGAACTGTCTCAACAACAATTGTGTACACATGTCACAGGTAATTCCCTTAAGGAGTTTTCACTCCCACTGTGATGTGGCAAATTTTGACAAGTCAATATCCTCAACAATTAATTTCCCTGTCATTCCCATGCAATAGGCAAAGGTCTAACAGCAAGCATTTCAACCTCAATATATTACAGATTTTTGTTTTCTTGTGGGCTTTCTGCTGCTGGTGTTTTAGCCTCATCACAGAAGTCTTTGCCTTTTGAAGCTGACTTGAAAATGTATACACTTAATATTTAACTGCTCTCTCTGTTAAACTATTCTCTCTTTGAACATGCTCGAAGAACATATTAATATTTTAAAAAATAAAATCCATGCATGCTTCTTTTTACCTCAGTCTGTTATCAGGCTCAGAAGAGCTGACACAAATGTAGATGTTATCACTTGCTGTTCAGAGTCCTTCTGAACAAGCTGACCTGGCACAGATGTCACTGCTTTCTTCCCTCTGCCAAGCTGAGTCCCATCCTGCCCCTTTTTCACTCACTGACTCAGCTGACTCGGCCTTGCAGATAAGGTGGCACTGCCTATTCATCCCTCCTGCGACCTCCCTTAAGTCAAATAAACTACAGGCCTAGGGGTTTAATTTCAAATTATCCCTGTATCAGCAGAGTACAACTGGAGGATAAATCCCAGTAAAACGTGGTCAGGGTACAAAAGCCAAGCTGGATGCAAGATGTTCTTCCTGCCATAATATCCATTCATTGTTTTCAGTCTTCACCAGTTTCTCTCAAACAATTTAATTGCAGAAACATCAGCAGCTGATTTGCCTGTTTCCTCTCTGCTTCCCTTGAATACTTTGCACTTCACTGTGTGGAGCTAGAGCTAGCTAAGAAGCTGCAGCACTCACAGATAACCAGGTGGCTTTAGCGGGTTTGAGTGTCACTTGGGCAGCAGGCAGGCAACAGAAGAAGAGAAGGATAAATGAGGGGTCACTACAGCTAATTTAACCAACAAACCAGTGTGACTCCTCCCCACAAATGCCCAGCTGCAAATTACACTTGATGTGCTTCAGGCTGAGCCAGTGTGTTCAGCTGGGGTCTAACCACACACACATCCTTGCCAGCCCCAGCTTCACTCAGGGCTACTCTCCAGTCCCAGCACAGGTCACCACAGTGGTGCCACATCAGGAAAGCAGTCATGACTTGCCAGTATGTTCCACATTACCTGAGCAGGACCTGAGCAGTTGTGTCATTCAGGTAATTTCATGAAGACACACAAACAACTATTACTGTACCTACTATTACAGATAAAATATCTGCATACTGGAAACAAAATATGCAAGATCACAGGCTTCCCTTATCTAACATCGACTACAGGATGGTGTTGGAATTTGAAGTGCACGTTTCAAGCACCCTACTTGCTTTCCTGTTTGCTTACAGGAACTATGTGGCCTCTTCTCAGCCCAAAACTGTTTGCAAGACCTGGTCTCCCACGGAGACATATTAGCAAGAAAGGTGCTAGTGTGGTAGGCTAACCCACATCATAAGATAAAATTCACGTGCTTGCTACAGCTTCTACACCCATGGGAGTAGATTAATGCTGTATCACCTTTTTATAGTACCTACATGCAAGCCAAACAGAGTGAGGCTGTCTTTCATATCACAGTTTTTTCTCTGCTTTCATGCCAGGAAAGTGGTAGTGGAGAGGAAGAAAGGTTTGTTTGGATTTTAGCTTTTCTAAAACATCCCTAGGATACAGGTTTTTCTACCAATAAAAAATTTCCGAACACCCCAGTACATTCTAATTCACAGTTAACTGTGTGCTTTACTAACACCAATTCAGTTTTAAGTACATTAACCTGACCAATTTTCAATGACGTATAACAATTAATTTACTGTACCTAGAAAAGCCCTATTCAGGCAATATAGATTCTGTAAGAAAGATAGTAACAGGGTGATTTTCAAACTACTGACAAATAACAAGGAAGTACCATTACAAGGAAGTATCCATTACATGCCAGCTGAGTGAATAACTACAAAATGAAGCTCTGACATTCTGATTTTATTGTACTGAATCCAAGTTTATCCTTAGCTCTGTGATAACTTAATGCTCTTTTATTAGCCCCCTCCCAGTAAGACAGATATTTTAAATCAGAGTTTTTCTAGATACACTAACTTCCTTTAATTCCACAGTCGGTAACTTTTCTGGCTATTTAATTTTGAAGCTTAATTTAAATATGCTGCTAAATTGCTTTACTTACTCTCCACCAACCTTTCTTACACCAAAGAACTTCACATCCAAAACAACTGGTGGAGGAGAGAGAGTTACACAGTGGTTTGAGGATTCGAGCCTGCTGCAGGACAGAACAGGTGGTGCAAGAGCACGTTGGCAAACCCAGGCAAAGACACCACCCTGTAAGGATCTCAGAGCCCAGACAAGCAACCAGGCAGGCAGGGTGTATCCTGCAGGGTTTTCCAAACTTCCTGGGTGGCAGAAGTTGCTCTGCTGTTGGATTGATGTGGAGCAGGCAGGGCAAGCCTGGAAGAGCCCTCTTGGCATGCCCGCCTGTGCAGGCAGCTGCCTTGCTCAGTAAATCATCCGGACAATGGGAACTCATGTTCTACTTCAGTTAATTATTTTCTCCTCACATCTGCTCCACTTCACTGATACGTATGGCCAATTATCTCCACAGCTAGATTATCTTTATTAGATCATGCAGCTGCTGTTGCAGAGCACGCTGAGAAATACCAACTTTTCAAATAAATTACAGGTTTTCCTCAGTTGACTGAAGGCAGCAGGACAGTTTCCCAGTGCTGGGAGACTTTTACTTTCAGAAAGCCAGCCAGAAAACCTGCATAAAGGCACACAACTGTTTTAAGTGCTATGAACTTTTGAACTTGTTTCTTATGACCCTCATGCTTTTCCTTTTGGGAAGTCTGACCTCTAGCACTTCCCAGATTTGTTTAACTTGTTTACCCAAGTCTTTTGCTCACTTTCAGAGGTGCTTTATCAGCTCTGGATAATGTCTTACTTCACACTTCTTACTGCATGGCCTCCTTTCTTCTGTTTCAGACTTAAGAACAAGGTGATATTATCTATCACCATTAAATCTCACCTGCACCCCCTAACTAGTACTGCCTAAGTTTAAAAGCTGTGCACTGGAGTGAGAATTATCTCATGCAATGCTTGCACCTTGTCTGGTCTGTGTTGGGCATCTTGTGATAGCAAATGTTGGATATCAATGAGCTGGATATCAATGCCCCTTCTCCTGATTTCTTTCATTCAAGCCACGATTGAGCAAAATATCTTAGCATCTAGACAAAAAGAGCAAAGAAACAACATCAAATAGAACAAACTAGGAAACTGACATACTGGCATGGTGTTTTCCCAGACTGGGTTTTCATTTATGAAGTCATTTAATTGATTCGTGACCATACCTAATGGCCTAATTCATAAGCTATACTTGCAGTCTGATACTAAAGTCACCTTGCTGAGATGTATTTACAGTCCATCTGCTTTATTCAGGAAGCAAAGGCGGCTTTTGTTCTTGATTTTGCTTTTTTAAAAGCCAAGCACAACAGTAAGAAAGCCTCAATACATGCAAAAACTTTTAACCATTTTGCTATTTCAGCAAAGCTGAGGATGTTTAAATGGCTTTGACATAACAGATGGGAAATTCTTGAAGTCCTCCTGAATATAGTATTTCAATCCCTGATCTAGGAAGTTTCTATTCATAGGTATTTATATGGTCTAAATGCTATCACACTGTGACATGCAATACTGCAAACTCACATGAGATCCATTTTAGAACAGCTACTTCATTTGACACACTTTCACCAAAGAGAGGTGCTGTGATGACATACAAAATGTGAAAATAATGAGTTTAAAAACAAAAGGGGTGTGCTGTTCGTTACTGGGATGTCCCATCACACAGAGGACATGCTTTCATTATTTTCTCAGCACCTTCACACTTTCACAAGCTTGGATCAAATTATGCTTTCTTTAAACGTCGTAAATTACTTTTTACACTACTTTGTTACTACACAGAAAACTAACCCCACTAAAAGCAACTTTATTCAGGATTCCTAATGTTTTTCACTTGCACCTCCTTTATGACAGATGCACACTGACACCTACTGCTTGGAGCAGATACCACCCTGTAGGGGATTGATAGAGGCCACATGATGCAGCCTGGTGAATTTGCATGGCCGTGTCTGTGCAGGCTCCCCTGCAGAGCAGGGAAATAATCCCCAGGGAGCCTCAGACCTGCATGGCAGCCAGGCACCCAGAGCAGGGGGACCCAGTGGCCTAGTGCTTACCTTCAGCCAGCGCAGGTGTGATGGACATGAACATGCATCAAATAATGCAATCATGATTTCTAATGGGGCCCAGAATTCCTGTGGACTTAGGACCTCTCATGGCACATCCCATGGAGGGAGAAGTGTCCAGTGTGAAGGTGGCCAAGCAAATTTCTGAGCAGGTGTGAAATCCAGAGCAAAGTTTTCCAAAACAAACAGCATAAGACATTTTACCCAATAAACTTCAGGGTAAGAATATCTGACCTGCATTATTTAAAGAGCTGTCTCAACTAAAACCTGTTAAAAGGAGAAATAGTCACTTGTACTGAATAATGCCCACAGGAGTACTTCTAGGAAAAGAACCAGGCAAAACTGTCCAATGCCTTGCCCTGCACTCATGGGTATTTAATGCAATCTTTGGCATTGCTTGTGATGTCAGGTCTCATCACAATTTTAGTTTAATGCTCTGCACGTTAACAAGGAAGCTCCACACCACAAAGCTTTTGCTTTTCTCCCCTGAATACCACTCTGGCTTATCTCAGGATGTAGCCATCAGGGAGCTCTTCTGGGAGCATCTACATGACTAACAGCACATCTAAGGCACCTATGCCAGCACAAAGCATGCCTGAAGATTCCCTGTCTTCTGGAAACTCACTGCACACGTGGAGTGGAATTGCGCTTACAGCGATTTGCTGCTGACAGATGCTGCTTCATTACCTGAAACTGCTGAGTGTTTCTCAGTACTGATTACTCAATGCAGCTGGTATTCACAGTCTCACTAAAAATTATACAAGGAGCAGTACAAGGAGCACTTTTTAACAATCTCAACTCCCTTTACCACAAGGCTTTGTACAAAAGGTTTTGGAATGTAAACGCCCAACAGACATGACTCCCTGGAACAATCGCCTAGCAAGGTCTTCCTCTTCTTTTAACAGAAGAGAAATATTCTTGCCTGGTACTAAGCACTGCTGAGCCAACAAATTGTCTACTCAAGGACTACAGAGAGACAGAGGCTAACTGTGGTCAGCAGCAGGTGAATGGATTCAATCCCCAGGTCTCTCAAACTGGTCAAGCTGACATCATCCTTATTATGGCCAATGAGAAAGGGCTCCAGCTACAAAATTAATAATTTTCTGCCCAAATATTTTAATAAACTGCTTGTACACATTCTCTCTTGCATCAGTATTGTTATTTAACATAAACATTTTTCCTTCTCTGTCTTAAACTCAGAGGGAATATGTGTGCCCTGGTTTATTTCTTACAGTAGCTAGGACCTCCGTGCCATTTTCTCCATCTTCTAACAGCCTTCTCATTCTTCAATCATCTTCACAAACCAAAAGCCATTGGAACATGAGTGACTTGAAACTGTGTACGACTTCACCTGTCTCTTGTACTGGGGTACTCATACTTCAAAGTATACCGAAAATACCTCCTTTATATATCCACTGTCATTGATTACTTCAACTTGAGTATTTTCATCTCATGCCTCCCTTTCATCCCTCCATGAACAAGTATGTTCACATACTATTTTTTCCCTGGTATTTCTAAATGTGAGGAACTCCTCTTTCATGGCAAATATTTTCATTATTAGACCTCAGGTATGAGACTTTATGTAATTATTTTTATAGTATATATCTTAAATTTGATGTTTATCTTTATAAAAAAATATATATATGTTTATCTATAAAAATATATATATGACAGTGAGATATTTTATGAATATATCTATATACCTCTATATAATATCTGTCACATATTTTCTCCCAGAGGATACTGCCAACCCATTCACCCTCCTAAATTTCTGCTATAAGCTCAATTAATGAACATGATTTGACTTTATTATGCTAGTGGCTATTAAGAAAAAGAAGTTCATGGCAGTTAAGGATCTCCACCAGCAATCCCCTTCCTCTCCTACCAGCAATATCTGTAGGTCTCACCCTCTTCCTACCCATCTTTAAGTTCTAGTACTCATGCCCACTTTTCCATATAGATGGCATGATATAAAACATTTTGCTGACATCAGACAGATTAGGTATACTCCTTTTCTTCCTCTCACTGGAAAGTCTTTTAAAAAATAATGTGGTTGTACTGGTGTTACCACTCTTTACAAACCCACGTCACATTTTCTCTCATTTACTGCTTACTCTCATACTGTTACAGACTGTTTATTCCCTTACAAAGTAGCAGTGGTGACTTGACCTCCCAAGTATCGAAAGAAAAAAAACCCCCACAAATCAGTGTCATTTTAAGAAACAGTATATTTATTGGTGGCATTCTGACAGTTCTGACTTAAAAGCTGAGACCTTCAGCATTTGTCTTATTGTTAAAAACAGCAACTAGGGAAACATCTCCATTGTTAGCTGACATGGTACAGCACTGAATAATCAAGTCTGATTTGATCCTATTAAAACTGATTTATGGAGGGTGTGCTGGTTTTGGCTGGGGCAGAGTTAATTTTCTTCCTGGTGGCTGGTATGCAGCTGGGTTTGGATTTATGCTGAACACAGGGCTGATAATATAGGGATGTTTGTGTTATTGCTGAGCAGGGCTTGCACAGAGCTAAGGCCTTTTCTGGCTTTTGTACTGACAGGCAATTTCAAGGTGCATGGGAGGCTGGGAGGAGACACAGCCAGGCCAGGTAACCCAAACTGACCAAAGGGATATTCCAGACCATATGACATCATGCTCAGTGTATAGAGTGGGGGGAAGAAGGAGGTGACATTTGGAGTGATGGCATCTGTCTTCCCAAGCAGCCACTACATGTGACAGGGCCCTGCTCTCTGAAGATGGCTCAACAGCTGCCTGCCCATGGGAAGCACTGAATGAATTCCTTGATCTGCTTTGCTTGTGTGCATGGCTCTTGCCTATTAACCTGTCTTTATCTCAACCCAAGAGTTTTCCAGCTCTTACCAGTCTGATTCTCTACCAAATCATGCTGGTGGGAGAGTGAGCAAAGCAGCTGCTTGCTGGCTGTGGTTAAACCACGACAGAGGGACACAATGTTCCTTCCATCTGGCAAAGGCCAAGTATTATGCAGGGTTTGGAAGCTAAAGAGCTCTTGTTCCCACTTACTTAACTTGTTGTATAATTATCTGTATGGAACTACTGCATAAACACAGCAGTGACCACTCTGAACCCAAACATTCATGATTCACTTGAAGGATTATTATAGCAGTAATTCAAACTATGTAAGTGTGGCTGGTAGCAATAGAAATAGATTTGACCATCAGTCTCCCCTTCCTTGCCCATGGTGTGAAATGCAATTCCTACATATGTCATGCACAGCCTCTGGGGCAACAATTAGAACATTCAAAGCCACACAGAATAAACTGGCCACCCACTCAAGTTCTCACTTGTTGAAGCAGCAGGAATAGTCCAGCCAGCACCAGCTCTCCTGCCAAATTAATTGCACACAGCAACTGACCTCAGGAGGACACATTTCTGATGTGTTACAAACAGAAGCAAGACTTACAAGCTGTTCCCTTTATTTACAAGTAACTGTATCCCAGCAATGTTACAAAAGACACGGGCTTGGCAGGAAGCCTGTATGTCAAGGTGTGCGGCTCCCTCTCTACTCCTACCAGCCATTTCTTCACTTCCCAGCTATGTGTTTACTCCTGACTGTTCCCTTGCTATTTGCAAGACAGATTCCCATGGAAACCCATCCCTTAATTTCAGTGGACACACTTATTCTTTGTTCTCTCCCCTCATAAGCCTACATCTCTATTTAATTTGTTCAAATTTGCTCCCTTCCTCTCAGCAATGCCTGGCTTTTACATGAATTTCCTCAGGTCCACTCCTTGCTCCTCATCTCTCCTTGGTGATCTTGACAAGGTCAGCCAAAGAGAATTTCCTACATGGATCACTCTTCTATAATCCAGGAAAGGGCTTGGAAGGACAATTTTGAGCAGTAAGACAGATGGAAATGTAATGAAACTCTAAAATCATTTGAAGGTCACATTTAGTCGGAAAGAAAAACAAAGGGGCGGACAATTTTCAATGGAAAGACAGGATGAAGATTTAAACTAGGGAAATTTTGAGACAGGGGAATGTATTTTTGCAACTACAAAATAATCTCCTGAAGGAAGAGGCAGAATCTCCTTTGACAATTTGGAGCTTTAGAGGCACACACTGGGCAACATCTGCACAAACAGATTGCAGGGAATGACAGTGCATCAACAGGAAGGCAGACAGGATCATGCAACCGGGCTAGTCCACGAAAAATTCCCTGACATTTCTGCACAGAATGCATTAGCTGCACTCTTTCTAGGTTTCATGTTAGAAGAATTCTTTAAGAAAAAAGCCCAAGCTACAAAGATAAACAGGAATATATACCAGAGATTAAAAAAAAAAATCAGACATCACTGTAAGAATTCCAATTATCACTGTTCTCACAAAAAGCACCACTAGAATTTCTTTTTATTTGTTTAAACTCTATAGAGATCAAAGAACCCAATTATAATATCTGGCCTCTCCTCCTCTGCAGCCCTTCATTGTTAATTGCTCTGGCTCCTGTTCTATACTTCTGTTAAGTATAAATGAAAGCACTGGAGCTGAGCCTTCTACTGAAGCAAGCAGAGCAAACTTTCACAGATGTCAACAGAATTAGACCCCTTTTACAAAGCAGTGACTTTGCCCTCCAGTTGGCAAAACAAGAAACAATTTGTTCAAATGCAGCATGAGCACCGTTCCCTCCAGTGAGGCTTGCTGGGTACCCAGGCACTCTCCTGCTTTTCTAGGCTGCAGCAGGGAACTGGATGGGCTGCTGACTCACCATCTGGTTACTGGTTTCCTTCTGAGCAGCACATGCTGCCAGTTCCTCAAATCCTGTAGCAAAAATCTATCCTGTGCCTGCAGACAAGCTACTCAGGCATCTAAGCTACATAACAAACCAGATAAAACAGGAAAACCATGTCCATCTTGTAATAAAGATCTTAAAGCCTGTGCCTTCTCTCCAAATAGACAAGAATCGCAACCGAGATGGTATCTGCAAAGACTCATCCCACTAAGTGAGCAACAATTACAAATGTAAAATGAACACACTTTGATTATAGTCTGTCCAGCACTTCTGAACCCCTCCCCACATTTAATTCCAATAATGAGTCAATCCCACACAGAAAAGTAAATGAAAACAGCTGAGCAAATACCTCACATAGAAGGGTGACATAGGCCGGTCATCTTCCTGGGAGCTAAAAACAAAACATATTTTGTAAGTTAGTATGCAGTTCTGTCTTGTATTTGCAGCTCAATGTACTCAATCTTACATAGCAGAGAAAACAAAAATGAAATTGCACCCATTACAGAGGTAAAATCTAAGTCTATTTTGTCCTCTGGTTGACATATGGAAGAAAGCTTAAAGTTACTTTCCTTAAATCCTGGCAATCCAACTCATTTCTCCATGTCCACAAATGTGGCATAACACATCTCCTGCTAGACAGCCAGGAGTCATTCAGACTCTGCAACAGTGCTAGGGCTATTCCCATAGCAACAATAAAGCATTTTGCCAGGAAAACGAAGAGTTTTTTGCTGTCTGCTGCTCCAGAATTAAACAACCTGCCTATTAAAGCCAAACTTGGGGGGAAAAAACCAGATCACATCTTGAGTAACCAAAGAAACAGCCATGCCCATAGTATATGCATGAGGCTACCAATTCCCCAGTTTTATCACTCCTGTGGAAAGTTTATTTGAGTGAAATTTCTGTAGGCTTGAGATCAGGGATTGCCACTGGCTGGCATGGAGGTCCCCTGACAAAATGTTTAGTTGTGTTTTAGTTATCAACTAGCCTGCCCGAATGTAACTACCTGGCAAGTGACTTACCAGCCCTGATCCAGCTCATTGTGCCTGTGCTGGCACAAGGGTAAGAATGAGCTGGGATACAAAGTCACACATGATCTCTTGAATTTTGAAGGATTGTATTTATTGGCCTATAAAAGCTGCTCAAAGCACTCGATAAAGGGGAAAGGAACATCTCTGTAGCATTTTCAACTAGGAAATCAAGTACTCAGGTACTTTCTGCAGCTTCCATTGGAGCCAACATAAAGCTCCCTCAGCAAGATGAGCTGAAACTGGCCTGCAGCCAGGCAAGCACCCTGCCCTCACACTGTACAGAGCCAGAGGCAGATTTAACCATGGCTTATTTCCAACCCAGCCAATGTTATAACAGATCCACAAAAATGAACGCCAAATTCACTGAGGGGAGCAGAGCATAAGGGAGGAGGCAAGAAACAAGGGAGTCAAAAAGGTAGACTGACAGTGTTCCTGAGAAATAATCCCAGGGATTCGATCCCCCAGCGAGAATATGGGAAGATTCACAAATAGAAATCTACAGAAAAGACCTTAAAGCACACGAGGGAAACCCGAAATACTGATTTGAGGGTAACACCAAACACCACAGACCGGAAGGAAGAGAAACTAACTCTGAAATCACTGTGGTTGCCAAAACTTCATGCCTTCTGTAAGGCAACAGTGACTGGACAGCTGTCAGCAGCTCCCCAAGAAGACCGGGAGCACAGCTGCTATTAGAAACCTTGCTGCCACTTCCACAAGCCTGTCTTCAGCAGCCTGAACAAGCTGCAGTGCCCAGAGCTGCTGCTGCTCCCAGAGCCAGGCAGGACACAGAGCAGTGCACAGCAGATGGAGAGTGCCTGCCTGTGAACTGAGGCTAACAGCACCGAAGAGTCTTCGTGAGAAACTGCTGCAGCTTTGAGACTGCCTGGAAAAAGTTGATGGAAACACAGAAATGCCCATTACTGCCTTCTCTGAAGACAACCTGCAACAAAGATATGGGTAGGAACCTCTGCCAGGTAAGGCTCTGATGGTATGCAGTCTCCCACCCTGCATGCCTGCTATCAATTTATTTGGTATTTACAGAATATATATTATTTAAGTGTAAAGGAAGTACTTTAAACTCACAAAGCTACTGGTAAATTTTTTTGCTACGTTTAGGTCACTGCATTAATAGCTGTACTTGTAATCTCAATGCAAACGAGTCCAAGTAGTGGACAGACAACATGAAAAATCTTTTCTTACATAAATGAAAGTTTACAGTGCCATCAAGATTTCAGTGCATTAATGCAAATTCAAATGACAACACCAAATGCTACTTTATGTACAAGTGGCAGTTGCCAAAGCCACACCAAACATGCTTTCTCTTTTCCATCATAAACACCCCTTCTTATTTCAAGGTTTGTAATCAACTTCCAAATCAAAGCAGCACAATCATACTGAAAAAGTACAAATAATCTTTTACATTTACACTCCCAATATTTTTTTGACAGAGTAGATGGAAAAGTAATATTCAGCAGGGACTCTGAATCCCCTTGCATTTCCTTCCCTTTCTTCCACAGCAAGTGCAACTGGATGCTTCTTAAGTTCAAGCAAGTTTTCTAACTGTACAAAAACTTATCCACCCATACAAAAAAACTGAGGAGAAACACGATTTTAAGCCTATTAGCTGGGAATGGCAGAGAAAGAAGCTCTTACAGAAGTCAGAAATCAAATATGTTTCATTTAGATCATCAAGTTCCAAGATTTCATATGGTTGGTAATAACTGTAGCTGTGAAAAACATCCTTTACTCAATAGTGGCTCATAGTTTTACATGTGCAGCAAATGAGCAGTAGCTGAATCTGGGATGAAGACTTCCAAGCTAACTAGTAAGAAATCCAGACTTTTGAGAAAATCATAAAAATCTTCTAAATCTGTATCTCGCCCAGTAAAGAACTTAACCATTAGACAAACAGGCTTAGCAGTAAATTAAATGTTAGGGGTTTTTTTGTATAGTTGGGATTTTTTATCCTCAAAGTTTTGTCCAGATTTATGTATGTTTTATGCCCAGAAGGCAGGAAATAACTTTAGAAACTCCACTTATTTATTCAGCTATCACTGATTACCTGGCCAAGCAGGCGAGTGCAAAATACAGCAGTTTCTTTTTTTTCTCAAGCGTATAAATAGCTCCCCTAAATCCAGGGATTAAACAGAAATTAACCACTTCCATGAAATACTTGGGAGATTACCTGACAACTTCCTTCTTGCCAAAACCCAAAACAAATACCAGCCAAACTTAAAAAAAAAAAAAAAAAAAAAAAAAAAGAAACACCCAAAACAAACATAGAAACCCACAGCAAACTAAACTTGTTCTGTCTATTTCATGGGTAAAGAAGTAATATTATGTAAGTTTGTGACCACCACTGAGCTAATAAAAAGTTTGTCAGACTGGAAGGAACACCAGTTAGTTTAGCACATCTTGGGATTTTCAGGCACATCTTTTCTGTCTCTGAAGGAGTAAAAATAGGAAAGTTTGGGTGAAGCCTAACTGTTAAATGATGAATTTCCACTACAGAAGGAGAGCTAGCCTTTTTTGCAACAGGAATGTTACAGGCTATGTTACATTCACCCCTCACATTCTTAAGCAGACTATCATGGTTCTTTTTTCCTGACTTCTCATAGAAACATAGAACCATTGAGGGTGAAAAAGATCTCTCAAAATAAGTCCAACCTTTAAAACATCTTGCCCTTCAGGCAGCATAAGGGAGTTGCTGAGCCTGTTATAGAATACACATCTAGATGGAAAGTTCCCAATTTATTTATGTGCATGAGGAATAGCCCTGTTTCAGCCCTCTCCTCACTGGCATGAGCTCCCATCACAAGTCAGAGAATGTTCAGGGTCCTTCCCCCTTGTTTTATTTGCACTTAATCAGCAGCAGTTCTTCTGTCTTAGCTGCCTAGCACTAGAACCTCCATTACAAAGCTACTGCTGCTTTCCTACTCCACATCTCTTTTCAAAACTTAAATAGGACATTTAGTGGATGAAATTTTAAAAAACCCTCTGCATTCTGGCTTTGGGGGGGTTTTTTGTTGGATTGTGTTATTTTAACAATTATGAAAATGTACTTTGACTCATGGGTCAACATTTTGCACCAGAGATGAAGGGCCTAGACACTGGCAGGGTCTTGCTGCTCAGCCAAGGTCATGTTTTCCTAATGCCTTGCCAGAGGCTCCGTTTGTTCTGACCTCAAATGTTAGATAAGGGAATAGCTCACTTTCTATTCTACCACAGAAATTCTAGATTCCAAAAGAAATATAATTGTTTTTTAGTGGGAATACTTTTTAAATGCAAAGCAATTAAAAAAGACTTTGAAACAAAGAGGCAATGAAAAATTCAGTGACATCAAATTACTAATGATACCAAAAGTTAATGCAGGTTTTGGAAAGAGGAGAAGAAAGGCTAAGTTTGGGTGACTTCTTAAGGTTCCAAACTTATCTCCCTCTTGTTTTCTTCTCATCATTCAGAATATCTATGCCTCCTTGGATTAAAAGACATATAATTTTAGTAACTACAGAAGATTTCAACAATATTGCTTATTTACTTATTATGACATTCAACACCAAGAACACTAAAAACAGCTTCAAGGAAACATTTATTTTGAGGCCACAACAGTGCTTTTTGCTGAAAGTCTCATCTTATTCACGAATTTTTCAGCACTTCTTCACCCACCCAAGTAATTTCCCCATAAAAGTTATTTCAATGTTGCAAAAAAATGCAAGATTGAAACAGCTCATGAAAATTTATTGCATACTTATTTTCTCAGTAGAGCTATTTACTCATAGCTTGTGCTTCACAGCAGTGGGTAAAAGGCAATGTTTTTGCAAATGAGAAATAGCAGGCAACATAAGCTTTTGCTTTCAAATAAATCCTTCAAAATAAACTTCCTTCAAATAAATATTGAGGTACATTATGCAAAAGAAGAAATAACAATACCATCCTTGATGCAAGATTAACCATAAATTTAATCTAGTATCATAAGACTGCAGTGATACAATGGTCACCATTAAAGTCAGGACCTACCCTCAATCCTTGAGCAATGCCACCCTTGCTCTCTATCCTTAAACAGAGGGGGAGGAGGGAATACTATATATGCACTGTTTAAAAAACAAATGCTTAACAGCTATTTTCCTGTGAGAGTTATTTCCATGCCAAAATTTCCATTTTCCCTGAAGAGTAACTTTAATAACTCAAAACCATAGCATGTTGTTTCAGATATTTATCTCCAGTCTTCACAATAGTTGTGCTTATACCTAACCATGCATACCACTGAAACTTAAGTAAGCTACTCAGCAAATGAGCCACATGTCAAAATCCAAGGCTGACAACCCAGCTTCTTTACTCTGAGCTCACATATTCTGCAAAAATATCATACTATGCAAAATATCTCCAATTACTTGGGAGCAGGTGAATTGGTTTGAATATTAAACTTTAAAGGATCCCATCATCTTCCTCAAAGCTGTTTCCTCAGCATGTTTTTCCTAAATATCTCTCAACCAAATTACACTGCACAGGCTATGTGTGAGGGGGCACTGAGATTGAAGCATATTACCTGAATAAGAAAAAAAATGTATACTGAAGGCTTTTTGTACAGCTCCTACTTCAAAGCAGTATCAGAGATCAGGGAAGTACAGGCTATCCCATGGCAAGCTGAAGTGAGCAGAACTTCTTGCTGATTAAGTGCCACTGTGAGCAGGAGGCAGAATTTCCATTTATATTAACATACGTGAATATACCAGAGCCCTTGACAGCATAATTTTGTGTGATTATTTTCTGCTTACTATCCTCCTAGATTGCAAATATGTTTATCTTTTATGAAATGACATCAATGTTAAACAGCTCACTTTTGTTGTTTTACTTCTTAAGCTAGTTGAGTCTTATTATGAAAGATGGGGCAGTGTCTTTTCTTTTACTTGTGGTTTGGCAATAGTCCTCACTAGGATAAAACCAGAAAATTGCTCAGAAAGAGGTGGAATGAATGTACCAGCTGAAGTCTCACCTCTTCTCAGAATTTAACAGTGAAGTTGCATAACACACACATACCTGTTGCATTATAATGGTGAAGAACTGTTACTAGGTAACCAGTGATTTCAGTTGCAGGATTGTTTGTTAAAAGCTTGCACACTTCAAATAAAGGTATCTAAGAGGCCAGTTTTCAGGCAAATATTAATATTTTCTTGCTTAATCAGGCAGACACCCCAGAGCCAGACACCAAAGAAAATTTCCACACGAATTTCCTCTTTTAGTCAGAGCCTTCCACTCCAGTGGTACTGAGGAAGAGCTTTCACAGGCTCCTGCACTCACCATGTCACAGCAGTGACAAGACAGGGCACCCAGCTGTGGGTCAAATCTGAGCTTGGAAGACAAAAAATTCTAACAAGCTATCACCTGAAGAAGATGAGAGCCACAGGTTTGAATTTCTCTTCATTCTTCCATCAGAAAAAAAAACCCCAACCAAACCCACAGCAAACAAAGAAAAAACTAGATTCAAGTTCTCTCCACCCTCAGAGAGCATACTTCACATCCATATTCCAGAATATACTTCTTTTGGGCTTTTGGGCTTTCAAGCACTCCCAGTACCTTGGACAGAAAGCGATAGCAAAGTCCAAAAGATCAGACTTATTTACAGTACAACTTCACACACATAAACGTTCACAAATGTGATAAAGAGAACACAGCAGCCATCCCCCCTACCCATGCAGACAGACAACTGCTGCTGTACAGGTAAGAAACAGATCAGTCACACTCCCTACTGCTTTCAGATGCACTTACTAAAAATATTTGTGACGGTTTCACTCTTCCACTACCTTGACTTGTTAAGCAACAGAGGCCACCGTTCACAAACAAGGCTCAAGGGTGTACCTGCCTTTCTTATCTCCAACAGAAACTGGTAGATATGAGTGGCAAAGGCAGCCACAGGCTTCAGCTTTGCACAGCTGTTGTTAAATGTTCAATAGACTGAGCTAGAATACATGAATTAAAACACGCACCAACAGCATTAGTAACGCTTTAACTAGGAAGCTGGGATACCAAAGGAAGCTAATGCTATTCTGAAAAGATGGTAGCCTAATAGCAATAGCAGAGACAATTACTGGTGGATAAATTGCTGGAAAATCAGCAATGCAATCCATGTGACATTCACTAGTGCCTTCTGCAGTGCTTGGGCAATACAGTACCTACTGCAGTGAGGATTCAACATATTTGGCCTTCCACTGCTTCCCATACAATGAAACATAACTCTGACATCCCCATTGTCACTTCTCACAGCAGGACACCATACCCCATCACAGGCCATTCCACAGATATCTATACATAGGATGATACCATATAGTCCATGTGGCTCCCTGCAAGCACTTTATATGATTTTCTGGAAGACAGATTCACAGCTTACACATATCTTGGTAGACACAGAGCCCTTCTCCCTCTCTCAAGTTTTACTCACCAGCTACACATTTGTATTGTTTCAGCACAGGAGGGTTTCCATGCCAGGTACAGCATGGCCAGCCTCGTGGACCCAAAGAGAGCACAGAGCAGGGCACCTGCAGGAGATGGGCAGGAGCAAGCTCACTCACCCACGATGGGAACCAAGTGATTACTGCAGGCAGCTCATTCCCCTTCTTGAGAGGGACAGATTCTTTCAGCTTGGCAAGTGTCCTAAATCACAGAACCTGAAGGGTGCCACTACTCTGATCAAACCCAGTAACAGGAACCATGCACTGAAATTTGTCCATGTCCACAGCTGGAACAGCAACACCAGTCTATCCACCCCACAGCAACCACAAACACAGTCCTATCCATGCTGGTACCAACCAATACTAGAGGTATCAGCTTTCCTGAAGCTGAACAAAAAATGCTCAAAGCCAGCAAAACTCTGCCCTAACAGAGAGAAGAACAGGAAAATAAAGGTGCAATCTGGAAAATGCCACTGTAAAGGGATCTGGCAATCTGTGCCACAAAAACCAAGGTGCTAAAAAGTACAGTATATGCAGCCTAAAAATAGATCAAGGAGATGGAAAAGGAGCCAGAATTTCATTAATTATTTTAACTGAAAAACTCAAAACAGTTCTGTACCATGCTTATGGCTTAATGGTGTTCAAAGAAAATGCCTCATTTTTGAAGTGCTGACTGCATCTCTAACTGACTGAGATTTAGTCCTTGCAACAACAAAGAGTCTAATTAGAGCCAGCCTGTGAAACCTATCTTCCCCTGGGGTGAAGAGTCAAGAGCATAATAACAACCACTTGTTCCGACCACTGCAAGGTCAGTCAGCTCCTTGAGAACACAGAAAGGTTAAAAATATTATGTGAGACTGGTCCTTCAAATAGAAATGATGCACTGTGACCACTTCTTTAAGACGCTCAAACCATATTTCTGTTTCTCTGCAGTCATCAACATGGAACCCCAGGACTGCAACAGTGCCAAAGAGATTTTCTCCACATCTACCTGCAGAGGACCCTGCACTCGATACCAAGACAATAACAGTTTGGGCAGCAATCTCAGTTACTATTTTTTTGTGTTCAAGTAAGCAGCAACTCTGCAGCTTCTGCTGAAACAGCACCACCACAGTGCTGAAATGGCACGGTAAATTTTGTACTTACTGTTTTGTAGGTTACAGAAAGATTGATATTCAGGCCATTCAAATACTATTAGGGGAAGTATGGACTGCTTAATTTTGAGAACTGAATGCTAAATAATTAATAATAAAACCAAGAATTTGATGACCCAGTGAAAGGGCTGTGTACACTCCTCCCCGCAGTGGGTCTGTGCCCTGCCATTTCAGCAGCTTGACTGCAGCTGTCCCTGCCATAGTGTGGCACATGCCAGCACAGGTACTGGCTCACAGCTGGTGCTGAAGCGAGGTGCGCGTCCTGGGAACACCCAGCCCTTTTCCTCCGAGAACTAAACGTGTCTCCCATGCTGCGGCAGCTGGGTGTGCGAGCTGCCAGCCTCTCCGGAGATGGGCTGTGCGCAGGGCAGCCCGGCCGCGCTCCCGCACCGCACCGCACCGCACCGCACCGCACCGCACCGCAGCACAGCCTCGGGTTTGCCGGCGGAGACGGGGCTGCCCCGTCCCCGCACAGCTCAGAGCTTCTCCCACCCCGCACGGACCGCGCTGTGCGGGTTTCGGGGCGCTACATCGAATCCCCCTCTCCGCCCGGAGATCCCCCACCCGCGGAGACCCGCTAACAGCCCCACTTGTTGCACTGCCCGGGCGCCGGGGCCGGTATCCTACTCCAGGCTGGGCACCCCGGGCGGGTCCGAGTCCCGGCTCCCCGGTGTCCGACAGCCCCGGCCGGCACGTACCTCTGCAGGGGCATCACCTCGCACGCCATGCTGGCCATGGAGCCGCCGCCCGCCCGGCCGCCCGCCGCGCCTCTCGCCGCGCCCGCAGCGCCG
>JAOTQP010001652.1:16859225-16883397 GCA_026413545.1 Cichladusa arquata
CACGGCCCCCGGCGCTGCCCGCCCCGCCGGGCTCGGCAGGTACAGGGTAACCAGCAGCGGCTTCTGAGGTCCGGTCCGGTCTGGGCCTGCAGGAGACGCTACGAGTTGACGGCTAACGGCTCCTTTCAACAGAAAGGCCCCGCAAGCTCCTCTGCATCCCTTTCATAACTACAACCCACCGCCCTTCTTCCGAAACTCGCCCAGGGGGCAATGTGGGCTCTCCCGAGCTCCTTCCCGGCCCGGCTCCGGGAAGGGCAGGCGCGGTGCCCCGGGCACCCAGAGTCCCCAAAAGCTCCACGACACCCTGCTCTGGCTGTGCCCTCACACACCTTTACCATGGATCGGTGCCTAGCAGGGCTGGCACTACTTTCGCGCTTGATCCCTCCATGTTGCAGTAGATACCACTGCGGTTTGAAAGGTTTGGGCTGTAACTGGCCACCCAGTTCCGACTCACTGCAAAGAGAGCTCTTCTTCCCTTAATATTTGAACTGAAGAGACAACTGCAGAGCCGAACTCATGTTCCCAGTGGGCTATTCTCAAGCACTCCTGCTTTTACATATGTGTCTGCTGACCAAATACTGCTCTGAAAATCACACTGTTCTATTGAGTAGAAGTTTGGGGCTGGGAAGAGCGGTTGCAAAAAGATCGCACACAAGGGGTGTGTCACTTACCAGGACATAGCAGCCTAGGAAAATGAACAGCACAAAATCACTAAGGTCTTGCACCAAAACGTTTAATGGCTACTGAAGGAGCATAGCCAGGGTTTTACTTTTCACCTTTGCAGCTCCTGTGCCCAGAAGGCCTGAGGAATTGCTTTCCATTTCCCCCAGCCTCGGACAAAAACACTTCTGCTGCTGCCTGGCCTGTGAACAATGTTATCACACTGCATACTTTGTGTGATGGGGAAGGGGATGATCCTAATCTGATAAAGGGGCCTAGGAGTGTCCTTTCAACATTGTAGGTGGTACAAACATAATGGCACATGTCAATCTTCAAAAACTCAAGTCAATATTGGAAGTACCACCCCATTCAACCCTCGTGAGGATTAGTGCTGGCTTGGGAGAAAGCTGCGGCAGGAGCTTAGTACCTGCATGTTTAACACTTCCATAGAGATGTAGGTCATGGAAAATAAACATGAGCCACATCAGCTTCCTGGAGAAGCAGCCAGCGCTTGCAGGTTAGCAGAGTGTATCAGACATTTCACAATGATGCCAAACAGATCCTGACCTTTGCCAGCAGGAGGCAGGGGAGTTTTCTGTCGAAATCAAGAGCAGTGGGCAGCTGCAGCCTCAGAAAGCAATGGCACGGAGTAGAGACATGGGGGTCAATTGAGACGTGGCTTCACTTCAGTAGCCTGAACTGTTTAATATCTGCTCCTGTCAGCTGGCTGACTGGAAGAAGTGCATTAGTAATGCTTCTGCCCATTGCCTCAGCACAAGCCTGTTCTGCTGTGACAATCACACCAGGCAGAGCACAGGGCCCCTTTTTAGGAAAGTCAGCTGACAAAGCACTCTGCCATCATGGATCTGGGCTGCTCTTATCCATGGCAATTAAATGAGCATCTTGATGACTTCCTGTTAAATGCACCATACGTGCTCATAAGCAACTAAAACTATGAGAGAAAAATTTTACTCTTATATATACAATTACTTCAGTATAAAACAAAAGCACCTTGTACTGTTTCATAGTTCAACAATAAATCAAATTGACTTTTCCTGGCCAGTCTTTTTTTATACACACACAATTATTCATAGTTTATTACCCTTCTATAAACTGAGTGTTACCATCGGGATGCCATTAAAAAAATTAATTTTCCACATTTAACTAAGGACCTATCTGCATGGGCAAGGAGTCAGGGTTCTCCAGAGGAGCTTGCTGAATAAACAGAAGTGGAATAACTCAAATAGCTGCTGTACTATGAATTTATACACCAGCTATTCTGTCATAACTTCTATGGGACTTGCTTGTATAAATAAGCTTAAAAGTACTAAGCTCCTTGACAAAGAATTCACTAACAAAAAGAGACGCTGTAATAACCAGAAAGATTAATTTATGGATTAGCATCAGTGAAGAAGGTTAGCTCGTGGCATCATGCTAAAATCAAGCAGATGCCAATAGTAAAGTTGCAGGGCCTCAACACCTTCAGATCCATCTTTTGTTTCTGTTCTCTTCTTTTGCAGTCACTCGATGGGTGTTAGTTTTCTCCTTTGCATCCTCATATGTCTCTTTTAACATTGCCACAAGCATCACAACGAAGAAGAGGTACAGGAACTCATGCTTCCCTGCACTCACTGGCACGCAACTTCAGCAACTGTTGAAAGAAAGGTGACCAAAGTTGAAAAAATGCTACCTGATTGCTAGCACTGCTGGTTTCCCAAAGTTTTAACTGTTTCAAGAGCAGCTGCAGACACTGCAACAAAAGATTTTAACATGGAGAAATGTTAGAGTAAAATTTTTAAAACTCCTTTTGAGGACTGTGGCCAACTACTAGTAAGAATGGCAGTACTGGGTGCATGTCACCTTAGCTCAGTTCACACTGTCTCAACGGGCCTTTTGAATCTCTCAGCTGCTAAACAAGAACATAAATCTTAATTCTTCACCTCCCCTGTTCATGGGTAGGGACCACAAGTGATTTATTTGTGGCACAAAGCAGGCAGACAAAAGCTGCCAGAAAGCTGCAGTCTTATCTCCAAACAATTCCACTTCCTTCACACAGATGTTGACGCTAAAACCCACTTGCTATTTGTCAGAGGCAGGAATTCCTACCCTCCTCTTGCCCTCTTATGGCTTTTTTTAACTTGCATAACTCAAGCTGGGCTATCACACACAAAACCTGGGATTTTACAACATTTTCTTTTGGATTTTCTTGTTGAATTTGTTCTCCCATGTTAAACAAAGAAGATAAAGCCTCTTCTGCAAGTTTCACATAGTTCTTGCATTTCTATTACTCAGAAAGGCCAAACTCATCTGTTGGCAGCACCACAGAAGCCCTTTATGGTACCACCAACTATAGAAACAGAGGATGAGGAAAAACTCTCTCTCAGGACAGGTACAGCATCCTCTCCATGGACTGTATGCTCCCTACATACTTCAGGAAAATAGACAGCAAATAACAATAAAAATGATAAAGTCCCTAGAAATACCAATACATACAGCCACGCTTCAGCACCTACACCAAGGCAACACCTGTGTTCAGACTGTTTGATTTGTAAATTTCTTACTGAGTTTCAACAAAGGAAAAAAAAAACCCACTGGCTGGAACTAAATATGAATAATCACTTTTCTCCATCAAAGTTTAAAGAACTGTATGTTTGGAAAGGAAGTCTCCTGTCAATCATCATTACAGAAGTGCTTTCTCCTCTTTCTTTCCTTTTCATACTTTGCTGCACACCAAGTAATTTTCTCAGCATAGAAAGCCACAAGAGAAGAGGATCTGAGAGCAGCACCAGAGGATACAAGATATGTGATCTAAATAATGGATTTTATGAGGATGTGGTTGTGTCTGCCTCCTGAAAAGCAGTTATTCCTTGCTTCACTGCACAGTCATACACAAATCAGATACTATTCTAAAATAAAAAAGAAAATAAAAAAAGAAAATGAAAAAAAAAAAGGCAATCCTGCCTGGTCTGACAGAATCTGAGGGCTTTTAGAATGCTACTCAATACCATCAATTTATTCACAATGTTTACAAAATTATGCAATATTTTCCCTCTGGCAGAAACATGAAATGCAAAGGAAAGATACTGCCAGACTGAAAATTACAGAATGTACTTTTCAAAATACCACCAATACAAAATTAAAAATTCCATTATGTATGTACACATAGTTATATTAATACACACATTTTCATCTTTAAAGTATTTATGCATATGAACATCTGCCATTATAAGTGAATACCCTGGAAAATCTCCCACACATGTGCACATATGAAAGAAGCAAGTCACATGTAAACAGAAACTGTACTTGGAAACTGTAGCCCTTTACATCCAAACAAAGCAGACAGACAATTAAAAACAGCCCCTCCAAAAGGGCACAAACAGGAAGAAAGACAAACTGATATGTCAAAAACATAATGTAGTGAAAGGGGAATCCTCAGAAAGGTTTAAAAGAAGTAATGGTGGCTTTGCAAAGCTATACTCAGCCATGTTCCACTTCAAGATGCTTCAATGATTTTTAAGTAAATGTAAGATTATAATGGTGGTTATTTTTGTATGCTGTGTGCAAGCCAGCATTAAAACTTTCAGTACAACCACGTAAGAGCAAAATCTGGGAACTATGTGCAAGATGGGGGTACAACATCGTGTTTACAAGCCCTGAGTGACTGTGTGGCTGAAGAAACTATCATTGCCCTCAGAGACATCAACATGGGTATTACACTGAAAAGGTGTATTATGTCTGTAGTTCCTAATGGGTTAGTTGCTACAAAAGACTGTGATCTGTTCAGCAATTCCCATTCCCAAGCAAGTTATGAAAAACTGAGGAGTGCTAAGAGGGAACCCATGAAGGGCACAAAAAACTAAACCCACACATTTAGTGCTTTTCAAAGAAAATTGTTGATGCACGCAGGAAAAATTAATACTTGACCTAGTACTCACAAACTGATGAAGACTCAATGGCTGGAAGTCAAAAATAGACAAATTATGTCTAGAAATTAAGACATTTTAAAGTCGTGAGAATAATTAACTCCTGATGTAATTAATCAATAATTATAGTGAATTTTTAATGTTCTTACAAATTACAGTTACCTTTGTTTAGGAACACCAAGCCTTATGTAAACTGTCTAGATGGAATCTGCAGAATTTACTTACTCATTTTAATAACTGATACTCCTCTTGTCCAAGAGAGAAGCAGGCTGCTGTCACCTGAAATGACTTCATTTTGCCCCTTTTATTTTTTGCTCCGTCATAGAAATACAAGCCTTGTTGGCATATCTGTGGAGAACAAACTGGTTTTTGCACAGTAGCTTTTCTGTTCCTTTCTGCAACCTAGAAGCCAAATTACCTTTTAAACCAGTTAAAAATCTGTTAAGGAGGAAATATATTCCAGGACTGTTCTTTAAACTTGCAGGGACAAGAGAGAAGTATGGACCAAACTGAAAGCTTCTCAGAGCTTCAGGTTCTCAGCACTCCTGATCTCATCCAACAGACAAGCAGAGAAGTTCATTTCCCATTGCAAGGGACGCCGCACGATGCTCCCTGGAGACCTGGATTTGCTGCTGTGGCTTCCCTTCACTAAACAGCAGTGTCCTCTGCAAGCACTGCCACACCTGCTTGTCTGCTGCTTAAACTTGCTCCAAAGGACTCTATGGGCTAGCCCAGAAATTATTTCTTGGCCTCCATCCTGGAGAAGGGGGAGGATTGGGACCAGGTTCCTAAAGGGTTTCCTGGGAAAGCAACAAGTAATGAATGGTTGTGCCAGCTAATCTGCTGTGGGAACAGGGTAAAGCATGCTGAGTGACAAGGTCACTAGGTTCTTCATTTGCACCAGTTAGTTCAAGTGCATGGGAGAGCAAGCAAACAAGCAGTCTGGCACAAGTTATTTTTAAAGTAGGCTTTCCCCAAAGCTCTGCTAATCTAATGAAATTCCTAAATTTTAGTGTCCAATGAAATTTCTCCCACTCGTCTAAACTTCTTTAAAACACTAAATTGTTATTTCTATAAAGCTGTCTGCACAAAAGCTTTTTAAAAATCTGGCTGTTTCAGACCAGTGAAAATGTCATTGAAAACAATGAGGAAGAAGAATTCATTTGTAGCAAAAAGGTTTTTTAAAAGCTTTAAATGAGTCCCTGGTCCTCTCTCTATGATTTATATTACCTACCAAAAATGTCACTGTTTTTACACTTTTCCATTTTCCAAAAGCAACCTTCCAATCCTCTACAAAATTACTACCCTTTGAAGTCCATACCTCTGCACCCTTCATGTTCTTTGCTTCCTAAAGCACCTTCAAGTGACAGGCTTGTAGTTCACACGAAAAACAAGGACATGGGAAGGGGCTGAGGAAAGCAGAGGAACAGGCCACACTGTTCACATTTGCTGCACGCAGCTTTTTACTCTGCTGAAAGATAAACTGCTGTCTGTCTTGGCAAGGGAGGCAGTCTGGCACAGACACCCTCCAGAAAAAACCCTCCAGGAATAGCTCCTCTTCTGATGAAGTGACTGAAAGGCGTCCTCCCTTTGCACCAGTGCCCCAGTGGCCAGCCTGGCTCCCAGGAGAGCTGGTGGGAAAAAGATGACTCGGCAGGAGAGACCAACTCTCTGGGAAGAGAGTTAGTGCTGGGAAGCACTAAAACAAGAGTGAGCTGGGTGAGAATAACTCCAGCTCTCTGCCAAGGTGCATCTGCCACAGAAGCAAGGGAGGTCCTGCTAAAAGGCAACTCTGACCAGATCCATTAAAACCCAACTGCATTTGAGCGGAACGCAGCCCTCTGAGGTCAGCCTTGGGGCTTCTTCCTGCACCCAGCTGTGTGTACAGCAAGAGACAACAAATGGTTGTTTATGCACAGCCAGATACAGCCATGCTGGGCTTAATCAGCACAGCTCACTGCTGTGCCCCTCATCTGCAACATCAGCTTTGAGCCCAGCTGCTCTGCACTTGTCCAGGCTCCACAAACACACTTCTGTCCCACGGCAGGACGTTCCTGTCAGGAGTGGCACAAGGGGATACTGCAGGAAAATAAGCTCAGCACACAAGTTCATTATCAGGAACATCCAGAACAACATGGGTAAAGTCTGTAAGTTTTCAACTTCCCAACCACCTCTTACAGTCTTGGGAAAAAAACCATACTTTTCTATCAAGAAGCATACATCCAGCAAAAGCTAACAAGATTTTAGAGGAAACTTTTTTTCTGTGATGCTCAATAGCTCTGCTAGAAAAGTGGTCACTTGATTTTTTTTCTTTCAATTTGACACTTCCTGAAGTTTCAGGGTGGGTTTTTTTGAAGGAAACATCTATAAATTTTATAAAATATGGTGTAGTGTTAGTAGTGCTCCGAATCATCTTAATAGAGGCTAAAGAGTTTCTAACCATAATGCAGAACAATAGAGCTGTTATTTTATTAGATATTAATCCCTCCCTATGTGACTCAAACTTTCTGAATGCACAGAGCTTGAGACACTGAAAGGACTCTGAAGAACTGGTGGTGGAATCTTTTGTTTCCAGAAGTCTTGTCAAAGCCTTAACAACTGGAAGTCATTAACAACCAAGCAGCTTTTAGCTTTTCTTTGCAACTACCTAGTGGCCTCTCTTTGCAGGCATTCCTAGCACAAACACACTATTTCAGCAGGTGCATAATGAAAAGATCTGTACATGAACAGAACTATCTTCACACTTCCTAACTGCAACCCTCTCCGGCCAGGAGGAAGGCACTGAGCCAGTGTGAGAAGTGCAATTTGTAGATAAGCAGTCAGTTTGGGATCATACTCTTCACAACAGATAAAATGAGAGGAAATCTCTCATGGCCACTGACCATGAAAGAGAAGAATTTTACAGCACTGAAAAAGCTCGGAGCCAAACTGATGCAATCAAAGTGACAGGAGCAGTGAGTGACAACTCTGCTGTGCCACGCTCAGCCTCTTCTTATTAACCAGCCAGCTGACCACGTTGAATAAAAATATGCATGTGTGTCAGAGGAAGTCACAGCTGAACCCAGCAGCCTACGCTGCAACGTGCTGAACACAGCGTCCCAACGCGCAGCTCTCCCAGCTGAACCGGGAAATTGCAGCAGCAAACAAACTGACTGAGAACCCGGTGACCTCTGCCTGCTGATCTTCCTGTGGGGACTGCCTGCAGGACACAGGCCCAGGTCCCCTCTGGAGAGCCCCAGGGGAAGGAATACCTCACAGCCTCAGGTGGTAGAAAACTGCTGGCTCTGCAAAGCTAACGGAAACAAAGCACTCTGTGCTGAACCTCCCCATCTGAACAATGGACCAGGCACTTCAGCAGCCAGCCTAAGGAAGTTACAGGAGAGGGAACTACTTAATTACTGGAGTAAAAATAAGTCATGGTGCAGAGGCTTTGCTTCTTCCCCACTTGCTTGAAACACAGGTTAGTGATGGGTGTCTTGGTTTATATACACATGAATATGAAAAGCACAAAGATTTCCAAGGTTAGCTTAAACTCCTTATTATTCACTGTGTGTTTTCCAATAAGAGGTCACATATTCTTTTGTTTAAAAATTACTTAAAAATACAGATGTTTGTTCTTTATTTCCTCAGCAAATCTATGATGTGACCCAGTTGGTATCAGAAAGCCACCAGCTTCATGAGATGTAGGGACTTCCTCCTTGCAGCAAAAGCAGATAACAAAATAAAGAATCCTTCTAGCTGGGACAGAAATGCTTGAGGTACAGAAAGGGAGTAACTTTTTTGTAGCTTTGTTACTTAATTACTGTGAATTTACTGTAGTCCTTTTCTGATTTCTAAGGCTGCTGGATGCTGGATGCTGTCCCAGAAAACAGGAAAAGCTAATATACTTGGCTCATGGACCAAAAAAAGAACTGTTGTTTCTATATGCACATTATCATAATGAAAGTGCATATGTGCCTTCTACCTTGAATAGTCACCAGATCTTTGTTTCATATATGATTCACCTCGCTTACAAGATAAACCTCCACTTCTGTGGCACAGGTCAGGGCATCAGATTCAAAATGTTCTCCATCCCACAAGCCATAATTCATGACCATATAAATCTTGGCAAAGAGACAAAGATAAAATGGATAGAATTATAAAGGAAAGTTAGAATAGTGTGATGGACAAAGCCTAATTTAAAGGAGTAACGTGGAAGGTGGAGGAGGAGGAGGGTGGAAGAGAAAGGTCAATTGCTTGGAAAAATACACTGAAATCCACCCAGGTGACTTGCATGGAAAAAATCTACATAATTACATGTGTCTGTAACTGTTATTACATCTGGGCTATAGACAGGGGAGAAGAACCCAGGAAGAGCTCAGACCACACCCTGATTTGCCATTCAGAATCACCTGCCTTGGAGAGAGACAGAAATCACACGTATTTGCGGCTGTGTTTTTAGAAAACTGAATGTTTTTCTTAATAACTCATTATGTAAGGCAGCTCCTGCTGCCAGCATCCCACAATGCAAGAAAGAAGGGAATTGATTGCATAGGAGGGTGGAGACAAATGTACTTGCAAAGTTAAATGAGTCAGCTTGGAAAAACTAACTCAACACAACCTAAAGAGAGAAAGTGGCAAAAAGCAACAACACTTTACATAAAATGTTCTCTCTGAGGGCTCAGAACAGGGCCTGCCAGAGGCTGCTGCACGCTGAATGATGGGAAGGCAACTGTGTTTACCACCTCCCTACCAACGTTCCAGACCTTTACCCCTTTCCTGAATCGTTTTCTTGAAGAATCCATGGCTGTGGGAGGGCAGCCCTGCCTGCTGCCTGGCTGCAATCCCTTATGTAAACCTGGCAGCAAGGCTCCTCAGTGGTAAAGCAAATTATTACTTTTGATGGGGACTGAATGTACTGGCATGACAGACTTCAAAAACAAAAAAACCCCAAACCTAAACAAAAACAGTCAGCTATGCAAACAACACTAGCCCCCCTGTTTGATTTGTTCTGGCAAGAACAGGCCAATTCTTATCACATGCCAGAGAATAATGATAAGTTTTGGCTTGCCTCGGTTTTAAACCGCAGCTGCTAAAAGGAAAGCCAACAAATAGGGAGAGTGTTTATAGTAAGCACAAACTTCTCAGTGTACAAATATATGTATGTTTTCATACCTCAAAAACTAGCAGTGAAAATACACAGTATCATTAAGAAGGCAGTACAGCAGGGTACATTAACCAACCCTCTATTTTAGGGACGCTACCACGCTACTAGGCATGTGGTCCCTTTATTTTCAGGACACAGGCCAAATATAAGGGTTTTTGTGAGCAAAAGGTTGATGTAAATAAACCTTCTCTTTTGAGAATGTGCACATGTTAGAAAGCCAGTACAGCTTATCTGTGCTGGCAAATCTCATTGCAGCTGCGGTGGCAGTCACAAACAGGAATTTGTGATCTCTGGCACGCAAAGACGTGGCTACAAAATACAGAAGGCTGGCTTACTGAACAACTGCTGTGGTTGCTCTAGGCTGTGGCTCTGAGGAGGTGCACAGTGTTTTTCTGCACAATGAAGTTTGGCTGCCATACATGGCACTCATTCCCCAACCACTACTAGGCAAGGACAGCTACTCAGCTGCACTCCTTTGGTATTTCCATGCACAGAGCCTAACAGCACCACAAACACCAGGATGCCCTCCCACTGAGGGATCCCTCTTCAAAACAGACCCAGGAGCGCAAAGAGATGCAGCTCCAGCAAGTGCTAGAATAGGCACATACAACAGCAAAGCGTATTTCAGGGCCCTTTCCTGGACAAAAGATCCAGCATAGTGTCAACCAAAGCCTGCAGACAGCATGCACCTCTGAGCCAGTACCAGTACATTTATTCTCACCATCCTCAATCCCCTGCTTCACATTTTGAAGGAATGCAGGAAGCATTTTCCCACCTTCCTGAAGGCTCTCTCTTCTTTTTGCTTGTATACAAAGTTCAGCACGAAAGGCAAGAGAATTGCTTGCAAGAGGCCCTCCTACTTCTGTATCCAGGTAAAACTCAATATATCTAACCCTGAAGTAAAAGCCACTTGAATCTATTATTTGAAGCAGTTATTTGAAGTTTTAGTACCTCTAAACATATTCAAAATCATGCCAATTCCTACTACAGTTACGTATGAACTGGAGCTTTGAGCAGACATTTTCCTTCTAGACAGAGACAGAAAGTGGGACCCAAAGAGGGACTCAGCCTCACAGAACTGCAAGCTCGCTCTAGACCCCTCTCACTGAAGGTCTGGTAAGGCCCCAGGGTGGCCCATATCCTCCAGCCCACTCTCCAGTCCAAAAGTTGTTGCCTCCCCCAGCTCCTGAGTCTGCAGTGTGTGTCTTGTGGCTCTCATCCAGGTAAAGACAAAGGATGTGTGAGGTTCCCAGTCTCTGGAGGTTTGGCTGCCCTGAAGCTCTGCACAGGAACTCTTGCAAAAATGAGATGAGACTCACAGAAGTAAATAACTGCTGCATACTTTAATTCTTTTTTCAGAGGACCAGTCTCTCCTCTCCTGCCTCTTCCCTACTTTCTTCCTTTCTCTCTTTCTTTCTCCATTGTTTTTGGATTTACTGAAGAGCTGCGTTACAGGTATGCTTTTCTGCTGTAGCATAATTAGCAGTTTGCCCTTTGGCATACAGCTATAATAATGAGGCAATTTTCAAAACAACACATACATTATGTGCTAGTGGGGACTGCAGGTACATAGGGCTAATCCACCTATTTTGTCCAGAAAAAAATAACATAATTTTACATATAACATTTTCTTAAGATTACTGTTGTGAACAGAAGGTGATACAGATTTTATGCTCTGCAATGTTTTGACTGCAACTGATATACTGCATTTTCATATGACAGCAGCCCCTTCAAGAAATTCCTGTGATGAGGAATATCATACCTGTAAGGAGGCATACCATAACTTTCAATATTTTTTTTAAAAGGTAAGTCATTATAAACGACATAGTCACAACTGTAGTTGCTACTTAATATGTGGATCTTCATTTTAAGGACAACTGTATGAATACACATATTAAGAGGCAATTTAAATAGTATTAAAAATTACTGATCAACCAGAAGTCTCTCAGTTTCTCCCTAAAGGCTCTAGTGTCAAATGAAACTGATTGAAAATCTATTAAATATTGTAATCTTTGCTGGAGGAAGCCTTAGGGGCTTAGTGTGTCTGGTTGTTTTTTCACTGTTACACTTGTGAAACTGCTAAAGGTGGAATTCTGCATCTACTGTTCTATGCAGCCCTTCATCCCCTTCTAATCCACCTATATCATGGTATCTGAGCGTGGAAAGGGAACAAACCACAGGCATGTTCATGAAACAGCAAATGATTATCACTGCCAAGAACAACCTTTATTCTTTTCTAACCAAGATCATATCATAGCTGAGCAGATACAGTAGTTTCACTAAAACTTATCTGGTAATTACATATAATTAATGATAACATTTATTTTAGAACTGTTGGTACCTTGTGACACAAAACCCCCCAACAAGAATAGCAGTGTGTTT
This sequence comes from Cichladusa arquata, assembly GCA_026413545.1. NCBI lineage: Eukaryota > Metazoa > Chordata > Aves > Passeriformes > Muscicapidae > Cichladusa > Cichladusa arquata. The sequence goes on from JAOTQP010001652.1 coordinate 16,871,337, forward strand.
GCAAAGCACTTTGTAATCTAGGTCAGATGCCAGAGTCCTTCTGCTGAAAAAGGTGAAAACTCCTAATAATAGCCTTGCACTGAAATAACACCAGGTAATACTTCATTGTGGGCTTAAATTACATGGGAGTGGCACAAGGCTGCCAAAAGCATGTTTGAAACCACTCCTGATATATCAGTGCACTACATGGATGCCAGGGAATCAAGGTTTGTGCCCATTGGACAGACAGCTGTCCCCCAAGCACGTTAGGTCTGCTAGACACCTCTCTCTGCTCTTCCCCTAATCCAGGGCATTCTCTCCATCCTGCCCAACAACCTGCCAGCCTGAAGCTGGGAAGAAAACAGCAAACACTACCTACTCCTCCTTCAGCAGCAGCAGTAGATGACTAACAAAAAAGTACCAGAAGCAAATGTCAGCACAGATATTCAATGCAATTACGTAAATATGCACGGAAGTGTGACAGGACAGAAAACTAGGGCATTCTTTAACAAAATGGGATTACAAGAGAATTAATTTTTACAGCTAATTCATTTCCCAGATAAAATCAGAGATGCAGACATCTTTCAACCCAAGGCCTGAGCATGAAGATCAGGCTTCTGCCTAGCTACAAACACATTTCATTGATGTCCTGTGCCAGCACTGGCCCAGCTGTCCCATACTTCAATAGTACTCTTCTAAGCAATTACACATTGACAGGAAAGCAGGATTCCCTACAGTCAATAATTACATTGTTTGGGGACTGTTCTCCTAAAAAAAAAAGGCAGTTTGTTGGGTACCCCATGAAGTACATCAGTCACACACACCTTTTCAGACATGAGACCTGGCAGTTCTTTATTTCAACCCTTGGGCACTTAATTTCCCTTTACACCTTGGAAGACAGAGTACAGGCACACTTTCTGCCAGGCTCCAGCATATCAACACAAGAGGCTGGAACTTCTGCCACAGCCCCAGCTGTCTGGCCCTGTCTAGCTGCTAGAACTGTACTGCCTTCTCCAATTTGCCAGCTGACCTGCTCTGATCATTGATTTCTAACTCATCTCAGTCAAAAGCAGCTGGATTGATGAAGCCATGTAAACGAACTCGATGTGTTCTAGCTGCAGGAATTTTTGGGGAAGCTTGGGGAGACTGAAACACAAAGCTAAAATAGCTAAGAGTTAAATAGCCCTTATCTAACAAGGGCTAGAAATCAAATTCAACATTTATGCTTCACCACCATTACTATGAATCAAAATCTGGTGTTAGTGCATAATTTGCTAACTTGTCTTGTAAACTGAGTGCTGTCTGTCTGCGCTTGTGCTGAGAATAGCACACATCTCCTGCTTACACAGTGAAGTCACTCAGTTACGTGTCTGGCAGCACTGCCTCTGCTTTGTGTTCCTGGTTGGTATGCTGGGACACTGCAGTGCTCTGTTTCATGACATGTGAATAGCACTATTTCCCACCAATTCCATATTTCAGTAGCACACTGAAATTTCCCACAATAGCCTGAATCCCTCGTGTGCTGCACTAGGCACAAGAGGAAAAAGAACAGCAAACTCAATTCAATATCCTGAGAACAATGAAAAGATCCTGGTTCAGCCTGATGTGTAGGGAAGGACTTTACAGGAAAGCAAAACACCCATTACCTGTTTACCTAACAGACAATCTTCCAGCAATCAAAACTCAAAATACACTTTTATAGATGTTTTACAGCACTAGACTCTCATAGATAAATTCACAAAGATATTCTTATAGATACTTTACACATAATCTTCTATTCTTGTCTGAATGGAGTAGTACTATCAGTAGCACCATTCTTGCCAGAAAGGGAAAACCCTTAAAAAGCCCCTTCCATTTTGAATTTAAGAGTGAGAATATAGTCAGCCATCTGTTAAGACTTAAACTGGGCATATCACATACATTTGATTATTCAGAAGAGACACATTTTGGTTGCATCTTGTGCTTGGTGTAATTTCAGTTGCCTGACTGTAGATCAGACCTGTCCACCTGCACTCCTTCATCAAGCAGGCTACCTTCATATGCTTGAAATTTTATGTTGGTGAGGCAAACCAAAGTACACAGCTGGCTTTGGAGTGTGTGGATTCAACAGGAAAAGGCACATTAATATATCTTACACACCAGTATCCTGTTTAAAAACTGCCCAGAGCCAGAGATGTAGGTACAAAACCAACAAAGAGAAAAACACAAAGACAAAAAAAAAAACAAAAAAAACCCCACTAACCTGGAGAAAAACACATCATTGTTAACAAAGGAGATTTCATCTGCTAAATCCATCTCCTTCCCACATGAACCACTGTCTGTTAATCGGAGGCTGACTTGAGGTATTCCATCTGACTGGCCTGGTTGTGGCAATAGGCACGTTTGGCTGGGTTGTTCCGTTGGGGGTTTGGTCATCTACAGAAGCAAGGAGAGAAAAAATTGAAATGTGAAAGGAAGAAAGGCCAGAACAGCCCTTTCACATAACCTGCAACTGAAAGACATTGTGTACCAGTGTACAAACAGCAAAGGTGACAAGGTGCAAAACAGTATTACAAAATACATCTAAATCAAATACTGAGCTTGATAAAGACTATTTAAAGAAAAACAAAGGCGTGTCTATTGAAAGAGCAGGGGCAAGAAAAAAAATTAAGAAAAGAAAGGTAAGCAAAATAAACACTTTCTGTATTTAATTAGAAAATAGAATTTAAATATAGAAAATAAATATTTTCTATATCACAGCATATGGACTAAAAAAGTTTGCACTGAATTTGATTCTTGACACTACCAGAAAAACAGATGCTAACAGCAAACATAACAGCTCTTCCCAGCCCCATTCCCAATCTATTTAATGATTGATTCAGTTGATATCAGCATGTGCCCTAAGAATGCTCAGGGGAGAAGAGCAAGTTCGGAGGTCAGCCCCTCATTTTAACAGCAAACATTGAACCTAACCTTTGTGACTACGTTCACTTTTCTCTTGTGTTCATTTTTGGTTTTAGCCTTTGCAAGATCCTGCGGTTGGGAGTTTCACAACATTGTTACACATTGATTAAAATTGATGAAAAAGTACTTCTATTTTAGGTATGGTGACATAATCTTTCCCTTGGTTTTGAATTATGAGAATTTGCCAGTAACTGTTCCTTAACCACTTTCCCCATACCAATCTTGACTTTATACTACGCCAGTAGCGGTCTCCAATCAGACAGAAAAACATGAGTTTATATAGTCTCTCATTTTACAGAAGTTATATTCATGTGTTTGATCACTTGCTGCTTTTCTCTGCATCTTTTCACCTACTATGAAGTCCTTTCTAAAATGTAGTCAGAACTGCATGTGGCATCATATATGAAGGCAGATTTAGTGGTAGCTTCTCACGAAAATCTAACTTTTTATTTGCTTTCATGATTGCTTAATTTGGAGCTCATCAGTACATTTATATAATCTGTGGGGTTTTGTAGATGTAGTTAGCACATAGTGATGGAAACTCAACTAATCAGTTTTTCAACCAATAAAGAGTAAATTAGAAGCCTTCTGAAAGTCCTCGTAACCAGCTTTTAGTTTTTCCTACCTTGAATACTTTTCTATTAGCAGTACACTGAGTATTTTTTAGGTCATTATGGAAGCAGTTCAATAGCACAGATTCCAGCAAAGATCCTTAAGGGACTTCTCAGGAAGTCTCCACTAATAAACCAATCATATCTTTTTACTGCTTTCTAGTTATTAATCCATTAAAAGTCTTTCCTTCTGATCACAAGATATCTTTGCTTCTTTAGAAACTGTTGACAATCCTATTAAAACCTTTTGAAAATTCAAATGCACTATACTGACTATACCTTTGCACATGTTCACAGGCTCTTCTGTAACAACTTTTTTTAAAAGAAATAATGTTGGTGCCTCCTAATGACTTTAATTATCCATTTGCTTCTCAGTTCTGCTGCCTGCTGTAGTTGTTACAAATCTGCTGGACAGTAAATCAGAATTTCTGAACTCTTTTTCATACCTGGCTTATTCTAAAGGTTTTTTTGGCAAAATTTATTTTATTTCTATTTCTAGTACTTTGTTCCACTCACAGTTGCTTTCAAATGCTTTGTGCATGTCGAAAAGTTTCATGGGACAGATGGCTGCTTCTTACTGAGCTTTGTAGAGAATAAAATGAAAAATATCATGGGACAGAAGGCTGCTTCTTACTGAGCTTTGTAGAGAATAAAATGAAAAATAAAATATGTATCAGTGCAAAGGGAAATCAGAGAGAGACAATGAGAGAGCTTCCCAGTTTCAGCTTCTGTACTGCTTGCTGTGAGTAAGATGCTGACTTTGCTGACATCAATGGGCATTTTGCCTGAAGTCAGGATCTCACCTTTGGACCACTGCTGGTTCCAGCAGCACTCTGTTAGCCTATCACCTGCACAGGTCTCTGGCTGCTGGCCCCAGGGAACTGAGCATACAGCACATGGGCACCAGGCAGTGCCTCTCAGCTGGTATGGAACAGCAGCAGTGCTGTGATTTCAAAAGGGAAAATCATGTCTGTGGGGAGGAGGGGAGACAGGGAGTGACACAATGGCAGTGTTACAGGAGAGAATCACAACATGAGGCAGCAGGGCCTGGGGTCTGGATGCACTGAAAAAGAGAACAGAACCCAACTGTCTACAACCCTCTTTCAAGTACATGTAGAGATCAATAATTTCACCCCTCAACCTCTTCTTCTCCAGGCTAAACAAGCCCAGGTCAAGAACATATGACCCGCTGCATACTGAGATGCCTGATGTGGTATGGCATCTGTCAGAGCAGCATTTTGTCCCCAGCACAATCTAACCACTAAACAAACACAAATCTATAGATCTTTGTAAATACATACAAAGGTTCACTTTGGAAGATGATACCAGTAAATCCAAGGACAAGCCTAGAGAGTAGGCTTTGGCTAAAGAAAAAATAATTTGAATTTTGTTTCCTGAAAGTTTTTTCTCTGATGAAGCTTAACTTCAAATTGCTTTTGACAAAGATTAGACTCAGCCTGAAGCAGGTATGTTGTGGGCTGTTACAGCATAGCTACAGTCTGAGGCCACTGAAGGCATGGACTCTGCTGAAGTTTGCTACTCTATAATTTAAAGTACACCTTCATTCTCAGCCAAATACAAACAAAATAGCATCAGGTGCTACTGACAATCAAAGGGATAAGAAAGGATAATAAAAACACCAAAGAACAGAAAACTACAAGGAAATACTACACCGTGTATCCTGCATTTGGCTGTCATGTTTTGTTGTCTCAGAGTTCAGATGCAGGGAACTGTGTTTGCAGCTGTAACAGACACTAGTCAGTTTTATGACCAGTATAAACATGCATCATGATGGGTGTTGAAGAAAGTGCAAGAAAACCTTTCACCTGGAGGCACAAGCTGACCAGCCAAGTGACATCATACCACACAATACCACCATCAAGATTCTTCATAACTGACTGGCTGCATCATAGGGATGTTTCATTTCTCTGTGAAGTGTCAGAAACTCTGGGTTCAAAGATGAATATGACCTATTCTAAAGATGTTACGTGGTATGGTGACTAATCTTTCTCTGTTTTTGAAGAACAGGAGCTGCTCCAGATGAGTCTGGAGAGCTCTGTGCATATGAATCAACATGGTTTGAAGACAGATCCTAAGCACAGGTCATCCTGCTTTTCTGAGTACCTCACTCATGTTCTCAAGTAGGAAAATGAAAAACTTCCAATATCTCAAGCTGTGCATGAACATGTCCAAATAATTGGACAATTCATACCCATTTAAGTAATTACGAAGTCTAAATGCAGATCCTTTGAAAGAAATTAGCTGTTGAGTTTATATTTAAATGTCATCATTGAAAGGATAATAAAGATATTTCTATAAGGTAATCCTCAATAAACCTGCCAGGTATTTAAAACATACACAGCACATTCTTTTGTTTAAAGGTGTATGAACATAGTACTCTTCTGGACAAGAGAAGCCTCCCTCAATATTTGCTTAATACACAAATGGAATTCTTAGAGCTGTTCACCAAAGCAGAGGCCCGTATTATTTTTTGAAAGACTTCATACTTTCTCACCCTAGTGCTTCTTCAGCTTATGAGTTGTCTATATTAATACAACTATCCCATGGAATAGAAAACGTACATTTCTTTGGAAAAACACAGGCATGGCTGAGTGATGCATGGAAATTTGGAATGCTGGTTTCTTTTTCACTCTAGTCTCAATTTGGCTAGCTATCACCACAAAGCTTTAATGTCAATCAATCCACTCATCAGCATTACCTCTGCTTCATGAAGGACTGAGAGAGGGAGAACATTAGCCAGCTGTAACTCATGCCTGACAGCTTATCAACCTAATTCAACCAGTTCTGCCCAGTCAAATGACCAGGGAATGAGTCACCTGCCAAAGTCACCCACACTTGGTATGTGGCCACTGAAACCTCTTGAATGAATATATTCCACTCACTCCATTCATACATACAGCTTACAGCTCTCTGCCTGCCTACCAAAGTTAATGGTAATGACAATTACACCAGGCCTTGTTTGGAGACACAGATTTTGCCAGAAGGTTTAAGTCATCTTGAATTGCCCCAGAGAATCTGGTGGCAATTCCTGCTGAAACAGCAAATCCCTTCAAGTCATTCAGTGAACAGACCAAGTATTTATGCTGTACTTGTGTTGTTCTCCAAAATTTCATACTGCAGCCAGCTCTCACACAACACCAGCCCCACCACCATTTTATTGCAGTAAAGGACTTCTGGGATGAATCCAGACAGGATGAATCTCCTGCAGCTGTGAGTACCAGATATATTTCAGGCCCAAAGGGCTTTAAGGCAGGGATAATAAATCTGCAGTGTGATTTTTCAGTTACATTAATCTCTTACACTTCTTACACTATTCTCTCACTTCCATTCCTATGCTTCTACTGAGGTGTGTGATTACATTACTGGCCATGGCACAGAATTTTTGTGTGTGAGGAAGCAAGTACCAAATTCACGATTTGAACGCTATGTGAACTATACCAGTAGGGACAAAGAAGTCAGAGAGGCTGTGGAACAATATAATTCAAACAAACCTGAATTATTCTGCCATTTTTTTCCTATAGCAGTAGAACTAAAGGCAAGGGAAGAACTGCAGATATTATCTACTGGACTTTGCAAGGCCTTTGACACAGCCCCCACCACATCCTTCTCTCCAAATCGCAGAGACATAGATTTATGGATGGATGAGGATTGGCTGGATGGTTGCATCCAGCAATGGATTGGTCAAAGGCTCAATGTCCCAGTCGAGGCTGGTGACTAGTGGTGTCCTTCACTACCGTTGTCTTTAGTAGGACTGCTGTCTTACCTACAATGGGCTTGTGCCCAAATGCTTCCCCAAAACATACATTCTATTCAGAAAGTAATGAAAGATAAAAATGTCACTAAAACCCACCTTGATTCATCACTTCACCTACCACCTACAATATTAATTTTAAAACCACATAGGCATATTACAGTTGTGAAGTTCTTCTCAAATTAAAGATGCCTCACCATCTCAAATTGCTGACAAAGATCAATAGCTCTGTAATTGTTCCAGGTTCAGCAGAGTCAACACACACTTGAAAAATAATTCAGTTACCAACTCTCTTTCACACTCAAAACCAAGCCTGAAATCCTTCCTTGATTAACTGCCATACTGAAACCATAAAGTCATGATAAATATGATCATCTTGATAATACATGCAGCTGCCACTGCCAAATTTGGATTTCTCTTACTCTACTTGTATTTTTAGGCATTGGATGACTAAAACACCTCCTCTGCCACTCTGCTCTTCTCAAAGTTATAAATTTGATGCAACCCTAAAGTTTATGAAGTTTGATGAAATTCTGATGTTTTATGCAAATTCAGATGTCTTAATGAGAACAAGACTCTTTGGAATCAAAGAGATGAGTATTATCTTCCTTTAAACCAAATCCCACTCCCGCTTGTCCATCTTAATTTCCTTCTATGACAAGGTAACCCATCTAGTTGATCAAGGGAATCCTTTGGATTTCTGTAAAGCTTTCAATATTGTCTCTCACAGCATCCTGGACAAAACGACAGCACACAGCTGAATAAACACACCATGGGATGGGTGAGCAACTGGCTCCAGGGTTGGGCACAAAGAGTCACAGTGACTCAGGTGACATCAGACTGGTGACCTGTCCCCAGTGGGGTTCCACAGAGCCCAATCTTAGGCTCTGTGCTCTTCAACACATCTTCATTACTCGGACACAGGACTTTAAGGGATACTAACTAAGTTTGCAGAGGACACTAAATTGGGAGGAGCTATTGACTTCCTATGCAGAGGCCCTGCAGAGACCTCAACAAATCACAGGACTGGGCAATCACCAACCATGTGAAGCTCAATAAGGGAAGAAAGTGCTGGATTCTGCACCTGGGATGGGGCAGCCCTGGATGTATGGACAGACTGGGGAATGAGATGCTGGAAGGCAGCACTGTGGAAAGGGACCTGAGGGCTCTGATCCATGCAAGTTGAACATGGGTCAGCAATGGCCTGGCAGCCAGGAGGGACACCTGTGTCCTGGGGGACATCAGGGACAGCATTGCCAGCCAGGCAAGGGAGAAATAGAAGAACATGTTAAGCTGTTAGAGAGCATCCAAAGGAGGGTGATGAAGATCACGAAGGGCCTTGAGGAGAATCCGTGAGGTGACTTGGTCTGTTGAGTCTGGAGGAGAGACGAGGGGAGAACTCATTGCAGTCACAGCTTCCTCATGGGGGAAGAGGAGGGACAAGCACTGATCTCTGCTCTGTGGTCACCAGTGACAGGACCTGAGGGAATGGCATGAAACTGTGTCAGGGCAGGTTTAGGCTGGATATCAGGAAAAGGTTCTTCACCCAGAGGGTGGTTGGGCACTGGAACAGGATCCCCAGGGAAGTGGTCACAGCACCAAGCCCGACAGAGAATGTGCTTGGGCACAGGGTGTAGCTCAGTGTGTCCCATGCAGGACCAGAAGTTGGACTTGATGATCCTTGTGGGTCCCTCCAGAGTCAAGAGATTATGTGAATTACGTGGACTCGATACTTGTCTGGAGTCTTCTACCTCTGCCTTCTATGTGTCTTTTCTGTCCACACCTGAACAAAATTCACTGCCATCTGTTCCCATTGGAAACATCTGAATTTTTACTGCAGGTTTCAGTGGAAGTGGCAGGCGGGTGCATCAGATTCTTAACTCCTAATTTCAGCTTCATTCACTTCACCTCCTATCTATATATCGTGCTTTTGACTAAAGACAGAATCACTTTCCTTTTTAATAAAAAGGAATAGAAAAACAAAACGGCTAATGTTTGTCCTAGTCTTCTTTAGGATCTATGTAAACTAAAAAGTGCAAAGCATCACAGAATTAGATTTTTTTAAAAAAGCGGGGGGGAACCCAAAAACAAATGATTAAGTTTCCATGACCTTGGGACACACAAAGGCTGAATCAACCTTTCAGAAAAGTTCAGTAAATTTTCCCAAATCTCAGTAAATAAGTTGCTTAAAGAAACAAGCTTTGTTAGAGCACTATGCAACAAGCAAATCCTTGTCTTTAGATCTAAAAGATTCACAATTTGCTTCATGATCAGATCTAACACCTGGTACTATGTCACTATATGAAAAACACTGTATTTTTTCAAATATTTACATTTAAAATTAACTGTTATTTTCAACAGAGAGACAACAATCAAATATAATAAAAATCAGGGCATTTACTATCAGGAATAATCTCATTTCACAGAATAAATGTTACTTCTCCTTCTATTCACAGTAATGATGAGTAAAAGCATGTTAAAAGTTCAATTACATTGAGGCAATCTAACTTACATTTGCTCCTTAAACATTCTCTCATTTTTTTTTCACTTGCCCACAACATTGCAGAGAACTCTTCAGTACTTAATTTATAAGCTTCATTCTATTTTCCCTGTATATTTTACCATTTCATTTATATAGAGTTCTTTTATTCATGAAAGTAGCAGTGTAGCTTCTTTTCATCCAAGGTAATCTTATTTTAGTACTGTCCCACATTAGCCTGGGATAGATAAAAGGAAATTTATTTTCAAAATCATGAGTAGTAGATCATACCAATGCTGAAAGCTACATGATTTTAATTTTCTTTGAAAAAAATATAGAAAAATAAAACAGCACCTATAGAAGCTAGTGTAATAAACCAAATACACACACACAGGCCAACATAAAGGACTTATTTGCTGCGACTCTCAGATTTTTGGCAGCAGCTATTTTTGTTGAATACACCTTTTCAGTAATTATAACCCAGTTCTGTCATGCAGATGAGTTCAACTTTTAATAGATGTTTAACAGTAAACATTTCCAATACCTCCAGCATGCTTGAAGTCAGGACATGATGCGGTTCAGTGACTTCGAGTTTGTTGCAGAGTGGAACCTTTACAATAATAAATAGCAAATATTTTCATTTACACAAACTATGCATTGTAGAGAGAGTTGAAGAGTAGTATTCTCCAGCCTGGAAAGAGACAATGTTCACTGCATGATGGCTTGAGGTTCTAAAGCCTCAAAGAGCTTTGTTGGCGTATACATGATGCCAATGCTCTGAAAATTTTGGTAGATAAACTGCTGAATCTTGCTAGCACAGCTAAAAAGTGTTCTCACCTCTCTTTGTAAGAACCCATGCAACAGAAGCAGGAGAAGGGACCTTACAAGGGGCAGGAAGACACACAGTCACATCTGCTGAGGTTGCTGGGCTGGTAATCCCTCCTTTGAGGGGAGGCTGGAGGCAGCAGTGTCTTCTTCAGCTCCTACACCAAGGCCTTCCAGAACTTGCCCGTCAAAACGCCAGCAAATTCCCTGGCTGATGCTAGGGCTCTTTCACACATGACTTACTGGATTTTCAATGTGTGAATTTTTTCTTTATAAGTAAATGAATGAAATAGCTGCATTGTCCCTCCTTTGTAGTCCTGTTATCACCTCCTGGAGTCACGACACAGCCGAACACATTCACATTCCTGCACTCAAGTGATAAGGTAGCTTCCTCAGAAAAAAAACCTGAAAGCAGAGATGTACTGACAGCATTTTGGCCCAGTGGAGAACATCTGGCTTGTGTCCTAAAATATTTCTTCCCAAAGTCTTGCTTCTCAAACTTGCTTTGTTATCCCCAGGAACTCTGTTGCCACCTGCTTTTTCTGGCCTGATCTTGCTCCTACCCAGATTTCTCACACTCAACTTTTGAAGCCCTTGAATTTTGCTGTCATGCTCAGCTGGCAAGGACATCTCCTTTAAGGACATCTTATTATTCCCTTATATGGTTTTTTCCTATCTTTCATATTCATTTCAAATCAGAAGAACATGTGAAAAAAAAATCCCCATCCCAAGAATATAAAGCAAAAAAGTGACACAAAGTTCACGTCCATCACCGGTGCTATCAGATAGTATAGCAAATTTTGTGCAAGACAGTGAGATATTTAATAATCACAAAAGCTTCAGTGCAAATATTTTGCTTCGCCTGTGGGACCTGGGCAACTATTTGAGACTTGAGAAGAATTGCACCAGAAAAAAAAAGAAAAAACCTGACCAAATCTCTATCCCAGATGATGCCACAAGCTCACCTGTGAAGTGGTTGCAGTCTCTGCTAGCTCCCCACCTCTGCACCCCTTAGCCCCCGTGAATTTCTCTCTTTCAGAAGATTTTTTTTCTTCTACTCCTCCATCTCCAGCTCAAAGTAACAAAGGACATTTGGCAATCTGTCTGGCCCCTCCCTCTCACTTTACATTAATCCTTTAGCCTTTAGTAAAGAGAAATGTTGTGATAATTGCTCCCAAAGCATCCTGCCTTTCCATGCTGTATGGAGGGCAAATTAATACATAGTGTTTAAAGAGAAGGTAGGCTTTCATTTCCACAGCCATTGAAGTGTATTTACTTACTAATCTCCATTTTATTAAGTGTACAAGTACAGATCTCATCTCTGCATGCTCTAGAGATAGATGTGGAGAGAAAGAAGCGCCTAACACAAAAAAGCAATACTGCTTAAAAAAAAAAAAAAAAAGAAAAAAAAAAAGAAAAATATTTAAAAAATATAATTTAAAAGACACTGAA
>JAOTQP010001652.1:16883497-16941003 GCA_026413545.1 Cichladusa arquata
GTTGGTTTGGTGTTTTTTGGGGTTTTTTTTTTGGTTTTTTTTTGTTTTTGTTTTTTTTTTTTTGTTTTGTTTTTTGTTTTTTGTTTTTTTTTTTTGTTTTGTTTTTTTTTTCCTGATAGCTGTATCAGGTATTGGGCAGACCTGATGATTTTTTTTCCTAAATAAACCTAATCTGCAGTTCTTGGAAGTTTTTAAAAGGTCAAAGACAAGGTAGTGAATTTCCTGGAGACTGACAGCAGGGTCCTCACACAACATTTAACTGCAATGGCTCTTCAGAGGAAACAAGAGTGATGGCCTCAAGAAAACATATGGGAGGACCACACTGTGTTTTGCTCTCTGTGATTCACAGGACAGCTGGAGAGGCCAGGAAAGCTTTAATACACCAAATAAAGATGTGCTGGAGAGGAATGAGGGGCAGGCAGAAAGAAGATAGTACCAAGCACTGCAACTGAAGGCAAGAAACTTGAGGTGTTGGAAGAACTCCTTTGGTTTAACACCTTGGGAAATACAGGCTGGTGTGAGTTCAGGCAAAAGGAAGAAGAAAGTTTATTTGGGGAAGATGCTGTACATTTGTTTACATCCTCAGAGAACGTATGAGCAGACTTCACACTAACTGGCCCAGAAAGCCTCCTCTAACACCCCTCTGGACACTCCACCAGCCAGGTGTCTTCACCCTGGCTACCACACATTTGCCTATTCCTATGTCTTGCCTATTTTAGAAAAGCAGTGAAATGCTCAGCACAATCAGGCATACACACAAAAAAACCCCAAAACAAAACCCAAACCCTCTGCTTTTAAATAGTTTTTGTAGTGTGGATTGATGAAATGATCTGTACTCCCCCCACACACCACCTTCTGACATGCATCCATTGGCTTGACAAAGCAGGTAGTCACACACACTCCACATGAATGCACCCGTGGCCAGGTTGCCTTGGAAACCTTCACTGCTACCTAATATTGCTATAATTGGCAAGAAAATATAGGTTTTCTCCAATGATTCGCAGCATGTTTCCATTTTACATAAATACAAGCTTTCCATCTAAAGTTTTCTGAAGGTTTGCTTCACTTTCTCCCCAGAAATTTGAGAGAGATTTTCTCCCCAGAAAAATTAAACTGTTGTTTAAATGTTAGGTGTTGTATCAGCACAGGGGGCCATACAGCAATTCCAGCTTCCCTGTGTCTGTCAAGAGGGGCTTCTATTGTTCAGGAAAAGGAGCCCTGCAGTTCTCCCTGCTGCATTTAATTCCATGCACAGCTCTGAAGTTAGAACAGGTCAGCCCAAGTGCCCCCACACAACTCTGCTCAGGCTGCATGCTCTCCACACAACACCAACTACCTTATCCAGCAAAACTAGCACAAACCCTGAGCAGATTTTGCTGTATGAACATTTCCAGCACAGACCAGGATTATTACTGGATGTACTCAGCCAACACATAGCCTTGAGACAGCATTTGGAGAAGACCCTTGGATGCTGCCCTAAAGGAGGGTTACATAAAAGCTACATGTACTTACCACACTGCATGTACTTACCAGAAAGATATGAATGAACTCTTGGCACTGTGGCACAGACCCCAAATCCTGTGCTTCTTAGGAGATCAGCAGCCTGCAGCTACTCCTCCAGCCCAAAGTCCAGCTTGGGGCAGATGGAAACTACAAATTCTTGTTGTCTGATGAGCAGTTTTGCCTAGGAAAAACAAAGGGAAAAATCAGACATGATGGAGCACTGCGTGCCAGTGGGTTCAAAAAGAAATGTGTGGAGGTAGCATGCGAAAAAGGGCAAAATCTAAAGTAGCAACCCCCAAATTAACAACCTGAAACACTTGAACTGAATGCTTTAAGTCAGGCTGAAGAGACATTTTCCTCAGAAAATAAGTGAACTATTTCCAGTTAGCCCAGACCAAATGCTGTGCCTCTCCACAGTAACTGCAACACCTGATTTCACCATGATGTAATCCTTCAAACCTGAAGTCCCACAACTCCTTAAAAATCTCCTCCAAAGCAGTGTGGTGACCCACAGGCAAGTCCTGGGTTTTGTGTAGGCTCTTTCTTCAGCTGCAGGAGCTACTCTGAGCACCCTTTCCTGGGGCTGCTTCTTCAGCTGGGTGTCCACCCCAAGCAGTGGCTGCCATGGCAAGGTCAAGGGGATTCTGATTCTGCCATCCTGCTCAGGAAAAAAATATATAAGAGAAAGGGTATTGGTAAAAAAGTAAAGCAACATAAATCTCTGACTTTAAATTGCCAAGTTAAAACTGTAGTAAATCACTGTAACAAGTTCAGAAACTGTGGGTTTTCCATATATTTTGAGGGGAAAGACAAGAGTTTCTTTCCTGTGCTTGTGTGGTACAGCTGTTCTTTGGCTTTGGTTACAGTCGCAAAAAAATCTCTTGAAACAGAAATTAAGTTTTTTAAATGGAAAAGCATTGACTTGTATTTTAGTACAAGTAAAAAGCCCAAACCAATTCATTTCAACATTTTTAAAATTACATCTGCATGGTTTTTGTGTACATGCTTCCAGCAAATGTGTGCTTTAGTCAAATGCAATTAAGTGTTGATGCAAGGCATTGATGGCTTTTTTTCCCTCTCTGCACCATGTCAGTAGAGTTCAGGTGATGCAGTAATTACCTTAACTCTGTTCAAAAGAGCTGCAGAGTTGTTTCCAAAAAGAACTCAAAGACTAATTTTTAAATGCTCATTTAAACATACACATTTAGAATTGTATTTTTCAAAGGATCTCAGGGAGAGGTGGCAATATGAACATTAGGTTTTGAAAAGGACTCAAAACTCTCAGTGAAATACTCAATTTCCAGCATTTTCACTCTTCAAAGCACCTGGGTATTTGAATTCCAGATAAGCATTGGCAAATCTGGCAAGTCTGCCTCGAAAACTTTGGTTTTGGTCCATCAGAGCTGCTTCAGTACAAAATCAGCTAAACTACTGGATCTGCATTTGAGAAAACGAGAAGCTTAGCAAGAAAGGCAGATGGCAAAATGAACAAAATAAAAGTTAATAACTCACTAGGTGTCACTCGGAGTTCATCCTCTTTAAATATCATTCTATTTATTAGAGTGTCTGCCCAACACTTCAAACCTAATATCACATATCAATGCATGGGCTGTTCTTGCTCTGAAGTATAGTGAGCCCATTCAAGTTGAAAGAAAAGCAGTCTAAAAGTAACATCATGTAAAACTTGCACTATTCCTGGCAAAACACCTCTTTTGTCCATCCTGCTTTTAATTTTGATTTGTCTCCAAGATTTCCAACTTTGAAAGCAGAAAAAAAAAACCCCAAAAGGTAAAATACCAGAGGTGAGAGTTCTCCAAAGAACCCAGGCTTATGAGACTGAAAATTAAATTCTTCTATGGTTGGGTTTTTTTGACAGAAGAGCCTTTGAATCAAACTCTTCTTTAGCACAGACCAGCAGGAGTTGAACTAAAACCTAATTTTCTAACCCTAACAGGCTTTTTTAGCAACATCTGATCCAAGCAGTCACATGACATTTCAAAACATTTTGTACCATCTTATATTTTCAGTTTTTGAGACTAGAACAACATCATTCTGTTCATGTGGAAGACTTCTAGACTTATGGATTTTTAAAAAAATTATTGGAAATTCCTTTCATTGTGGAAATTAGATGGCTTTACTGTAATCTCAGACACCAGTCTTAACATTCTTATTGATCTGAAGTACTTATTATGATGTGGCCTTGTAAAACCTGGAAGAAATTATGATAGTTGGGATGTATTTTCTCTTGCTGAAAATGTTAATGCTTAACTTATTAGTGAATTTCTCTTGTACTTCTATGACTTCACTTGGAGCTGCTGCATTGTTGTTTAGAGGCATGGAATTTTTCTTCCTTCAAGCTTCCCTCTGTTCTCATACTCCACCTTTCTGATCAGAGCAAAATGCCAGGCAGATGATGCACAGCAAAAGGAAAACATTCTGATGGGCCAGCTATTTCCTTAAACAAAATTGTTCTAGGAAACATGCCAGTTTAGATAGAAGAGACACCATCTGACATGGAATAAAATACTGAGCTTTTTACTACTGCCCTTTTTTGGGTCTCAATTTTCTATTTCGTAACCACTTTTATACGACAGTCCATCATTTTGAGTCCTGCATTTCATAATACGCACAACATATTTTCATTTATTGTTCTCCTTCAACCCAGTAATCACATCAATGATTCCTTTGTGGATGTTTCACTAACCTGCACCTAAAGTTGTACTCAGCAAACAAAAAGAGCCATTTCAGTGATTTGGCATATGGGAAGCAGGACACTTGCCCTGACCTGTTGTAAATAGCTAGAGAAATGTCCCATTACACTCACAAATACTGTAACAGAGATTATAGCTGTGAAAACACAAAGATGCAATGCCCCATCCTCGCCCCCTTGCCCTTCTTCCACAGCAAAAGCTATCGAGCTGCTGACCTGGGCTGTGTGCTGCAGCGATTCCAGCAGGAGAGCAGAGCCTGGCTGCAGCAGGTTCTGCGTGCTGGGAAGCAGAGGAAGGTTTGATCCTCAGCAGATGGCACAGATGGGCACCGTGCCAGCCCAGGGGCACTACCTGGTGTGCCTAAGGGATGGCTTGCTGCATTTGTTAACGAGCTGGGCGCCAGAGACAGCTTTGTTTTGCTCTCCTTTCTCTTCCCCCTTTATGTGATTTTGCTTTTAGCCACGAGACAACAGCAGTGCTCTTCTCTGGAGTGTGAAAGATTCAGCAATAAAAGGAGCCCAGGAAAAAAAAAATAAAAAGAAGAGGAGGAATCTGTTGTTTTTCTGTAACAACTGGTCAGCTCGAACCTCCAACCTCTCAGCCTCCCATGGCTGCTAATAACTCTGTTTACTCAGAGCCAGACCACAGTGGGGCTTTTGGACCACAAACCGGGCTGGCACCATGTGAGTGTGTGAAGCAGCAGCATTTATCATTGTCATGATTTTGCTGCTTTCCCCCACGCTTCTAAGAGTTGATAATAAGGAACTCAGAGGCAGCACAGCTGGCTTGAGAGATGTCTCTGCATGAGCAAAGGAATGGCTCTGTTCCAAGAGCAGGCACAACCTATTTCTCCCAATCTATGAGTAAGTGCCATGGTAATGGAAAAATAGCATTTACCCTTGCATCTTATTCCTTTGTTTTGTCTCAGGACTTTGTCTTCCTATATATTTCATGGTGCAAACCTGGAGCACATTCTCAGGACAGTATAGTCTGAATGGCAGAGAAGTAGGTGGGGTTTTTTTGTTTGTTTGTTTGTTTTTTTCCATCTATAAATTTATATTTAGTCCTTCCCAAGCTAGGGCTGAATGCAGACCTGGTCATTTATTCTACCAATGTGTCAGCCAAAATGTAGGACTCTAGTATCTGCACGCAAGTAGTTGTGAAAAAATCTCTCATGTGCATTTTGAAAATGAGGAATTCTTGGAAAACCATCAATAAAAAAAAATCCCTATAGATTTCTTGGGTAAGTCTGATGTGAATTTTAGAGACGACAACTGACATCCATCACCTCCAGACTGAACATATGGAGAAAAAGTGAGTAAATCTTTTCTCCTCCCCGTTGATATGGTTCAATGTAGCATTTTTCTCTACCCTTTTTGTCAGTCATAATGTAGGACCAACAAAACTACCTTCTACTCCAATAGAGCTCAGCAAGAGTAAACCTTTTCTCTTGGGAAGATTTGCAGCAAAGCAATAGAGAATTTCAGGGCAAGTCTAAGCTAAATTGACTCAAGCTGCCTCAGAGACATTTACCTAAATCACCCTTCTTGTAGTGCAGGCACAACTATCCTTCATTTTCACAAGCACTAAAAAGAAAACACAACCTGTGAATTCATTTCTTCACGAATAAAGAGATGTTGGAAAGCAAACTTAAGTTAACCACTTGAAAAGTACTTTCCTGGTGCTATAATTCAAAATAACAATGAAAGAAAGGAAGAGGAAAGAAAAAAGAGAAGAAGGGTTTTATATTAAATTGCATTAACCAATAATCTAATAATCAGCCAATTGAATTTCTGTGTGAATAAACCCTGCTATATAGTGGCACCCAACATGCAGTAGCTTAATACTTTGTAGTAACTGGCTCTTTGCCCTCTCATTATAAAATAAAACATATGGTATTTTAATCTAAAGGATAATGTCAGGTTTGATAACACGAGGTAATTAGTAGCTGTGTTCTAGTACTGTGAGAGCAACACTCAGGTTTCCTCTCTTGATGAAAGGTAAATTCTTTTTGTCACATAATGAAATACTCATTGTTTCAAGACTTTTGTGACAAAAATGATACAGACATTAAGTCAGAGGCACGAAAGATTATTCATGTTCGACTTTAAAATCGGGCACATCCAAAATATTATCTTTCAATTTGCATTTCTTTTGATCCACTAGGCTTGAGTGGAGACAAAAGAGGAAATTAAGTCAAAGACAATTCCCTTCCAATTAAACTCTTGTAGAGACAGATGGATTAACCCTCTCCCCTGTTCTATCCAGGCTGCAGCTCCTGAGGGAAACACGGAGAGGTGGCAAAGAGCACACACAGGCTCCTGGGCAGGGGGTCTCTCCCATGGCTGTGGCTCCAATCATTCCTGCTGGATGCAGGTCACCAGTGATGAATTCCTCTGGAGCAGCACGGGATATTCCTTGCCCTGGTATACAACCGTCTGGTGTTTGAAATGCCCCTCACATACAGCAGCAGGACATGGGAAGTCATTCCAGAGCTCAGAAAGTGTGGGCTTCACCCCGAGCTTTTCTGAAAGGAGAATCAGGGAATGGAAAAAGGAACCTGTTCAACTGTGTCCCTTTGGGTGGGAGCTTTTGGAGCATCTGCTGGAGGGTAAGGGACTCTGGCCTTCCCTTCATCCCCTCTCCAGCCTTGCTCCATCATTTATTACCTGATTTAATTTTGGGACTTGAAGGTGGGGGCAGTTTGTTGAGAGAGAGAACTGTGCAGTGTGTGACATGGCCATCTTTTGCAAAATTATACATGGTCTTCTGCTAGAACAAGAAAGGGTTAAGCTGTCTGTGCAGCTGATGCAGGATTTAAAACTGTCAGCAGTAAAACCCACACCATTCACATCTCTATGTGCATTAGGATTTAAATATGGATGCCAAAAATGAAAATGCAGCTTACTGAAGAAAGGAAGAACACATTTCCTAATATAGATAAATTTTCCCATTTCTGGAAGAAATTGAGAGAATTAGCAGCACCTGCAAAGGCAGAAAACAAGAAAAGTAAAAGGATCATGGATAATTAATACTCAGAAGGCAAAGGCATCTTTCATAGAAAACATAATGGGCCAGAAATTCAGCTGCTGTACATTTGCCGATTTACATCAGCTGAGCAGTGTGTTCCAGCAGGATTTAACATTCTTCTTATGTTA
Organism: Cichladusa arquata; assembly: GCA_026413545.1. Classification (NCBI taxonomy): domain Eukaryota; kingdom Metazoa; phylum Chordata; class Aves; order Passeriformes; family Muscicapidae; genus Cichladusa; species Cichladusa arquata. The sequence goes on from JAOTQP010001652.1 coordinate 16,890,870, forward strand.
CCTGGGAGATAAACGACTCAAAATACAGACAGAACTTAACATGCATTATCTGTCATCTTTTGTTGATTAATAATTTCAGATGTTGCTACTATTATTTAATATAGAAAATCATTACACACTAAATTTAAATACAACAAAACATTAAATGCAGCAAAGCATTACTTAAGCATAATCTCTTAAAACCTAAGTAAATGAAGCAAATAAATTTTAAAGGTTATTTAGGGGAGCTGTAGTTTTAAGAATGAAATTACCAAATTATCTGCTTCTAGGATAGCTACTGGACAGGGCAGAGATAGAGGCAGAGCTTCCAATTTTGCTCTTACACATCACTCTGAATGTGATCACTCTGCTGGGGTGAGAACATCCTATTATGTTCTTACTCTTTAGGTGGAACAGCATGTTTCTGGCTCTGGTTTTCTGAGTGTGTGTGTTTGCATGGTTGCATTATGCCTGTCTGGAAGGTTCCTCTTAACATCACTTGAGTTGCTCACCTGGTTTCAACTGAGTTGGAAGGGAGAGTAGAAATCTCTCACTGGAATTGGAGCAAACTGTGAAAATCGAGGCTGAGTAGAAGAATTCAGCAATTCCCCATGGCCTGTGCCCTGCCAAGCAACTGGGCAGCCATTGGTCAGCTTAGCCCAAGCCTCAAAATGTGCTATCTCCTTCCCAGGAAACCATTTGCAGAGAGATGGAATTAGGGACAGAAAACTGAGGACAGGGCAAAAAAGACGTAGGGAGATGAGGAACAAGTGGAGCAAGTTGCAGAAGGAGAGTGAGAGTGATGGGGAGGATCTGCTTTAGCACTGGGAAACCTTCAGAGCCTGGCAAATAAATAAACTAGTGGGTGAGGTTTTGGGGAAAACATCAAATTAAGTGGGAACATTCTTCTATGCCATTTTCCTTAGCAGAACAATTTTGTGCAAAAGACACAGCCACAGGATGGTGAATTTTACTTAGGTTATCCAAAATTTAGTGCCATAATAATTACTGGAAAATTAGCCCCCAGCCCTGCATCACTTCCCCATTGTGGAACAGCCACACCCCACACACCACACAAGATCTCTACAACAAAGGAAAATGCTTGACATTAAGAAATGTAAAGTCCTGGATTGATCTTACAACACATTGCAGTGCATGTGCATACACCAATAGGTATAAACACAATGTACTAAAATCAGTGTAACCAAACAATTACATTTTCCTGCTTTCTGAGCTGAACTGTGGAGATCCATTCAAATCTAAGAAATGTGGAGCTCTGGCCACAGGAGGAAGAAGTGGATTTATACTTACCCCAAAGTGTAATGCCAAAGTTTTTGGGGGAGACTAAACAATTTCTCCTTCCCCATCAAGTGTGCTAGACAAAAACAAATACCATTGCAGATATTCAGAGAGGTTTACAGCAGTTTTGAAAAACTCAGAAGGTACCTGGGATCTAATTCCTGTACACAAAGCAATGCCTGCCTTAGCCAGCAGGGAAAGCTGAATGTAAAACTAATTAGAGATAATATAAAATAGCTTCTACCTGTGAACAGCAGGAAAATATGTACTGCAAGTAAAGCTGCACGACTAATTGATTTTAGAGGTTTGTTGGCAGTCTGAAAACCAAACACTCCCAACAGGTAGGTTTTTGAGTTCAGCAGAGCTAATGTATCCTATGACCCGAGAAGCTCTACTGTGTGGTTTCCCCAAAGTCTAGCACAGCATGAATTTGGAAGGCCTTCCCTCAGCAGGGCAGTTGTTTTCCATCTGGACACCTATTTTCATGAAATTCACGTGTGAGACTTTTGGGTTGCGTCCAGGCACCGGGTTTAATTGCAATTAAGTGGGGACAGACACAAACATACACGCACACAGATGTGTGACAAGAGGGGGCAACAAATGCCTCTTTCTCTCTCTCTCTGGATCCAGACTACATTTTTTATAGGAGGAGACAGAACCAGCCCACTGTTTTGTCAGCCAGACAAAATGTGGTGACTCCACGCTGCTAAGCAGTATTTGGGCAAGAAATCTCTTCCCTATTCATCCATATTAAAACGTGTATCTTCCACAATAGGGTGGAATTACCTTAAGAAAAGAACTATCCCAACTCTACCCCATTATATCCCCTTTGTATCTCCCAAACATGATTAACTTCTCCTCAGAAGAATAAATGAAGGAGTTAGGCGAAGAGAAAATTGGGAATCCTTGCCTCTAAGCATTCAACAATGTGAATAACAAGCAGGTCCCTTCCCCTTCCCAGTAGAGCAGCTGTGGACACTGACAGACAACAAGCTGATTGTGTCAACATATTCTGGGAAAATTTCCCAAATGCTGGGCTGCTTTGGTGGCCTAGCAGTCAAAAAACCAAACCAAACCAAACCAAACCAAACCAAACCAAAAACCCAAACAAACAGACGAATAAAAACCCCAACAAAACAACAAACTAAGAAAAAATAAAGATGACTCTTTTCAAAATAGACACAATGAGGGGAACTAGGACTTTTTTTTTCTCCCCAAAAAGCACTATGAAATAGCCCTTCGGTTCATTTATCATAGTACATGCAGAGCTGCTTCCTAAAACATCTCATCACCAGCTAGCACAGCATTTGTTGTAACAGCAAATTTCCACAGCAAGACAATGTTACAAGAGCTGTGAGGCAGACACATAAATAAACACAAAAATACAAAACACTCTGACTTGCTCATTACAGGATAAAGGTGCAGCACAGGCAGTTGTCAGACAGTGACCAGTGTTCCGCTGCTCTTGTCCAAGCTGCAAACTTGCATGACAAAGCACTCAAGAACCCTCTTTTGGGACAACTCCTGCTCAGAGCTGATGAGATGTCACCAACTCTTCAGCTACCCAGGGATTTTTCCAGAGAAGATGGAGACTTATATAAGTTTTAGGGCAGCAATTCTTTTTTGTCTTGCTATACAAATTTCCAATATCTAACGTAACCACAGTCTAATGTAAGAATTAATTACTTTCTCCCTTGGAACAAAAGGGCTTGGGTCAAAAATCAATAGCCTGGATTGCTCTCTACACCTCTGCTTTTAAGAAGAGTGTCACTTCCATTTCAGTAAGTATGCAAGATACATGCAAATATCTTCTGCTTTGCTCTCTTAAATCTGACGATCTTTGCAGAGACACAAGGGTGCATGCTTCACTGCTTAGCTACACAAGACCTGCCTATTGTTTATTTCCAGGACTGAGAAAGAATTTGAGCAGCTACATCACAGAACTGAGCCATTACAGCTCTGACACTTCCATCCAATACACAGAAGGGCATAACTTCTGACCATGTCTGAGGGCACAGTGCAAAAGCACATGCAAGAGGTGGGATTTTTAACAAGAGTAGCCAAAAATTAACAGTGAGCTATTAGCCGTTATATATGCAGAATTTTTATTTCCCAAGCAGGTTCAAACCCATGAAAAAAAGAAAGACATCTTCGTCCTCAGGAGGGTGGAAAAGAAAGGCTGAACAATAGAGGAAAAAAGGTTGGTGGCAAGGGATCTTGGGATGCTGCACAGCTGCTGCAACTTTCTTCTTTCCCAGTGTGAAATGTCATGACACACTCGGGAGCCTCGTTCAGCCATCAATATTTATAAATCCCAGAAACTACCAACTTGCTTTTGAGAACAGATTTTTATATACAGTAGGACTGCAGCAGACTATGTGAGACAAGCTTGATACCAAACTAATGAGAAATGAGATGAAGTTAATACACTGTAAGCCTTGGCTAAGTCTGTTTGTCCTATTTATTCATTGCCTTGTTGATCTGGAACCTCTCAATAAGAAATCTGGCCTGTTCACCATTATTGCTTATTTAATCCTCTGAAGTCTATGAATAATGAGACAAAAATATCTGTGCCCATTGTAGAAAGAAGAAATATAAATAGAGATGAAATATTATGTCTAGAGCACTTGTAGAACAAATATCCCCACTTCTCCTTCATTAACAAACGTAAAAAAAATTTCTCCTTCTTAAAAATTGAAAGGACTGCAAATATAAATGCCAGCCAGCACCAAACTGATCATCATCTAACTTGAGACAAAAAAAAATTATCATTTATTTAAGAATATTTTGGCTGATGGGAGACGCTTGGCAACTCCCATTGCCAGGCCACAGCTTGGACAGTGAGATACTGGTCTGGGATGGCATTTCCTTGATCAATATCTGCCATCTTCATGTGTACAGCTGAATTTATCCTTGCTACAAATCTGCCTAGTGAGCCAACCCTTTAATGCCTGTTTCAAAAGGGGGAAACATAAACCAAGAGTGATGAAGTGTCTTGCTGGTATTACAAGAAAAAAAACTTCACACAGGAAAGGTGTTGAGGCAACTGCTCCTATTTCACTAGCTTACTAAGGGGAAAAATTAGATACACATGAATTAACTCAGTAGCTTTTTAGGCGAAATTCTTAGGTGAAAATTTTCCAGGAGAGCCCCTGGGCTAATGAAAATAGCAAAAAAAATTGGGCTTGAATGAATGAACCTTACAACTATAACCACACTGTAAATGAAAATCTAGCTAATTCTATGTCCTGTGTAACCCTGTCTCCACCTACTTTTATATGGTGTGAAGTTTGGTCTGGAAAACTCTCATTTACACTAATGCCTGAAATGGAGCCTGAAGAACTGACAATATTTTAGCTAGCAAAGACTTTTAAACCCTGTTTTTAGAGATTCCCAAAGTAAAGCAGCCTCAGGTTCAAAAAACCATTTTGTTCTGCTTGAAAGGAAAGTTGATTCTAGTGGTCATCAGAGCACTTTTTTCTTTACTTGCAAAAATGAGCTGTTTCCCTCCAGCAAAGATCCAACGCTCCTCAGTGATGATCAGAGTTGCAGAGAAAAATTATCTTCTTGCTCTGGACAGTTGCAGGAGAAACAGACAAAACCCCTGTGAGAAAGAGAGGCAAGAACTTCTGGAAGATTCTAAGGAACCAGGTAATGTATTTATCTGGAATGTCTCTATCTGTGCTTTTCTTCAACCTGCCCCACCTCATACAAGGCTCAGAACATCTTCAGAAGGCTGGCATGAAGTAAAACAGAGAAGTCTCTTGTGAGAAAAGAACTTAGGCTGGGGCAGGGGGATTCGAGGAGAGGGAAAGACCTCCAGGGAAAGAGGTCAAATGACCAAATGATTCTCGAGATGGAGTCTGAAGATGCAGTCCTTTATCTCACAAAGGGAACACACAGTGGGCACTGCCCAATTTTCTAGGGCCCAAGCTCTTCTCACCCCTATGTTTTTCTAGCAAAGTGAGGAGTCCAGCAGATATTGGGAAAATTTCTGACACTGAATAAAACTCTGCTCTGCTCTGCTGGATATGCCAATAAAACTGCTCTGCTGGGTGTGACAATGGAACACCTCCCACGTGGCTCAATTAATACATACAGCTACCTCAATTCAGGCAATACCCCCCTGCAGAAATTGAACCCCAACCATAATCCCACCCTGGTTGCTCAGGAAGGCCAGAGAGATGCTAGACTGATATGCAATGTGCTAATACATTGCTTAATTCTTTCCTCTAGCACCAGCTGGGAGCCTTCCTGACTGCAGGTGCTCTTCAGCTGCATCTTTTGCTGTAGCTCCCATTGCCTTAATGTTTTTGGGGAGGGTGTACTCCTGTTTCTTGGGCTGAAGTGTATCAATGTGCCATCAGAGAAGGCAGCTGCCCTGCAGTTCTCTCCAGCCTAATCAAACTAGTGCAAATACCAGAGTAGGAGAACATTTTGTAGGCTGAGATACTCAAAAGAGACGGTGGTCTGAAGACAGAAAGAGCTACTTACCAAATCTGCTTTCCTGAGATGGGTCATCTCACACTGAGGAACAAAGTTTGCAGCTTCACTTTTTTTCCCCCAGTGCATCAGGGCATTTCTCTTTTTAAGTAGTCTCTGCTCTTCCTCTTCTTGGACAGATGCATGTGTTTCCCACCTCTCTGAAAGGAAGGGCTGCAACAGCAGAAAGGTTGCAATCATAAAAATCCCACCTGAAAAGAGTGCAACACCCAGTACCATCCTGTGCAAGCCCAGCAGGTAGAAATGAGACTGTCATGAAGCCACAGAGTGTTTGAGCCCTATACCATTCAGACTGCTGATAAAAGCAAACCCAGCTGGGATCAGGCTGCCAAGGGAAAAGGCCAGTCTTTTAACTCAAGTATCTAAACCAGATTTAAAATAAACATGCAGCCTGCCTCAATTTTTTCAGAAGAGAGATAAGGGTAGGGCAATGAGAAACTGACTTCTCTCTTTATCTGCCATTAAACTATGGGACAAAGAGAACAGTCAGAGGACTAAGCACCTGGAGCAGATTGGATTCAGAAGCACCAAAATGGTTTGGGACTGAACATCCTTTGTAAGCCCAGTCTCCTTAGTCAGAGAGAAAAGGAAGGGGGGACTCTGTGTAATACAGTCAAGTTCAAGTGGTTTTTCTGTGCTTCAGTCTGCAGCCAGAGATCAAGGAGTCAGATGGATCTCCTAAGGAGTTGCGTGTTAAGGATCATGTGCCAGAGGCTCTGAAAACCTCCACGCTGAAAGTGTCAGCTTCTCTGCAGCTGGAAATGCTGAACCTCATGTGACAAAAAGGTAAGCAACACTAAAGCAATTAAACAAGCTGCCTGAGGGACAGGCCTTTCAAAGAGGCATCCCTTCAGTCACCCCAGGACTTCCCCATCTCTTGCCACCCCACAGAATTGTCTTTGTGCTCCGCCCTGGACCTCTCTGTTGCAGCCAAAGCCTGTTGGACAGGCAGGTGGCAAACAAAAGTATCCATCCCATTGGTATATGCCAGATCAGGAGGGTCCTCTCCCATGAAAATATAATGACCTTAAAGCAAACGAGGCAGTTTCTTTCTACCTGCCTTAAATACCACCGGAGGGTGGAATGAAATCACTTTTTGCTAGACAGCTTCAAGTCCAGAGCTGACATTTTTGAATGCTAACCAAACAGCCAGCAGCACTCAGACTAGTCAATAAAAAGCATTACTAAGAGTTGCTTTTCTCCTCTAAGCCAAGTGGAAAAAAAGCGGTGCCACTGAGTTGCTGATGATATATTTAGCAGCAAGTATCATCTCAATAAACACAATCCTTTCCCAATTAAGAAACACAGTCCCCAGTGAGGCTCAGCACAGATCTCGTGGAGCCACACTGCGCACTTGTATGATCCAAGGGCTGGTCAGGTGTCTTATCAAGCCAACTGCTACACCCAGCAGTCTCTCAGTGCCCCCTAACAAAAATTCCAGCATTAAACTAATTAGCAGTGTGCTCTTGCTTTTATACATCCCCTGCAACCAGCAGGATAAAAGATAAATAAGTTGTTAGCCTCTCCTAAAGGCTTCCAGACTATTTATTTATAGACTCATTTATAGGTGCCCTTCACTGAAGCATCTGACCTTTTCATAATGATTACTGAACCTCTCCCATAAAGTCTGTGCATAATGAGACAGCATTATAGTGCCCATTTTAAAGAGATGAGAACATGGACTGAAAGCAAGCAAATGAAATGATTTGGTTGTGGATGCAAGCTGTTCCACAAACACATGCCAAACAAAGACACTAATGCTCTACCACATCTCCTTCCAAAGCCACTCAAACTGCTCTAGCACTGCTGGAAGAGTTTTGTAAGGCTGTAACAGCTACAGATCACCATTGGACCCAACAAAGGCAGCAATAAGATGCTCACAGACAACTCATCCCCTCAAACACTAGCAGCACCCTCTGATTACTGTTCCTCTTGGTGGAATGGACCTAGGAGTGACCAATTCACACTCTTGAGGCTGGCTTTTCTTGCAGTCTCCTAACTTGCTCTTGGTGCACCTCTCAGAGTGAGCCAAGGTTTCCTCTGCCTGGAAATTAAGGCACATTGGAGAGTCAGAGCAAAGCTTCATTTCAGCCTTTCAAACAAACCCATCACTTACAATATTTACCTTTCATTTGCCATCAGTGAGACAGAGGTGGCTGTACTGACATTTGTCCATAAACAGCAACTGCAAGTTTGATTCCTATCTGCATTGCCATTCTGCAAAAATTTTATTTTTTTTCCCCTGTGGGTTCAGATGCCATCTTGTCCCTCCAAAAAGTGCAAAGAAGCTACTGCTAGAGCTGCATCTAGGTGACAAATTGAACCTCACTATTTCTAGAGGATTACTGGTTGGAAGCCTGCCTCTCAGGGCACTGAGAATCACCTAATGAAACCAAAGACGTGGGAAAACTCACTGACTTTCATTATCAGAAATGAAGATCAGCTTCAAATTAAGCACTTTGTGCTTTATGCCACAGAAGCAGTTGACATCTCTGCTAAAAACTTTTGTAGGAAATAGAAGGAACATAAGGGACCACCCTTAAAACTCCTCCCAGCTTGACATTTATGCCAGAGGACTTTCTGTCCAAATTCAGATTAGGAAAAAAATAACCAAATTATCCTTAAAGTTTCTCCACTGATGAAGAACAGAATCATAGGCACGTCTGTCCTCTGAAGTCAATTTGTTACCAAGTCCATGGAAATGTCCTCAGCCCTGCTCTTGTCCAGTGATGAAGGGATGCACTCCTTTTTCTCTTGAGCTGTGCTGTCAACAACCTGTTTTCCTATACACAGGGTCATAAAATAGTAGAAATAGGTAAATCTGGCCCATTTCTTTTCACAACAAAACAGTAAAGCATCAAATATCTCCTCACCTCTCATGTCCCAGAGTGCCACATTTGAGGCATCCAGGGATTCAGCAGCAATGATGTTACAGACAGCAAAGAATAATCCCAGCAAAAAACATCAGACATCTTGAGGGGAAACACTTTATGAAGGATTTCAAGATCTCATAGGAAGCTATTTCTCTGTCCCCATGTAGTGTGTACATGTTCTTAATGGATATTTATCTCTGAAAGGGAAGAACAAGAAGAATAAATGTACTGTCAAAGAAACTGAGATTATTACTTTAAGAGTATAACCAGGTGATCACAAGCCCTTTTAAAAGTATGCCTTTGGTGATATGCCACACTTTCCTAAAAATGCCAGCCCACTCAGATGTCCCATACAGTCAACATGGCAAATTCATGGTGATGCTGACTGAAACTAGAGATGGGGGTAAGAAGAAAGGAGTGAGATCTTCAAGTGCTCATTTTTAAGGCCCATTTAAAGAGTCAGGAGATAGTTTTCCACTCAGTGCTTCTATCACCACAAATAGTATTTCAATTTTGAGATAAATTACATGTTTAAAAATAAAAACAATTCAGTTATTTAGGTCAAATAAAGTTCTTTCAACACCCTGGGGTTGTCTTTTATTTCAATAAGAACCAGAGATTTTTAATTACCTTGTTTCCCATTTTTGTCCTGTAAACCAGAAGGAAAAAAGCAAACAACCAAACCATTTACTCATACAGTTTTGTTCTACATTAAGGTTTCATACTAATGACACTTAAGAGCTGGGATTTCCATCCCAAATGTTTAATGCCTTGATTTTATACTGTAATATTCTATGGTAAACAGCTCTCACGGGCATTACTGTACAAGTAACTTCAGACATCTGTACCAAACTAAACCAAAATTTCAAGTAGCAGCTCAAAAGCTACACACAGGACACAGTCCTCACCTTGCATTGCAGCCTGGCATCAGTGAGAGAAACAGCATCATGATGTTGTGTTACTTTATATGGTCTATAAAGCATTTGGTTTTATTGCTTTCCTCTTGTCTTTGATACTTTGAAGAAAGATAAGGGTAGGAGGGACTCACATAAAGCAATTTTATTGTCTGTGCCCTCACTGGGTTACACAAAGATTCAGGACTGGCTTTCAGCATTATTATTATTAGTAGTATTATTTTAAACCAGAAAAACCTTGCAGGAGCCATGGAAACTGTCAGGATTATTTGTTCAATTGACACGATGCCTCTTAGGCTAGTTTCTAGTTTTAAACTGTCATTTTGGCAAATAAAGATTAGACTATTTCCAGACAACAGTGGATGTTCTAAGCCACCTTGTAGTGCCTGCAGAAATGGAGAAACTAATGAAGGAAGAAAATACCTTTGCTATCTAGACCTGATCACAAGTGCACCCTTTGCCAGGATACTTAGTGAATATTTTGCTGCTATGTACTGTTGCAGATTCTAGGAAGACTCTACAAGCACAAGAGCTTGTGCTGTAACAAGCAGTATTATCACTGAAAGGCAGAGAGGTGTTTAAGAGGTGTCTGGATCTGGCACTGGGTGATGTGGCTTAGTGGTTTAAAGGCTACAGTGGCAATGCTGAGGGCACAGTTGGACTTGGTCATCTTAAAGGTCTCTACCAGCCTTGATGTGCCCTGGGGGACATCAGGGACAGCATTGCCAGCCAGGCAAGGGAGGGGATTGTCCTGCTGTGCTCTGGGACAGCCTCACCTCCAGTGCTGGGGGCAGTTTTGGGTGCCACAATGTAAGAAAGGCATTAAACTACCAGTGCCCAAAGAGGGCAATGAAGATGGTGAAGGGTCTTAAGGGGAAGCTGTGTGAGGAGTGACTGAAGTCACTTGGTCTGTTCAGCCTGGAGAAAAGGAGACTGAGGGGAGATCTCACTGCAGTTACAGTTTCTCATGAGGGGAAGAGGAGGGGCAGGCACTGATCTTGTTTCTGTGGTCACCAGTGACAGGACCCAAGAGAATGGTCTGAAGTTGTGTCAGGGCAGGTTTAGGTTGGATATTAGGAAAAGGTTCTTCACCCAAGGGTGGCTGGGCACTGGAACAGGCTCCCAGGGAAGCAGTCACAGCACCAAGCCTGACAGAGCTCAGGAAACAACACCAGTCTCCATATCTGACCAAAGCCACAGTGAACAGCAGAATTGCTTAAATGCTTGAAAGTAAACACACACTTTGCTAACACTGCTCAATTCCAGAGGTAAGGAGCTAGCAAATGCTCTCAGAAAGCCCATGAAATTCAAGCACAGCTATGCAGATATGGCATTTCTAGCTCCAGAGATAGTTTAAGTGTCACTGGCTGTGAATCCCGTAATTTTCTTTCAGTAAACTCTCAAGGTCAAAATCATGTCTTTTATAAAACAAAGCAGATGCAGTGAACAAACTCCAAATTTTCCCTGAAGGCTAAACATTAAAACTGTACAGTCCAAAAGATGCAACCTGAACCCAAAGCTATCCTATCCTAAAAACATACAAAATTAAGAAATCAACCCAGTAGTAAGATTATCTTAACCTGTGACTCTCCATGGCACACACACAACAGGAGGTTGTTGAAGTGAACCAGCAACACCTTAAGGCCCTTTTCCTTCAGGAGGTCAGGCACATTTGCCTAAGGGAATCCCTCCAGCCTCCTGCCCTGTGCAGCTCTCCAGGCAGCTCTGTCAAAATGCTGCAAGCGTGCAGTCTGCATGGGATGCAGGCCAAAAAGCAACAAGATGTAAGGGCCTTGAGCCAGAAGACACAACCAGCTCCCAGAGATTGCCAACTGCTGCCTGGCATCTGTTTGCCAAAGGAAATGTAGCACAGACAACGTGCTGAACTGAAGAGAGCTTTATCCAGGTGGAGAGGAAAGAGTGGGATTGATGTCAACTTGGCAGATCAGGGGTCCCAGGAATATCAACAAAAGGCAGGTTGAGGACTCCCTGGTGGATTAAATAGAAAAAAAAAAAAACCTAAAAGCAAAACAAGCATGCCTGACTTCACACTGGAGAGATACGACAGCCCATTGTCTTATCATTTCTGTGCAGCAACAAACCTTACAGCCTCTTGAGAAACATAAAAATCCAGCCTTGGTCACAACCCTGAATGTATCCCACAAGGATACTGGAAGTTATCCCCATCCAAATCCCAGAGTTCTGGCTACACTGCTGGGACACTGCTCCTCAGAATAACTTCTGCCTTTTATCCACTTTAGACTCTCTTAGCTTGAACAGATGATGCATGGAGAGTAGGAAGCATAAATATGGCCAGATGATCACAATCACAGGAGAAATGCATGAATAAACTTAGAAGACTGACTATGGTGACAATTCCTGCTCTCAGCTTCCCACAGGGCAGACTTTCTGCTCATGTCTGTATTCACCTGCCCATTCTGAGCAATAGTGAGAGCAAGAAAAAGTATGGTAAGTTACTGTAGTTACAACGGGCATTATTTGGTATTTCCCTACACTCTTAAAATAAATGTCACCTCCAGTAAAGGAATCCTAAAGCAAATGCTCTGTAACTCTCTCCTGTGCTGTTAAAGGGCAAATGTTAATGAGCCCATCAAAAGCCAGAGAACAAAGGTAAGTCAGTAGAGTGCCCATTACATTCCTTCATCCTTCCTCCTGGCCAACTGTTTGAGGTGTAAACAAGTAAGTGTTTGCCAAAGGATTTCTTCATTAGAAAAATGTGAAGCTGTGCCAAAATTCAGTGCTGCTCCACTGAAGTCCATGTAAGTAGGCTGGAAAGTTTAAAACAAGCTGCTAAGAAACCTGTCTTTCTCCATGTATGGTGCTTCTCCTGTTCACAGCATGACAATGAATTACACAGTAATGAAAGAATTTGCTGCCTAAAAGACACTGTTGGCACTGGTCTGAACTGTGCTATATCCCATAAAGTGCAGGCAGATTCTCCAAGGAAAGCAGATTAGTTTTACCTCCATATTTCTCCCACCCTGCATTACTATATGGCCAACTGATTAACCAGGGAGCCTGACCAACTGAAATGATGACTGTAAAGGCTGACTCCAGCTCCCACTCTTCAAACCCTTTTCCTTCTCAGCAATAAGGAATGCTGTTTACAAACTCTGTAATAAAAGCACGTTCAAGTCTTAGGAATTTTGAACAGAGGTGGAGCAGCACTCTCAGACCAATAAACTGGCACTAAACATGCCCAAGCTCATTTTTATGGCCCTCTGAATCAACACTGGGTAATACAGATAAGCTGAGACACCACTAGAAATTCCACTAGAATTCCACGTAACAATCCAGCAACAAAAGGACAGGAATGATCCTGTTCTCGGATCATTCACCTCTGAACTAGAAAAGGAGTTAAAAAGACATTCTGTACTCTAGTAGAACCTTCAAGGTGACCTCATAGGTGTTTTCTATCTCCCATTTCTATGGCATTGCATCTTCATTACAGCTACACCTTCAGTTGTAAGTACAAGTCATCACAGACAAATGACTCAAGTGAATCACTTACGTGTGTTAGAGCAGATTCTTCTGTCACATGATAGCAAAAGTTAGAAATCAACATTCCTGCAGTTAATATAGGACCAGGCTTGCAACTGACTGATACTATTAAGGTAGCACGTAACAGTCAGAGATTTCAGGAATCATGCAGTACAATAATTGCTTTTATTATCTTGAACAGAGATGAAAAATGAGAACAGAAGTGCATGAACTAAAAGCAGAAAAACCTCTGATAGCACACTATTAACTGCTCCATCATGGATGCTGTAACAGCACAAGTAGATTAATGTGTTTCAGTCAGAAATGTATTTAATTTGCACAAAATAATACTTCCAAGGGAGCAGGAGATCCATATACTGGGAACACAGCAAACAGCACTAGCTAATAATCTATTAAACATTAACCTCCAAAAGTCTGCCAAATGCAGGCTCTGGCAAGAAGTCTTAATTGCACTGCACATTATGCACACAATTATATTTTTCTATTCTCTAAGAAAAGATCTTATTTACAGTTTATTCCAACACTTGCAAATGTCCTGTTCCTTCCCTACTGTCCTTCAATTCATGCTTGCTTTTCACAAGGCAAGCATTACTATAAGATTATACCACTCCTCCTACAAACTGGCTGTTTTTTCTAACTGTACAGCACATCTTTATGTTAAATAGGACAAGGGGAAGAACTTACCACCATTAACATGAAAGATGCAAGTTGAAAGAAAAAACCTACTAGGAGTATCAGGCAGGCCTAATAGTCACGTTTTCAGGCTGCCCAAGTCCCTAGGCTACTTGGAAAACCAAACAAACAAAAGCAGAATCTCAAACACAGTTGAAGCTGAGAACCCACTGCTGTCAAGTGTTTTGTTCTTGTATGTTAGCTTGTGAAGGACTGGCAGTATGTTTGATTTTACCTTTTAAAATCCAGAAAGTAGAAAGAACATGCTGATTTCCAATAACATGCCATACTTCAGAAACTAAGCATATTTTAGAATATATTTCGTTTTTCTAAATATCGTGTGAACTTACAGATCAAAAAGTCAAATCAATTAAGATATTTTTGACCACAGTGAAACTAATTCCTAGCTCTACCAGCATAGATTAAATAACTGTACATGTTCAGAATTCTGAGTCTTGCTCTCAGAACACTCTTTGGTACTGGGATTCAATAAATTTAAATTGCAATTTTCAAATGCAAGTATTTAAAGTCAGGCACTCACATTCCAAACAGAGTAGTAAAACCTACAACATTTAGTCAGGTCACACTTGCAAGGACTTAAAGAGCACTTTTCTGTCTGCATTTCTGTTAAGGAAGTAAGCAATTACAGCAACCTTTGTACTTGCATTAAAAAAATAACATTACATAACTACCTTTTTGCATTTCAGTGCATCTTTGAATTACTGAAGCTTGAGAATTCTTTGAGATTTCTATTTATTTATTTTTAGCACTGCTTGTGAAATTCATGAAACAGTGGGATGAAATCTGTTGTGCTTTAAAGCCTGATTTCCCTTAAAATCCACGACATGACTCCTGTACACCTGGGATAAATGAACTTGGAGCCACAAAATGACCAGCATGGGGAAGAAATACCTGAAAATCATTTTTCTAGAACATTACAAATGTCCAGAGAATGCTCTAAGAAGTATGGCTTATTAGCAATTGCATACTTTCCATTCTCATGTGAAGAAAAAATCTCCCGTGTAGCAGACTGGATACAAAACAAACTTTGGTTTGTTCAACTGTGTGTACTCAACAATCAGCATTAACTGTTTACACCTGGAAAGTTACCCAAGCCTGTTTACTGTCAACAGCTGCCAGCAATCACCTCTCCATCTCACACTCCCCAAAACCTGCTCCAACTATGGTACCTGCTCATGATGGCATCAAGTCCCACCACAGCTAATAAAAGAAATTTTCTATCAAAGTACCTGGGCCAAAGTAAATCATCAGCATCTGCACAGGACACTGTCAAATCCAGGTTTTGAAATAAGTTTCTGTAATGATTTTCATGCAAGAATTGACAAGATCACAGGGAAAGCCAGAGAACATTTCACTTGCTAACTATGAGAAACAATATTTATGGGTGAACTGTGCAGTAAGAAGTCTATCACCATAAAGCAAAGCTTTTAGTCATTTCCTACATCTGCAAATATGGCAAATTTAGAGACTTGTAGGTCCTCCTAACCTTACACTATAATAATAGTGTCCTGATTCCCTTATCCATTGTCAGTATTAAGTAAGAGGGATTCATACAGCATACGTGCATCTTACACTGTTACCTGTGTTGGATGTGAAGTTCAAAAGAGAACAGAATACTACCCTTGCTTTTATCATTTTCAACAAAACGTTGAATGGGCATAAAAATTGTTGTTTCAGCCTCAGTCAACTGCAGCCACGAATATATGACCTGTGCAGTCAATTTAAAGTCTTTTGTATTTGTAGCATGCTACCACACTAACACAAGACTTTAAATGCAACTGATTATGACTGCTTAATGAAGATATTAGGAAAAAAATAGCTACTAAAAAAATGGTTATACATTGTGCTGTATTTTAATGACAACAATACACTTATTTGTTGATGGCATAATATTCCCAGTTATCTTTGGAATAATCTCATTATTAATGCTCTCCTCATCCTTTCTTTCCTGCTTGATTCAGTAATTAATCTGTTTCTGGTCTCACACACTGCATAATCAGAGGAAACTGGCCTCTGGGTTTCTCAGTTCAAGTTTTAAATGCTTCTAGAAAGCACCAGATCTATTTTTTAGCTGTTAATATATAGAAGACCACTTTAATTAAAATAAACTTGAACTTTTATCAATGTGAAACTTTTTCTTAATTAAAGCACAGACTGGGTTATTTTTTTTTTTTTACAGAAACAAGTACTCAGAGTCCCTTCTGCAATAAAGAATGTGCCATTCTGACTTCACCAAAATACCATCCAATTTACTTCATCAAAGTATTTGGCCTTGTGCCCCAAAAGAGAAAAGCTATTATATGGGATTGCTCACTGACTCTGTGCAAGGGCTTTAACAGAAAAAATAACTGTTGTCAGCACAGTGGTTAGGGTTGCAAATATCAGTGGTAATTTTTCATCAGGAAGAAAACTTCCAACCACCATAGTAGCTTGTAGGGGTCATAGGTGGTGATGTTCTGTTGAACTCTTCACTATGTCCTCCAGTTCAAAGCAAAAATCAGGTGACCTTCAAATGACACTAGTAAAAGCTATGTTTGTAACAAACAAAAGTTCCTCATGTGAGAGGAAGCAATTTGTGGCACACTTTTGCAGATTATATGTTGGAAGCAGAAAGCTTACACATGTGCGAGAGAGACACAAGACAATTACTCTGGACATCACTAAATACAAAAACCCTATCAAGAACTGGAAAGTTTCTGAGAATAGTCATGAACTGGTAGAAAAAAATGAAGGAAACACCTTACTGTCCTATCCTTCTCCTCCCTTATCTGTTCATGGGCAGTGCTGGAAGCAGCACACTGGGTTAAATCCCCAGAGTGAGCCAGCACAGCCACTCCTATGTATGATGAGCAGACATTAAGAGGATTATTCAGTGAATTCCATGCTGCAAATGACTGCAGGAATGATGCATTAGCTGATTGCATGAGGACAGACTGCAACAGCTGACTCTTTACTGGGTCAGCAGCTGTAGAGCACAGAGGAGGGGATATTCTGCTCCCCTCCACGTAACACTGCAGTGCAGCCTTTGCCTCACGCAGGTGTCACCAGGGTCACACCCGTGAATTTTCCCAAGGCTTCAACAGTGTTGTGCATGGAGCAGTGCAAAAGGAACAGTGGATTTAAGAGTTCCTGGCTCTCCCTTTATTAGATGTTGGAGTGGCCAATACACTACCCCTGTACTAAGTTCCCTGGTGCACATCAGGGCAGGTGTGACATGCAGCAGTGCTGTCAAGGGGGCCAAAGTAGTTATAGTATTGCTCTTCTTACTCACAAAATGAAGACAATATGGAATATCTTCCCCTCTGTGGCCATGCAAAATAGCTCATGGCTGATTAAGGCTCCAAAAGACATGCAAGGTATTAAATAATCTGTATTTCTAAGGCTAAAGTTGCGTGGCCAGTGGTATGGAGATCTTCAAAGGCACTTTCTAACTCACATGGTCACAGGTATGTTCATGAATGTTAACAGGATGGAATAACTCATTTTTATTCAGTTGTTAGTTCACAGAGTTGTCATTTAGTGGCACAGACACCTTCAGGAAAAATACAGAAAATTATTTAATGTGAATAGTAACTGAAAAAAAAAATCTTTGTAGCCAGAAAGTGATGAAAACATAATTGTTAGAAGGGAGAACAATGTCAGTAAACCATACTAAACAAAACTGGTAACAAACATTGAAACACCTAGTATTTATAAAGGAGTTTTTTGCCTTGGTTGCTATTAGCATATAAATACTGTGTCAGTTTCTTCCTGTCTGCTGTTCTGCCTTGCCATCATTTACACTATACTTTAATAACCACAGTTCAGCAAAGCTGTTTCAGATACAAGTGATAAAAAGGAGAATCTCAGTGTTTGCAAAAGAAACACATCACTGCTTTTCAATATAAAACTAATACCCTTTTCAGTTCAACTTTCATTTCCTTTTGTTCTCCCAAGGCTATTTATACATATGACCTTTTACCTGAGACCGTATCTCTTAATAAACAGCTAAAAGCTACTCTGTTTCACATCAGTACAACCTTAACCTACTGCACTCATTGTCATAAAACACGTACAAAGGTCATGAGCTGTGATACATAAGCAAGAGAGAGATGTGGAAATCCATTCTTTTTAGAGAGGACTGCAAAATGTGAAAGGAAATGACAAACATAGTAACAATCCCACGATGCACCTCAATGCTACCAACTCCATCTGTGGCGTATCATGGTATTTTCCAGGAGAAGGAGTAAAATGTGTCTCCAGCCATGTAGAAAGACTGAATGCTACAAAAAGTTACTGGTAGTGCCAGTATCCAACATAAAAGGTTACAAAGACTTCAGAGAGGGAAAATATTCACCTTCCACGCCTATCCCCACAACCTGCAACTAAAATATCCCTGTGTTATCAACACTGTTTCCAGCACAAATCCAAAATACAGCCCCATACCAGCTACTATGAAGAAATTAACTTTACCCCAGCCTAAACCAGCACACCATCATATATAGACTGGCAGGGGATTCAGGTGTCAATGACCACACCCTATAAGAAGCCTGTAGCAGAATTTAAGACTAAAAAAGTCCCAAATTAAACATTTACAAAGTGGCACAAGAGGACTTCTCTCTTGCTGGGTTTACTTAACTCTGTGTGTATGTGTGCAGATGTGCTCAGTAACAACAGAGCTTGATTAGTTCAGGGTAACATTTTATTCTACTTTAATTTTTGAAAAGTGGAATCTGCTTTATCTATTTACTGTAATATTATTCATAAATGGAAAAAGCATGATCTAAGAGAGAGCTATGATCCAGATATGAGAAAAATCAAGACTCTCCAGATCTGCATCTCATATTACAGTTGCTTAAACTCAATCTTGAAAAACCTAAATTGTATTTTCAGATCTAAAAATCAAAACACTCACAAGGAAAAAAGTTTTCACACACAGAATTCAAGGAATGTTACTTTCAAAAGAAATACCTGATCTCTGTCTTTATATTGTTCTAATTACTCATGTAAGGTTCTCAGGGCATAAAGAACAGACCTCTTTCTTAACATTGAAACTGAGATGTTCACTGCTAGCAGTTGAGGTCAAATGCTGCTGGGATCTGCTGGATACATCAGATTTTCAAGAACATATATATCCAGTCTTTAGAAGCATCTGTTCTGTCTAATGCATCACATGCTCCTGTTGCTCTCATACTGCCCTGAGCCCAGTTTATGACAATGAGCTTTGGGGCACTAAAATGCTCCAGGCAGAGCAGGGGGTACCAATCACCTTCTGGACAAACTGTGATCTTCACAGTACTCACAAGAGGGGTTTTAAAAAACTCATAGAATTTATACTGAAGTCAATGGGCATTTCACAGCTCTTAATATGGGAAAAGGAACTAATTTAGTGCTGACTCCTTCTGAAACTCCCACCCTCAGAGTTTTCCAGATGAAGCTAATAACAGAGGCCAGCAAGATTTAAATGCCACAGACAGAAAAATCTCTGAGACTTCTTTACTTTGGATCAGTTCCGAGTGCCTGCAATGTGTCCTTGTCACAAAGACAACACTGACTGCTGATTTATACTGAGGGGATAATGCCGATCATTTTGTGTAACCTGATTAACCGAATGATTAATTAAGGAGAAGAAGAGTAAACACAGAGGAATCTAAACAGGAAGAACAGAGAGATTTGTTTTAGCTGAAAAATTTTTGCCTTCTTGCTAATCTCCTTCTTCCCCCATGGGTACACCATGGATGCTCAGCAACAGCTGGCTACTGCAGAAGCTCACACCCTTATTTTACAGCACCCTGTTTCTTGGTGCTGACTTTGATGCTTCCCTTTTGAAAGATGATGATGTACTGCCTGAGATGGACTGCTCCCAAGTGCTAAATCACAATGTCATACTCCTTCAAAAAAACAAATCACCAAAATCCCCACAACAAAACAACCAACCAACCAACCATAACAACAACAACAAAAACCTCAAATAAACCCAAATCAGTAACAGACAATGAATGAAAAACATGTCAAATAAAACAAGTGCAAATACAGACCAGGACATACATATCCATACATATGGATCTACATTTTAGCTATGTGGAATTACCATGGGACAATGATAGTATCAGAGAGTATTGTTTCAAGAAAAAACTGTGAGGGAGCAAAAGCAAAATTCCTAAGCACCTCAACTACAAAATTTGTCAGCTATATTTAAACAATTTTCAGTATACTAGAAGTATGGACAACGGGAGAAAGAGGTGTTTGTAATTTGCTTGTCTTTCCTTTATATGTCCTGAATCTTGGCAAACTTCTTCTCATTATGTGTTAAAATATGGCTGGCGAAATTCTAGCAAAAAAAAGTATCAGCATAATAATTTATTACAGAGTTTAGCATATTTGTGTAAATATTCAGGACTGCATTTAATAACACCACAAGTGACAGATTTATAATCCTGTAAAGGCTTCAGTGAATTTCAAGAGCAGAAACGTTCTGGTTTAATAATACATTCACAGGGCTGTTGAAACCAGCAGAACTAGAAGCACTGAAAGCCATTTCAGAATTACGCAAGGAATTGTTTAGGGGTTTTTTTACTTGCCTTTCTGAATCACAGCCTAAACATAACCATCCTCCTCACTCCAGACTGAATTTCCTATAGGTGAAAGGTTTGGAGGCTTATAAACTTTCCCCTACAAATCTCATATTGCTCATTTCCCGTCAGCTCACATCTTAAAATGTCATTCTGGCTGAATCACTGTACACCCTTACTATAAACATGCCCATCTGCTCACTGGTGGACAACTGCAAAGTGAATTCTAGCTGAAGAAATACTAAACAAAAAAAAAAGGAGACAGACTTCACAGGTGCTCCTTCTCCTCATGCATCTTCCACCCATGTTCGCATCTCCCATGTGAACCCCCTCCTACTCATGGGGACTCCTTAGCCCACGCAGGAGAAAACTGACATGACTTGCCCAAATAAGGGGACTCTGAACAAAATGGAAATGTTTGTTCAGATCTTCGGAAAGGATTTCCAACCATCCGTTCCTGCTGTCTCTTGATGGGAAAGAATTAATCCAGTACTGAAAGCTGACCATTAACACGATGCTAAAATGGTCCCAGACATGAAAGAAGAATAAAGGAAACTATGTCGACCCTGCAGGCTTAGCCAGGGCAGTGTAACATGGATTAGAAACTGATGCCTTTTTTCCTGACGTAAATGAGGGGCTGCTCCCATGCCTGCTGAGTGTGTAATCCTGAGGTGACAGGGAAAGGGACTTATTTAGGGAAGCCCGTTAGTTGTGGAGGTGGTGAGTGCTCAGAAGTTTCTCCCAGACCTTGTAAAGGTATTAAAACCTCATGCTATAGCTGGAGGAAGGGAAAGAGGCATCTATAAGTGAAGATCCAGCTTTGGTCATGGGGGGAATTCAGCTGAAATATTGTGGCTTTCAGTGGAGGTGGAACTCTAAACCCAGCTGCAGAGGGGCCAGTCAAGCCAAGGTGGAGAAGGCTGTGACAATCTTACCTTTCCTACCTCTCCTCAGAGACAAAAGGCTCAAATCTTACCTCAGGATGAATGATGTGCTCAGTGTTCAATAGGAAGGAGCAAGCATTCCACTTTAAGCTAAGTTAGCTGGAGCACTCTCCTTGACAAAACAAAAATGCACTTTGGGGTGTTGCCTGGCTGGGACAGGCACTGCACACTTGGCACACACCAAGCACCAAGAGGTGCAGCCATACCTGCAGCAGGGGGTTGCCTGCATGTCAGAAATCTCAGAGCAGGCTTGCACAATGCTGTGCATGCACTTGTGCTGCCATTCAAAGTGCAAAGAAGTACTCTGCCAACTCGTCCTACCCACTGAAGTGGCAGGTCTGGCTAGAAGACTGGAAACAAACAGGACAAAAATGCAGGAAGGTAATTGCATCTAAAATAGAGTTATTTTGAAACTAGTTGTTTATACAAAAATCAGCAAGAGACCAATTTCTGCTGCTCTTCAGGGATTGAAACCTGACTGTTCAGAGGTCATCAGAATGCACCTACAATATACTCACAATGGTAAAACTGTACATTTATTTACTTGACTTTGTAGGATCAACTTTCAATTTTACTTTAATGTTATATTATGTTAATATTATTTTAATGTTATCTTCATTTTCAGAACGTACTTGCCTTTTCTTCTGCATCAGGTGAACAGGGTATGTATTCTACCACCCAGCAGAAGAGGAATGGGAAAAGCCTTTTGTATTCCTGTCCCAAACATGTGATCAAACCAGGAACAGCATTACATCCTCATAATGTCAGTGTTTGTGTGCCAGTGCAAATATTTATGTGCTCTGAGCTGACTGGTTCTTGAAACTAAAAGCGCTCTGTCAAGCAGGCATCGGAGGGAAAAGGTGAAAATACAATATAAAAAAAAAGATCTTGTAACCCTGCATGACTAGGTAATAGATTATATGTTTTATCTGAAGACAATACTGAGCTATAAACCATGCTATTAAAGGTGACATGTTTCACTCCAAGCCAGTGGAAGGAATAATTCTAGAAATCTCCCAAGAGCGAGTCTCATAATAGTTTGCCTGCCCAAATTTCCCATGCCACTTCAACTAAAAAAAAATCTTCACTGCCTATCTTTGATCATAGAGAAGCCTAATGGCTGCTATTCCAAGATCCCAATTCATTCCAGTTGTAGCAATACACCACTGGCTAGTGCTACAACATAGGACTACATGCAGCTGTAGGTCAAACAGCAATTCAAAACCTTTGTATATTAAAGGTCCTTGTTCAAAATTATTATTTCTGTTGTTACCATAGGCTTTGTAAACCTATTTCTTCCAGAAGATTACAAAATTGGCAGCACTGCAACTCAAGACTGACTAATCATTCATTACATGAGTTATCACTCAGTTTAGAAACACAAAAATCTATCAGGATCATATGGATTCACACTAGGAATTCTGTTCCAAAGCAAAATACAAGCAATGTTGTCTTATGACAACAGACATTAGAAGCTCTGATGCTTACAATGTGAAAATGCACAATAGTGCAGATGTACTATCAGAAAATTAACTGTTTACACACAACACTGCCTAATAAAACCCAGGTATTTATGATCCTGACAACGTGACCATGGAGCAAACACCTAATCAGAACACTCAAGACACTTCACCCATATCTCTCTAACTAGCAGAGCCTATTGATCAACAGACTGAGACTCTTACTGACCCCTCAATGAGTTAGGAAATTGAAGTAAAGCTCAGATTAATGATTGCAGTAATAGCTGGCTGCAAATGAGACCTGTAAACGCCAATAAATTCCAGTTTATTTCAAAATTAAAAAAATAAATAAACCCCATAATTCTTTTATTATAAGGCATTTCCAAATATAGGTATATTTCTGAAGAAAGAACATGTTATACTTCCACCTGCTGGCCACCAAACTGGATGATCATCTGGGTATCTAACAAAATCCTTCCAAGCAAGGTCTCATGAACCTGACAGTTCAATTTCCCACTGAAATAAATGCAATTCTAAGACAAATTTTCTCTTTTGCACTTTTAAAATTGTACTTTTTTTAAAAAAATGGAAATGTTTCCAAAGAAACACTTCTCATAATTTCTAATTATAATATTACAGTATGTCTGAGCAATGAGCAAGAGGAGGTTTTACAGCCCTGCGAACAAAGCAGGGACTGGAACACAACTTGCAGAGATTTCCAGCTGCCTTATTTTCTGAATTATGAACAACTGAGAAACCAAGCTAAGAAATCCCCTTTACCTGGCACAATCTGTCTTTCTCTATGACTGAGCAACCCTTGAAAGAAGAAATATAACTGGGATTAAGGTGGTCCTGTGCCTCCTCAGTGCACATATGCAACAAGAGTGGTAGTTCAACTACCAACAGCGCTACAAAATCATGTCTCTTTTCTCTATCTCTAACACTAATTAATTTTCAGCCTCCTTAAAACATATTTTCTTTAAGATGCCACAGTTTGTGCCTGATTCAAATGCTCTTGCTCCTTCTGGAAGCCTGTAGCATTGTGGATTTCCCCTAGCTATGACCAACACAGTAAACAAGATGCAACTTGCTCCACTGGAGCTGTTTTTCCTTTCCAATACACTGCTCCAAGAGAAGCTTGATGCTTCCATGACTTTATCTAATGATCCACATACTCTTGTTTTCATTTGACAGCAATAGTGGGACAGGGCTGTGGGAATTCAGAGAAAAATGTAAACATGGAAAAGTGAGGAAGGAGTGAGAGTGAAGGCAATCATGGGAAAGGCAGCAGTGTAGTGACTCAGGGTGAAGTGCTGGCAATACAATGAGGGATGTGGGGGAAAGGATGATGGAATACCCAACAAGGAAATGAGTTAGGTCATCTAAATCACTCCTTCCCTCTTGCTGTTCCCAAAACAGAAGCTAAAAAAGCCACTTAAATAAACACAGATGACTTTAGTAAAGGGCAAGTCCACAGTTTCTTCCCTCTCCTTGCCATCCACTCCCCCATCCCACCATAGGTCACGCTTGTATAACACAGACCAGCTTCTACTACATGTAATAGTTCATGCATTAGCAATCTGGCAATCACTTTTCCCTACTGAATCTCACTATCATTTGGTTTTCTCTTCAAGTGTGCCATCTCTAGTTTATTGTACAAATTGGCTAGGATAAGGGATATCTGCTAGAATACAATAAATGTAACCCTTGAGAACAGTATGACACATCCTTTCATAGAGTCACCTGACAAATTTAAAAAAAACCTTCTTAGTACTTTTGTTGCATGAAGTTAGAAGATTGTACCTCTTGTGTTTGAGTATGTGCCTTGCTTAAACTAGAAACCTCCACCCAAATTAGGTAGACAACGAACAAGGTCAAATTTTTCCATCTGGCTGCCAGCAGAATTTGGAAAATGTTAACAGGGTCCAAAGATGCAAACACAATGTGAGTCCTTGTATTGAGGCACGGCTCTCTCAGGCAATCATCTTTCTCCTGAGGCAACACATTGGGCAACACTTCCCATCCCACTTGAGAAATTTTATCTTTTAGCACATTTTGTTGGAGCAATTCTAATTGTCACCACGTAATTTGATAGCTTGTATCTCTCAACAACTGTGGGAAATTTCCCAGATCTCCACTTTCGTGCAATCCCAATTAGCACTTAGAATTGAAAGACTATCTTGACTTTTGGAACTGGCTGAGGCTTGAAGGAGAAGGAAGTACATCTGAAGCTTTTCTTCTGGGCCCTTTTTTTCCCACAAATATGTTCTTTCCCTGGTTCTGCTGCTGTAGTGACCATCAGTGGCTAAACATCACTGTCACTGGCCTGGCAAATCATTTCCACTACCCAGAAGTTACTGTAACATTGGAAGGCTATCAGTGATTCTATCTCCTTCCACAAAAGCATTTCGGCTGAGTGCTAGTAACAGCTAAAAGACAACTAAATACAGCTAAATACTTCCTCACTGATTCACCACCTAAGAAAACCAGCAACCCTTCTAAAGGCAGCTGAGCCCAGCTCATATCGATTCAGCAGACCCTCCTGTGATACACCACAAAGGCAGAGATGTTCTCAGCTGATTTCATCGGAATGGCAGAACCTGGGCTCACACCAAACTTCCTGTTCTGTCAAGATCAAAGACACCATATTTTTGCAACTTATTTTCTGACAACTTCTATTCCAGACAGTGAAGGCTAAAGTGATTTTATCAGTGGGTAAAACTCTACCAAGGATAGGCATGTAGTTCAACCCTCCCAAACTCAAGAATTCACACCCTCTAAGAGAGTAATTATCTGCACAGTTAACACACAATAAGAAATAAGACAACTGCAAACCATCCTCATGACCATTTCCCGCACAGACTTGAGGTTGCTTCCTGTGGTAGAGACAGCACAAGCCAGAACAAGGCACTTTGGCTGCCCTACTTGGCAGCTTTTGAATTTTAGAATCCTTTGACGTTACACGCAAGCCTTCTTCCCACCAACGTTGTAGTACTCTAACTATATCACTTTTCTTTAAGAGCTCCAATGTACTTTCTTCAAAGAGTAACTCTTATTAAATGTTTCTCTTCAAGTGCATTCAGAAATGGCTAAGTCAGAACACCTGACTTTTAAACTCAGGTGCACGTTTGAGACAGGCAGACTTCAAGCAAAGGCAAAGGCTAGAAACCTCACACTGTCCTGGAGTACCAAAGTTCATCATCACTGAAGTACACCATAAATGATAACCATGTCAGAAACCCTGAACACCTCCTAAAATTATTCTGCCTCCTCATTTAAAAACATTTAAGTTTTAGTGAATATATTTCCAGCATAAATAAGAGTGTAGCCAACAAAGAATAAGATGTTTAATAGAATGAACTTCCAGACTAGCTATGAAAATTAGCCTGTCAGCAGAATCAATGTGTGAACTGCATACCAATCAATAACACAGAACATTATCACAAGAGTCTGCCTTCCACTTATCTAAAAGATTTCTGAATTGAAGCCTGAAATAAGCCTGAATTATTGATTTGCCGTGAGAAAATGAAATATTAGAGATACTCACTTTTACCAAAATTATTCTTGCTAGCTCCTCACTTACAGGCTTTTCTTCATCTTTCTTCAAGCCTTCTAATTCAAACAATGTATTGTAATTTTCCAGCATTTTTATCATTATCTTGTTGCAGATCTCCTGTTCCTTCATCCCTTCAAATCCAGAGGGCACGCTAGAATTGGAGAGATGACAAAGCAGAGTGTTACAGGGACTCAACTCAAAAGGTTCTGCAGAGGGTCTGTAAAATTTCAGTTGTGGATACAGGCTGGATAGCAGGCACAGGAAACTTTGTCTTGGAAATGAGGACCGTGTCAATGTTGGTAACAACTATCACAGTTTGTTTGCAGTTTTTCTCATTGATATTAAATACCAGACCTGTTGGCCAAACTACCCTCTCCACAGAATCCAGGTAGGGATAGAATTGAGACAGACACCAAATGAGGTACCACCAACTCTGCTGGAAGTTGGGTTTCACAACCCACAGTGCAGACAGCCCAGGCATTTAGATGCTCTCAACTGTTAATTCAAGAGTCAGATTCCTCCAAAACCTGGTTCGTGATAACCTCAAAGGTATACAAGAAGGATAAATGAAAAAATCAAGAAATCCCATATGCTAAGCAAAACAATGGAAGTTAAACAAGGCCTTTGCCTTCAGATGACCCAAAGCTGTACACCAGATTTTTTAATCTAACTTTTGAGTCACCATTTCTTTTGAAAGTAGGGTCATAACTCAAAAGGCTTTCTAAAACATGGAAATGGATGCTGCCTTTTCGAAAAGGGGCCTAAAAGATTAATACAGCAAGTGGTTCCTAAGCTCCATTTTCTGGGAGAATAACTAGCTACTTGGCTGCTGAAGAAGAGACTTCTTTCTAGCTTGAAACAGGCCCCTTTGCAGCTTACCACAGACTTCAAAGGCACACAGAAAAGGGAAGATACTGTATGTATCTGCATGTTTCCTTATGTATTTCACACAACTCTCTCATGGAGCAAAAAATGCATGTCACTCACAACAGAGCTCATAATTCATTGAAGCATCTAGTGATCATCTGCTGGAATATAAGCTTTCTGCATACTTTACTGGACAATTTTATTGGCCCCAAACTGACTTAAATTCTGTTTTAATGCAAAAGTACAATCTCTGAAGAATCTTCTTCTGCAATCATTCAGCATTTCCTATTGTACAGTATTTCCAGCAGACACAGTCTTCTCAGTAAGCCACCAAGTTGCTGCATGGATATGAATTTCCTAAAGACCTTATAAAGTGTCAGAAACTGATGATTTGGAGTAATGAAACACAGGAAAGATTTAGAGTGAAGAAGCAGAGAAGCCAAAACCAAAAAAAAGTTTCAAGTACCTTTTGGCTGAAGACAACAAGCAGTTATGTGAGAAGAAAACACAACCCAAACCCACAAAAGCAAAACAAATTTCCCCTGAGTTATTTTACAGGGTTATAACTAGAAAAGTAAACCATTGCTTACTGCAAAGAGTAAATAAAAAATTACAAATAACTACCTACTCTAAAACTGTAACTGTAGTTTATTGGGGCCAGATGTGCATTTCAACAAGAATGCTCTGAAAGCTGATGCTCCCAGAAATTTGTCATCCAAAAAGTGCCTTTTTGTAGAAGGTATTGATCCTTCTTAATGCTTTATTCTCTGCCATACATCTGCATGCCAACAGGGAGAGCAACCCACTGCAGCAAAACACATCTTTGTAAACTCCAGAAGAGAGTCTTGATTGCTATCATTTCAACATTTAATACATGCTAGAGTAGCAGGACCTGAATTTTAAAGGATTGAATTATTTTACACTGTAGAATACTGGCAGCTGTAAAAATGTGTCAGTCTCATCTGATTGATTTCATTAGTGTGGAAGCTGGCCTCAGACTAAATAAGGAACAAATGGGACAACTACTGATGGATGTGCATGTACACTCAGGCCAATTCACTTTGAAGAATGTCACATATTCACTAAAACTTAGTAACTGACCTGAAGAAAGTGTATGTATGCAGTAGGCCTATGCAATCATCCTGATTAAAGAAAACCCCTCTTGCCATGCTAAATGATGTGCTCCAGAGTTGGCATGCTGCAAAGCCTGCTTGCTTGCTAGTTCAGGCAAATCCTAACTATTACCTTCCTGATTTTTCCCTCCAAAACAGAATACAATTAAAATAATGGCAACCCTATGAGTCTCATTCCTAGGAAAAGGACTGAAAATGTAATAGAGCACGTGCAAGTCAAAATAAAGACTCCAGATAGCAAATTTTCACCTAAACTGCATCCGCTGGGAACTACAGCTAACTGTTCCCTACTGGCAACAGCCAATACCAAAAAACTCTACCTGGCTGAAAAACAGTCCAGTCAATAAAGTTTCCACAAAGCACAAAAACAGTTTTTAATTTCTGCCCAATTCCATGGCTTTCTCTCCCTTCCTCACACTACCTTGTCAGTTAAAATCTATTAAATCAAACCTGTGAAAAATCCAACATCCTATTCTGAACAATTCTGTATGAGTAGGGTGAGATACATATGGAAAACACAAAGCTAAAGCTCATGGCTTCAATCTTTTTTACACCTCTCTCTGAGTGTAACTAAGCAAAGGACCATGAATTGATTTATTTTAAGGAAATTTAACATATTTTATTCATTGCCACCTCTCTGCCACTTAAACAGGCATATTTAACAAAGTTTCTAATATATTTCTCCTATAACTGCTATTATTAGACCTCAATTGCAATAAGGACTATTACACTCTTTGAGCTCTCCATGGTGACATTTTCCTTTTAAGATGCTGAGCTGAAGTTTATATTATAAGCACACACCACCCTGCCTATTTATACAAAGTAAACCCCATCTGCTGCCACACTGCATGATCTACCAGTTTGACTAGACTTTTCTGAAAATGCGTGCAAAAAAAAATAGCATTTTGCTTTAGCTCTTCTCATTCTGAAAAGTCACGACATCTACAAATGTCACTTCAACTGACTAGAAAAACCCAGATCTGTGAGAAAATATTCTCTCACACTTCCACTTTCCTGATGCACACCCTACTTGGAAATTTTTCATGATCGTTTGTGAAGATCTTGTTAAAACAAATCACAGTATAAAACTGTTCACAGTCATGGCTCCCTTATGTCTATTTTCATGTTAATTAGGCACTACAATTGTGTTGCTCTCAGAGTTAGACACACAATTTACTCCAGTTACAAAATCCTCAACAGAAGGACTTCATCCCCTTCCAGACATAGATGTACAAATTACTTCAGTAGCAGCACCAGAAGCATCAGTTTCACTACCACAAACACCAGAAGGGTGGCATAAACCTGCAATTTCCATGGTTATTTCTAGAAGAAAAGGTGTTGATAAGTTCAGATCTATCTTAGCAATTTGAGCCAGAAAACTCCCACTGAAGTCATCACAGTGGCTTGCAAAGTCATCAAGAGATACACAGCATAGGCAGAGCAGGAGAAAATTCTGTAGTGTTCCCTCCCTCCCCTCCCTGGACACCTGCTCTTCCCAGAGAGATGCTCTGAATGATCTGTGTGCAAAGCACAGCATGTCCACATTAAGTATTTGGAAAAAATGTGTCTTGTCTAAATGAGGTACCAGCATTAACAATTTCTGATGCAGTTAAGAAGGGTCAAGGGCAAAGGTGCATTGGCACCACAGGTTTTGCAGGATATTAATAACTGAAATTATTGGTGAAGTAATTTTAAAGCAGTAGTTCTCAAAGGTAAAACATTACTTGGGAATCAGATCAGGCTGTCAGCTCTTCATTTCAAGATCTGATACTCAGCAGCATTTCACACTTCTGCACAATGTCCTACAAGCATGGCTGGCCCATCCAGAGCAGCTCCATGCAGCTCCTGTCCATGCAGACACCACATCCATATGCTCTTTGGGTTTTCCAGACTGAGTTCATCTCTCCTTACACAGGGATGCTCAGGAAAGCTTGTCTCAAAGGGTTAAACCACAGCAAGGCTCTGTCACAGCTTTTACTCAAAGTAAAGTGACCTGAGGTCATATTAACTCACTGTGAAAGAATTCCTTACATCTCAGGCATTTAATTAAATGAATTTACTCAGGGTCTCTGTAAACAAGCTGTAACAGGCTGAATGCAGAGTGGGCTTGCAGACAGTGGATCTCCTGAGAGGTTCACTGGGAGCAGTGCAGTGACACACACAAACATTGCACGTGGCACAGGTACCACTACAAGGCTCTGTCACCATCCAGCACACCTGGGAAACTTGCTTCAAGCGGCCAGGAGGACCTGGAAGTAGTCATCTGTCTGTAATGAGCTGAACTGACATCACTGAACCCATTTCCCCAGGCAGCAACTGCTGACAGCTCCCTGTCACAACCGAGAACCAGAGATTTCCATGTGAAAGGGTCATCTCATTAGGAATTCCCAACAGTGTTTGATCCCACCCTGTCTGAGATAAAGGATGCACATTACCATTTCCCCAAGTGGCTTTGCAGAAGCAGCTTGCATGGAATGACAGCACTGTAATCCTAATATACGATCATGGAGAGTTATATGCTCTATAAACTATTTTTGCTGCTTGTAGAGAACCTTTTGTAGAGAAGCACCACAAAGTCACCTTACCACTCTCCCAGGGAATCCTGCCAGAAATGAAGGGACTCAAAGGAGAGGAAACACTGTATGGAATTTTTGTTTCTCCAGCCCTGGCAAAACATTTTCATTAGTACCTCATATGCCCATGAGTCCCTCAACAAGCACAACTGGAGATTTTGAGAGCAGAGTCACAGTAATTTACAGAGGTTACAAATTGAAGCAATCTGTTCTGTGCCTCCAGGTGGACTTTACTGTGTCTGTAACAGATGCGACCCCATGGCCATAACTCGTCCACTTCAGCTGATGAAAGGGATTTGTCCTAACACACCAATCCACAAACTGGTGCAGCTGAAATCAGGCACATTTTCATGTCTGCAGACTCTGCTGCAAGATCACAGTCTAGTAAGTAGCTAAAGATACAGCAACACTCACTTGAGACAGGTGTTCATCTCACTCTGTGCCACTCGCTTACGTGCTCTGCATCACTTGCAGGCTTAAATCTCATCAATCTGTGTGAAACCCAATGACAGATACAACTACTGAGATTCTGCAGAAGTGTTTTAGCTCCTGTGATACTGGAGAACCCTCGAGAGTCAACTTTGGGGCATGTACCTGCCTGTCTGTTAAAATCTGTTCCAGATTATTTTCTCGAGGATCAGATTTATTAGCCTAGGTCAACTCGGTAATTCTGCTCTATGAGCATTGCTATCAAAATAACAAACAATTCATAAAAAATAATAGCACTAATAAATAATAATAAAACAATAGCACATAATGATTTATAATAATAAATAATAAAATGCAAAATGCAGGCAACACAGGAAACACAAAGCAGTTAGGGCAATGACGCCACAAAGGCTTTACTGACTGGCTTCATTTTATGCTTCAGCAAAAGCTCCATTTTTCATCACAAGATTACAGTGACAGTAGGCATCTTAGAGAGTGCAACTTACATAAAGGGGGATAAAGGGCAGTCCATAGCCTAACATCCCCTTACAAAGTATATTGCTCTCATCTCCAAATATTTCAAAGCAGAGGCTCTTCAAAAACACTCCTTGTGATTCTACTTGAGCTGCACTGCTGAGCTCAAATATTCATGAGTACTTAATATGATTATGGATGAAAACATTCAGAGAGCCTTGCTATATTATGCTTGATGTTTTAAACTCTCATTATAGGCTTCAGCATACTGAATATTTATGAAAAATTCCTTTACAGTGCTAGAAAATGCAGTATTTAAAATCTATATGAACCCTGTAAGAAAGGTTATGGCTCCATGCTCCAATTTGCAATAATTAATGTTTAAACCATTTAGTCATCAGTTTGCCCCTGGTCCTGGATATACATTTGTTTTGAAGACTGATGCAGGACTGGGACTGCACTGCCTGAAAACAAAGCCCATCCACATAATGTCTCAAAGGCCAACATTACTCACTGAGGAGTATTAATTCAGCCCCTCTGCTTTCACTTCAGTTTCATATACCCAATCCATGCAGGCTCCAAGGCTGCTAGAAAGCACAGTAAGACATTCACACATAACTTCAGATCAGATTCTAATTCTTTCAAGTTCAGCACCTCTGAAATACCTACAGCTACCCTACCATTTTCTTCATATCCAAAGATAATATACTTTTCTTAGTATCCTTTGTGTAATTTCTGTTATGTAGTTATCATACATAAATAACTGCATTTAACTCCAGCATTATAACCGGACACCTGCATCTGCCAGCCACTTTTGGGGAGATGGAGCAATCCCCCACAACACACTTAATCTCTGTTGGAATGAAACATAACCAAGTTAATGAGGGCTTGAATGACGGAGGCCACACACAGAGATCATCATTTGAGAGAGCTGCAAAAAATGGGTGCAAATGGATCTCCTGATCACTCTGTTAGATCTCATGTCTTACCATGCCAACCAATGGACAGGATACCTCTGATACCCAGCTCCTGGAGCACAGAGAGGAGGAGAGAAAACCCAGCTGGTCCTCTCCTTTTCAGCACAAGCTGTTAGAGCCAAGAAGAGCCTTAACTAAGGCTATGTCTCTCTAGGAGCTGAAATTCAGATCAATGGACAATAACTTCCTCCAAGAGTAACCACGCTGCAAATGTTAACGCTCTGCACAGATTAGCCAACTGACAGAAAAGACAACTGTTTTTGTTCCTTCGTGCTCCTTGTTCCTCCAGGGCTGTATTTCTCAATATACTTGACCTCTGCCTTCCATCACAATAAAACTGAAGAATCCAAGTGGGGAGAAAACAGTGAACCAAATCTCAAATCTTTTTTTGAGCTGTTTGACCTTGCACTTTTACATGTTCTTATATCTCACATCACACTTCATTACAAGGAATGCAAATAGCCATTTTTTCCCTTCTATTCATTAGAAATACAGAAAGAAGATAATCTTTCTTAGAAAAGCACCAGTGTAGTTTGTCAAACAGCAAGTAAGGAAGCAGGGGACATACTGGATAAGATAAAAACAATAAGGGTTGAAAGTTAAGGAGATGGGATACATTTCAGAGGATATGATGTAGAAAAACAGAATTAGATTCAGAGAATTAAAATGAAGTCTGAAGCCACTGGAAAGTGGCCAAGCAGCATGATTTATTCAACTGTTAAACAACTTCAGATATGGAATATGAGATGCTATGCTTAAGTAGCTAAACTGTCACTAAAAATACCTTGCCAAAAGAAGTCCTTCACTATCAGCAGATGGGCTTTATCTTCTCTGATGCTGTGCATTAACTATACAGACTCTGACATTAATTTTCGACGAGTGTGAATTTATGACAGAAAAATCTCAGTTCTCCCTGCTTCAGCAGAGTAATTGCTGAAAAGTTGGATGCTGAGCTTTCTTTCCTTGTTGTGGAGAAATCCCCATGCACTGCTCTGAATAAACAACACAAAGCAAAAGGAGCGTTTTCTTCAACATCCTGCCAATATTTAATTTCTGCAGCTTCTCCATGGGCTGCCTGCAGCCAGCAGAGACAGCCCTTGCCAAGCAGGCTTCAGGCAGCCTTACCCAGTAGCTCTGAAATGTGTTCTGAGGATCTTCTGGATGCTTGGGCAACCAACTGGTTAAGCCCAATAGCTAAAAACAGTGCTGCAAGTTCTGTCCTCCCCCATCAAATCTTTGTTGGTACAGATGGTCACAGTTCCAGCAATATAAGACTGCATCCATTAACACAGGAGAAAAGGCTATTTGAACTGTTGCTCACAATCTTTGTGTCTGGACCACAAGACTGAACTGCCTTGAAAAGATTAAGATCTGATGAAACACGTAGCTGAATTACCAGATGGTGAAACTTATTTTAAATATAAATCTACATCCCCAATTCTAACCTATTTGGGTCTTTAAAAAACACATTAGCCATTTGGTAAGTGTCAAGCCTTGCTTTCAATGCCTCCTTTGCCACACGAGCACTTATTTCAGCAATATCACATCTGCTGGGCTGGTTACACTGACATAGAGACTCATGAACCTTTGGTTTTTTACCACCAGTGAACTCTGCCTTCCTCAGTCTTCTGCAATGGAATGAGGTGTTTCCATCTCTGTACCTTACAAAAACTCTTGCATCTTCTCCATGCTGTCTTAGGAGCAGAGATCAGTTGTGGTGACAACTATAGAGTTTTTAACACTACGCTTTGGTTTAATATTAGGAACCAAACTGACTGCAATTCTGAACCGCAATTCTCCGCATTCTACACCAAAAATATGCACAGCTAACTTTTACTCCTGAAAGAAGTGATGAGTAAACTAAAAATTATTCTAATAGCCACTTGGGAGCTTGAGTCATAGAGATTTAGCCATTGAAATCAAATTCTTCTAATTACTTCGTTCTGAACTCTGCTAATACATTTAGACAGGAATTCCCAAACTACCCATATGAGTGCAAGTTTTAAAAATTGTTTTGCTTTTCCTTGTCAGAAATATGCAGTGTTGTGCTTCCAGTAATTCTCATATTCATGCATTCCCATGCATAGTACTGTCTTTTGAGCATTTTTGTTTTGGAGAGGAAAACAATTCTTTTTAAAATATACTTCATCTTTTTGTACTAACATAGTAAATGCTTTAATCCTGAAATTCACCTTCACTATCCACCAGCAGCATGTTAAGGCAGCTGTGTTGTCACTAGGCTTTAGTTTAATAGTCTCTGTATGTTCTCTCCCTAATCAATGAACAAAGATATGCTCCTTAAAAAGACAGCAGTCAACATCTATCCCAGGTATGTGAAACTGTCTCAATATATTATAGGAACCTAATTGCTATTTTCTCTCTTTAAAGAAATCTACTTCTTTCTGAAAGGAAGCTCAGGTGGATAGATTAAATTAATGGCTTCATGAGACTAAGTTTTACCAGACAACTGAGTATTAGTCCAGAGTGAGATTTTACAAAGATCAATACAAATGCAACATTGATACAAGGAACTCACTTGCCTCTTCTTGGTGATACCACACATCTTTCAAGACTGATGACTGAACTAAACTGCTTAGGTGTCTCCCATGTCCAAGATCTTGGATGCCAGCCAGTGGGTTCATTGCAGAGGTGAAGGTGCTAGCACTGCACTGCATCACTACGGTGACTCAACAGAAACCTTCTCACTCAAGAGTGTTCCTGCACCTGGAAATAACAGTTCTGACTACTGCTGCAAGTTCCACCAGCACACAAAACACATCTTTAGCACAAGCACCCAAGAACTGCACCCAGTGAAAGAACCCAGTAAAACTATTGAGTCCAGTAAGGAGTTTTAAGAGACCAGTGGATCCCCACAAGCTCCAGATCAGTTTCTGAATACACTAGGACAAAGAGCCCAGAAACATCAGCATCTGAGGGCAGACACCAGATCACATGGCCAAACATGCAGAAAGTATGCAGTATTCATCACTAGAAATTATACAGCACCTGAGTGCTGCACTGGAGTCCCTTTCCACCAAGGATCCTTTGTCAAAGCCTTCTGGAGAGAAGCACTCAATATTAAATGACAGCAAAGGAAGAAACCTGTATGAACACAAGCCTCCTTACACTGACACAGTCTGAAGGCCCTCCACTGTTATACTTCTTCTCTGCTACCAAAGCAGTAATACAAAACTGATCAACAGTTTAGCAAACAGCAAGAGGAAAAAGGAGAACAACTCTACTTCCATTTGGCTCAAAAACCAGCTTTAACACTGAAGCCCCAGTCACTGCCTCCATCTGATCACCCTGACAAATTAGATTTCTGACATCTACATTTCTGGCCACCTTCCAGCAAACAGGGAAAAATAAGAAGCCCAACTTACTGAAAGCAGTTTGGTCCAAATACAGTGGCAAGACTGCAAAGGTTCATCCTGTTCTCTACATGATGTTCAGCAACCTTTATCAGGAACTGGCACAGGTACTTCAGCAGGCAGTAATGAACATCAGGCAGTTCTTTAAGGAGTTCCTTCAAGTAACTTTCCTTCTGCGTGTCATTTCTAGAAACATCTTCTAGGAAAAATGAAGAAAAAAACATAAGTATATGGTTTTCTTCATTGATGCCAACTTAATTGCATGGGTGAGCAAGCAGTGGGACCTAAATTCACTCCTGCTTCTGCTTAGAGATACACATCTACTCAGTTTTCCTCAGGGAACGAGCATGTTTCTCACCCTGGGCACCAAGGGCACCATTTCATTCTTACCTTTATGCTGTAACCTTTTTCGTGAGCAGATTGAGCAGTTACTAACAGTCAGCTAAGAGCTTTAGAGCTTGTTTATCCCCACCTGGCACAGATAAATCTGCTTTAACTCCCTCTGTACCAGATCTTCAGATTCCATGCTCCTTCTGGATGTCATCCCTACTTCCCAAACCCTTCCCATATTGTTAGTTTCCCTTCCTATGAAAACCTTCAAAAATAATAAAGTAAGAATGGTAAAACAAAAAGTCTCCTGAAATGCACAGTGTTATAACAGCACTACAACATCTTCTGTGGGTGACAACTCTGCTACATACTCAGGAAGGAGTCTTCCTAATGGCAAACAGACTGTTCTGGGCACTGCCACAAAACGAATCAAAATGTGGCCCATGTTAGAGAGTAGCCTTGTTATACTGTACAATCTTCTAGAATTTAGGTATGGATAAAAGTTTTCCATATTGAACTGAGTCACATCCAAGTATTAAAGTAAAAATGGCATGAACTTCACATGATGTTTCACAGATGTTTATACAAACCCAGGTGGTGAACACAAGCTTGGCCTCACACACTGCTCCTGCTTAATTGTGTCCTGCTGCTGGAATTGAATTCACGTGCAAATTTTTTGCTCCCCTCCTCCATCCCAAAAAACCTTCCAAAAAGGGATTTATACCCACCAAAATCTTGGGTTTACATGTCAATAAAAGCAAAGTTTTGAAAACAAGTCAGTATTGCTTTCCCTTTATACTAAAACAAGATGCATTAGTCCTTTCAAATATTAATTTCTCCTCTCCACGAAAGTGAAATGTTACTGAAACTTTCACATTTGCGTGAAAACCCCAAGGACTCTAAAAAATCATTTTCAGACAGAAGACCTCATGCCTTGAAGGTTTTCTGCACCGATCTAATTATAAGCAGGGTCCATTAGCATGAGGCCATCTGTGCATTTCTAGTACTTTTCTCTTTATTTATCAGCTTTATGGGTTGCTAGTGCTGCTCTGCTGTATGCCCAGCTACCAGCACACAGAGAAGACTGGCAGGAAAACATCACACAGATTGTGTTTCAAGAAAAAAAGAACATTTTACATTTGCTCCACCGTTTTTTAGAGAGAAAAAAAGGAGGGGAAAACAAAAATCTTTGAATACTGTTTAATGTACGTATTAACACCTCAGAAGCCTCGTCTTTTTTTTTTACCTTTCATTTCCCAGAAATATCCAGGGCTGGGCTGAAGAGTGTTTTAGGAGTAGAGTGCTTTGAAAAGTGGTTAGCTGTAAAAATTAGCAGCTTCTATAAAAATATATGAAAGTGACTCCTGAGAACTCAGCCACTGAGTTGCAATATTATTTCTGCTTTACAATCAGACATTTTTTTGTGGCTAACAAACAGGATTTATCCTGCAAATAGTTTGGCAAATAAATTAGATTTTTTATATACTTATTTGCCACTTGATACAGTTGAAACTTGAGGGATTGCATCTGCTTCCAGGCTTAGGATTCCTGCCTTACCTGACAAGCCTAATACTGTGCATGGCAAGAAAGACATTTTAAGCTTTATCTGCATGGTGAATTCACTTTTATGTGTCTGTTTTGGTACCACAGACTCAGTATTAATTATTTCATCACAGCAGACCATTTAAATTACAGGACCAAGCATTTTAACCAACTGATTAATTATATCCTTTTCTTCTACAGATAAGAAATTAGCTCCTTCGGAAAAGTCAAATATCAAATATGCATGAAGCAGATGAGAAAAAAAAATTATTTGCTTGCTTATCACAAGCTTTTTACAGTTAGAGAGAGGAAAAAACAATCATGACTTTGCTACCAGCAATCAGCTTGGCAACAGCAAGAAATCTGATCTTTTACTGCAGCAAAATTCCAGAAGGCTTCTGAAGGCTGAATTAAATGGAATAGCAATAAGAAATTTCAGTGCATTTGTATTTGCACTGATCAAAGT
This sequence comes from Cichladusa arquata, assembly GCA_026413545.1. Classification (NCBI taxonomy): domain Eukaryota; kingdom Metazoa; phylum Chordata; class Aves; order Passeriformes; family Muscicapidae; genus Cichladusa; species Cichladusa arquata. The sequence continues at coordinate 16,929,326 of JAOTQP010001652.1, forward strand.
GGACTGTACAGTCTCTGACTTGATTACTAATTATCTTGTCATGAAGCTTAAAAGTAAACAAAACACAACTAATTTCCATGTAGCCAAAACATTAAAATTCACTTTCTAACATACTTTTCTTTAGATAACAAAGTAACTAGCACAGTGTTTTGCACTACAAATTGCTTGCAGTAATGATAAGGAAAGCCAAAGCCATCTCTCAGAAAAAATGTAACTCTTCCATCACCATCACACTGTCATCTAATTAGGGATTGCCCCTGATAACTAATTGCCTCTCTGAGTCTCCCACTGGGACTTTGGACTGATGGATACTTTTTCATTTACTGGAAGAATTTCCATCCCTTCCAAACTAGAAACATGCTAATAGCCACCACAAAACATTTTGAATACAGATTTGCACTCTGACAACAAACAAAGCTATTGGGTCCTGTGGTCTTAGTAGTATTTTCTGGGTAGGATGGCCCTGTTCATTAACCATGATGTTTTATGGGGTGTGAATCAACATCAAAAATGTTATTGCTGATTACAGACAAACCTTTGTTCATTTCCGTACTTTCAAGAACAGACAGATACCACATCATGATCATGAGAAACTACCCTAATTGAAGGATTAGACACACTGAGTAACATGAGGCAGCAAACCCCATTTACTGAGCCATCAAATTCCTTCTCCTTGTGAAATCTAAGAAAGAAAATAGGGTTTTGCTCTCTCTCTCTTCCTTCTCCAGTGAAAAACAAGAGAAGGAACTCAATTTTTTCTTCCAAAAGCATCCAAAAATTAAAAGTAATTTGTTGATTCTTCTGCTGATGACATTTCACACATTTCAGCTTTATTTTTAAAAATTCCTTTTATAACTAGTGGTGAATCTAGACAGTGACATGCATACACAGTATTCCATGCACTTTGTACAGTTTTCAGGACAAGTCTACAACTGCTATCCATGACTGTATTTCTTCAAATACAGCAGCTTTTCAACTTATTAGAGAGCAAAACCAGTCTTGAGTCCTAACAACAACTCATTCTTTGAAGTATTCCTCCTCCTTTTCAGTTTGTTTCAAAGTCAGTCACTAAGATTTACTGAGCTGGTAGTGACTATCAGAAAAATATCAGAGCACCAGAGTGGTTTATGCTATTCATGATTTTCAAGCACAGCATATCCAGTTCTTTTGAAAATTCTGCCTATGGGAAAGGAGGAAAATAAGAAAGAAAGCTAAGAGGAAGGTGCTCTCAAGGCAGACAAAGGCATTCAACTTTTTATTTTGGGAGCCTTCAAAAGCCATGTGCAAGAGACAGCATCTCAGCCAAGGCCTGCAAGAAAAGCTTAGCTAGATGTGCAGTCAGGAACGGCTTGAAACCAAGAATGAAGAGGGGATTGGGCTGAGGAAGGCAACAGAACCAGCAGCCTCAGGCTATGTCTAGGCTCAGCAGCTAGAGGACACAAAACACAAAGGACCAAGGAAGCCAGCAAGGGCAGTTGGCACCTCAAAGCTGAACTAGGGACTCATTACTTAGGAAGGAGTCAAGGAGACGAGTGAAAAGGACAGGCAGTCTCTCCAAAAATGTTAATTAACTAGAAACAGGAGTCTCAACAGTGTAGGAGGTACAGACACATTTGTGGCGGTGTTTTCAGTCTCGTTTTATTTCAGCATACACCCACAGCTCACAACAAGAGGGACATATTTTCCAATAGTTCATGCTATTTCTGAACATATTGAGTGTCTCTGACATACTAGAGACACCATCTAATTCCCCAATTCATCTCTGTTCATGTTACTCCTTCATGCTGCCTGAACTTCACTAAAGATATGGAATTCCCACAAACAGGTGTGTGTAATTGTTTTGCTCAAGCCTCAAATGGTCTGACCCCAAACAACTCCAGTCTGGAAGCACTGAAGCCACATTATGACAGTGCCCTAGCCAATTATCTGTGCTGTGAGGTGAGGAAGAGAGGCTACTGCTCAGTGTCATGCTACCACTGCATAGCTTCCAGCTGCCTTGCATGCTACCAGACTGGAGGGCAGAGAGAAAAGCGTGCATCTGTCAGCAGCTCTCAATGTGCCCTGGGAAGCTGATCTTTGGCACAGAGGCAGCAGGTTGTGCATTGCAGTTACCATGGCACCCACTGGGCTGCAGGAGGAATTAAAGCATTTCTTTCCACCTCCACAATCTATGGGAAGTGGGACTCCAGTCTCTCCCTGCCAAGAAACAATCTGCTACAGACACCATCCTTCAGACATGACCCTGCCCCAGAGGGAAAAAAAAAAATCATGCCTTGCTGCCAGCAGGAGCAGAAATGTTGTAAGCCCTCCTCATAAGAAGGCTGTCGTTACAATCCAGCTTGAGACACCTTGCTCTCTACTATTACTGCACTTTGCAGCACTTATTTATCCTTCATTCCAACATACTGGAGGAAGAGCACACTTCTTTTTCAACTCTGGTGAGTGTCATCTGCATAAAAATCCAATTCCAAGAGTTTTCACTGCATAACGAATGTCATCATCATACGGAAAACAGAAGTTATTACTCTAGCTTGGAAATAGCTCTGATTACACTAAAATGACAATAAAAACCAAAGGAAAAGGTTAAAATCATGACAGAAGGTCCAGAAGAATCACAGATATGTAATGAATTAGATTTGGTGCACTGCTGCAGTTACCACGATTAAAAGGTCAGCTCTCATCTATTCATTTTCACAGTCACTGTTCAGATGGAAATTTGACCTCTGAAATCCCCCAACACAAGCTGTATTTTTGGTTCTGCTTGTTCATGTAACTCAAACAGCTGCTGGCTACTAAGTGTTCTGTAAACTGACCTGTAGATCCGGAAGAGAGCTGCTCCTTCCCTTCCACTGCCACCCATCCCTCTTCCTGAAAAAGGTAAGGCTGTTCATAGGCACCAGCAAAACCATGCCAGCCATCACAGACTGTGAGCAGGAGGAGGTATGTGAAACAGAACTCACATCTTGTTGCTGGCCCACGGAAAAAATATAAATTCTATAGGATGGATCAATGTCAAGAAGCTAGAGTGACGAAATAGCATTAAACTTAATTAGATTGAGTAAGAAAGGAAGTCAGAGATAGCATTTCACTGTACCTCCACTGGAGGAGGGAACAAAACAATAACAAAAAAGAAATTTACGGTACAGTAGCTCTTTGTCTTGATGAAAGCAAGTGACCTGTGAAAAGGATAAGAGCTGTATGTACAGTTCCTAGTATGTACAGATGTCTTAGAGCCAGTGATCACGATACAGAAGATAAGGAGTGAAAAGCCAGAGGGAACAAACAAGCTCAGGCAGGGATTGCTGTAGGGGAGCTGCTAATTTCTGGCTGAGGTTTCTCAAAGTACAGCCCACACTGCACGGGTGGGCACAGCTCTGCTCTGCAGTGAAACCTTGGTCACAAAAGGGATTGTGATGGACATTTTTTAGCCCAGAACTCCCCATAAGGAGCAGTCTTTATTTGTGAGGCACTGTGAGGAGTCTGGCCAACACCAAGGTCACTATCAGTGTGTCCCTGGCCTGTGCTTGCCATGCACATCTCTGATCAACATCAGTACAGAGGGAGGCCCTTCCCAGCTCCCAATGCCACTGTCCTTCTCCAAGGGCACAGAGAGAATGCCAGGACACACCACAATCCACTACACCATGTTTTATGGAACTGCATAGTCTTGGCATTACGCTGAATATTTATATAAACAAAAGCATTTTACGATTTCAGGGCAGCATGCAGAGCTCTGTTTCACACAACACTGCACAGGCTGCAGACAGCAATGCCAAACCAGCTGCATGCACTTCCTGAACACCAAAGGACAGCTTCTCTCTTTCATAATAGAGCAGATTATTTCTCTTTGATTTGGTAAAGAATTTGATAGCTGGAATTGAAAAGGGTTATAGCTACATGTAGAATTTGTAATTTTCAGTCTGGCTATTTTTAACTAGAGGAATCACTCTCTAACCATTTTTACAGTAAGTAAAGTAACTATGTGTTCTTCTCAGGCCAAGATCTCAGCTCGCTTAGAAAATGCTGATAACAATCCCTAAAAATACACCAAAAGAAACCTAACATAATCCTAGAAAAACAAATCCCATGCAAAGCTTCAACAGGAGGGAACAGAGAGGTTGTGACAGAGCTTGTATTTGCCTTCACTGCAGACATGTCATAAAGTGGCTCCAGATTCAAAGTTATATTTTAATAACCTGTTGACTCAGAAACAGTTTGACCTACTCTCTTCACAGTTTACAAAACGAACACCCAGGCACTGTCCTAGTACCATTTTGCAACCAATACCCTTGCACATACTTTGATAGGTGAGCAGATAACTCCTGCAATCCTACACAGCTGGTTGATCATTTAACTGCAAGCAAATGCCCACCCACCACTTAAGCTGATCTGAACACGATGAAAATCACAGTGCCTTTCATAACTACTCATTTATGCTGTATTTTCTAGGGCATGAAAAACTCTTCAGGTTTTCTTCAAACTTTACAAAAGCCTTCCCCTTGTCACAACAGCCAACTGGCATTTTTCAAATAAGAGGTTTTTTTCCCTAATCAAAATTATAATGGCACTAAGTTTGATCTTATTGTGAAATACAGGCAAACTTGGCTATGAAGACATGTCATAGTTGGATGGATTTTTGCAGAACTGGGTTCATAGGTTACACCAGTAACTTTATTTCGAAACAAGAAAGTTTGGTGAGTAAATCTGCTAAGTAATGGTATCCGTGTCATTTCCCTAGAAAGTACTGGGGGGATTTTGCCTTTCCTGCGGGAGAGAGAACAAATTAACCTTTCCACAAACACCACAAACAGCACTGTTCACAAAGGACATGAGCAGTTCCTGGTACAATACACCAATATGACCTTTGTGGGGGCAGAGATATGGAACAGAAATAAGGTGTGACTTATTTATTATTAATTTACACTTAAGCTGTGATTTATGAGAAAGAACATAATTAAATACAGCTCATGAGCTAGACCTGGTGAAATCTAGAAGTCCCCAAAGAAAGCACACTGTGCTTTCTTTGTCCCAGAAAAAAGGGACTTTCTAAAACAACAGTACCTTCCTACACAACACTTCCTATCCTTGTGCATCAGACAACTTTACTAAATAGGGAAGGTATTTTACACAGTCCACATACAACCTACAGCTGAAATGTCTTCACTCAATGTAAAGCACAAAGCTCTCCTCCAGTACACCATAAACACTCTCTATAGCCCAAAAAAACAAATGAAAGAAAGAAAACACACGGTACTATTCTCACTCTTCTTGGAAATGGCTAAACCTCCTCTCCACTGAAGGCAAGAAATGTGGAAGACCTCATGACAAGAGTGTGAGAACTTTGCCCCATCTTCCACTAGGGATGCATGTCAGAGAGCATGTTCCTCCTGTGCATTCTCCAGTAACTTTACCCACTCACCTTGCAGCTGCTGAGGAAAACATAAAGAAGAAGTGTTGACTGCCTGCAGCAAGAGAGATGAACTGTCAGTGACCCACACAGTCAAGGAACAGGGCCAACCACCACTTATTCCACCTACCACCACCAGAGATTGTCAGATACAGATGAATTAGATTGAAACTTGCATAACTCCCTTTAAAATGATTTCTCAACTTTCCACAGCAGAAGTGGTGCTCTTTCCTATGGCTGATCCACCACTTGAAGCGGATGAGAGGGCATGAATTAAAGAAGAAAAGAAATCTTCCAGGTTGTGTGCTATGACAGGGAATAAAACATAAAGTCTGCTGTTACTTGGAAACTGGTTCTTTTTTTTTTTGATGGACAATCACATTAGTTTGTGAGAAGCAGAAACTTTGGCAGTGTATGCTTATGGCCCAATTTGACCAGTGGGTGAAGGTCTAACTTCTCAGCGCCCGTTACAATGAAACTGCCAGAAACCACCCTAGCAAACAGAAGTAAATGTATGTCCTAAAGAGAATGCAATTATTGTCTACAAGCATACCCAAAGAAACCAGCTGATCATTTCACTTTTTATTCAACAGCTATAACTGGATTAGAAAACCACGTGTAGTCCAAATTTTACCAAATATATGAGAAATATTTTTCTGCCTCTTGTAACAGAACTGCACATCTGGGAGCAGGTAAGAGCTGAAGCCAAAGGAAATGAGGAACACAGTAAGTAAACTAAGAAACCAGTTATCCAGAAAGAAAGTGCACTGAAGGATGAAGACTCTACCTCTCACTTACCCTGGTAAAGCTGAATGAACCTGGGATATAAGGCAGATGTGATAATGCCATCTGGCAACTCTCTCAAAAACAGTTTCAGTAGACTGGCTGCTGAGTACACATCAGCATCTTTAACGAGTTCCACCTCTTCCCCACGCTCGTACTGCAGACGCAGCTGCTCCACCATTTTCATGCTGCCATTCACCCTGAAGAGACCTTCCTGTGTCATACCTGAAATTATATATTGATTTAAGATTGAGCTGAACCACCACATCCCAGTGACACGATGAAACAGATATTCTAGTTGAGTAACATACATGTAGTAATATAAATGAGGGCAATTAATACATCACAATATTAAAAAAAAAATACTACTCACACCACAAGAAATCAACTGAGACAGCCACATTTTCCACTGGTATAATTCAACAGAAAAGGATCAGACAAAGGACTCTACAAAACACTACCGTTGTTTCATTTTTGCAAGTAGCCCATTACCTTGAGCAGGACTGTCATACTCACACATGTGACTACTTCCAGCTTCATGATCCAGGACAACAGGTTCTTACCCACGACCATCATGATGCAAAACCATCTGAATATGTGCTGAGTGCAGCAGTAACTCCATAGTGAGTTCTGCAACTTTATGGTAGTAGGAAATCTCAAAGAGCAAATAATGTATCGTGGACAGCACAAAGCCCAAAGTATTTCATGATGAAAAATAACACTATAGGCCAGACACCCCACACCCAGTAAAGGAGATGTACAAAAAAAGAGGCTTCAACAGAGGAAGCCAGACTAATCACACTAAATTGAACAGCACTTTCTAGGCATTTGTTAAGCTTCAAAATCTTCTGTGAAGACCCTAAAACTGACCTCTGTAAATTATTTTTTCTCTCAAACATTTCCACTGCAAAAATTCTGCCTTTCTGTGTCTATAGACCTGCTTGCTCTCCCTCAGAAGCATAACACTAAGAGGATCGGTATGTGTATTGTTTTCATCAGTTCAGACCAGACATCAAGGAACTGCAATCTGACAGAATGCTTCCACTCCAAGAAATCAATTCTGAGGCAGCAGAGTCTGTAGAGAAAAATAATCTCTTTCATTGGACCAGAAGACAAACTGCTCTAATAAGGGGAAAAATGGACAAGCATTCAAACATTTTACTTGACCAATATGAGATACTGCTGGCAGAGTTTGTGCTCCTGCATTCACAACAAAATGCATTCTCATGTGACATGCTGTGCTGCCATCTCGAGGGCAGAAAACACCTCATCGCAATAAAGATTTTCATTATTGCAGCACTTGTGAGTGAAGGCCACAGCTCCCAGACAGATCAAACTTCCTTCCCTCTCTCTCACTCATTTATGGAAACAAAGAGAGGCTAGAACATCCTGAAAACAGTAATTAGAAACTACTAGATATAGCACAGGGAAATTTGACTTCATCTATAAATTCGGAAATAGGCAGCTTAATGCAAACTTAGTTTAAGGATGTAGCTACCCAGCAGTTAGCCTGGGTGTCTGGGCCCTTGTTAAAAATGCCTTCACAGTTAACTTCACTATTAATTCACAAAACAAACCTTACACAGACACAGGATACCCATGTTAACAACTGTCTATATAAGAGGGTATCTCAGAGATCTTGCTTGCATTTTTCAGAAAAGAATGGCCTTTACCAGGGCCAAATAATCAACTTGGCATTCAGAAGCCCAGCTAATCTTGCTGCAGAGTAGGAAACTTGGCTTATTTAGTCCATATTTGGGAGACACTGTCATGTGGGATTCCAATCTTTTTATGGAATACAGAGCACAGCCCACAACTTGCAGTCAAGAGTGTCTGTCAGTTCTGGTTTTGATTAAACCCTAAACGATGGAAACCTTTTTCCATTCTTTCTCTTCCAATGGCCAAGCAGGCCACTTCAAGGCAGGCTGAAGTAGATAAAGCAAGATGCTGCTGTGTAAAGGTAGGATCATGTTTTAAATTGGCACTGTACCTTAATCCAAGGTAATTTTCAAGCCATGTTTGCATCTATGAGCTTCTGAGGATCTATCAAGATACAGTCATAGAATCTAAGCCTCTACAATTGGATTACCATTACTGAGTAGCTAAAAGAAAAACCTTAAGGTAAAACCAGATGCAGCTCCTTAGAAGATGGAATTACCACCACAAAATCTTTTCCATTGCTGATCAAATACCATACAAGACATCTGTGCACCAGTGGTGCTCTAGGTTTCTGAAATGACATGTATTTCAACAACAGGAACTAAAGTCTCATTAAATGAATGCAAAGAGAAGCTAAGAATTGAACACCTACTTCCTTGAGGGGATTAATAATAACTGGAATATATCTGAAAACCTGGAAGAACTTGTATTCCTTTTCAGTAATATTCTCTGATGAGATGTATGTGTATGCATGTGTGTGCCTGTGACTATCTCTATACGGAAAAAGTGTTAAAGACAAATGTTTTGCAACTGGAAGATGACACAAACCTTCACAAATGGAATACATTCCATTTATAAACTGAACAGCTTGTTTATGAGTATGCGGCTACCCAACACTGTCGTTCACCTTTATAAACATACTAAAAGGTAAAGTTCAGCATCAAGGCAAAAAAAAAAAAAAGAAACAAACCATATACAGTAATATTCTTCGCCTGTGGTTCATGCCACATAAAAACCCCACACTGCTCCCTTTGAAGAGTCTTACATAAAGAGTGCTACTATGGAGAAGTGACTCTGCCAAGCTTACCATGCTGGGTGAGGTACTCCACTATATTCCACACAATTATCGGGATTCCATTTCTGCTCAGTCCCTGCTGCTGGAGCTCCACAAGACTCACACCAAACACCTTTGGACAGGTCGTGTCCCTCTGCTTGTTCAGTGGAAGCACAGCCACCTTTCTCATATCCTCCTTCAATCTCACGGCCGATTTGCTTTGCTTAAAGGAGCAGAGGGGGAAAAAGCTGTGCATTAGTCACATTTGCTGCAGAAGGTTGTGTGGTCACAACACAAGCACATCTATCAAAACTGGCTTTTATGCTCCAGAATAAGGGTTTGGCTCCATTTGTTTTAATCCACAGGAAAAAAACTCTGTGAAGTAGGAAAGTAAAAATGAACAGAGAAAACACTAGAAGAGGAACAAGAATGTAGGTAAGGGAAAAAGACAGACTTTTGCGGACAAGCTTGTTACTAGAATAACAAGGAACTGTAAGCAGGAGACTGCTGTTGTTAATTCATGAAAATCATATGGATTACAAAAGCAACTGGACAAACATAAACAATCCCAATACACCACCAGTAGCTCAGCTTGTCTCCAGGATGCCTGCCAGGGCAGTCCTCTCTGGAGAAGGCTCACTACACTCTTCTTCCAAATACTGTTTCCTAGAATTCATTTTGGCCACTGTCAGGTGAGATGGATCCTTATGAAAGATTTTCTGTTATGTTCAGTATCTGCTAAGTCTGAAATTTAATTACTGAGGTTTTAAGGCTAGAAAGGGACTATGTAATCTAATCACACATAACAAAGGGGGTGGAAAACCCACTGCACAATAACACCTTAATCCCATAGGGTCTTCTGGAGGCACAACATCTCACAAGTTTTGAGTTGCAGTGACAGAGAAACCATGGGAGGATAGTAAATAAAACTTAGGGGAATAAAACAATATATTATTAATTTATAGGATTGATAAATAGAAATCCTAATCAGCCTACAGGATGCACATTTGGGAAGACAGTTCAAGGCACAGCAGCAGCATCACCCACCACAGTTGCAATCACACTGCAGGAACTGGGAGTCACTGCTACCACAGAGCTCAATCTCTTCGTTTAAGAAGCCAACCACTGGCATGGTGCTTAAAAAGAAACTTATTCCTACTGTGTTTCATCAATAAACTGGTAGTAGAAACTGTACACATGCAAAATACTGTATAGTAACACAAAAAAGTGCTCAGACTCTTGCCTAAGTCTCGACACTTCACTGTGTTGATGAATTTTATCACAGCATACATATTTTATTTTATTTTAAACAAGCCTTTAAAATCTCTTCACTTGAGACACGATATTTTTACTGCAGTCTGTAAGCAACATGAGCATCTGCTATGTTGCTATTAAGCATGACTGTCCTTTCAGATATAAAATTATCTGGCAGTTCACTCACTTGGCTGTGCTTTTCCCATTAAACAGTTATTTGAAGCATATGTGTGCTCTACAGTCCCAGGTCCCACTCAACACTCATGTGATATTTACAAGAGATGTCCCTTATATAAACATCACAAGTATGTTTTATTATTTGTGAAACAAAACCGCAATATTGCATTATTGTGACCATCTTATAAATATTTACAATGAACAGTAGGTGCGCCATTGTTTGAACTAAAATTTGACTAACATTAAAATACCACACCTCTTTTAAAAAGACATGTTCTCACCCAGGATTAAATGAATAATAAACAATATTTATTCCAGGCAGAGACATGACAAGGGACAAATCATGTAGACTAGGTTAAATTCAGAAGACAGCAAAAATCCTTTGAGCAGTTTCTGAGCAGCTGTGATGCTCAGGGAGCTTTTCCAATTAAGGCCTTCAATTAGCCTCACAGTCTTGCTCAGTTACAGGTTTCCAGCCTGTTTCAACATTTGAAAACCTGAGTCACCGAGTTGGATTTACTTGGGGAAACTCACTATTTAAATCTGCATGAGAACCGACAGACATTTGCCATGTCTACAGGAACAAGAGGAAATTTTTGAGCTTGTTTCAGGATCTGAAGAGGCTGCATTAACTAGGAACAAAAAATTATGTGGTTATCCAAAATACACATCTAACCAAAATCAAAATAAAGCCTCAAAACAGCTCTGAAACAAAGAGGTCAGTGTTCTGTTGCCTTATAGGTGGAAGATCTGACTTTACCCAGGGAAAACGTGTCCAAGTACTAATGCCACTGTTGCTGATTTCCAAGGCTGGGAAAGGAACTTCATCATCCCTGCACGATGCCGCCAAAAAGTGCCGCCCAGACACTTGGGAAAAAAAAAAAAAAAAGCTATTTATACGCCACAGGGACGCACTTTTACAGCTCATCCAACAACTTTAACGCGGGGAACGCGACAGCGCAGTTGCTCCCTGGGTTTAAAAAAAAAAAAAAAAAAAAAAAAAAAAGGGAAAAAAGGGAGTATAAAACAAAAAGAAAACCACGCCTGGATGGCGAGCGGGGAGAAGAAGAAAGGAAGAGAAAGAAGAGAGAAGGAGAGAACAGATGAGGAGCGCGCGGGACGAGGAGAAGGCGCCGGGCCCGGACCCGCCTCCCGTGCCCCGGCCCGGTGAGGGACCCCGGCGGAGGGCGGCAGGAGCAGGAGGCTGCCCCAGCCGCTCCCGGCCGCGCTCCGCCGGCAGCACCACCCCGCTCCGCTCCGCGCCCGTCCCGCCGCCAGCCCCTACTCACGCGTACGGCCAGCGCCCCGGCCCCCATGCCGGCTGCCGCTCCGCCCCGGCCGCCC
>JAOTQP010001652.1:16946470-16996065 GCA_026413545.1 Cichladusa arquata
AAAAAAACAAAAAAACCAAACAAACCAAAAACCCAAAAACCAAAAAAAACCAACAAGAACAACAAAAAAAAACCCCACCAAACAAACAAAACAAAAAACCCAAAAAATCCCCAAAACCCCAACCAACTACCAAACCCCTGAAAACCCCCACTGCAAAGCAACACCGTCCCCCACATCAAAATACTTGTTTCTAAAATCTCAGCACAACTGTATTCCAAAGACTTTCACTTGGTGTAGAAAGTGCCTCCTTCCCAGCCCTGTGCCAGCCAGAAATGTGGTTGCCATACTTTAGGAACAGCATCTTCTACTCGATCCTATTTTGGCGGGGCAAAGCTGAACTTAATTCCACTAATGTCATGAACTGTTGGTAAATTTTGGGTCAGGTAAGTAAAAACCAAGCAAAAAAACCACCACCACCACTACCACCAAAGATATGGGAAAAAAAAAAAACAACAAGACATGGGAAGATCAAAGTGCCAGAAACTGTAACAAGCCTACAGCAGAATATTAAGACTTCACTAGAAACCCTTTGAGAATAATGACAAGCTTTACAAGCAGATAAGAAATGTTTATTCCCTCTCCATCTCAGCCCCTACCTCAGGTTGTGAGTCAACCCTAGCAATTAAACTGTTAAAGAACAATAGTTGTAAAAGAAGAGAGAACACCATTTCTACCCTATCCCACAGTGAGCTACACTATCCTGAAAATAATGTGTGGTGAAACCTGCACACATTTTTAAAACCAGACAGAACCAAGCAGCAGCTGGCAGGACTGCAGCATGCTCAAAGCTGTGTAGGATCTCCATGGGACAAGATGAGTGTGGCAGCCTGTGCTGCTGTTCAGACACACATCTGGGAATATTAATGGGATGGTTACATTGTTCAAAAACCCTCAAAATTTTCAGTCTCTGTTTCCTGGCCTAGAAAACCAACATCATCCAGCCTCTGTGTCTGGCCATGCCTCTATGCCTAGTGCAGTGCAGGAGCCCTGATTTAGATGGATTGAGACCCCACTAGAACCTGGCTGTGTATGGGGCAATATTGTGTGAGCTCAGCTAACAGACAGAAATGAGGCAGCCTTAGCCAGAAGTGAAGATTTAGGCTTAAGTCAACTGAAGAGAGAATATGAACTCTTGAATTGGGCTTGACTTTGTGAAAGTGTTGCAACACAGCCCCCTGTGTTTGGGATGCTGCTATTTGTAGAGTTCCAGTCACTCCAGGCAACTGTCAGGAAGCAGGGAAGAATTTCCAGCATTTTGCAGGGAGATGAATGAGATAAGAGTAATAAAAACGGGAGGACAATAAATGGGGGGTTTTTTTGCTGTTATATTTTGGTAAAGGAAATCTCTCCGATATTATGCATCAGAAAAATTTCATCTTTCAGTGACCAGCTACACATGACAGCCCAGGCCTTCTTTCTTTTTTTTTTTTTTTTTCCCCTTTAGTGTTTTCATCATTTTTTATGTTTATGATAATAATGCAGCCTGTTTCAGGAAGAGCTGGCAGCTGTGCCCACTGCTGCCTGCCCAGGGCATGGCTGGCAGCAAAAGCAACACAAGGCAGTAGGATCCAGCTGCTCAGAGCAGCCAAAAATTTTTGCACTTTTTTTTCTCGGTGCCTCTCTGCACTACAGATGTAATAGCAATTTTCCAATGAGGGAAATATATCCACAAGACCTAGACCTTTGCCATGACTGTTGCAAGTTAACTTGGTGGCCTCAAAGATGAAGTACCAGCTGTCAAATTACAGTCAGAGTCATTCACCCCCTTTAAAGTGTAACTGGGAGGAAGAAGTACCTTGCATATGTCTCCCAGCTCAAAATATTGTGAAGTCCTACCCACAGTGGACCTTGGCTATGAGCATTGATTCTTTAGACAGAAAACTTTGTTTTTATTGGCTTTGAACGTTGGAAAAGGTGCAATATGAGTAGAAGTTGCCTCTGAAGAGCCAAGACAGGTAACTGAAATCATGCCCCTTACCCTTATTGCAGGGTAAAATGAAGCATCATCAATAGGAGAGAAATGCGTAGGCTGGGACTAAATAAAACTTCTCTGCATTTGGTGTTTTGTTGCCTTGACAATACATGTCTGTATAAATAACAGAAAAAAAAAAAAAATCTCTTGAGTACCAGACTGGATGGAGCCACATCTGATGCTGGGAAAGGATCCTGTCCATTAATTTGTATGAGCAGAGAAAACTACATGACAGGATTTGGGCATTGGAGACAAACCACTCAAGAGAGAATTTGCACTTAGGCTTCATGGTGGAAACATAAAACACTTGCATTAAATCTGACCCTGCTTTAGGAATTTCTGCTCCATGAAGAGTTTGTCATTCCCCACAAGGAGGGCAAAAGTCAGCCTGCACAGTAAAGCTCTGAGGCCATATTGTGGCCACCCAGCTGCCTGCAGAGGATAAGAAGGAAGATTTTGTGTCAGCTGTTATTGCCCTACAAGTTGGTTTCAATTATATTTTTAATTTATTAGGCCCTAACCAAGTGTGTAAAATAATCACTTTGACATTGACTGGCATTTTACATGTTGATTTACTGCAAAAGTCAGCATCCCAGCTGAAGCTAATTCAAATGGCCTTCAGAAAGCAACCTGTAACAAAACCACTAATTATGTGTTCTGGTTGGAAACTCTGCATCGTGGAGCCAAGAAAAATTCAGTCACTCCACATTCTGTGAATCTTATTTTTTCCAAGTTTTACAGGGCCACTTCACTGCCTGGAAAGCTAGTGCCAAGGAGAGATCTAGAGCTCAGGAGAATCTCAGCAGGAAAAAAAAAAAAGGTTTTCATCAGAAGAATTTTTTTTTTCAGTAACATATTAGCACACACCATTTTGGCTGAAAATCTAGTATTTCAAATTTGAAATTGCCCCACCATACCTCATGGACATTCCAAGTAGATGATCCCTGTTCATATCCTTTTCTTTAGCTCCAACTCCAGGATCTGTTTTGGCTGAAGCATGATAGTGAGCCCTGATGAAAATCCTAGGATCTGTGATGTGGTGTGTTTCCAGCTGAATCGAAGAAATATCAGTTGTGCTGTTTGAGGTATGGCCATAAGCTCACTGTGTTCAGTCCTGCTTCATGAAGGGTTAATCTGAATGAAGACAAGTGCAGAAAAGAACCAGTAGGATCGAACAGAGAGGAGAAAATTCAGTTTGATATTGGAAAATGAAGACTGGAAACAAATGTGATTGCTTACTGCTACAGTATAATAAACTCCAGAGGGAGGAGAGAATTGTAATTTATGGAAAAACATTAGCAAAAAGTCAAACTAGCCTATGCGGCTTGTGAATAACTTTAGGGTGGAAATAAAAATTTATTTAAAACCTAGCCAAGTTCTAGAGTAGCCTTTTGTATGGAGGAATAAAGGCCAGAAACCTAAACAGGCTGAAGGTGGATTATATGATGGGAGTGTTGCTGCAGTAGCAAGCAGTTCCTGGAACCCCAGTGGACTTTTTCCTGCCTGTGATTCAAGGGGAGGCCTTGATAGGGAAGACACATGATAGGCAAATTTGGGTCACACTGTTTTACAGGAACTCAGTTTCCAAATTTTGAGTTTGGGACTTTCCCTTTTCCAGCAAAAGAAGACTTACTCATGGGAAGCAGACACACTCCACAGACATGCTCATTTACTAAAGAAGATGTTTCCCACTGAGAAATCATTCATCTGGAAATTTTCAAGTAGCCCCTGCACGAACATCTGCTTGGATGTAAACCCCTTGGGCCATGGCCTCCTCTCCTTGTTTCTTCAGTGTCAGACACCCTTGGCAAGACAGATAAATAAAGAATGGCCAGGCGAGGGAAGCAGAGAGTCCATCCAGCTTTGCCATCTCCCCTTTCCATGGGCTGTCTGTGAGAGGAGAGGGCAGGGAGTGACCTTGGTTAACTCAGCCAGCAGCTGGGTTGGAGCAAGGAATGCTGCAAAGATGTTCATCATACGATGAACCTGACCATAGAAAACTCAAACATGACTTTGCAATGCATAAGCTTTTAATGAAATAAAGCTGAATGAAAGGGCAAAATAATAAATAATAATGAACTATTGCTTTCAATAAACCAGCCAAGTGTTGTGTCAGATGAAACAGGAGGCATCTCAGGAGCCCAGGCCACACTGAAAATCATGTAATTATTTGAAAAAATAATTATATTCCAAGAGGAGAAAAAGTGGGATTGAAAAGCTTGGGCTTTTTTTCAATTATTCTATTACAAAATTGTTCTATTTAAGAAGAATTCAAGAATTATCCATTGCAGCTGAGCCCTTCTGTCCTACCTGCCTGTTCTCTCATCCTGTGAGTCACAGAACTCTGTATATCTTATGCACGTGGGAGAACAAATTTTCTTCCTGGAGATGAATCCTTTGTTAGGTCTTCCTCATTTTTGCCACCTACAAGTCTTTTGGGAAATGCTGTTCAACAAGCTTGAGTTAGCAGGGAATTCAGCTCAGCTCTTTCACAAAGCTTTTAAAGAGCTTGATTATCAGCAGGATGTTCACAGGGTTCTCAGCCACATTCATTTCATTATCTCACACTGCCTGGAGTTCTGAATACAGTGCATAATTTTGGTTTGTACCCCAGCTCCTTTGCAATGTCAGCTAGCCAAAGAAATAAAAGAATCATGCCCACATGCATAGACACACACACACAGTGTTCTTCCTGTTGCAAAAAGAAAGGATTCTCCATGCCTGGGAGTTTCTGTGGAGAAGCAGCAGAGACAACAGCTTTCCTCGAGCATGTCCTTGCTTGTCACAGCATGGCCAAACAAAAAAGAACTGCACAGGTCTCACTCAGACATGATTGATTGCTCTGATTTACCCTTGTGGGTTTTGTTGGGTTTTAGTTTTTTTGTTTGTTTGGGTTTTGTTTTATGGTTTTGTTTTTTTTCCCACAGCCTTCTTTTTCTGCTGTAACTGCCAGCTGACCAAAACTGATTTAGTTTTTTTGCTGGCTCAGAGGCTGTAAGGTCATTTTTACTGTATTGCTCCCACACAGTGCTTAATGATTTGGAGTCACAGCACCCTTGCCTATAAAAGGGAACATAAAGCAGTGGGAATCACTGCCACTTGCTGGGCCTGTCCTGAGTGGAAACAGGATAGTCTCCATTAACAGACAATTGTGTTTACATTTCCCAGCCCATAGGGGTATTCAGGGTCATATAGGCACCAGACAAGGTCAATGAAAGCAGCGTAGTTTGGAGTAAATGAAACAAGTATAAAGCCCAGTTTGCCTGAGCAGTTATATTGACCATGACAGGAATGCAGCACAATTCCCTTTCCCAGTGAGGTATAGATGGATCCTGCAGTGCCTTTCTGGCAAGGCCTCCATAAGCTTCTTTTGCAATTTTTTACTCCGAGAAGTATGAATTCAAATACCCTGTGGGTATATGCATATAACACAACATATAACGCAGCAGTTCTGGCACTGGGAGTGCTAAATCAGCAGTGAAAAGCCAACACAGCATACAGAAGTGCCTAACAGCACAGGATCACAGCACTGATGTGCACTGCTCACTCCTGTGTGAGGATTTCACTGTGCGCTCACCCTCTTGGGATCTGTCTTCATGAATCCCCTTAGAGTAGGGTCAGGATTCAGAAGAGGAGAAAGGAGCAAGGTGAATTTCATGGCCCTGTCCTCCTGTGAGTACTTGCTAATAATTGCTTTCATTTCAGAACACAGCACATGATGGCACATCTCATCTATCCAGCCTCATGGGTTTGCCCAATCCATAGTCTATTCTCTCCCTACAAACAACTTCTTCCTTTCCCACTGTTCGACATGGTGTGCAAAAAAAGGTCACTGTCAGCACAGGAGTCTCAGAGAAAATTTACAGATCCCTGCCAATAGACTGAAGGTATTTTCACCTGTCAGGAGTACAAAGTAGAGGTTTGGAGTTTGCCTTGGTGCACCTAAGCTGATCTTTACTGTCAATCGCTTTTTACAGAGATTAGCAATGGACAGAAGTGGGCACCCATCAGGAACTGAAAGCAAACCCTCTCCTGAGGAGAGCAGCACCAGGGCTCTGCCTGCCAGCTCAGGGCCACAGGGAGGAAATCCCCTTTAACAAGCCACCCTGATTCATGAGCAGCCAAATTAATGACACAAAGGCTAACAGGTCCCAGGGTAATTCCAATTAAATGCATTTGTATTTAAGGACCTCACAAGACAAGAGCAGAGGGACTGGAGAAAGGTACTGAGCTGAAAAATAGGCTCTGTATGCTGGTGGGGAGTAAAGGGAGGTGCAACATGGGGAAGCAGGGAAAGTGAGGTCTTGCCAAGCCCAGGTGCTGCTCAATGACAAAATCTCCTGTTGCCTACAGTGAACTTCCACGTCCTTCAGCAATGCTGAAATACTTCACAAGCACTTGTCAGTGGTTTAGACATGTTGAGTCATAGGTTAACCAGTTAATTGAGGAGTACAAGTAGGATCCCTGACCTTCCCAAGGACTAAGGTGCTTGTTCACGCTGTCACTGCTGCCACATCAGACTGCTGCTACAGTTAAGCCAATAAAAACACCTCAGTTTTTCAGTCAGCTTCATAATTCATATTCTTGAGTGTCTTGTAAGCACCTGAATTTTCTTCTCCTGTTTCATAGTAGATATGAAGCTGCCTAATCTTGAAATCCAGACAGAACTGATATGTTCTTCAACTGCTTGATGATTTTGCTTCAATTTGCTTTTTCTTTTTTATTTTTTGGTTTAGCAGATCTTCAAACTGCTGTGACTTACTGACTTTCTTGTGGCATAAATTTATACAACATCCCCAAATTCTGCAGCTAAAGAACACTGTTTAATCTGCATCACTCAGAACTGAGGAGGAGCTTTAAAGAGGGCTGTCTGTATGGCTTTAACTTGACCCCAAATGCAGATGCATCATTATACAGTCCTTAATGACACAATTACACAGTATTTTTGTTCAGAGAGCCCCTCAGTAATTTACCACATGAGGAGTGTTTTCATCTTGTGTGTCTCATCCTGAGCCTTGTGCTGGACGATAAAGCTGGCATATTTCCTGCAGAAGATTCAGTCAGAGGAGCAAAAGGGACCAACCCCTCTGTTCACCCCAGCCCTTGCCCTAACCACAATCATTGCTGAATCCACTCATTTGTTTCTGCCAGGGTCTAGGGAGCCTGAGAGACATTAGGTTTCTATGGTTGTTGGCTGAGGAAGGAAAAGAGGTAATTTTCATGTAGGATTGATGTGCCTGTAGGCTCACACCAGTATCTCCCCCTTAAAGTCCATGTCCATACCCCAGGTGTCCTTGGCTCTGCAGTACTGGAAACAAGTGCTTTTTTCCTGGTACTCATTCCCATGTTGATACTGGCCACTTATAATTATTCTGTTTCCTTGCCTATGACTATTTTTTTTTTTAAATCTTTCAGTTCCCTGGGGCAGACCCGTGGCTCTGTGAATGCTGGAGAGCAACTAGCAGCAGCATGAGAAATTTAATTCCTCTTTAAAAAAAATTAGATTTCTAAGTGAGACATCCTGTCCTGGAACAACAGAAAAAAAAAAAAATCAGCAGCCAAATAGAGGAACAAGAAAAGTCTGTTCTTTTTAGCAAGAGGATAAAGCTAGAGTGCCTAATAAGGTGGTCCCTTTCCAAAATCAGGGGTGGGGCTGGATCATCCAGGGACCTTCAAAACACTCTCTTTGGGATAAAACTCCCTTTTTGTGGACTCAAAAAGGGATTATGACTCTCTAGAGCCAAAAGGCCCAAAGGCTCATGGTATCCTGGAAGGGGAAAATAAAATAGATTGCATAATATGCAGATTACCATTAATCTGACCTGTGTAAAGGACAGGGATCTTGTCATCCCCCAAAGTTCAGGCAGCTATTCAGACTGTGCACTGTTATAGTATCCTATTTAAATATGTAGATTGCATGGTTAATAAAATGCACAAGGGCTGTATCAGCTCATGATTATAGTTTGGGTTAGATGAAGAGATTAAATGCTCAAAGAGATCTATGTCTACTTCTCTGGCTTAGTATCCAGGGGCATCCACTGCTTGTACCTTGGGGATGGGAGAAAGGGAATGTTGTAAAGGCTGTGCAGAGAGGTAGACACAGTGGGTTGGCAGGGAGGGTGGGAAAGTGATACTGGCCCCCAAATTGGCTTAGGGTCTAACAAAGGCAGGTGGAGAGGACTTGGCAAAGTGCTGGAAGGAAGAATATTGCTGATATTTGTTACCAAAACAGATGGGATGCTCTGGTGACACACATCTGAAGAGAGGGCCCCAATAGCTTTGAAACAGTTCTGCAGAGCACTGCAGATGAGAGACTGGCCATGTACACTCCCAGCAGATTGCCTGCATTGAGAACATGATGGATACACTGCCTCTCTAGCATCACTGCTGACAGGAGATAAGGAGAAAACCTCTTTAGGTGCTCTTTTCCCATTTTACTAGTTACTTCTGCTATTACAATGCAGATCTTTTGTCCTGCTATCCTGGAGGCAGTAGATGGTGCTATTGTTAATGCATATGTTAATCAAGTAAAAGTATCCCTAGATGAACAATGTTAAATGCTTGTGTTTTCCTCATACTCATCATCTCAAGGAACCCCAAGGCACTTGCTAAAATTTAAAATCTGCCTTATTACATCGGTTCATGTTCAGCCACTCTTGTGTGAGCCCACAGAGCCCTGCTCCAGAGAGAAGACAGAAGATAGCAGACTGATGGTAAGTGTTTCTCCAAGTCCCACTGAGGTTTGAAGGATAATTTCAGGAAGAAGGATGCAAACAAGCTAGGCTGGAACCTGGCAGGGCTGCTATAAATTAAACTCAGTTTTACAAGAGAGACTTTAACAACTTGAGGTCAGGTTGTCATCTCCATTATCTCTTGGGAAGAGCTGTTCTCAAAAGCCAGCACTGATTACTCTGTTGGCACATGGTAGCTACTTTGCTGCTTCTCAGAATGGGGACTTGTGATCTTGTTCCCATTACAATAATTGACTGTTATTAGTCTCAAAGAAGCAGCTTAGGCAAAAGCCATGGTTCCCAGGGGGAAAGAGATGGTGCAAAGATACAGCTCTTGCCAGAAACAATTTACAAATGCAACTGCTCCACCCTGAGAAATTAAATTACATCAGCAGTCACAAAGCTGACAACACTGATTTCTCACTCCAGACCAGTCATATTTCCAGGAACAAACTAAACTCCTTTTGCACCCTGCACAAAGTTGTCATTACAGTCACAATTCATGCATCCTAACAGAGATGGCCAAGATACACAGCAAAGTGTCTCAAAGGATGCTGAACTCAACAAGACACTCAGCAGTGTGCTTTGTGTTACCAGGCTTTGTGGAAACCATCTGAGGGCTCATAAAACTAACAGTCAGATTTCTATAGCTGAAAGTGTCAGTGCTCATAGGAAAGACAGCTCCTTATCTGTGAAAAAAAGGTGCTCAGACCCAAGATGAGTTTAAGTTTTTCTTCATGTCCTAAAGTCTTCTGTGTTTTAAAATTAATGTTTCAGGCTGTATACGGCCCTTTTCCAAATGCATCCAAACACATATCCAGCTCTGCAAAATATATGGCAAGCATGAGAACATCAGTCTGGTCCACTCCTGGTCCACCCCTGGTCCACCTTAAAATCTCCAGTATTTTCTATAATTTTCCTTTGTCAGCAGCAGTTCTTTAGATTGATTTTTGAATGTGTACAATTCTTAATTCTGTAGATGTCTCAGAGAACATTTAAATGGCCGCAGATTGTGTTTGAAGCCTTCCACTGATGGAAATTAAAAGGCCCTTATCCCAAAGCTTTTAAATGCCTGCTTAACTTTGGGCACAGAAGCAATGCTATTCAGCAAAGGGATAATTCATGTGTTTTGCTGTAATTCTGCACAATAAATGGATGACAATACAAATTGCTCAAGTGACATTCATGAGATTACATGTTTTCTTAAAAAAATAAACCTACAAGAGGAATATTACTTGGCAACACGTTTAGGAAGGGAAAAAGGACCTGGTGCAAAGAACACACAACCCTGAGGAACAGAATGTATTTTGTTTCACTCTTTACAGGTTAGACCACTCTTAAATAATCCAAGACCCTGAGACCTGGAAAACTGGAGCAAGGAAGACTTAGCTGTGATGGAATAGGATGAAGTTAGGGGATATTTAAACAAAGTGGACATAGGTTCATTCCACTGGCTCTGGTGGGATGCACCCACAAGTGCTGAATGCATGGCAGGTAGTATGACAGTGGGGCCACTCTTGGTGATATTTGGAAGGTTGTGTTCCTTGGAGGAGGTTCCTGAGGATGGGAAGAAAGAAAAGATGATTTCTGTCTTTGAGAAGGGCAAGAAAGGGGATCTGGGGAAGTAAAGGCTGGTATCCCTCACTTTGACCCCTGGAAAAGAGATGAAGAAATTTCTAAATACATAAAGGACAATATAATGGAGTAGTCAGTGAGGATTTCTGAAGGGACAAGCATCCCTGACCAACCCAATAATGACTGGTGAGGGGAGAACAGAGCATGTCATTTTTTTGTTCCAAGGCTTTAAGTTGTGTTTCCCACAACACCCTCAGAGACAAGCTGGAGAAGTGCAAACTAGGCACTCAATTGAAATTGGTCTGAACTGCCAGGCTCAGAGTCATGATGACAAAATCCAGTTGTGGCATGAAGCCCAGCTGGAGGCCATTCACTGGTGGTGCACCTCAGAGAGGGTGCTGAGGTCACTGCTGTTAAACATTTTCATTAATGATTTTGATGACAGGGTGGGTGGAGTCTACCCTCAGCAAGTTTGCTGATGACAAAACTGAGAGGAATGGCTGATACTCAGGGCAGTTGTGCTGCCATCCAGGAGGACCTCAACAGGCAGGAGAAATGGGCTGACCAAAACCTCACGCAGCTCAACAAGGCACACTGCAGACTCTTCCTGCATCTGGGGAGAAAGTGCCCTACACATCAGTACCTGGTGAGGGCCAAGTGTTTGTAAAGCAGCTGCACAGCAAAGGACATGGGGATCCTGGT
Source organism: Cichladusa arquata (assembly GCA_026413545.1). Taxonomy (NCBI): domain Eukaryota; kingdom Metazoa; phylum Chordata; class Aves; order Passeriformes; family Muscicapidae; genus Cichladusa; species Cichladusa arquata. The sequence goes on from JAOTQP010001652.1 coordinate 16,957,451, forward strand.
GAGCACCAAGCTGACCATAAATTATCATCATGCCATTGCAACAAGGAAGCCCACCCAGTTCTTCAAGAGAAATTACAAGGAGCATTGCCAGCAGGATGTGATGCTTCCTCTAGCTCTGCTGAGACATATATGGAGTGCTGAGTCCAGCACTGGGCTCCCCATACAAGGAACATACGGATTTACTGGAGTGAAAGCAGGGGATGGGCCAGAAGATGATGAAGGGAATGGACTGTCTGTCATACAAGGAGAAACTGCGAGCTAGGACTGTACAACCTCTAAAAGAGAGAGCTGAAGGAAGAGCTCATCAATGTGCAAAAATATCTGATATAGGGGGAAGGGATAGAGAAGATGGAGCCCAACTCCTCTCAGTGCTATCCAGTGACTGGACAAGAGGCAATGGGCACAAATGGAAGTACATGAAATCCCATTCAACCATAAAATGAGACATATTTTTTTTCTCCTTCTTGTGAGAGGGGTCAAATACTGGCACAGGTTCCCCAGAGAGGTTGTGACCTCTCCATCATTGCTGGTACTCAAAACCCAACTGGACATGGCCTTGAGAAACCTGCTCTGACTCTGCTCTGAGCCTGGGTGTTGTTCTCAACAGATAGTCAAGCAGCAGCTGCCACAGATCCCATGCTAAATTCAAATTTATATTAAGATTTTTCATCTTATTTTTCCTGGTGAGTAAAATAAAAGTTTTAAAGTATAACAATGTAGCTGCCTTATTCAAGTCAACCATGAAATAATGATCATTACAATATACTCAAGCTGAAGGCACTAACAGCCCATTATCCTACAAGTGGTTGTTTTTGCAGATCTAACCTTTTAGTCTTCACTCTGTCTTTTCCAGTGCTACTGTGCTGACATTAGAATGTAAATGGAGAGTATTGGTTCACGTCTAAATAAAAGATACAACCTAATACAATGGAGTTACACCTGCTTTCTCTTTTTAACTTCTGCCTGCAAGGTTACAGGAACACTAAAATACTTGCTCTCCTGCAAAAGTCCTTTCTGTCACCAACTGCACTAGGTAAGGCCTGCTCCATAGCTTCCTCTTTTGTCAGAAAAACACCAAATGCATTTTAAACTTGCAGCAAATGCCAGTGAGACTCCTGGAACACTTATGGTTCCTGTAGTGCAGGTTGAGTCACATTAACACCAAGATGCTGGGAAGCCTGAAACACTCTTAGAAATATTGACTCTTGATGAAACAAAGACTGAGTTATCCAGGTCTGACTAATTGTCAGTCTTCTGCAGACTGGGGAGATTCACTGATCTCCTTCACCATCCAAGTGTTTAAATGATCAAGCTTTCCTTATTCTTATATGTGTAACCCAAAATTGCACAAAAGAAAAAAAAAAAAAAAAAAAAAAAAAGGAAGGTTGCTGTGAAAAAGAACAGGGTATTAGTATTTGACAGACTTTAATGACTACCATCAAATTCTTTTCAGCCATATTCCAGTCATGACAGTTCAATCCAAACCTTAATTCTAATATCTTCCTGGTTTAGTGGTAGACTTGGAAGTACGAAGTTTACAGTTGGACTCTATGATCTTAAGGATCATTTTCAGCCAAAATGACTCCATGATCTCTAGTACAGTAAGTGTACACATACAATATTATTGTCAGTGCTAAAGTTTGCAGCACCAGAAGCACCAAACTAGTATCTGGGCAAGCCCTGCATTGGCAACAAGTTACCTCAATCAATATTTTCTTCTCCAAGAATCCAACCCAGGAACTTCTACAGGCCAAAGGAAAACAAGAAATGTTGGGAACACAGATGGAAAAGCCAGTCACTAGGGAACCATATGAACATCAGGAGCTAACACAGGAGTTGTCCACCACTACTTGTTGCAGATTTTGCTCATGATTTTGCTATACTACATTCACAGAAACCAGATGCTGCTAACAGCAGCTCTCATTCCTACCTTAAGGAAATGACCATTCTCCATGACAAGGAGGAGACTTCATCTGGTACCAGCAACATTAGTGTCTTGTTTGGAACCTCAAGCAGTGTTGAGATCAAGTCAGTATAATCGGTTTTCTCAGGCCCTGGAGCTTACAGGCCAAAATCTGAGTTGCTGTTTTAAGCTACCTTTCACTTTAGAAGGTATTTACTGTTGTGAACATTGTCCTCTTTTTCCACTTAGTTCAAAAGAGAGGTGAAAATTTGAAAAAATTTCTGCCAGGTTTAGTTTGCCTTTTTTTTTTTTTTTTCCTTCTGCATTCCTAGTGATAGAAACAAACCAGAACAAAAGAAAGAGCTGGGCTGAGCCCCACTCAGCACAAACATGCTCATTAACCAAACACATTGTAGCCTGACTCTGCTGACAAAACAGATCAGAAGCTGAATCACAGCTGAGTAGGGCTAGATAGAGCCTGAATTTGATGTAGCAGACATTTGTGGAGTCAGTCCAGCAACATAAAACCAGTTTTCTAACTCTGCATGTCAGGAGTTAAGAGTCTGAGAGGAGCAACCTGCCAGGTATTAAATGAGAATAGTACTGAGGTTCACAATAGGAAACCAACAAAACTTCTGATCAGTACAAAAATATCATCAATGGGGGTTTTCCCCCCTTGTTGATTTGTCTTAGAAAGTCTTTTACCTAATTTTCAGCTGATCATTTCAATAGAAAGAAGGGTAGGACTAAAGTTTCCTCCAGTAAATGAAGGACAGTTTTGAGAAGCGTTACAGAGCCCACGTCACCCTTTCACAGAATACAGAAAATGATTTGACAGTATTTGAAGTGTTCAAAGTGACTTTGCTGTTACATACAGTTTTTTATCACAACCTCATTGCAAGTTTCTGAATCACTTCGCTAGTTGTAAAAAATCCTAGAGGCATAAAAATCAGAAAACAGAGGTAAATAGTTTCTATGTGTTGCGATGAAGATGATGGCATTTCTGGTGATGTTTCAAATATTTCAGCTAGGCAGTACTGACGCAAAGTAACTAAATGGAAAACAAAACAGGAATAGCTCAGATTATTACTTTATATACCCATTGGACACACTTTCCACTGAACCATGAAGTTAATCTCTTCTTATCAATGCTGATTTATTACCACTTTTGCCTGCAAGAGTATATGTATAAAACATTAAATCACAGTAATATTTACCCTTTCAACAGCCGAACCAAGGGCTAAAATACCAGGTTTGGATATAATACCAGCTGCTCTCAGGTATTGATGCTATGTGAACAAAAAGAGAACGAGTGGGGAGTGAGCAGAACCTCTGTAACCTTGGAGGGCTTTTGCATCAATCACTTCACAATTTTAAATGCCAAATGTTTAAAAATCAGCAATGAAGCTGTGCACTCCCAGCCTACTGCAGCCAGTGTCTCTGTGGCACAGCAGGTAGGAAGAAGCTCAGCATAAAAGCACTTTGAATGTGCATGTAGAAAGTGACAGTGTTTAATGAAGTTAAAACGTTGCCTCAAAATGCTGCTGGAAGAGCACAGCCTTTGTTTCCAGGATTGAAGGGACTATTGAAGCACCACAAGATTGCACCTGTAGAAAATTTTAGCAGTTCTTGATATCTTTTTTGTGTAACTCATTTACCCATGGCTAGGAAGAAGAGTTCTTAAACATCTGGTAGCTGTTCAGCATTTTCCTGGACTGACTGGTTTGGTAGCATTTGCATTCTGCAGTCAAATCATACTTCTTCCAGTAAGAAACCCACCAAACTCTGTCTACTTGGTTTGTGTAAGAGATTCAGTTGCTAACACATATGTTCTAGTTCAAATAGAAGTAACCAGACTTTTAAGTCCTGTAAACCTTGACATTAGAGCTCAATATGTCTTTAGATCCTTCTTGGACCAGATCTAAAAACCCATGGAAAGATTTAGGAAAATCATGTTGATAGTAAAACAACGTAAGCCATGAGGAAGGAGTAAAGAGATAATGGTGATAATGAGAGAAGGTCTGAGCTCTATTTATACTATTTAACTCTATTGAGTTAAAATCGTAAGAGACTTTTAATTTGGCTCTGGGTTTCTCTATCACAGTAAAACATTTTGTCTGGTTTCAAAGACACTTCAGATACAATAGTGGGCAGGCAGTGCTGGTAGATGGCTCTTGTGCTGTTACAGGACATCTGTCACACATATACCTGGACTGTTTCTCACTGCTGTTTCTTTAAAGATGACAGACATGTTCTCATTCAGAAAGGCTGTCTATTTATGTCCCCTTAACACAGCTTCCTTCACTGCTCTTTAGAAGCTTTATCCAAACAGGAGGGAGGCCAGTGTAATCTGAAGGACGCTTTGAAATTAATTGATTTAAATTATTAATTCAGGCATGTCTGCTAGGGAAGGCACATGGCTAATCCATGAGTATTGTCCCCAGTTACCTTAGCCATGCAGTTTTTAGCTGAGGACACGCACACACTTTGCCAGAAACAATGCACTCAAAGTAGCATCTATATACCTGATGGTTTATATACATGTTCTAAGAAATTAACAGTAAGAGAGAAAATCTGCTGGGGTCTGCCAGCTGCTGTCCAGGAGATTGCAGTGAAGGAGGAGGATGGAGTGAACAGCAGATAGCCTTCTTGAGTCAACACTGTCCCAGCAGAAAGAGGTGATGTGTGCTTGACATATTTAAAGACAAGAGTGCCACAACATGCCCAGTCACCAGAGTAACCCCTCGTTTTTCAGTCAGGGGTGTTGCCCCACTCTGAGCTTCATGCTGGGTGTAGAGCTGTCTGAGGGGTCCTCAGGGACCACAGTGATGGCTTTTTGCTCCAGGACTCAAATGTTGTTGAGGGTAGCCTGCTGCTGGTGGAATGTGTTACCCAGATGAGGTGTTGCTGCCCACCAGCCCAGCCTGCAAACACAGCAGGACAGACACCTGAAGATTGTCCCTGTAGGATGCCCTTTACAAGGTATCCTGCTTTTTAGCTGGGCCTCAGAGTTGGCATAAACTTATTTCTGATGGGGTTTTTTCTGCTGGGAATTTAGAGGGGAAGACGACATGCTCCTCAAGGGAAAAAAAGTCATCTGAAATCAGTGGAAGTCTTGCCAGTAACTTCAAAAAGGCCAGGGTTTTGCAGTGACCTAAGGGTATAAATATAAATACTGAGCAAAATGTTTGGGTCACCCCTCTTGTATCCATTTGAAGGCCCTAGCCACCAGAAAGAATAACATTGCAAATTAATCTAAATGTGGTTGTCTAAGATCTCTGTTTCAGCATAGTGAAATGCTGCCTGGTGAAAATGACGGGCTTGCTGCTACTTATGCGCTCCTTAAAATTCCTACTTCCACAGTACAGTTTCACTTCAAGACATTTATTCTTTATAAAGATTTGGCAAATAGGAACAAAACTAGGTATGAAAGCACTGGGATAACTTCATTAATTCCCTGCAGGGTATGGTGCAGAGGAGACCCTCACATCTTATGCTTTAAATCCAACACTGAAAAGACATTCTCAGTTTGTCCTTTAAAAAAATAATAAAAAAGTTAATCCACAATGACTTATCAAGACTCACTGGACTTGCTCTTGTTCTTGTCCTATATCCCTGAATCTGGGCACATCTGAAAAGGTAAAGATATGCTATTAGAGCCTTAAACTAGCATACGTTCACTCATCTAATTATTTCAACATGTAACGTAAGGTGCAGTTAACAGCAGATTTATTAAGAATTGAAGATACTGCTTAGACCTAAGGCAGCAGTGCACTTTTTCCTTGTCATTGAAAGAAACTGCAAAAAATGGACACTGATGATCAAGTAATGCCAGTGCAGAGTGGCAGTATGGTTCAGCCATGAAATACTCTTCCACATATGACAGATGACAGCCACTTCCCCTGCAACAAGATGAAGACCTGCTGTAAAAGACAGGAAGCTTTAGAAATCAGAAGACAGAAACTAGGAGATACTGAAAGAGCTGCCAAAGAAATGCTTGACCTTGGAACAAGGATGACTTCCCCTGATGAGGAGCTCTCTTGCTTCCACATGCACAGCCCTCTAATTGCTTAAACATCCTGAGCACTCATTCCCCCAGGGCTTAGAGCTGCCAATAGAGCCCATTACTCCCTGTATCTCAAGTCGGGTGTAAAAAAACACCCAGCAGACAAAACTGGAGCTTTAGCATCTCCTGGTCATGTTGTATTCACAGAGACAAAAGACACACTGATGTAAACAGTGTTTGCCCCATTCCTCCACCTTTTTCAAGTGGCTATACAGGCAATGCCAGCTCTGCCTCCACAACTGGGCTGTTTCTTTCAGTCTGGGCTGACTCTTCCAGTCCAGATGCCTCAAGCTGTTATTAGCTGTTATGCTATTGATCATCATTATCTCTCAGACACATCTTCAGAGAGAGGCTTGTATTTGCAGATGCTCTCTGCCTCCCAAACCATCTTTGCTTGAACAGACCCATGAAATCTGAAATGTCAAAGGCCCATTGCCATAGACTTTCACTGCAATTAACCCCCTGATGACACGTGGCAAAGGGAAGGAGCTGCCCTCAAAGCACTGCTGGAGATGTAATTTGCTCACCATGGACCGCCAGCTGAAAAATTAGCCCAATGTACATTCATGGGGATGGGATTAAAAGGTCATTTGGTGGTGATTAGCAACACCCCATGCCTTCTGTTCAGTGTTGTTAGCAGCCCCATCCATAGTAGCTATGAGGAGTTTCTGTGCCTTCCTGGTAGAGACCACATTGCTGGACTGGGTTTACACAGAGAAGTGCATGTGTTACCCAGGCACAAAACTGCCATCAGGGCTGTGTGTAAGGGTGCAGCCTTTCCCAAAGCAGAGGGGGAGCAACAGGACCCCATGGCCAGCCATGTGGCCACAACAGTGTTTTTGGGCCGTGCATATGCTGAGGAAGGAAACCCCCAAGAGACTCTGGGAACCAGAGGGAGCTCAGGGGACAGGCTCTGGCTCTGCCAGAAGGGGTTGTGTAGGTCATTTCCAGATGTGGAAACAGCTACAGCAAACAAGAAACTCCCCCAGTCACTCCTGAATATAAACATTATGATAAGCAAATGACTAACTAAATCAAGGACACTTCAGTAGTGTGACATTAACATTTCTTTCAGCTTCTCTCGAGTGACTCTATGTTCAGGTAACAGCAAGAAGGTCATTCAGGAGAAAAGAGCCCTTTTACACCAGGCACTCTACAGCCTGGTATAGACAAATCTGCAGTCCCAAGAAGACTGTAACAAAACAGAACAATGAAACAAAACAACTTGGGGTGAAAAAACAGTCAATAAATTCAACTCTGTTAACTCTGAACATGGAATTTCTGACAAAGGCTCAGTTAAATTCAGCCTTGAAATATAACAGTGTTGTATGCCTAACTTCCCCCAAAATGGACAAAACTCACTCTACCTATAGGACAGCAGTCAAGATTCAGACTTTAGGTGTATGGAGTTATTCAGATTCAAAGTTAATTCACCAGCAGCTATAAAGGACTGTTAGATAAAGGCTTTGTTGAAGTCGATAGCACTATGTTCATTAACTGAAACTGATAATCTGGCCCTTAGGGTTTGATTCAGACACAAACCTTTAATGAACTAAATGCTAACATGAGAAGTTGCAGATGCATTTGTGGACAGCCTATTGATTAGAACAGGAAGAAAGAGGTGATTTTTCCACATACGTTTAACAGCTATGTTTTTTTGTTTTCAAATCCAACTCAGTCAGACCAAATACGACTCTTCAGAGAAAGCAACATAAACCAGAGTCCCTGCCCTTTAATATAAAAGGACAATGCAGTGCAGCTGAGGAGTATGATGTGAATTATTATTCTCAATACACTGCAGTCTCATTACATTCCAGGGCAGTCATCCGAGTCGACTGCAATGCCCAGAGCACTGGCAATTGCAGTCCAGGGGCTGGCTGAACTAAAAGCCAAATAGGATGCTGAAGAATAGGTAAATGCAGACACCCCCTGCCTTTCAGAGGGGAATTAAAGCTCTTAATTTTGTTTCCTGGTAAGAATCTCCCTGCTCAGCAATGTTGTGCTGCTGTGCTCTGGCACCCAAGGTTCTTCTGAAGTGCCCACAGTTCAGGAATTTCTTTAGTCTTATGAACCCTTAAGGTTAAGGAGCAGAAATAGAGATAAGACTTGCAGAGGGAATTCTAACTGAATAGGTAAAGTAGAGGTAGGATTAAGGAAAAGGAAAAGCCATTATCTACAACCTCCACTGTGATATGAGGAAGAGTACCACATTAACATAACATCACACCTGGCCTGCAGAGGAAGGAGCAGTGGTTTCTCAGGCAAGGTAAAAATTCCAGGCAGAGCTGGCTGCTGGCCAGCTGCCAGGCTGTGTCCACCTTGCAAAGGGACAGCTTGGCCCAAAGGCCAGCATGGAGGCAACGGGACATTTGTTCCAGTGGGCTTCCCACAACCTTGCCCTCTGTCAAGAAAAGCTGTGGCCACCTCCTTTCCTAGTGATCCAGGCAGGAATGTAAGCTGGTATTGAAGAGTAACCAAAGCATGAACTGCTTGAGGGCAGCCTGGGCTGTGCCTCACTCACCCTTCTGCAGAGGACACACTTGCAGTGTCCCCACATAGCACCAGAGGTGGAGAGGTGCCACTGGGATGTGTCACTGGGCTGCTGGTGATGCTGCTGCAGGTTTGTATGGAAGATGCTTGGGCAAATCGAAAGACAAGCATTGATTTACAGATTCTTCCAAAGAAGCATCATTATTTAATGCATTTAATCAGCAGAGGTTCCCCATTCATTCATTTTGTCTACTTAGCAAAGGGATGCCAAGGCTGTCAGCCTCCACTCACTGGAGATCAGCCTGGAGGCCTTTGCTCCCTGTTGAGGTGGGCCCTGTGGGAGGTGAGCAAGCTCAGCTTCTGGAACAAACTATTTTTTGTAAGATTGTGTCCTTTGAGATGTGGAAAACCCCAGTGCAAGAAGTCTTCTACAGGTTTAATCATCAGAAGGCACTGTCCTTGTCACCTGAACAGATTGTTTGTCTACCATATGCCAGAAAAACATGTTAACTAATTTCTACACCTGGCTGACTAAGCTGGAACTTACTGGTCTTGTGTGAAACACTCCCAAGTGATTAAAGTTGAAGAATGTTCCTGGACTCTGCCACTAATGCTATTTCATAACTGACAGCCAGCATTGTCTCATACATTGCACCTTGTCCAGACCATGAGCTGATGAACAGCTGGTGGCTTTAAAAAACCCAAACCAGAGCACTTCCCACACTGAAGGGAATAGGGTTTTAATGCTTGGGCTCAGTACAGAAGCTATAAAACGTCCTGCAGTGTGACTGCAGCATTTTCTGGCTCCCCTGCTATCAGCACATCTGAGAGAAAAATGTTCTCTTAGAATAGAGGAACAAATGCCTGCATCCTCTGATACAAGTGGCATGGAAGCAGACTTTCTCTAAACATGACAGATAATCAGAAGATTAAGAAGCCTCTCTCTCTCAGACATTAAGGGATAGGCTTAGAAGACCTGTCCTGGGGTGCATAAATCATGACTACCTACACAGTAGTCCCCAAGATTCCCTGATATCCAATGGCTTCAGAATGGCCTACAAAAAAAGTGGCATCTAAGCAAGTGAGAGTTAAAATTGCCTCCACAATTGACAGGTTGGCTATTTTGAGGGGAATTCATACAAAGTTCCACAGTCCTGAGACTAACCCCTCCGTTGCTGGTTCAGCAGGCAGAGACAGCACTGCTCACTGGAATGAGACATGTGAGAGCTAAACCTTGGGCCAACACAGTTGCCCTCTTTACTATAAATTGCAGTGCAATGCAAGAATCCTGCCGAGATCAGCTGTTTCCTCTAGATTTCTGTCAAGCTTTGACAGCTCATTAAAAGTTAGGAGGTGAAAGAGTTTGATTTGCTTCACTTAGAAGCAAATCACAGAGGCTTAGCCTTTTGCACAAAGAAGAAAAAATGACCTTCACTCTTCCCAGCTTTTCTGTGCTGCACCATAGCTAACAGCAGGGGAGGACCCAGTTCTGTGCACAATTATTGCCAAAAGTCTTTTAGAGCTTTAAAATTGATTCTCCAGTCAGATACTAATTTGCACTGCAAGAAAAAGATTTAGAGCTACCTGCAAGTTTAAGGCATACAGCAGCATCGATTATGCTGAAAGCAACATTTCAGGCCATCTTTGCAGCTTGGAGAGCTAAGCCTCACATTTCCCCCCGCCCAAATTGATTCCCCCCACAGACTCTTACAAGGGCAGACCCACTGCAGGCCCTGCATGCCAAAGGCACAGTGTGAGAAAGAGTTAAATATCCATGTGACACCATGGCTGGTGCTGCTGCTGCCAGGAGCTGCCGTGGTGTTTGTGTGCAGTGTGTTAGTGTGACATTAAAATCGATGTGTGCTCTGTGTACCTGCAGGCAGTGCTGGCCCCTGGTAAACAAGGCAGGCAGGGCTAGGATGAGAGCTACAAGGCAGAGGATGCAGTAACTCTGCTCTATTTAAAAGAGATCTCATTTAAAATACTTGGCAGTTCCATATAACTTGTCAAGAACATCCAAAATAGCAGAGCACCTTTTTGTTCTTCTGTTAGAGCTTTAATGGTAAAAAAAGCGCTGACAATACCTTTTTATACAGAAAAAAACTTTTGTGTCACATTTCTCTAATACTCCAGGAAGTTACTCAATCAATCTACATCTGCCTTTTCTATCTCTCAAACCTCAGTCAAAACATTCTTCTCCCATTAACACCAATGCAAACAATCTACCAGGGATTTCTGACTTCTTTTTACAGCTGTGTCTCATGGCAAGAAAAAGAGAGGGAAACAGTAAAACTTCTGATGGAGAGCATGGCCTTACAGAGTTCTGTGTGCCTCCCTGGTAAGTTCACACAGTTGAGCCACTTTGCACTCCCTGGGCTGCCCTGGCTGATGGGGAGCACAGGCATAAGTGCTGCAGCTTTAGTTCTTTGTCCTTCTTTTCTTGGGACCTAGCTCTACTTGTTCTGACTCCTGTCTTGCAAAGCAAGAAACATATGTTCAGCCAAGCATCTCAAACCACCTTATTCGTGCACTGAGAATCAAAACCTCTCCCCAAAGCTGCACCTTTTAATCACTATGCATTAATAACACCATACACTCCATGTAGCACAATATCCCACGTCCATGTCCCTCTTCTCAACTCAGACTCTCCATCCTCTCCTCTTGACAGTTTCACAACCCTTTGAACAAAACTTGAATAAAGTCATCACATAAGCAAGGTCTCCATGTTGCACCTTGCCTGCAGCATCCCTGATTACCTCAGCTGTTCTTCAGCATGGACAGTCTCATCTGGAAGCTTTTCCATCTCTCCTGAGTGATGGCCCACTGTCATACCTAAGTCTCTGCTACAACTCACTGCATCCTCATCAAATGCCTTTAGGCTCGTGGCTCCTACTTCCTGCTGCTCACCAAGCTCAAGTAATGAGGAGCACTTGTGCCCCTGCTCTCTTCCCACCTGTCAGAGCCTCTACTGCCTCCTGAGCTTAATGCACATCACCAATACACCTGGTGTTTTGCAAAGCTGAGGAAAGATGGGAGCCTCCTTTCTCGCTGTCCTTGCAAAGTCCAACCTGCCAAGACCACTGGTTAGAAACCAATCTTACAGGGAAGCTGCTCAGAGGCTTTTCATCTAAATGGATGTTTTTCTTTAAATGAGCTATAGCTCATTTTCATGCACATTACAGCACAATTGAAAACATGTCAATCACCTGATTTTTGAAAGACAAACAGAACTGTTCTAACAGTGCTGAAATGCCTTTGCAAAAGAGAGCTCATCTGCCTGGAAAGATGTGGAGCACCCCAGGAAGAGGAGCATTTAAACCAGCCCATTCCTTTCTCTACAGACCTTTCTCTTTACTATCCAAGCAAACCTCTGCCCTATGGTTTTCTTTCTAATTACACTTGTTTGTTGTACATGTTGCACATTCTCAGACAAGGACACTGAAACCAAGCCTCTTTTTCTCCTAGAATCAGGAAATGTAGTTTTTGGGGGTTGGTTGGGAAGATGACCTTTTAAGGAAATAGGTCACAGCCCTGAAAGACTCAAATAATTTATTCAAGCAAAACTTGCCAAACAAGTTAAAGAAGTGTGAAAGCTCTTCGGGGGCTGCTATTGAATGCCTCACAATAATAGAAAAGTGTGTGATCAGAGCAGACTGCCAGGAAAGAGCAGTGTGTGCATTGTGCCACTATATATGTGCTTGGACAAGTAGAAGAGACAAGTGGGCCCCAGCAGCAGGAGGATTCAATGAAGGTATTTTTCCATTTTCTATTTGAGCCTACGTTGGAGACAGAAAGGAGCAGCTGTGCTGAAGCTGGACACAACCTCCAAATGTGTAGCTATTATAAAAAGCTGTATCTATACCACATAGTTCTCCTTTTGTCAGGGGTAGGTTCTGCAAAAGCTCCAGCTTCTATTTCAGCAGAAATTAGGACCATTTAGAGAACTGCCTTCAATTTTGGAGGCTCTCTCTACAGTGCCATCAATTAGCGTGCAGTAGTTATTTCAGCCTGTATGTGAGCCAGGCTGGAAAGAAAATGCACAAATGAAATTGCACAGATTTTCTCCCTGAAAGCTAAGGAATGGACATTATGAGATGGCTACTGCAGCTTTGTGCTTTTGGAAAGTGTGCCATCTCAGAGAAATATCCAGTGAAAAGAAAAAAAAAAAAGGACTGCTTTCTGCTCCACCTGTGCTATCAGAAGGGAACAGGCCAGAGAACTTGGCTTTGGCTTTGCAGGGGCAGAGAGACGAGAACAGATGAGGAAGAGGCTACTTATCCCCATCCAGCCCAGGAAGGAGAAGCCATGTACTGACTGTATAGTTTGCACTCAGTTTAGTGATGTCAGGATATGTCCCCAAAGCACAGGAATGCACGTTAGGAAGTGCAGGGCAGCTGTTAGTATTACTCATGGCAATGTCCAAAAAGTGAGGAGCAAAGGAGAGTGAAAAACTGACCACTTCACTCTTCAGCTGTCTTTCATCATCAGCTGAGCCAAGCTGCAAAAGTGGGTGAGTTTGGGAGGAGAGAGAGTACTGTCAGCTCCAGGATAATAAAGGCCAAGATGACAATGCAGATAGTGCTTTCCAGAGAACTTCAGCTACAGTGAGTGCATTATTCTTCTCTAAAAGAAGATGAGTGCAGGAAGGAGGTATAGTCTGTCAGTGCATAAGCTGCACAGCAGGAAAGTTAGGGTGAATACCAGGAAGACTTTCCCAGCAGGGAAATATGTAAGCATGCAGAACCGTGTCAGTGAAGGCAAAGAGATAAGCCTGTAATAAAGGATATTTCATGTAATGAACCAAAATTAGAGCATATTTTGCATTTGCCTTATGCAGTTTGTAGGACTCATTACAAGGGGCTTACTTAAACTGCTCTACATATCTTAGCTTTCTTAGCCAGCGTTTCTCCTTCAAATTGCTTAAGGAGTCACACTGGGTACAGGGAGATATTTGGATACAACCTTAGCAAGTGTCAGCCCTATTTATTCCCCATTTTTTCTCTCCTGCAGCCAGGAAAAAAAAAAAAAAAAAAAAAAGGAAAGCCTGTCCACTAGTCTTTGCCTACAGAGCAGGCACTCAAAGTGTCCAAAACCTAAGAGGAGCCCAGGAGTTTGAGTAGAGTGAGTAAACAAATGCATGGAGACAATATCTTCCTAGAGGCTTTTCCCTAGCTTAAGACTTACTAAACCTAAGCAATTTCTCTCATTAACTGGCAGCTCAGTAGCTGTCCTTGAAAAAGTAAGAGACACAAGAAGGGAAGAAACACGAGGAGCTCCCAAACCCCAGAAGGAGCAGCTTCATGGATGGCCTCACCTCTCTCAGGTCCCAGGCAAACCTCGTCTCTCCTCCTTCTCACAGCCAGGGTGACACAGTCCAGCAGCTCCTGGCTCAGCCCAGATATGGGGGCTTTGCAGAACCCAGCAGACATTCCTGCTCTCCAGCCATTCTCCACCAGGCACCGAGGGAAGGCTGGGTGCCCAGTGGTGTTTTTCACCAGCCCGTGAGAAAAATGTCCTTAACTGCTCAGCTCACTTATGTCTTTCTGATGTTATGTAAGTGGATTGAGAGAAAAAACATTGCCATGAACAGGTTTCTAATTAGGAAAAGAAATACAAAGAATTATGGAATTAAGGCAAAACCTCAGCATGAATGACCCAAATCCCTTCCTTGTGCTGCAGTCCACAGCAGGCTATAGAAAACTCTTTATAAAAAAGAAAGTTAATTCATCACTAAGATGGCACAGAAAAGGCAAATTATTTTGTAGGCTGGCACCCGCTCTCCCAAGCAACTGATCCCACTTAATTTGTCTATTGTAACAGCAAAGGACACTTTAGAAAGAGATGTGCTTTGTGGCACAAGCACTCCTACAAACACTGCTGAAATGAGAGTAACAATGGGGCATACCACAGAGTCTTAGAATCATCGAGGCTTGAAGACACCTTTAAGATCACCAAGTCCAACCATCTACCCAGCACTACAATGGTAACTCCTAAACCATCACCCAGCACCGTGTCCAGACACCTGTTGAGCACCTACAGGGATGGTGACTCCATCTCTTCCCTGGCCAACCTATTCCAGTGCCTGAGCACCCTAACAGTGGAAAGTATTTTCTGATATCTAATCTGACTCTCCTGTACCTCAGCTTAAAGCCATTTCCATTGATCCTCACACTGCAGGCACAGCAGAAGAGACCAGCACTCACCTCACTACAGCCTCCTTTTGGGGAGCTGTAGAGAAGGATGAGGTGTCTCCTGAACCTTCTCTTCTCCAGTCAAAACAACCCAAGCTCCCTCAGCTGCTGCTCATAAGACATAAGACATGCTCTCTAGACCTTTCACAAGCCTTCTTGCCTTTCTCTGGACATGGTCCAGCACGTCAATGGACATTTTAAAGGGAGGGGGCCAGAACTGAACACAGCACTTAAGGTGTGGCCTCACCAGCACGGAGTTCAGGGGAGTGATCCCTTCCCTAGTCCTGCTAACCATCCATCCAATCACCATACAATCACCATTTCCTAATTTGCACTGGCAACTTTCTGTTGGTTGTCTGCAGACGGTCACTGCTACTGGGAGCTGCCTACAATGCCTTACCTACTGTCACACTGGATACAGGTGTCTCATCAGCAGGGGCTTGCTTTGTGAACATTTCAAGCGTCCCCAGGCCTCCATGACCCGACCTTAACAGCAAATAAGAGCACCCTACACTTCTCATCAATGATGTAGTTTTTCTTTAAATACTCAGTAGCAGATGTAAGTGCCTCAGTTGCAGATTTAAGTGCCTACATTTTAAAACATTGCCAAACCAAACTGGTAATTTTGTGGCTCTCATGGGAGCGATATGTTCTCATACTTTGAGAGGAAATAATGCGAGGAAATCTTCTTTTCCCTCACAATACTGCCTATTGTGAGTGGAAACACCTGCCACAGAGTGATTTTGATGGCATTTGAATCCCTAAGGCCATGGTGGTTTCTCTAGCAGGTTAAGTGAAGTGGATACTCCGGGATGTAGTGCGGCTGTTTGGAAAGCTCACATCTGTCATTAGGATACTGCTAGGAGCCAAGAAAGCAGCCTTTTCTCAGGCTGCTCAAGAACAAGAAATTATAACAATGATTAAACACCTGCTGGAGACGTGAGAAACGTGATGCTTTGCAGAAAGCATGTTTTCAAAGAGGTGTTGCCTTCTTGGACCAATGAGCCTTCTCTATTTTGTATTGCACTAACTACTCTATATAAGTGTAGTGTTTCTTTAAATAAAGGCCCTCTTTTGCTTCTCCTTTGCACAAAGAACCTTGTTGCTATATTCTTTTCACTGCTCTCATAGCCTCAACAACACACATCCTCAGTAAATCGGTTGGTGTTTGAACAAGAAGCCAGACTTATTCTCTGGTTTTGAAGGCACCATCTCCCTGAAACTGCCATGTTACATGACAAAGTCTGCATCAGCCAGAAAGTGTGCACTGGTCATCATTAGTTTGATAGGATGGTAGCTTATTTTCCTGTACTAGTCCTTTTTCTGCTGGGTCAGGCCCCTCAATGTGAGGGATCTTTAGGTTTTTTCCTTACTGCAGCAAGGCTGCAAGGATGAAGTACAAAAGGGAGACCTCAGCTTTCCTGCCTACTAAGAGACAAATGCAGCACAGAGCTGAATGAACCAAGTTGCCACAGGGAAGCACTCCACTCTGGCAGCTTGGGGACTAATGTCTGACAGACACTGGCATGCAGGAACCTGAACCATATGACAAGGAATCCAGCAAAGATCATTGATAAAATACCTTCTGCAATTGCCCAAAGGACTGGGCAATTAGTTGAAGCACCCTGACAAGTACAAGGCACAAACAGAGAAACACAAACAACTATTTTTGGGAATAGACTCCAGCTTAGGGTGAGCAAACAGAACATCACTGGTAGCAGAGGCAGCATGCAACTGCATTATCTCAATCTGTTCTGCTTCTGTCCTCTCATCAAAGGAAAGTGTGTGCCAAGGTGGGGTCCTCATGCCTTCTAGAAGATAGGTACATGGATATACCGTATCTGTAACAGTGCTGAGTCAAAATACTCCCATAATCTGCTGTCTTATGATCTTTTGTACTATGAGACAAAACTTCCCTTTTTTGGGGCTGGAAAATAGTTCCTGTGATGCTGATGCTGTCGGCTTTGTGTGTGGTGTGCAGGCATGCTGGTGGGTGGTGGTGACCATCTGCTACAGCAGTGACACCACAGGTGCCTTTTCCACCTGGCTCAGGGGTGGCTGTGCTGGGTGAGGAATGTGTCATTGTGTGGCAGGGGGCTGCTGAAAGGCTGAGCGAATTCGTGCCGAAGTGCAGAAGAGCCTGTGCTCGTGAGCAGCTGTGCAAAGGCAACTGCACTTACACAAAAGGAAGCAGACAGGCCTCTTCTCAGGCAGGGACAGCACAGGGAAGCTCCCACCAGCACGCTGAGCTTTGCAAGGAGCCAGATCTCAGGCCTGAATCCTGAAAGCTCTTCGTAGCTGCTCTGACTTACACACATTCATAAATCCAGGCAGAATGTTCAGCCTTGAATGTCCTTTCTTTTCCCATGTCAGCCTACAAACAGAGACCCAGAGTAATTAAGACAGTGCTCATTTTATTGTACTCAGCATGGAAACCAGATGTAAAACAGCAAAACATTAAATTCCTAAGGGACTCAATCAGGTGGGTAACATTGCTTTAGTATCACTTTAAGACTTTTGACATGCATATTTCTGTTGGTATGTCTCAAATGAATGCCATGGTACACCTGGTAGCCTAAGACTAGCTTTATTTTGTACAGTACATCACGTTCAATCAGTGTAACTATAAAATTAATAAAGCCACAATAATATTAGTTATTGTTAGAAGCCTCCAAGTTGGTTTTCTTCTGATGCTGGCTGACTCATGGCCATAGATTTTTGAAATTAACAGTTCAGATACACTCCCTTCCTTTAATTCTGGGCAGAAACTCCCAGTACTCTTCAGTGTAACTGAGACCTTTACTTCACAACTCAGTGATTTTATGTGTCACAAACACACAAATGGTTCTCTTCCATTTTATGGAAATTCCTCAGGGCAGTGTCTAAACTTGCTTTTGATGTACTTGAAACTATTGATTGTGAACTGAGCTAAGGGAAGTGTCAGGACGATTGTCCAGCAGAAGGGTCACCTCCTATAGCAGAGCTGTTAAGAAGTATCTGAGAGACTCATATTCTGCAGCAGATAATTACTGGAGACTTTGCAGGCAGATTTGTCACTTATTTCTACTCCAAAGAGTGTTAGTCTTAGCAGAAAGCTAACAAAAACTTAAGGTTTGATATTTCAAATGGGGAGTAGTTGATGTGATTCTGTTCCTAAGGAGATCAGATGCTTCCTATCATCCACAGTCTGCATTTTAGAGACCAGAGAAGGAGAAAAATTTAAACTTGCCTCAAGGCTGTGGAAAATGTAAGTCTCCAGCATTCAGTCAGAAGGGCAAAGGGAAAAAATCATATTAGAGCATGAGTGATGCATGAGAGCTGCACACATGTACTCGCCTTTTAAACAGGGACACACACACATAAGCTTACCTACATCAGAAGTTTTTCTAGAGGAAAAAATATTTCCTCTCTGTGTGATTTGGCTCAGTAATAACATCATTTTTCTTCAAAGAAGCCTGAATGATGAAAAGTAGGTTTCACTTTACAAAATCTTCTTTGCCAGGATTTGATGCAAAATCTATAAACTCTAGGAAGGAAGAGCTACTCAGAAAAACACAAAGCAGAAAAAACAATAAATCTCAGAGTTAAAAAAAAAATCAGTTTGGCTCAATTCAGCTGCTCCTTTTAAACATCTACAGTGACTCAAGTGGCATAATTTAGGCCCCTAAGAGAATATTGAAGCCAGTTCAAGTTTACAGGACCTGACCTTCAGGTCACACTGCAGCATCCTATGGCACCAGAGATATTTTGTAGTGTGCAGTATTTGGGTAAGGATCTATCTGCATGTCTTTGGGACAAATGAAAATACTGACCACTCATACAGGCATCACAGAGACACCAAAAAATAAACCAGCAGAGATTGGTTGCTGAAACAGGGAATTAGGAAGAAGGAGGGAAGAGTTTCTTTCAGACCACAGCCCTTAATTTTTTAAGCCCAGAGTCTGAAAATCTGTTGTCTGTCATTCAGAGCAGCCACTCCCACAAGCTGTGTGTGAAAGTTACTCTCTTGTGGTAGCATTTTGCATTAATTTTTAAAAGGTATAGAAGGATAGACACAGAACAAGATAATGGAGCTAATAAGTTACTAAAATTTGTACTTTCATACAAACCTTGCATATACTGAGCTAACTAATGAAACACTGGTATGGTACATTCCATGAAACGTCTAAACTGAAAATCAGTGGTAGCCAATTTGAATTCCTCATCAACACTGATTTTCATTTGGATTTCCACTTCTAACTTTAACACTTCAACACAGTAATGAAACTCAAGAGAAAAGCTAGTGCTATCTTTAGAGCCTATATTCAGTGGTTTGAATCCCTTCTTCAAACGGTACATTTTACAAGCTCCTATGTTTTAGTGGCACTAATAAACAGATTGACTGCTTACAGGTTTTGTTGAATCCTATTTGGATATATCTATAAATAATAGCAAAATACACAGCCTTTGGAAATATTAATTTTCCTAAAAGACATGGGACGCCAACAAATAAAAAATGTGTGAGGCCAGAAAACAAGTAGGCAAAACAGACATAGGAATGTGAATTCATTATGAAGCACCTATACCAACTTTATTTTCCTTATCTTTTTGTCCTTCCCTCCCCGTGTTTCTCAGCAATTTCTTCTTCTGTATTCAAAATAATGTTTTCTTCTCCTGAAATGGAGGAGACAGATATACCCCTTCTTGTCCCTTCACCTCTTTCTCCACTCTTTTTTTCCACACCAAGTCAGCAGAAAGGGGGCAGAACTTCAGCACTACTGCCTAAATAACACAAAGCTGGCAGATCCCAACCAAGTGCACATGGATATCACAGCCTCATATGAAATCCAGGACTATATTGCAAATTGTCTGCAATGAAATGTTCCTTCAACTTAGGTATTGCATTGGCAACACTGAAACGTGCTTATTCTCATCTTTGCTAGTGGAAAGCCCCCTAAGTGAAACTAGAAGTAAATCTTCCATTCTTATTCACTGCTTTTATTAATGGTTCTTGCTACATCGGCCTTCCTAGAAGATGTGACTGACAGGGAAGGGTTTCCTGACAATGAGCTTGTTTCCCAAAATCTCTCATCTTGCAAAAAATTGAATATAAGAGTTACTTCAACTGGCTAGGCTGCAACACAGGTATGGGTTTTGGTTTTTTTTTCATATAGATTTGCTCTTGGCAATGATAAAGTATTTTCTGTTCTGAACCCTCTTTTTATTAGCCCAAATGGATTTCCTTGGTTGTTACCCATCCAACTAATGCAATGTGGTTCTGAGTCACTGGGCAGAGAAGAATAATGGGGTGGTGGCACCCAGATCATCTCCCCTACTCTCTGCCCTATCACTGCTCCAAGCACATTTTCGTTTTTGAGACTGACATGACACCAAGAACAGTCTTTCTTGTCTGCTACAAGCCCACTCAAATGCATAATATTTGCTAATTGCTACCCCCACCATGGTTGCTTTGCTGTTGGTGAAAGATGTGTCCTCAGTGAGGATTCACATTGTTACCTAGACATTGTATGGTGGAGAAAGCACTAATCACCAGTGTTAAACTAGCAGGTTGCCTACAGTCTGCCCGAGCAAGGCACAGTCAAAACCTAAAATAATTTCCATGGGATGTGCTGGTGATTATCGATTCATTTTTATGTGTTGGCTTTTGGCACTTTATTGCTTGGCTTCCAACACACATCTGCAGGACTTCTGCAGCCACCAGACAGTGCCATAGACAATTTGCATCTTTGCACTCCTATTTGCCCAGAAGACAGGCTGAGCACTACATTTTGTTTCAGTTATGCCCATGCAGCTGTTCAGGTGCATCCACTCAGTAACTTGTCCATTAGTGCTTTGTAGTACGGATGCACTGGTGAGATTTTCCTGGAAGAAAGGTCATTTGGTGTGGGGAAGGGAGGGTGAACCAGCTACTGAAGACTCACAGCTGAAAGAAGCTGCAACGAAGCAGGGGAGATCTCTCATTCCTTGCAAAGAAGCAGTAAGTCCAGTGCTGCCCCAGCATCCTGCTCATTCATTGCCAAGCCCAGTTTAGTCTCAATAAAGCAACCAGTACCCATATCCTAGAAATATTTTGCAAAGCTGAAGCTAAAGGATAAAATTCATGGAAATCAGTGAATGAGTGACAGCTGTTTATTCTCCTCTGGAAGAAAAAAAACAGGACAATCCATTTGTATATTCAGACTGAGCATATTTGTAAAGGGACAGTTCAGAGTAAGCTGGCTCACAGCTACAGCAAGGGGAATGCAGAGGGGGACGCGAGCTGAGCCAAGGGACACGGCTTCACAGGAAGACAGGCTGGGCAACAGCTAGCAAGGGAAGGGCAGAAGGGAGGCAAAAGGAGCACCACAGAGCCTTGGACTGGACAGAACACAGCAAAAACTGCAGAAAACCTGGGGAACCTCGTCAGGGCTGACACAGACACAACGTGGGAAGAGATACTGAACTTGTCAACTAACCTGACCTAATGATACTGTCAATATTAATCCCACACAAAATTTCACGTGAAACTCACATCTCAGACACTGCTAGGAAGGGGGTAGAAACAGCAGTACTTACAGAAAAAATGTTGGAGACTTTCTTCCTGGTACACAAAGGTGGGAAGATTCTCTCTAATGTGGTGTTTCAGAATTAAAAGCTCAGCACCACAAGTAGGAGAGGACTTGAAATAACATACAGAAATTGAACAAGAACATGACATAAAGCCCCCTGGTATATATCTGAGGAAAACTAGGAGTCAATTCAGTACTATGCTTAGGGGCAACACTTTTCATTGCACTCGGTTAAAGTGTTGTATGTTACAGTATTTTACTTTTCTGCTGGGGAAAAATTGCCCCCAAACAGCTACTATGAAGGCTTGGCAGTTGATATACTCAAGAAGTCTGGCCTCCTAAATAACTGGGGACCACTTCAGATTTGCTTCACAGGAAAAAAAAAGAAAAGATACTAATACTGATTTACACGGTGTAAACCTGTAAGATTTAGAGTAAGTTGTAAGAGCAAGATCTACAGAGTAAGTCAGGTCTGTGGTACTAGAGACAGAAATAAGTTATCATCATGATTCATGGAAGATTTTTAATGGACTAAAAGTATCTCCTATTTAACCCTAGTACTCTGTAGGATTACAATATCCAAATCATCAGTGCTTTGCAGGATTAATAACTAAATTTTCTACAAACTGCAGGAGTTCCCCAGCCTCCCATAATGAACTCTAGTGGACAAAATACAAAGCTACTGGGAAACACATTTCCCAAGTTGAAAAATATTATTGAGAAATGAGACCAACATATATTTGAGACATTATTGTATATCATACCTCTGGAGAAACAGTCACTAAGCTACCTTTTATTAGCAGTTTCTACAACTAAGTTCAGAAATACAGCAAAGATTGTCTCAAGATTTCAGTACTGCTGAAAATTTTTCAAGTTAACAGTATAATGGTTCATAATATAGAGTGTTAGGTAAAACAAAATAACATATAGGCTAAATAAATGGTATTCAGGTTATGAAAGGCAGCAAGAAAAGCACCAAAATACTGGAAAAAACAGTAGAGTTGGCTAAGGGCTTAAAAGGGGAAAAAAAATCAGTGTAACACACTAGACATAGAGGCTCATGGACCCCAATGCACAGGAAAGCCTGCTGCTATGGGAAAACATTACTGTGCATGTCTGGAGAGAGAAGAAAGATCCACATCACTTTAAAGAGTGATTTAGAAGGAGGTGCTCAGCGCCACGGGAGGCTGGGAGCAGAGGCTGCCCACCCCACCTGAGGAGGCAGAATGGCTCCCTGCTTTTTAAAGACTTGGCAGGAGTCCCAGAGTAAGGGTGGGCACCGTCCTGCTGGATGCAGGTCCATCTACTGATGAGCTCTCCTGTGCCTCCACAGTTTATACCTTGAGTGGCCACTGCAGGGGACAAAAAGCATCTCTCACCTCCCCTTCTGGCCATCAGCATCCCACTGACTTAGCTTCTCCCAAAGAGAGAATCCAGTCTTGATCCTCGTTCTTTGCCTGGTTCTGCATTTCAACAGGAGGGGAAGACTGGACTCCCTGGGGCTTACCTGAGAACGGCAGCCCACAGTATCAACAGAAGTGAGGCAATGTCTATAGCCTGTTCATGGACTTGCCTTAGCACAGGTAACTTACAAACCAGGAACGTTGTCTTGTGTTAGGTCCTTACAGCTGTTGAACCTTGCTTCCACCTCCCTCAGCTTCCCCCAGTCCACCCCTTTGAGTAAGACCTCATAATGCACATAAACAAATTCCTGTAATTCTGACAATCCCTCTGTTTCTTGCTTTATCAGAAGGTGCTGCTCTCCCTGCAGCAAGGTGGCAATTGAAATTTGTGCTTTTGCTAAGTGCCTAGCTTTTCATCTGACAGCAGTCAAGGTTGGGGCATAACATGGAAATACACCAGCTGTGACAATAATAATGGCAGGATGGAGCATGTGGCTAGTCAGAAAACAAAGGGGAATCATTTTCCACTGTTGCATCACAACCCCAATTACACAACCAAACAGCAGGACTCGAGGGGAGGGATTCTCTCTCCACCACTGCAGGTATTTAGGCACCCCTGCAAACCATGTCAGTCTAACACAGAAGAGGGAGCAGGTCGGACGCAGCAATTGGGACGCCTAAAATTCTGCAGCATGGACTGGAACACATTGTGCTGCCTCCCTTTCAGTTTTTTATTTGAGGATGTATCTGAGGAAATGGATTTCCGTGTCTGACTGTTCTGGGCCCGGATCAGTTTCTCATGTTCCCGTATTTGTCTCTGTAAGTGGTTCTGGATGGCAATTCCCAGGGATTCTGGATCGAGGGAAGCACCATACACCTCCCATGTCATTCCTTGCTCATCCCAAACAACATCCCTGACGTGTTTGGACTGCTTCACCTGCACTTTCGCCTCCATGGCTGGGGTGGAGTGCTTTTTGTGGTCCCCCAGATTGGGCACAGCCTGAGAGGAAGCAGGAATTGCTGCAGTGTGGAGATCGTGTCTGGACTCCCTGGCCTGGAGGCTCTGTTGCTGGGGAGCTGCCGCTGCTGCCGTGGGAGGGCCAAGACTTGCAGAACTCACACTCAAGTCGGGCATCAGTCCTGCCTGCAGGTTCTGGCCTGCAGCCATCCAAGACTGCCCGCTGTCTCCGTGGCCTCTGCTCCCCTCCTGACCTGCATCCTGCGAGCTCGCCTTTGCACGGACAGCGGCAGCTTGGCCGCTAGCATCCAGCCCTCCTTCAGGAACAAGCACCACTGAGTTTTCTTCCTTTGGTTTTACCACAGACTGATTAGGGCTGGCCTGCCCTTGGCTCACACCCTTGCTTTGCACAGGCCTTTGCTCAGAGCTGCCCAAGACCTCCTTCTGCTCGGCTTCACTGTCCTTGCCAGAGAGGAAAGGTGACCGGCTGCTTCCTGCGTGAGGGACGAGATCTCGCACGTTGTTCTGGGTTCCTGGGACAGCATCAGTGGAAGTGGGGCTTGGCTCACCAGCTCCAGCCCCACACTGTGATGGAGTTTGATTACTGGAGTCAGCTCCAAGCTGCTCAGCTGGGATGGGCCTTGCTGGGACTGGAGCATCCTTTGGCAGCTGAGCAGCATCCTTGACATCACAGGATGTGCTGGTCGTTTCAGCATTACCCACAGATGTTCCTTGGGAGGGTACAGCTGCAGGGGAGCAGGGGAGAACAGGTTTTGCATTATCTGCTGATACTGGAGATGCCACGTCAGATGGGACCCCAGGCAGTTTGACAGGCTGGGTTTGGGCTGAAGCAATCACAGCCACAACAGTCGATTTTGATGTGATACCAGGGGAACACAGAAACTGTTGTTGTGAGGATGAACTGTCAGTAACTGCAGCCTGGCTCAGCCCCATTCCTCCTTGGTAAATTATGTGCAGTTCTTCCTTCTCCTCTGGAGGAGGATTCCCTTTTAAGAAGGCAGCAAAGATACTGGGACTGGTGGAAGCTGATTTGCTCTCCACAGTAGCCACAGCCTGAACCTCAGCATCCCGCCATGTCCTGCTTACAGCTTCCTGAGTAAAAGGGCTGCTCTCTGGCTGAGCTGTCATTGTACCTGTTTCTCTGAATTTGGAGAGGGTGGGGTTTGGACTCCCAGGCATGGGGTCTAGGTTGTGTACGGGATGTGGACTCCCGTGGCCAGACTGGGCTGGTGCCTGGCTGCTCTGCACCGTTTCAGTTTTATCTGGAGGATGCAGCTCTGCCGTGTCTGCAGTCCCGCTTTTTGCCTCCAGACTGGTCTGCGGGTCTCTCCCCAGCTCAGCTTCGCTTTGCCTTGCTGCCAAGGCTGACTGACACACGGCAGAACCATTTTTTTCTGCCACCCTGTCTTTTTCCCCTCTTTGCAGAAGGTTTGCCTGAGAAGCATGACAGAATTGATTAACCCCGACAGGATCACCCGGGGAAGAATAATTTAACACTTCAAGCGCTGGCTGATCCTCAGCTCCCTGATGTTTCAGGGCAGAGTCATCTATCTGTGTCAGGGAGCTGGTTTTGGCCTGGCTGCCTTGCACGAACTGCCGGGAGCTCTGTGGGGCTGGCATCATCTCTGGCCCTTGCCCCACCAAGAGGGCTCCTGCTGCAGCGAGGGCTGGCGCTGCCGGTGCCTGGATGCCCGCTGGCTGGGAACCACCAGCAGGCTTCACATCTGCAGGATGCCCCTCTGCAGCTGTGCTGGCCAGCCTGGGAGAAAAGGCTTCCTGCTGGCTGTCATGGTCTGTGTGGCACTGCTCACACCTCTGTGTGCTGGCAGCACCTGTGCAGTTCAGGTCAAGCAAGCAAACCCCAGCTGAGCTGGACAGAGTGCACGGGAAACCATTGCTGGCCCTCTCACCACTGCGGGGCTGGGGCTGGTGCTTAGCAGGCTGCAGGTCTCCCAGCTTCTCCTCTTCTGTAGAAGTTGAGACCACGGAAAGCTTGGCAGATCTCAGAGGATCTGGTACAGTCCCCATGGACTGTCTTCGAGAGGTTGTTTGTCCTCAGCTTCTCCTTGGAGTTTTCTCGCTGGGCAGGCTGTCGACAGGCAGGTTTCCTGCGAAGCTAATCTGTTAATGAAACAAACATAGTGTTAGCAGCAGTCAGATCTAAGAAAAAAGTACCCAGAACTAATTGATTTTACAGTGTGAAGAGAAATACTTGCAGGCAGGGGAGAAAGCGAAGCACCCAATTCTGCCTGAAAGTCACAGAAAAGACACAAGGATCTCCCAGTTCTCAGGTCTGGATGGAGAAAACAATACTAGGGACAAAGCAACAACAGCTCCTGTGTTGTTGATACATTAATGAAAACACTGACATGCCAAGAAGGAGAAAAAATAAAAAAGAAGAGGTACAGACTTTGCATGGAAGGTTGAGTCACAAAATAAAATCCCTGTGACAATATTCTCTAGCAAGCCACCTGTGGAAGGAAATGCCTATGTGAAGAACACATCCCTAGGTTTGAGTGGATTCCACATCTTCAGTGAGCACCAGTTCCTCCTCCTTCTCAAAAATAGCCTTTCTAGCTCCACTACCAACAAGGACACAGTCACAGCAGGCAACTGGTCATTTCAAACTAACGTGGATGAACCCAAACCTCACTGGTAAAAGGAATATGGAGGGATCACAACCTACTGGGTGATGCAGATAGAAACCAGAGGTACTGCACACCAGGGCTGTCCACATATATACTGCTGTCACATTTAGATCCTTTGAAATAATTACAAGGAAGCCAGCTTGATTAATAAATGCGGGTACAGATGACCTAGAAATCAACTTACAAGTAGGTGTTATGAAATTGAAAGGGGAACATTGCAGCACCACAGAACAGGAGGGGTTCATGCCATACCTAGGGAAATGTGTGGGAGGGATTTTAAGCAGGTAGAACAGAGTTATCCAGGCTGGAATCATGCCAGGACTGCAGAGAAACCATCCCTTCAAACAGGAGGTGATCTCCAAATGTGCTTGTTGGCTTTCCAAAGGGCTTAGCACTGCCCAGCCTAGAGATCAAGGATAGATCCATGTCAGCAGAGTGGTGGTGGCCATTGATAAAATCCCACCCCACTCCTCTTTTAAACTGCAGGCTCTCTGTGCTTGTTTAAAAAGCTTTCACTTATGCTGCCAGCAAAACACAGGTATGAGACCTGGGAGACACCCAAGTTTTGTTAACCTGATGATGAGAATAGTGCTGTATCTGTTTGTGTGCCCCTGTCTCTGCAGACACACAGTAGGATCTCCCTTGCTACATTACTAGGGAGATGCTGCTGCAAGCAGTGGAGAAATCACTCAGCTGTTCCAGACCTTCCCTACCCACTAGCAAAATCAACAAAAGCTCTGTCAGAAAAATCTCTACTCTCCTTTTCTCAGCCTGGATGGCAGTGGTAGTTAGTTTCTGTAAAATCAGTCCCAAATTTCAGCACCTTAGGATACTTTAAGAGCAACAAGAGAAAAATGCTCAGCGAAGGAAAATTTAAATAAAATACAGCCAGCCTATTTTTTTCTAAGAAAAGGAAAGTGCTGCAACTTATTACTTATTCATTAAACTTTCTGTCTTCCAGGTATTAAAAATTTATTACTTTTATACCACCTCTTTGGGCTCTGTCCAACCACATAGACATAGTCTGCTGGGTTAAGCCAGCCCTGTGAAACTGTGATCCTGCCCCTGAAGGTACCCAAGTTCCTTAGCTGCACTCTGTGACAGCAGCCCAGCATCACCTCACACCAGCTTTCCAGGATGGCTAAGGATCTCCAAGCTTTTTAAAGAAGTACTGTGAGTATGCAAACCAGGCTGCAAATCAATGGACGTCTGTGGCTGCCCACAACATGTCTTGCCTTCATTTTGTTCTCACTTTAAGGACAGCCAATATAGTCCTGAAGGAAGGACAGACATTCCATGTTCACCCTGTTGTGCTATAAACATCTAAGGGCTGTGAGGAGAGGAGCAGATGGCTTAGGGTTATCCATTGGACTAAATTCTGTTACTTTATTCTTTCCTTTTCCAAATGTCGATAAAAATCAAACCAGTATGTACAACTGGGCAGGTCAGACGTCTTTTTTCCTTATTTTTTAGATCCAGAGTTTAAGAAAAATTAAGCAAATAATGGACCAAAACTAATCCTCATTTTCAGGATGGGATGTACTACTCAGCAAACAGTGCCAGAAATAAAAAAGATTGCAGAGAAAATCTGTTTGGTTCTTCACTATACAAAACTTGGGCAAGGCAATCTGCATACTGGAGCATTATCTTTTAACTCATACCCACTCAACAGGGCAGTGATTCTTAATTTCTCAATTAAATGAATTAGTTCTGTCTGAATTCTGCATGAATTCTCCCCATCTGTTTAGTGGCTCTTCACTAGAATCACCTGAAACCCACAGTAGAATGTCTACCTCATATGGTAATTAGAAGAGATTTTGCTACCAGTGCTTGACATACAACATCAACAGAAGAAATTCTGCCCCAGCAAACCCACCTGGACCTATTCTCTGACGTAGGACAACTGAGCATAGTCCAGACATTTTGCTTGACCCTTGAATATGGGTTGGAGGGTGGATCGTTCCCCTGCCTGGAATGACTCTGCAAATGAGTTAGTTTATGGGAATAAAATTTCTATAAAGACTTTGTTGTCAAAGTCATAGGAACTATTTTCTAGACTGTCACTAAGCCATCCTAATGACAGGAGCCAAAGGCTAGTCTAAACTAGTCTAAATAAACATGGTAACTTAAGAAAATATTCTAACTTAAGAATTAATAAAAATCAGAAAAAAAGCAAAGTCTTATGAAAGAGAGCAGCAAGGAAGCCCTACAGATTACAGATTTGGAAAGGCATTTTTATTATTGGAATTTCATTTATGATTATTGTCTCATTTCTATTATTTGAGTCCTGTTATAAAGGAATTAAGAACAATGTTGGGACCTGTGGCAACACTACTCAACTGCCAAGACAGTGAGGATTCAGACAAACAAACAACATCGCCTGCAAGCAAATACTTAGGAAAAACAGAAATACAAAACTCCGTAGAAGGCCAAAAAACATGTCAAAACAAATCAAAATTGCTGATGAATTTTTCAAGTCTTGTATGCCAGACCTGGAGCAATAATCCGAAGTTTTCTTCTAACAGGAGGTGAAATTAATATCTCTACAAAGGTCAAAATCAATTTTTAGTAATAAGAACAGATTTGCTACACCAACAGAGTTCTCCTCATCCTTATTCTTGCAGATCAAATTAGCCTGCCTGGCTGTGCCATTCTCCTCTCAACAAAGAGTTATTCTGGACCTTTAGCAATAAGAGGTTTCTAACTTTGGCGAAGTCTATGTTTGGCTTAAATGGTCTGGGAGGGTCCCTGTATGGCCAGAAGACCTTCATGGACTCTTGTAACTGAGTAGGTCTTTTTCACATGCTGTTAAAAAACCCGAAAAACCCCAAATCCCAAGAAGTTTCCAATGCTGACAATGCAAAGAAACTTGTATTATTTTCAGTAATACCCAACCCCCAATAAAACAACACTGCAATTTTTACTCTTGCTGCTTATAAGAAAGTCAACAAAATTAGAAAGTCTGCATGCTTCACAATACAAACCAATAAATTTTCAGGAAATTCCTACGTAAGATTCTGCCTTCCATTCCCTCAGGAAGAAATTTGAAAATTTGCAAAAGCAAATAAGACTTCCAGCATCTCCATCTACCCTCCATAAAAACAACTAAAAAGCAACTCCCAAACAAATCAAGCAGCCCTTTCCCAATTCCAGATCCTCATCACCTTTCCATTCCTTGAGTCCCCTACTCTTTAAGCTCTCTCTTCAACCTTGGCTCTGCAAATGGAAGAGCTGAACACTTGCTCTTAATAGTTCTAATCTTACAAGATCTCTCAGATCATCACAAAAATCATTATACAGCCACATTGGTTAAGAACAGAGATAAACATCTGCTGAAGTGGGAATTCAGTGTGTTCTCATTTTCTTTTCTGAGGAAAAAGACAATGGCTCACCCGAACTCATATTAGACCACTAAATATATAGAATATAAACCACATTTCTTTAAATTTGAAATATACAAATGCCCTTGCATCCTTCAAATTCTGCAGCCAGTGGGTGTTTTACCCTCTTTTTAATATCAAAGGGCGTAAGAGACAAGATGCAGAGCTTCCATCTTTCAGTGTGTTTTGGGATGCTGACAGGAGACAAATTATTCACTGATGATGAATGGTGATTCACTGATTCAGTGGTGATGACAGGCAGGGAAGAGGTGGTGGGGATGCCCACAGATACCTTGCACACCTGTGGTTCCCACCAGAGACAGGGCTGGCCTTTCAAGCAGAGGGGTCAGACCTGCAGACAAAGCAGGAACCTGTGCCAGAGACAGGCAGAGAGCTGGACAGCACAAGCAACACATTCAGCACCACAGGCCTGCAGCACCTCCAGTGCAGACATTAAGCAAAGTGGGTGATTTTATGCACACCACAGACAAAATCAGCTGGAACTACCAACTGAGCCACATGAACAGCCCTGAGGAGAAATCAGATCCAGTTAGGGCTCTCAGGGTCCAGAGCCTGGTTCCTCACCAGACCTCAGAGTTCTTCCTCCTGGATGCTGACACACAACCAGCAGTGTCTGCTCAGAGAGGTGTCACGACACAATGAAAAATGGAAAGGGCAGAGGCAAAAATGGGAAATAAGTCCAAACACAAAAACGGAGGCTAAGTGCTCATCCTTGCTTTGTAATGGTAGTAAACTGAGGAAGATCATGTGCAAATCAAGGGCAAGATGCACTACCATTTTCAGCCAAAAAGAGATGGCTGCCAATCAGCCTGACACCAACAGAAGGTTTATCTAGCAATATTTGTACATGCTGAAGAAATGCATTTTTCTGGTTGCTGACTCCTCCCATCTTGCACCTCTCTGCCAGGTATAGAGGTTAACTCCACAGAGTGCAGAGCGTGGCAACTCCACTTTGGAAGGACAAAGCTCAGCTTAACCTGCTGCCTACAACCTACACATGAGAAAATGTGCAAACCAGTCCTACAAACGGTACAGTGGCCTCTGGGACTAATACAAAGCAAAGCAAACTGCTTTGCACCTTCCTTCATTTCTCTCAGCTTCTGGCAAACCTTAAGCACATCCTGCCAAGAGACCTGAGCAGGACCTTGCCCCAGCATTTCAAAGCAGTCCAGTGACACATGGGTACCTCAGCAGTCGCTCAGGGACAGATGTGTGAGAATATCTGCAATTGGCTTTTAATAGGCAGGCACAGAGAATAAAAACTGTGGTGTTCAAGCATGATTCAGCTCTACCGTCCTGCTGGCAGTTACCCTACAATTAGAAAGATGTCCATCTAAAAGGAAATACAGCTCTGCTCCCAGACAGGATGTTCCAGCCTGTGTCCCATCTGTTCCCTGTGGGCAGCACCCATCTTGCCCTGGCCAGGAGACAAGCAGCAACCCCCACATCCAGCTCTGGCACCTGCTGATGAGGCCCTGGCAGGAGCCTGTGCACTGTTAGCAATGCCACGATGCAACCCAACCCCAAAAGCTGAGCTGCCCCTGCTGAAAATATCACTGTCCTTCAAGAGCATCTTGTTTGTGTGGGAGCAAGAATCAAGTGGTTATGGATTTACAGGTGCAACACGGTTTAGCGAAATTCTTCCACGTTTCCAGAAAAAATGGGTTTGCCTTGCACTCCAACACTTTAAAGCAAGAAAATTCAGTATTTAGAAGTGATAGAAAATACAGTATCGAGAAGATTGCTAGAAGACAATATTTGGCAAGGAGATTGAAAATCCTGATTTAAATTAAGAACTGTGGTATCATCTACTGCCATTGAAGTTTCAAGCGTTCAAAGTTGACTCCTTTCTCACAGATTAAAAGCCTTTTCCAGGAGAAGCTCAGATCCTCATGTAACTGCAGCCTCTAGAATCTCATCAAAGAGCCTCGCACATCATCAGAGGAGGGTGACATGAGAAGGAACCACAGGAGGGCTGGATTCAGCCTGAACATCCATCACCTCCACCACTCATCTCCTGCATCATCCTGTCCCTCTACTTCCCCACTCAGCCCACCCTCCCAAGCATGCTCCCTGTTGCACACAGGCCTTGGGCAGCAGCAGGGGCTGCACAGACAGGCTCCCTCCCTGCACACCTCCTCCCAGGGCTACAGCACCCCATAAAAAGGATTTCTTCAGCAAGGCGTGTAAGCACGCAAACGCCCCTGTGGAACGCTGGGCTTGCTGCAGAGCCCTGCAAAGAGCCCATCAGTCTTTCTCCTCCAAGGGGAAAGGGAAGGATAAATGGCTTTATGAAAGCAGCTAAATCAAACAGCAACTACCCCGACTGGCAGCCAGCTGTAACAGCTGCATAAGCTACAGCCATATTCCAACCTCATATCCTGGGCCACCCTCGAGGGGAGGCAACATATGGGTAAAAACCCGCAAGGATATACGTTTTTTTGTTTAATTGCATGTTATTTTGTTTAGCTTAATTATTTACCAGTGCTTTTTTCTTATTCCAGTGCCTGACCCTGGAAGTCATTTTTAAGGAAATGCAGCCTGACTTCAAGGGAAAGCCGTGTTTCAGGGGGAAGTCTGCGTGCACACTCTGACACATGCAGGTGAGAGGAAACCAGCAACTTGCTGTCCACATCAGGCAGGTGACTCCACATAACTCGCTGCCACTGCTTGTTTTTCTTCAGCTTACTATTGCGTAAAACCAAGACATAGTTTTTTGAGGAATGTGAACAGGAGGGTCGTGTGGACCTCTCAAACACCACTTTTGTATTTGGTGTGGAAAGCAACAGAATTTCTAATGACCAATGGGAATTTCACTCCTTGCCTATCCTGCTATCTTTCTGATAAAAGCATGGTGAAATCTAACCCCTCATTAACACATATTATGCAGCTGACTGCATTTGAATGTTGACAGCTGACAACCAAAAGCCCTTCATGAGCTTTTTGTGAGAGCAGTTTAGCAGTAATCAACAATAAATACCTTTTTCCTGCACAGCAATGCCAACGTGACTTCATAAAGCAGAGTGATAATCTTTAGGGATGAAAGCATAATGCTGGCTTGTTGCCCATGCAATTCTTGGAATTCTTCTTTGTTGCCAAGACAACTTGCAATAACCAGGATGATGTAGTTTACATGGACATCCATCCACTGGAAGCTGGACTAAGACCAAAATCACATTTCTGTGGTCAGGAAAACATAACCACTGCTGAGTAGGTGTGTCTTGGAAAGGGTGGCTCTAGGGACAAAGGCTGTTATGTACTTTCAACAAGCTTTCAAGTCCTCAAAGGGAAGTTCCCTGAATTTCATTATACTTAAGAGCATTCCCCACAGTGCACTGAATACAAACATTCATCTTGTGGCTGAAGCACCCACAGGAGCAGAGTTACCACCCTAGACAATTAGGCCTGATTTGCTGTTGAATAACCATATTATCAGTGCCCAGAGAAATGTATTGGAGCAGCACTTCTTGTTTTAAAACCAACCTTGCAAGTAAGGAAATTATGCCTTGGAAGAGCTGACAGCAGGATCAGTGTCTTTTGCATAAGGTAAAACCGAAAAATGATAACATTTAACTCTCATGCACTGTCTGCAAAAATTAAGTTCTCCTCATATATAATATTATTTAAATGAAGATGCTGGGCTCAGTATTAGAGAGGGGAATAGATCTTTACATAACAGGCACCTGGAAAGGGACATATCCATTGTCATTTGCAGGCGTTATCCTAACGGAAAAGAACTACTCCAAATGGCATGTAATTAGAGAAGAAGGATGCAGTGCCTACCCAGTCATTACTGTAACAGAAATTTGCTGTACCGTGTGATTAACCTAAGAAAGGCATGATGATGATCTCACCATGTCTGCTCTTGCCTCCCGGCTATCACAAAACACAGCTCATGTGAATAGAGAGGCCGGCAGCTGAAACAGCTATCACCGTGTTGTTTTTCTTTTTTTAAAAAACCCCCAAGAGTTAAAAATATCTTGCCTTCTTCCTGCTGCCACCTCAGCAGTTGCTTCCTGTTTTTTCACGTTGTCACTTTGCTCTGCTGCTGGCTGTCATTGACAGTAAGAGCAGCAAAAAGAACAAAATAATCTCCTTAGCAAACTGCCTCCTGCTAAACACCTTCTCAAAAAACCCGTGAGAGGAAGTGCCATGTGCTGGGCCAGTTTTTGTCTGATGTATTGAGGTTCTGCAGGAAACCAAATGGCTGCAGGTTGGAGGCCTTCGGTGTTCAGGGATAAAATCTGAGCAATTCTGTGGTATCTTTACAATGCCAGTAAATGCTCTTTTGAGGGCAATGACTCAAACCTGTGTGTCCAGCTAAGGACTCTAAGCTGCTCACCTCAGTCACTCAAGCTTATGATGTGACTGTAGTGAGACCATTACACAAAAAGCTGTCACCTCAGCCTCAGTCTCTTTTTCTTTACTTTCATAAATTTACAACACTTTATTGAGTTGAACGCCGACCCTAGTGGAACTGGACCACACCAGTGCCTCATTCATTATTTATTGAACTGATGAAGAATTGCATGTGGGATGTGGGGGAACCAACCCTTGTCATGAACTGCAGATAATCAGTGAGACCACTGTTCTTTATATCCAGAAATGACAGAACAGCCTAATGGCATACAAAGCACTGTAGGTGGGTGACAGCTTCCAGCCACCTGACTCTAATGAAGGTCAATGCCAGATGGGAAAATGGTAGTAAAATATTACAACTATAAACCACACCAGGTTTTCTTTGGTCTCCAGCCAGAGCTGACAGAAGGTGTTGAAAGACGCATCTGAGCAACCTCCCAGATGACAGTGACCTCCACTATGGCAGAGCTGATCAAGTAAAATTGAGAGAAACTTACTGTTCTGGCTCTTGGCTTGAGCAAAAGGCAGTACTGGCACTGATACCAACTTAGCATTGCTAAAAAATCAACTCCCAAACCTCGCATCACTAACTTTGGGTCCTGAAATTCACTATGTGCCAGAGAGTTCTTTGGGACAAAGAGAAGCTCTAAAGTCTTCTCCATCCTGCATTTAGATGTGCTTGAACAATGAGACTGCAATGCTTCCTCCAGGCAAACTCAGTCACTAAGTCATTCTCTCAACACCTCCATCTTCCTACAGCAAAGAAAAACACCAACAGCTGCGCTGTATGATGGCTTATTTTAGGACCAACTCATTATTTGCAGTTTATCCCACAGGTGTTTGATGGCAATAGCTTTTTAAAGTTGCCCGTGCAGGGAGCCCAGGGGTGTAAAAATCTCTCATGCTAACAATTGCAGGAACCATCCTTGCTTCTGTAAGAATTGTTTCTTAATAATGGCTTATACAAAACACGTATTTTTATCCCTTTTATTCAATATGCTTCTATCCTTCTAGCCCCAAGAAGGGGGGCTAAGGTATCCAACTGTCTGCAGCATTTTATTCTCTGATTCAAATATGATTTTCACAGGCTTAAGAATAATTACATGCTCTCCTTCTGAATTCTTAAAAATCTCAGTGTTCTTAAAACAAATCCTTATTTAGCGTCTGACCTGGGAAGTCCCATCTGTGTTGGAACCAAACTAAGCCCGGGACCACTTCCTCATGACAGACAATATTTAAGAGGTAGCAGTGCAAAATCTGGAGACTAGTTCAATAAAACAGCCTAGAAACAGAGACACAGCAGGTGTTGTAAGCCAAAGCTTTGCCCACTGCAGTATGGCACAGCCATAGCGAAACCCTAGATCTCTTCCTTATCCATACCAGGCTTATCCTGGTATCCTCACCCTGAAACTCTGCAAGGGTTACACCAGGCTAATGTGACATCCCCACTCCTGCCAAAGGTTGGTATTTTCCAATTTAAAGGCTTACTCTGAGCCTATTTCTGGACACACCTCTTCTCCTTATTTCTTCTGCATTTAGGACAAGGAGATTGACATTTACATTTTTTGGGTGACTGAAGCAATGCATGCAGTGATGAAAGCACTGATAAAAAACATTACCTTTGACTTGAATCACTGTCCTTCAGGATGATTGCCAAATTGGTTAATGAGAATAATTAGCATTAATTAAAATGACAGCTCAAAGGAGTTATATCACATCTGAGTTCAACTGAGTCTGAGTTTTACTGGAGCTGGCTGCCTCAACCACCCGGGCAAGCCCAAAACAGACATCCCCATGGGCAGCATGACTGGCAGTCAGCTGGCAGCTGTCACTCCAGTTCACCTTCCAGCTTCTCATGCTACACATTGCAAGGAAATCACGACCCCAAGCATTCAAAGAAAGAAAAAAAAAAAAAAAAAAAAAAGTGGCACCCCCAAACAATTACTGAGTGTATCACCTAATGCCCAGCACCTCCCATCTGGCTGCACTGCTTTTTACTCCTCTTTGGAGCAGTTTTAGCTGCCCTTGCTCAAGCTGCCAGCATACTTAACCTGCAGATCTTAGAAGTGATCTAAGGTCAAGCTGTACCTTGCTAGAGCACATCTGTGAGCGAGCAGGGCTGTGAGATAGCTTTGTCCTTGTTTCTAAGTCAGCTGCAGTGGAAACTGGCAGGGCATGAAAAAGGATCATTCACGGCTTAGGGCTTAATTACTGGACTTGTATTGGACATCAATGCCCCATGCATAGAGGCACACTTGAAAGAGTGAGAAAACACATGGCAAGCTTAGAGCCAGTATGAAAATCCAGACAAGATGGTTTATTTCCACACAGGACCTCCTTGAAGATAAGTACTAGATACTTCAGCCAGTCATCTGACAGTGCACAGCAGCCTTCTGACCACAATTTGATTTTATTGACATCCTGCTATGGATACAATTTGAATTACCACAAACTATGTGTACTTACGTGATTGAAGACAGACATACATATAAAATCTGATATATGCTAGCAAAGATAGCCATCTAGCCTAATCTGAATGATTAAAGCTGGGCGTGGGAATCAAAGAGGTCTGATGCTCAAAAGTGCTGAATAATCAGAAATACCAGTAAAGTCACTAAGATTCAAAAGGTGCTCAATATTTTTGAAAACACAGTTTTTTTATTCCTGTTCTTATCCAAGAAATGCCAGAAGGTTAACATACTGTGCCATTTTGTTGGATGCTACATGTGAGCATTCATCACTCAAGCAGAAAAGATACAGAGCAAAGGTAGGAAGCTCTACTTTTTCTGCCTCTTCAATACAATCTAACACAGATGAAGATCACAGAGTAAGCTGTGCAACAGCCAGTGTCTAATGCCAGTGATTTAAGTACAGAACACCATCCTTCTACATCTCATCATCTACTACTAGAAGCTGTGCAATCATGAGCCTGGCAATTCTGGCTTTAGTGATCCATCTTTGCAACGTTACTGAAAAAATATTCAAATGAGTTCCTTCCCTTCCTAGATTCAAGTCCTGAATCTACAAAGAGGGAAAAAGACCTCTGCTAAAGGAAAGGCAGAAAACAAAACAACTGTACAGAATATGCTGCTGCTAGCATTTGCAAAGGAAAAAACCAAACCCCAGAAAACCACCACCTTAAAGCTGAATAAGCAAAGGATGTTGCAGACCCAGGAAAAGTACTTGCACATACTCCACCCAAAGTACTTGCAACCACTGCAGATTCATAAGTGTTCATACAAGGAGGTAAGCACTTTTAGAAAGGGCTCTGTTATTGCTCTTGCTCTTCAGAAAGCTCAGGCAGTGCATGGGATCAGATGGGGTGTGAACACATGGCAAGAGAGAACAGGACACCCAGTGTAAACAGGGCAGCAGTCAATGAGATACTGAGCCAGCAACTCGATTATCTTTTCATCTTCTTACAGATGAGCTGCTTCTCTTGCAGAGAGCAAGGCCGGCAATTTGTTCTGAAACACCTCCCCTATAAACCTGTAGCCTGTGTGCCAGAACAAGAGAACTCAGAGCAGACCAAGAGCAAATGGCAGTAGTATGTGGACAGAGGCAGACTGTGGCAGAGGACCAAGTAATACCGGGCTACAGAGCTGGGAAACTAAGAGCAATTTATCAGGTGTTCATTGTATAACCATATTATCAAATACCCAGGCCACATTCCAAGAAACCTGGCTGTCACTAAGGTGGGAATCCTCATCCTCCATC
Source organism: Cichladusa arquata (assembly GCA_026413545.1). Taxonomy (NCBI): domain Eukaryota; kingdom Metazoa; phylum Chordata; class Aves; order Passeriformes; family Muscicapidae; genus Cichladusa; species Cichladusa arquata. Next base: position 16,995,156 of record JAOTQP010001652.1, read on the forward strand.
CCTGCTCAGCTGCTGGTCAGCACAGTCCAGGTAATTACTGTAGCTTCATTTTCATTATCTCAGCTCTCTTCACACTGGTCCCTCATCTATTTATTAACAATCCTGAGAGCCACAGGTGTGGGCAGCCACAGGAAAACTGTTAGGTTTGCTCTACTCCAAGTCAAGAGGAGAAAAATATTTTTGCAAATGCAGACTGCCATGTGAGGCGGGTCTAGAGAGACAGATGTCTGATTAGCACTGCAGATGGGCTGAAAAATTCCCCATCACCACTTCAAAACTCTCACCCTTTTCCTGCTCCAGAAGGACAGAAAATGTGGTTTTTTCCCTTTGTGTGGGAGCTTTGCCTTTATTTTAAGGGATAAACTACAACACCTAGAAATTCATTAGGTCCCTGGCCTTCTCTCTGGGCAGCAACTAGATGAAATGGCTCAGCTGTTGAATTTCAAGGTTAGCATGCCTCAGTCCTGAGTTTCTCCCACAAAACCAGTGTTAATGCCGTCCTTGGGAAGACCAGCCTTCCCCCATACAAATTCAGTGACTTCATTCCATTTATGAGGCTGACATAGCTCTACAACTGCTGAGTGAATTCTCTCTGGGTAAGAAGGCAGGAGGAGATAAGGGCTGAAGGGAAGACCTGCTCTTTCAGAAAAAAAATGAGGATATGCAGAGGAAAGTAAGTTGGTTGGTCCCTGTGATAAGAGAAATTTTTTGGCCCTCTGCCTCCTGGACCTAGGCTTGAATGCTCTTCCAGCACTGATTCCCCATCTGTCTCTTACTGTGTGCTCCCTGCCAGACCATTTCACAGCTTCATATCACTAAAGGCCAGGAAACTGTTCATAAATGGTTATTTTAAAATTGTCTTTTGCACCATGGTATATATATATATATATATATATATATTTCATTTTTG
>JAOTQP010001652.1:17007028-17040054 GCA_026413545.1 Cichladusa arquata
GGGAGGGAGCGCAGCAGCCCCGGTGCGCTCGGCCCCGCTGCCCGCCCCGAGCCCGCCCCACCGCGCGGGGCGCGGACACGTACCTGCTGCCAGGGCGACACTGCCCGTGACGCCAGCCCCACCCCGGGCCGCTCCTGGCTTTTATAGCGCGGGAGCTGGCGGCTTCCGTGCTCCAGCAGCATGGGGCTGAGCCGGGGGCCCTCGGCAGCAGCGCCACAACCCCGGGGCTCGCCCTATTCCACCTCCGCCAGCCGGCTTCTCTCCGCTCCTAACCCAAAACTAGGCGCTGAGCTGCTTCACGGCAGAGGAGCTGGAGCCTCGCACCCCAAATCCGCCAGTTCCATCCACCTGTGCTAGCCCCGCATGTGTCCGTTCCGCCAGCGAGGCACCTCCCGAGCCCTCTGCCTCCGGGGAGGTGCAGGTTTGCGCGGGGAATCGCAGCGGATGCAAATGCGGCTCGGCTCTTGTCACGCTTTCAATTTGGATTGTTGTTTTTGATGGGTAAATTTGGCTTCCTGTGTGAAGCACTGCCCTGTTTGCCTGGGAATTAAAAAAACCAAAAAACCAAAAAACCAAAAAAATAGTAGAGTCAAGCGAAAAGCGGCAAAAGATGTTTTAGTTTGGGACTCTTAATTATCCGGAAATCTTTGATCTAATTTCGGTTTATTCCCACCACAGTGGAATTTTATCTCTCTCTGCTGCAATCACAGGAAATGGTTCTGCAGTGCCCGGGGACTCGAGTCAAGTACAGGTTTTTAACTGGGAGGATTTTAACTCTTCTGCAATCCTTTAGGAATGATGAATAGAAGCAGGATTTTTTAAAAAAGCTGTAGGACGAGCTGTGAGGAGAAATCGGTCACAATATGGAAAAACTTGTGGGGAAAAAAGAACAGGTGACCAGGGTGTCTAAAAAAATAATTTTTACCCCTAAGTATTGTAGGCATCAGTGAATCATATTCCCTTGATCCTTATAAATGGACCCATATTTTATTTACTACTTTACCAAACACCCTCCGCCTCAGTTATTGTTCCTAAATCTCCATAACTCAAGAGTTAAGTGATCATGAAAAAGACCTTACATTTCCTACCATAACAAATGTAATTTTTTCCCCAACAGCAGCCACTTAAATCAGCTCATATTTGAGTAGTAGCCATTCCTGAATGTGTCTTTCTGACAGTTATTTAAGCATGGAAAATTTAAGATATGTTTTCAGTGTTCACCTACAATAACCACTTTTTCTCATATGCCAAAGTCAAACCAGCAGTACTCTTAAGAGCCTGAACATCCCAAGCATCCATCACTGGAAGGAGATCGGAGAGAGCATCAGGCTTTATTAGGGAAAGATTTACAGCTCTAGCACATCCAAGACTTCCCAGTAGCTCTTCTTTGCTCTGGTTTTTTCACAACCTTGCTACCTTGTTTTGTGCTCTGGAGGGCTGGACAAAGCCTGGTCCTCCCCGTGCCCATGTCTGAATCAGGAATACAAGGTCAGCTTGGCAAACTGAGTCAGTGCTCAACGCCTCTTCATTATACTGCTAAATGACCTATTTTTAAAGAAACGTTGCCAAACTTCCCAGAATTAATCCTCCTGCCATTAACATTACTACAGTGGAACTTCCCTTTTTTTTCTTATAAAGAAGGAAAAAGGCTGGATGATGCAATTTCCTTTTGTCAGCAATTACACTTTATAAGAGAGAGCTGTCAGCACTTACAGACCTTGCAGCTGCAAGGACTTTGTGGGACCTCACGGGCCACTCACCAAGGGACAATTACAATTAGTGTTGTTTTCATAAACCTTCCTAAACATGAGACTCCTTATCTGGATTCTTGAGAGACCTTTCTGTTGACAATCCAGCCTTGAAAGTCACAGCAAGAAGAGTTATATACATTCAGCTGGAAAGACTAGGAAGCTTTTCAATGGGCTATTGTGTCCTTCCTATTTTGGGGTTGTGAAGCACCAGAGCATGTGGAGGACTCAGTCCCAGAACCTGTGAGAAATTGACATTCTGAGGCAAAAAAGAGAGGAACTGGGAGCTTTTTTTTTTTTTGCTCCAAGTCTCTGCATGCTTATGCACCTCATAACTAGTGTCCACATTTTCCTGCTGAGTTCAGATAAACCTTTCTTCTGTCTGTACAGCATTTCTGAGAATCCCCACTCTGCTCTCAAGCAGTCATATCTGAGCACTGGGTTTACTATTACTATGTCTGATGGACAAGGAATTCTAAGAGAATAGAAGACAGTAATAGGACTGAAATATGGCTCAGCTGATAATCTCCTTCCCATGCCCAGTAAGGCATGGATACTTCAGTCTCCAAATGCAGTGATGATCTGGGAAAGCTGAGAAGGGGTATTAAAGAGACTCAGGTCATTGCAGAAGCTGGTTGAGATGATGCATTCAGGACATGGCCACTTTGTTTATTAATTCTTCTCACATGCCTGTTTTTTCCCCAATGTCCCTTACTCTTCCCTGAAACACAGTCTACCATGTAATGGCTTCATTTGGTACATTAGGCAATATTGTTTTTAAAGACCTCTAAAGGATTTTCTAAACCCTGTTATGAGCTCTGAAATCTGCTAGCCACTGTTCCAATTGTCAAGACAAGTCATCACATCTCAACACATCATGTGTCATCATTATCAGTGCAAATTAGAGATTTAGATAATTCTGATTTATTTATCTAAATGTTTATCTCCCTTAATCACCTGTGAGTCATGGCCAATTTGCTACTACTTATCCATCCTTTTTTCTGCTCCAATCTCCAGCTGGATTTATGCATTTGGTTTATGTTGACTTTTTGTAGGTCTCAATGCAGAAAGTATTTATACTGAGGGCAGCACATAGATGGTTTCTTACCTTTAGGCACTGTAACTAGCACTTTAAATGAAGTCAACAGAACATGCTTAAAATTAAGTATGTGCATAGGTCCCAATAATACTGAGAATAATAAAGAATTCAACCTCTTTAACTTGCTAGTATTGTCTGAGGTGAAAGCATAAATGTAGCTGCAGAGGGTTTATCCTGTGTTAGACCAGAGCTCAGGGCAACAGGAGCCTGGGTTTTTAGGAGCTGTCACAGTCCAATTAGCCATCAGAATGACAACCACACTTCTGTAGTGCCCTTGACTCTTGCAGAGAATTTTAAAATCTAGTCTTCAAACTATATAGCTATTTGGCTAAAAGAAATTCCTTACTGTAGCTGAAAAAAATTCCTTACTGTAGCTGAAAAAAATAGATTTGATGATTTATCAAAATGAATAGTAGTGTAACGTGTTGAGAAGATGTGCAGTTGGCCTCAACTAGCGTGGCTTCATTTACTTCAGTAGTACTAGGCAAATTTGCATTGGTGTGGATTAGGCCTGTTGTTTTTGCACTGCTTTTATCATATTTCTTAACATATTTTGATGAGTTTTGATGACATTAATAACAAATTTAAATTGTGTGGAAGCCTTTTTTTTTAATGCAGCATCTTTCATATCTTCTTTAGGAAAAGGAGTTAAGAATACTTAAAAAAATAAATAGAAGCATAACTTCTCCCCAGAAAGACTTCAAGATTGAGATGAAAAGGGCAATGAAGAGCAAATTTGTGAAAACAGTCATTTACCATGCTTTCATGAAGGCATTTATAACTTTACTTTCCATAAGTGTGAAAAACAAGTTGAATGACAGGATGAATATGTTTATTTGGGACCAGGAGCTGAGCCAAAAAAGGTGCAGGCACTCTGATGTGATAGCTGCAGTTGACCTCTGTATCATTAGAGACAAATGTATCAAGAGAGAAAACTGTACCATACACAAGGTGATGTGGTGCATGTGTTTTGTGATCATGCACTTTCTGTCTGACCAGCAGGACAGAGTAAATACTCATTCCACGTGTTACACAGCATCTCCCTCTCCCTCTACCTCTCACACACTTAATGGGCTGTACCAGACATCTCACAAATGGATGCTCTGTTCAGCCACAGTAATAACTCTCCTGGATCATTACACTGGGAATGATGTCATATTTTATGGCTAGAAATAATGGGTTCTGTTGGTCATATTTGAGAATGTTTCCTTTAAACATTTTGGTCTTTATAAAAATAATAATAAAAGGGATGTAAAGAAAACTGCATGGAACAAATAGCATGCCATTGTGAGAGAGCACAATATTTGAAGTGTTTTTCACAGTGGTCCTAAAATCCTGTGCATCCATGAGTTAGCTGCTGTACCTCTGCTACTTATGTCAAATTCCAGTTAAAAATATGTAAGCATGTGAATTTCTACAGCATTCTGAAAATGTTTTTGCATCTCACCGTGCACCTCTTGACAGCTTTTGCTTCTGTCTGAGCTGTGAAGGTCCTCATGGGGAGCTTCAACCAGCCCAGCATACACAGGAGGGACAACACAGCAGGACACAGGCAATCTGGAGATGCTTGGAGTACATCAGGTTCTTCATCCAAGTGACAGAGGAGCAGAGGAGAGGAGCTCTCCTACCTGCCAACAAGGATGGGCTCACTGGGGATGTGAGGGTCAAAGGCAGCAGTGACAGTGAGATGGTGGAGTTTGGAGTCCTGAAAGGAGGTAGGAGGGTAAAAAGCAAGTTCACAACCCTGTACGTCAGGACAGCAGATTTTGGCCTATCCAAAGGGTGGAGTCCCACGGAATAAAACCCTAGAGGAAAGAGTGGCCCAAGAAAGCTGGTTAGTATTCAAGCATCACCTCCTCCAAGCTCAGGAGCAATCTGTCCCAATGAGGAGGAAGCCAGACAAAATTTCTGCATGAATGAACAGTGAGTTCCTAGACAATCTCAGAGACAAAAAGGAAGTGTACAAGGAGAAGAAGCAATGACAGGTAGCCTAAGAGGAATAGACATCCATCGTCAGAGCATCAGGGGTTGAAGTTAAGAAAGATAAAGCCCAACTGGAATTAAAACTGTCTAGGAACATCAAAGACAACAAGAAGGGATTTTACAGGTACGTAGGTAACAAAAAGAAGACAAGGGAAGGTGTGGATGCATTCATTGCTGAATGAGATGGGACACCTCTTTACATAGGACATGGAAAAGGCTGTAAGAATCCCCTCTTCACCTCAGTCTTCACTAGCAAGGCTGACCTTCAGAAATCCCAGATCCCTGAAACCAGGAGAATCTCTGTATCAGAGAAGACACAGCATTGGTGGACAAGGATCAGGTTAGACAATATTTAAGCAGACTGGGGATGTACAAGAAGGTCAGGAAGAAGGACCCAGGCCAGTAAGCCGCACTTCAACCCTGGGAGAGTGATGGAGCAGTTAAACTTGGAAACTGTTCCCAGGCACATGAAGGATCAGACAGTTCTTTGGAGTAGTCAAAATAGTTTCACCAAGGGGAAGATGTGCTTGACCAACTTGATAAACTGCTGTGGTGAAATGACTGGCTTTGTAGATGAGAAGAGAAACAGTAATTGACTCACACTTCAGGAAGGATTTTGGCTCTGACTCCTCTAACATTCTTGTAGTGAACATGAAGTATGAGCTGGATGAACAGCAAGCTGGGTTGAATATGGGCTGAACAGATGTGTCCAGAGGGAGGTGATGAGTGGCAAGAAGTGTCACTGTAGGCCAGTCACTAGTGGTATATCCCAGGAGTGAAGACTGGGTTAATATAGTAACAGTATTAAATATTATTAAATGATATTAAATAATAAAATATTAAAAATCCTCATTCATGGTCTGGATGATGGTTCAAAGTGCACCCTCATCAACTTTGCTGATGGCACAGATCTGGTAGGGTGGCTGATACACCAGAGGATTGTGCTGCCATCCAGAGACACCTCAAGGGGCTGGAGACATGGGCTGACAGAAACCTGAGGCATTTCAGCAAAGAAGTGCAGGGAGGAGTAACCCCAGGCATTGGTACATGCTGGGGCTGTCCATCTGAAAGGCTGTGAGGGTGACCAAGGACTGACACACTTGCCCAGAGAAGCTGTGCAGTCTCCATCCTTGGAGGTATTCCAAAGCCATTTGGATGTGGTCCCAGACAGCTTGATCTATGTGGCCCTGCTTGAACAGGGATGTTGGACCAGATGATCTCCAGAGATCCCTCCCAACCTGTAGCAGTCTGTGATTCTGTGATTCCTTAGGTATGATGGGAGCTTTTGGCCAATGTGCTGTGACACTTCTGTTTTCACCCTGAGACTCTGAGGACAACTGGGTGTGATTCATTTCACATTCTGCTATTCCCATTTAACACATTCTATGTATTCATTACTGTGTTCCTACATGTGAAGCAGTCCATACAAAAAAAAATCACCTTCTCCTTTCTCAACAAATTAAAGCAAACGATTTGATGAGTCAGTAATTTATACTGTTTACCTCCTTTTATGTCAACAATCCTGGGACCTGGAACAACACATAATCATAATGATTATAGACATAATGAGCTGATTTATGATGTAGTCACCACATGGTATTCTGGTGCATATTCACCTGTAATGATGTCAAACAATACGACTGGAAAATCTATCTGCTCAGACAACTGCTGCCTACTGGGAAAAATAAATTAAGCTAATGCAGTACCAGACACATGGGTTCTCTGGACTTAGTGCTCCATCTGTACTTAAATTATGTATATATCAAAAACCTTTGACATTTTTAGCATTTCAGGAAAAAAAAAAGTCAGTTGGAGATCCTTTTAAGAAGTGGTAGTGAGTGCTGAAGGTAAATGTAAATGAAATACTCTCCCAATACAGTTCTGTGATATGGAATCACTCTTAGAGTTGTACATTTTCACTGAGTTTAAGAAACTGTTTGTTCGGATGGCAGGTTAGTTAATCCTACTTCCTTGGCTGTGTAAAATGTTATTCCAGAGGGGGACATCCTTTGACAGGGTTATCACAGCTACTTTCATACCTTTGCATTTCATTGCACAAGACAGAAACTTCTCCTCATGCTATCAAAAGAACCATTCCCTGGACCACTACAAAAAGTGTTTATGGCTCAGAGTTGCCCCTTACAACATGGATTTTTATGCTGATTCATACAACAGGTGAGATGAAAATCAAATGTAATAGGTGCTGCAAGGTGAGCAGATTAATGTTGGATATGTGCAAGCATGGAGGATAAGTACCACAAAAAGTAAAGAGTGGAGATAAAAAGAACTACAGAAGAGCAGAGGCTCTTGTTTAAATATACTGTAAAAGCCCCAAGAATAGCTATATATATACCGTAGGTCAGTGCAGAATTATACATCCAAAAAGAAAAAAAATCTGGATTGACATCACTTATTCATATGATCTCCAAACATGTCAGTGTTCCATTGGAACAGAAAGCCTTACATAAATTCCAGGCAGCTGACAAAATAAAACATCAGGTGTTTCTGTTTCCTGGATATATTCACTAATTTTCACTAGAGTCCCACTGACATGGTCTCAACTGTCTGCAATGCAACTGTACTTTGCAGAACAACATTCCTTGTTATCCTCTTTAAATTTGCCTGTGTAAAAACATTATTCCTGTGTTCTGTAAAAAAATATCTGATTTACTTTCTTTTGGCCATTCTTCATGCTGTATCTATCATCATAATGCATCTATTAGTCATCTATTTTTTTTTTTAATCTAAAATAAGAAGTCAAATATTTACAGATTGTTGCCTTTTCATGCATCTATTGCATCTCTTGCCCAGCCATGGTTCTAACAACATTACTGGTATCACAAGCAGGTAATAACTGCTCTATTTATCTGAATACATAGAAATTATATCTTTGGCTGAAAAAGCTTAGCTGTAGCTCAGTTGTACTCAGTGTAGTTGTTTCTAGAAGCAGAGCTTAGTCTTTTTAAAAAGCCTGTTTTGTCTTTTTTTTCTCTCCTTTTTTACCATAGAAGTAATTACCTCCACTTGATCGAACCAACTGATTTTACAGTTTCTCAATTTAAAGTAGGTCAGGCCCTGTCTCCTGTTTGTCTGGATTACTTTCTGTTTGAGCTTTCATGCATGTTGTAAACAGCTCACCCGGTCACTGTGGACTGCCTCATCTGCAGACTCAGCCAGCCCCATGGAAATGGACACAAATGTGCCCAAATGGACACAAATGTGCCCAAATGGACACATTGCATCTTTCACGTGGGCTCCTTCAGAGCAGGCTTCACCACGGGGGTTGCACTGGTTTAGTGCCACTTGAATGGACAAGGTCTGCCTGAGAGTTTCTCCCTCCCTCTTTGTCCTTGTAGCTCTTTCTGCTAGGCTGATTTTCCACCCTACCTTGGTAATGCCCCCTTTACAATCCCTCCTTGCTGCAGGGATCATCTGAACCCTGTTCATAGCACCAAGAACATGAATCATTCAAGCCAGGACTGAACTGATCCACTGGGATATGTGCAGGGCCCATTCTATATGATTTCATCATTTTTATGACCTATGAACCTAAGGAAAGGCTTTCTGCAGGACAGACAATCAGTGTTTCCCACTCCAGTTCTACCAAAACACATGTCCATTTTGGCTTTTCCTGAAATGCATTAGGGGTAGAAGCATGATTATCACAAGGTGTTTTGTCTGATTATTATTTAAAGATGGTTTTTCCTCTGGAGTTTGAGACCTCCTTCCAGAACATGAGCTAGTCAAGGTTCAGTGAGGCACAGGGAGATTGGGAAGATTCCTGTCTCACAGCTGCAGAGCAAGAAGACATTTTTTTCTGTCAGTGCTAAGAAAATGTATTGTCAAAAAAAATTGTCTCTGAGCTCAACACAACGGACACTGAAGTTTCTAGGTGACTTCTGATCTCAGTGGACAAGGCAAAAATCATGGAATAAGTCACAGATGGCAGATGAAAAAATATTTCACTATCCCTTTAAAGTCAACATCCCTTAATATAATTTCAGAAGAGCTTGACCTTTTCTTTGAGCTAAAAATCTTCAGACTCCTGTTAACCAGGGAAAAGGGCAGGAAGAAATAGCTGAAACTAATTCTAATAATTTTATATTATCTTGCCTACTGATAAGATATTTGAATAGTGCTCAGCATGGGAAAAGAAGGTAAATTTTCCATCTATATCTGTCACATTGCTTTATGACAGAAACTTTAATTAATTAGCAGCATTCTAAATTCAGAAACTAATGGTCCGTGGGTTCAGCTTGTCTCTAGAAGGTGATTAACCTAAAAACCACTAAGACTTTTTACAATCATAGATTTATTTAGGTTAAAAATACATTTAAAATCATCAAGCTCAGGCATTAACCCAATGTCCTTTCCCTCTAGAATTGGTAGAATGAGGTACTTTCTACTAGTGAAGGTGTTCTAACCTGCTCCTCTGAAGACTGTATCAAAGTTTTTCTCAACTGATATTAATCTTCTCACCTGGCCATGGAAACAAATGCACTTCACAGTGTAGCTTGCCAGATGGAGTAAGAACTAAAACATCTCTCTACTTCAGATAGAGTAGAGAGATGAAAGATTATTTTTGTGGCTGTTCTGTTGAGTGTTTCAAGCATATTTCAGGTAATGGCACAAGAAAAAAAAGTATTTTACCATTGGCTTTGTGAAATAAAGATAGACACTACAGCTGACCAAATGACTTCATGGGTTTGGTCCATGGTGTAGCAGTAAGGCAAAAAATGTTAATTCTTACGAAATACCTGACAGAAAGCATCCTCACCATGTGTAAATTTTATTATATTGGTCTCAGGAAGCACTGTAGAGGTATAATAGTGGTGAAAACTCCCCAGATTCCAGGAAGGTATGATATTTTAGAAAATACACTGAATACACAAGCCTGGCTTTGTCTTTCATTTAATCCCTTACTATTGTTATTTGCCCTTCTTCTGAGCTGAATATAAAGTGCCACTCTGTGCAGCTGAAGAGTGTTAAGATCAATGCTGTGTGCATAGCCAGAGATATTAAAAGGCACTTGCTGACACCATCAACAGCACTGAACCTCCACCACCCTAAGAGCAACCCCCTGCCCCCAAAACTGTGAAGTAGAAACAAATTACCTAGATGACCATCTGAGAGGCTGAATATTTTAGAATAAATTTGCTAAAGATGCACTCATGGGCTGCACTACAGTTTATAGATTAGTCATGAGAACATTCCCAATCGGCACAGAAATGTGTTTTGGAGCTGTAGGACTCTAAGTGTCTCACTGCACTTTTGGTTGTGAATATTTTCTAGGCTAACAAATGACCAAGGCTGGCTCAAGTACTTCGGGAAAGAATTGTTTTGTTTTGTTTTGTTTTGTTTTGTTTTGTTTTTAGCAAAGATGAGAAAGACAGAAATAGTTCAGTGGTCAGAGCACTGGATTCTAACATGATTTTATATCCATTTGAGCATAACCCCAGATGTCCTTCATGGTGCTAGTCAACCCTTAGGGCCTTGGTTCTCCCTACTGTACAGCTGCTCAAGAATGGCATTGCTGAAGAATAACAGAATTGGGAGCTATTTGGAGCAAAGGAGACAACTTTCTGTAAAACAGGGCTGCCAGGTTTTAGAGATTTTTTCCTTCTTTCAAGCTTGCAGTGGTGTAGAACATACCTGAGTACTGTGATCACCAGAGCTGACAGGAAAGGCTCGGTCTAAGTTTGCTTTTTCTGAGCTAGTATTATGTGAAACAGGAAGACAAAGAAAAATCAGTGGTAGCCATATCATCAGTCAACAGTTTACAAAACCTGTAGATTTGATATTTGGGAATAGTAACTACCTGAAACCTGTATAATATATGAAATGGCATCTTTTTAATGGATAATAGTGTTTGACAGATTTTCCTGGGCTTTGACATTTCTTCCCACAAGGCACATAAGACAGAAGCCAGGCAGCTCAGGCCAAGGATCTCACACATTTCTGTTGCACCAGAGCAGCTTTTTTCCCCCCTTATTCTTCCTGTGGAAGGTTGACTGATCTCCTTACCTGTGAATCCTAAGGTGCTCCCAGGAAAGAAATCATCTACTGTCTCCCAGGAAATAAAAATGTTAAAAGCAAAGAATTACAAGGGTGGAACTGTTTGGGTTTTATACTGATAAAATCTTTTCCAGATTTGTTTGCTCTGTTGGCAGCCTGATGCTCTGGGACTTTGCAAAAGGAAATAACCCATTTGCCAATATAGCAGAACAAGCATGACAAAATCTGTCCTGCTGTGCTCTGGTGAAGCAGCTGCTTGGTATTATGGGATACATATTGACACGGTGTTCCCTTGTCAAATGGCACAGAACTGTTTCCTGGCTGACAAAATGCTCTGGGCAGCCCAGTGGCTTTCCCCAGTCCAGTTGCTAATTCCTGTATTCTCCTACCTTTAGAATAGCCACAAAATCTTCTCTTCTGACACCACTGTTAAGCACAAAGACACTCTCTCCCTTATGAGTCTCCACCAGATCACATTCCTCCCTGCTCCCATTGGTAATGACCTCAGCACCTTTCACCCTCCCATCCTTTTCCTTCCTGATAAATGGTTATGAGTTAGTTGCCATTTTTCCCCTCCTGTGATGGCATCCTGATGTGATGACTGCAAAATCAGGGGCCTGGGATTAGTCCTGCCTTTCTGCTCATCGTCAGGTTTGGCTGACATGAGATCCTGGATGTGGTCACTGAACAGGATGCCAAAGCAGTGAAAGTATAAAGCAAATAAAAATCCTCTTTCCTCCGTTGCTTCTATATGACAGATGAAAAAACTGCAAAATTCTCAGCCACTATGCCCAATGCTTTTTCTGGTTATGTACACAAATACACACACACAGAGAAATACAGAACACAGGATAAGGTTTTCCATGTCTACATCCTCATGCTGTATGACTGGTTGCTTCAAAGGGGCTGGAGCTCTCAATTTTTTTTAATGCTTAGTCCCTTAGGTATACCCATGTTGTCTTTAAATGAGCAAATTGTACCTGTTTTTCTTGCCAGATGCGCTGAGCCAGCATCTTGATCAAAGTGAGGCCAACTGGCAATACTCTAAGAAGCAATCATTATGAGTAAACTGAAATCAATGAATCTCTGGCAATTTATAACAGGTAAGAATCTGCCTTCAACAAGAGGGAAAGCCTTGAAGCTCGTCAGAGATACAGTAAGACAGAGCAATCCTCAGCAGCCATAAAGCTGTCACAATGAGGCTAAGCTGAAAGCTTGGGGATAAGTGAGCATCCTGGGACACACAGAATGGCACTGCCAGATGCAGGAACCCCCTGGTTGATGCAAACCCCCTGAGAAATGTAGTAGGTAGCTGCCACAAAGTAGTCATGAAGCTGCTTTTGCTGGGCATTGAGAGCTGTAAAGAGCAGGGGAATAAGGTGGTGGCATGAGCCAGGCCAGGTTCTGGAAAGACACATGGAAGTCCAGTCAGAGAAATTCCTCAGTTTTCAAAAACAATTGTAAATTAATTAACTCTCTCTCTGCATTACCTTTTTGTAATACTCAAAGAGGGCATGTTTCTTACTTCCAACAAAATATCATGTTTCTATGTCACTGGAATAACAAACATTTTAAATTTATAGGGGTCTTTTTAGATCAGCTCTTTGCTAAGTATAAATCACTTTTCCTTTTTACAGAGGAAGAAAAGCATAAATATGACTTGACATTCTTATCACCTATCCATTCCCCAGCTAAAAGATTTACTGTGTTGGTCTCTGGGAAACATTGCTGTAGTTAAGGGACTTGTAGAAAAGCTTAGCTGTGAGACAACCTTATGTGTCTGGGAGATGTAAGTCAAACTAAAGTAATCTCCATGAATCTATAGTACATTAGCTGCCAGATTGCAAAGGATGGATAAGACATTGCTATTTTTTCATTTGACTTTGACATAACTACCATACAAGCCATATCCTCTACAGAACTTTGTCATGTATGAAAGGCTTGTGGCCATTAAAATTTACTAGGTTATGGCTTACTATTCAAACCAGAATATCTTAAGGCAGATTTGTATGTGGTGAATTTGAATTGGTGGTTATTTGAAGCTGAAGTTGTTCCAGACTTGCTCTAATTCCTCGTAACCTGAATGTATATGCAGAAGTACCCTGCTTCCAGGAGAAACCAATACCCTCTTTCAGAAGTCATCACAGAGATATTTTTTTTTAGTGATGTCCCCAGTTTTCTAAAAGTGTGCGATTACTTCACATATTTCTGCTCTATTGTTACTTTGAGTTACTTCGCTCCTTGGTATAGCAGCCTGAGAACTCTCTTCAGCATAGAAAATTTGGTTGTGACTGGTCTTTAAGTGGCTTATCCTAGTGGGCACAAAGGCAGCAGCATGTTGCAGATAGTGTACAGCCACGTTGATAACACAGCTTATAATAAAGCCTCATCCTTGGCAGGCCCTGTGGAAGAAACTCTGCCCCTATATAACTCCTTTAGAACTCAGCACAGCATCAGACTTTACCACAGACAAAAATAAACAGAAACTTCAGTAATTAATGAATACAGTCAGTATTGCTAAGTCTTCTTCTTATCATTTCCACTAAAGCGAATGAATTTGCTGTTGATACTGATGGCCATAGGATTATCTTCCTGCACACTTCATCAATTGCCTATTGTGCATATACCTATAAAGAATTCATACTTTATATTAAAAAAGGAAAAAAAATGTTGAAAATCTATTTATCTTAGCTGAAGAGCAGTATCAGCTAGTCACACATGAAGAAAACTCACTTCAGATTCTGTTCACTTGACTCAGTCCATTTCTTTTTTTTGACTGAGCAGTATCCTTTGCACTAGAATAAATGGCAGGCTGCTGGGAGATTTTCTAAATGAGCTCTGGAAATCCTCACTGAGTGATTGAGAGCTACTTCTTGTGATCCATCCTTTCCAGCAGGAATTGCCATCCTCAGGTCTGACAGAGCAAAGTATATGACACTTAAAGCCATCTTTCTTCTGATTTTAATAAAAATCCTTGGAGCCTCAGGCACTCAAGGAAACCTTTCTCTGTGTTGACTTCATTCTACACACAGTAAACTGTAGTAAGAGAGTGGAATAGGCAGAGGAGGAAGTGAAAAAAAAACCACAGAGAAGTGAATTCCTGCTTTACTTGCACCAGGAAGAGTTGGAAGTCCATTATTGAGGTCCTTGAAAACACTTGTTGGGACTCTGCATGGGATCATGCTAAGAGCCCTTGTGCAGATGTTAAAGTGGCTGTTTTCTGCTAGTGATAAACCTGTGTCATGAACTTTTTAATTCACTCCTGTCAGACTCAGACATGCATTTGTCCATGTAGTTTTAATGTAGGAATAGTGATTATCTTGCTTACCTTTGAAATTTGTGCCAGTCTTGAGTGCTGGAGTTTTTCTTACTAGTTCCCCTTACTGGTTCCCTTTTCTCCTCCTGTACCAGTTTTCTGCATTACTTTCAGTTATGCCATTTACCTGTATGTGAAGTGAACACTGAATTTATCATCCCTGCAGAATACTTCAAGGAAGTCGTGGCTTGCCTAGGTTTCCATCAAAGGTCACAGTTCAATCTACACCATTTGCAGAAGATCTCCTTCTCCCTATGCCTTGCCAGGTTTTGAGCATAGAGCCCACTGCTGCTCCTTTCTTTCTCAGCTTAGGTTTGCCTTTCACTGTCCCAGATGATTTTGGCAAGTCTTTTGACCACAAACAAGCATCACTGTCACAGCAAGGTGGTGCTGACAAGAACTTCCTACTTTGCTTGTTTTCTCAGGAGTGTGGCCTTCAGGAGCATCTCAACCAACACATAAGCAGAGCACATCCTGTACTTTCCCTCAGCCACTGGTGACTCCTCAGCATCACTGCCCATGAGCTTGCCCACATCCACCAGCAGCTAAATAATTCAATGGCTGCTGAGGGATATATTGGAAAATTTCAATTGGTCTTTTAAAAAGTGTATATTAATGAAGTGTGTCTATTTAAGAAACCACTTTAATAGGCAGCAGGAGAATTGTTGAGAATTCTGCCAAGGGCAACGGGTACAATTTATACTGCTAACAGAGGATATTACTCACATCTAGAAGAATAAATTGGACATCACCAATGCACTGAATTACTTTCTTGAAATAGAGGTGGGGAATAGAAGGAAAAATAATATCCCCAAAGCATTAAAGAATCCATCAAAGAGTTTAGTCTTTTTATAAAAAACTGTAATCAAAGCTGGATGCCATTGTGCTCTCATGCTAGCTTAATGGTTGGCAATGCTCCTCTGATCTCAGTGGCATTGCTAAGAAGGGAGTCAGCACAGTCAGAAACAGATTCTTTTTAGTCTCATTTTCTTAAGTTAAAAGTGAACTGAAGAGAAAAACCTATTTATTTACCAAGATTGATGAGAAGAGGCTACAGAAATGAAAGCAATACTCCCTCCTGTGTTCAGCTGCATTTCAGAACTGCAGAGATTAACCATGCCACCTCCAGGGACAGTCCCCTCCTTGTCACAGATGTGAGCCCTTCTGGCAGCAGGGCACAGGAGAATTTGCACACTCTGTGCCTGCCTATTTGTCCCATGCTACTGCAAGACCTCCATTAAGTGGCACACAGTGTTTATCAGGACTCATCTTGAATGAAAAGGCTCTCAACACTGGCCAAAGTCGAAGTTCAAATTTTTTTAGAAGTTATTTAAACTGCTTGGCACAGGCTAGCATTGTGTAGAGGGAGAGTACACAAGGGAAAAGAAGGTGCAAGATGCACCCCATGCTAGGGAGAGATAAGACAAAGTCAGTTGTTTTCCTGAAACTCACTGGGAGTTTTGTAATATTCCAGACAGAGCAGGATTGAGTTGCTAATAAAAACCTCAGCAAAAAACCCCTCAACCATTAAAAATGTCTCACAACAACATTAAAGCCCCTATGTTTTTCAAATGTTTAAACTTCTGGAAAACACAGCATAGCCTCTCCCATGTGCTGAGCACTGATATGCCAGGTTTAGCTTACTGACTTCTCAGAAGTCAAAGAAAATTGTGTAGGGAATGGACACAAATGAGTTAATTTCAAGTCTCTCACACAGAAGAGATGTGGTGTGTTTGTACAGTAATCAACATGTTGCTTTTCTGTATAAGTCAGCAGTGTGTGGATTTTTCTCTTGTGCTGCATGTGCTGTTTACTGACTCATTTTAATTGTCTTTCCACAGAGGATAACAATGTGCTTGCTATCTCTAGCCACTGAATTCAGTCTTAGCCCTTTCTCCTCCAGGACTTTTCCCTGCCTGAATGATACAGGAGCGAGGACAGCCATTTTGGACATATAAAATAAAGGTGCAGAGGGGGATTCAACAGGGGCAAAAAGACAGCCAGATGAGATGGTTTTCTTCTCTTATATGGATTTTTTGATCCTCATACAGCTCAAAGAGTTCATACAATACAGGGCATGCAGCTGGACAAGTTTTTTTCTGGAAAACAAATGCTGATCAAAGTTCAAGCTCCTGGAGGGTCCAGGGGGATGATGTAAGCTGCCAGACCAGAGTATTGTGCCTTCATGTATTTCATCACTTTACCAGGGCCAGCTAGCACTCTGCTGAGAAATTCCTGTGCTTGGCTGGCTGGCAGGTAGGATGCTCCAAGTCCATGCCAAATCACCTCATTGTGGGGGACACAAAATGGAGCTTGCTCCATGACATTTGGCTTCATCCTGCAGCAGAGTGGCCACAGACACAGTATTTGCTGGAGGACTGTCAGAAGGATGTGGGGGAATGTAGTTTTAGGGCAGTTTTCAGTGCCCTGCCTGCCTCCTCCTCAGACCAGCATAAACACTTCCTTGCCTCCATGGTGAGCTAGAAAAGAGGGCTAATGAAGGCAAAAAGTATCACTCTCCAAATTATTAATTTTATCTATACCAGCTCTCCAAACCACCTTACTACAAGTGTACAGGGACCTCCACCCCTTCAAGGGAAAGGTAGGAAGAGGAGTGAAACCTCCAGATCATAGTCTTGGCCTAAGTTGTTGTGTAACTGTATGTAAGCAGTGGATAAAGTCCCAGCACTCCTCCACCACTTCTCTTTACAATGCTGGTATGAAAAGCAGTTGTTTCTTAATTCTCCTTCAGAAACAAGAAGTGGGCCTTTCAGTTTCTATAAATAAAATCCTGCCCTTTTTAAAATAAGCCATCATAGCCCAATCTTTAATTCAGAAGGAAGAGTAGCTTTTTCAAGGTTTGAAAGGATTAAAAAATACTTTAATGGATCTCAGCACATAGTGGTCACTAATGAAGCAGGGAGCTTATGAAAAGCTGTGGGCATAGAAACACAGTTTGTCCTGGACAGGCTGAGTGGTCCCATACAAGTGAATAACTTGAGATAGGTACTGTCAACTCATTTGGTGTACAACATTCCTCATCCCATATTTGCACAAGGCTTTACCCAATGAAACCTCATTCTCTGCTGCTGCATAAGTAATACCATAACATGACACAGAACAGCTGAACAGGAAAAGTGAGAAAGTTTCCTGCAGGAATCAGGCAGAGGGATCCAGGGCTCTGCCTATTTTTTGTTGAACTGCCACTGGAAGGCAAGTGTCTGTACAGAATTCACCAAAGCTTTTCCAGCTGGGAACTTCAAGTAGGTCAGGCATCCCTGCAGGACAGCTTGATAAGATGAATATACCATTCAAATTTTACCCACAAAAGCAAAAGCTTTCAGATTCTTCCCCTGAGAGGAGCTTCAGGTGATGCCTGGTTGGCAGCCCTCTAGATGTTAACCTTAGAAGCCCTAAAATCTCCAATTCCACAAGCAGTACATCTGTAAAGCATGCTGATTATTCACTGCTGTGCTACTCCAGCTGAATTCCAAAGCAGCTCTGTAACTGGTGCAAAATCTGACTAATGAAGTGCTAAATCAAGCCCAGCAAGTAGAAGGGTTCAATTCTTTTTTAGTTCAAAGCTTTTGCAATTAAGGGTAATTATGATCCAATATTTAAACTGCTTCTGTTTCAGTTTTCCTACAGATGAGATTTGGGTTTTGCACACATAATACTGTTTCGTTTCAGTAAATATTTCAGTAATAGTATAAGTGGTCTATGATTTAGTAAAAATCTTTTGAAAAATTTATTTAATAATAGCTGTGAACTATTCAGAAATGGCAAAAAAAAAAAAAAAAGCAAAAAAAAAAGCAGCCCAGTCTGGAAATGCATGAATGAGTTTGCAAGAGCACTGTTTGCTTTTTCCCTGTAAGCTTCTATTGCTGCAGGGAAATTTGATTTATGAAGCCCTGAGTCCATGTCTGCTTCAGACCCTGGCCTGTTGCTTAATTTAGCAACAAGGCATTGGCTGTGGATTGGCTGCCTTGGAGCAGCACAGCAGTTGGGCTCACTCTCACTTTCCCTTGTGTAAGGTCACTTTCTCCACCAGCTTGGATGTGTGATGTGCTGCATACAAATAGACAGGAAAAGGCAAAAGCCTGTTGTGAAAACTGTCTGGCTCTCTGGCACTCATCAGCAGCACTCAGCCTGTTGCAGCTGGAATGACACTGCCTTACTCATCCCGCCTTATACCTTAAGCCTCCCTTTAGCCCTACTCTATTTCTGCAAGAGTTTTCCTTCAACCCCTCGAGCTTCTTGTTTGCTTTATTATTGTCTAGCAGCTTTATCCAAGAGGATTTATTTTGCAGACATTTTGGAGTGGTGACAGACCATCTGAGCTCCAGACTGTTCAGTTCAATAGACCAAAAGGAAGGTGACATGACAGCTGCAGTAAGTATCATACCATTTAACAAGCATAGTGGGAGGCAAGGGACTCTTAAGTCTTACAACATCATAAGCTGCTGGCTGGAAGATGGAGGTATAATAGGTAAAAAAAAACAACTAACAGGAGTCCTAAATGGTTCAGCACCTAAATATTAGCTTTTTTTTTTTTTTTTTTTTTTTTTCCCCAGGCATGTCTCTGTGTTTGCAGAACATGGAGGAATTCTATTTTTACCTTCCAGACCCTTAAGTGGATATTCTTTATAACCCAGTTTGTGTCTGGAAGAGCTGCAGTTGCTCCTGCAGGAATCAAATGGAGGATATGTTCCACTGTAAAAATTTTGCATTTATCAGATGTCAAAGAACAGAAATAAAGAAATTTTTCATGTCCTCTTCCAGCAAGTGCAGAACTTATATCTCTCAAATTTGCTGACCACTTTGGCTGGATTAACCCTTCAGTTATTGACTTCAGGAGGTGTTCTACTTGACTCTGCATAATGTACCTTTTTGGATATACATATTCCCATAGATGAAAGCTGTATAGAGCTTCAAAAGCCAAGCAGAGACATTCTACCAGCATAGGGCAGTCCTTCTGCAAAGCAGCAGGCTTATTCAAGCAAAGAAAAAGTCTCAAGAACCCTTTCTAATGAAATTTTTCACAGAATATAAATATAGACATCTCTGTCAATTCCCTCATTAATAAATCACAAAGAAGAAAACATAATTGCTGTTTACACAGGAGAACAAGCCAAATAATCTAACCTTTATTTAGCATTGGTTTCTGCTATGACTTTTTTCATAGCTGACCTTTTCTACTTCAAGAGAGATCTTTATAAAGAATAAGCATGGTTTGGTGGGGAGGAAGAAATGAAATTATCTTGCTGAAGTGATAATTAAGCAAGACAAGGGCCATGGAAATAATGTATTTTCAAAGGTCTGGGCACACTCAGTCGCCTTGGGCAACATAAGTGATGATCTGCCCCTCCTACAGCCCTTTCTGTCCCTGACATCAGCACATCACTGTCATTAAAACTGTCATAAAAAATAGACGGGGCTGATGGGCTGGCTGAGAGGAGCTGTGACAGCTGCTTTGTGTGTGTCACTGGGTTTTATCACTCCATTACAGGATAATGATAATGATTAGCCTTGCTTTGCTCTCAGAATGGAAAGAGGTATTTTTGATAAAGGAACTAAAAACTTGGTTTGCGCATCATGGCAAGATTTCAAGAATCAACAGCATCTGTCAGCACAACTCTTGAGTTATTCTAATCTGCATTCCAATAACACCTGGATGGCAAGTGTATGAGACAACCCCCGACCTGAAAGGCTCATGGGTTTAAGGAAAAAAGGGATATGCTGTGGCAGAGGAGGCAATTTCTGTGTGTGCTAATGTGTAATACTAACTGAAATGCATGCATATGTGCATGAACATTTTGTATACAAATGTAGGGCAAGCCAGTTGCTAGCACTGCCTGTCAAGCAGCTCTTGCCTGTGGGACACCGAGCTACCTTGTACTTATGCCAGGTTGGTTTCCCACTCAGCAGGTGATGTGAGACAGCTCATGCAGGTTCTCTGAACTGTGTGACAGGCACCAAACTCTTCCTGTTACCTGTATGTGAAACCAGGGTATCCTGAGTTAGCTCCTCTGATTTGGTCTGTACTCTTCACAAAGACAGTGTTTTGTTCTGGGCTGAAAGAATTAGCAAATCATTAGAATTAGAGTCAAAGGTTCTGGGTTAGTTGCAGGCTTCCTTGTTGATGCTAAGGATTTAACACATGAGATACACACAGGGGCCTAATTGAACAGCTTGTTATATCTGGTACCCATACATACTGGTGGGCATTGTCACTGTTTCTAGCATTCCTCTTTTCATTCTTCCTCTTAAAAAGGAAGTAGAAATATGACTGCAACACACCAACACTAAATGACCCAGAAATTGAAAATATATCTGATGTACTGACAAGTATTTTGTGGCTCTTCTTGGGCCAGGGTGTACCCAGAACTATTTAATTCTGAGTGTTTCTTGCTCAGAGAACAGTCCAAAAAGAATTAACTTTTTCCTCTAATTTAAGCATAGGGGCAATAGACTCATGTCTTTAATGAAGTGTCCTTTACTATGAAGATGAAAATGGAAGTTCTCAGCAAAGCAAGCACTTTAAACTGTATGATGGGACCAAGGGTTCTGAAAATTGTTCAAATTGCATTCTCAGCTTTCCTCCTGGGGTAACATTGTAGGCTACTTTTTCGACAGCAATTATCTCTAATTAGGCTTGAATTTTTCCTACTTTTAGAATATTGTCTCTTATTTCAATGGGACACTCCTTGGACATGAATGATTTTTCTTGTTTTGTGAATCCTCAGGAGTCCTCTCTGCTGCACATTCAACAAAGCCATGTGCTTTTAATCACTATTTGGAACAAAATAAAACCAGTAAAAAAAGCAGACAGAAACACAGACATCTTTCCCGTCAATCAAATAGCCCCCAAATCTGAGATTCCTCTATGGTGCAAGAGACCCATCTGTGCCACTGTCAGATGAAAATGCAACTTGACATTTGTTCACCTCCCTTGCCACTCTGTAGTTGGTCTCTTCTGCTCCTCAGCTGGACTCTGTCGTGCTGGGTCAGCTCACACTTCACTGACCACAGGGATCACCATCAAGATGGGCTCTGTGCCCTGTGGTTCCATCACTTGCTGGAATGCAGGCCACCAGAACATCAAGCTCTTATCTGGCCTCATTCAAATCAGGTGTCAGTGATGACTGAACCACCTGCTGATCTTGGGACAACCAGACATTGTATCTCAGTATGTGCAAATGGAGTTTTCTTCATTTTGTATAGTAAGGTATTACTCCAGAAGAATTTTATTCTCTGTCTCCCAGACTCCTACACATGTTCCAGGGCAGATATGCTATATAAACCCCACATGTAGGCCACAGCCAGAGAAGTGCAAGGTGTCCTCTCTTCTGAAAGGTTCATTTCCTAGGAAAGCTGGCCCATACCTTTCCAGCCAAGAGAGAACTGTGGATGGGCTAAGCCATAAAGCAGGTAACTCATGAGAAGGAGAACAAATACAACTTAAGAATACACTAGCAATACAAGATCCTAGAAAGATCCACGTGGTGAGTGTAGGATCTGGCTGCATGCTGCTGGTATCAGTGGAAGCAGAAGCAGTCATTCCTCCGTGGGTGTGTAACAAAGTCAAATATAGTTTGGGAGTAATCCAAAGATATCAAGTTAATTGCTCAGTGCTACGTCTGCATGCTGTGCAGAGGAAGGAAATGGCAATTTCATTAAGCTTTTAGTGCAAACAACACACCTCTTTGTCTTGCTTAGTTCCTACATGTTACTTAAGATTTGTTGCCTTCATTGCATTTCATTTCTATAAACTGTCATTTTGCAAAGGGGACACTGGCTTTCATTTTTGGTAACCTTATTTAGTATATTCTGGTTTTATTCATAAGAAGACAAAATATATGTGATCCTCATAATTGGCCTTTTGGCTCAAAAGGTAAAGGCACGAAGTGCAAAAATATGGTACTTTATGAGTTCTGGATTGCAGTAGTCTTCAAAAGGCATCAGAAAAAAATATCACAATAAAAAAAAAATCACAATATCCTGACTTACAATTTCTTGAACAATATAATTTGTGGTAGAAGCACAGAACATTTTGCAACACCGTGACATTTTAATACCTGCAGATAAATTCCTTTAGGTACGCTTTGAGAAGCATCATTTTTAATAGCCAGACTCTCCCACCAGCAGAGTAGACAGATGGTTCTGTCCCAGGGAGACGTGGAGGAGGAGTCACAGCAGGTAGCAGAGGGACAGCCTGCACATTTGGACAGTCTGCTGGGCTCAGGAGTGATGTAAACACCTCCACTCTTTCATCTCCTCTTTGCCATCCTCACTTAAGGGAATGCACCTCTGGTTTAAGTCCCTGCTGCTGCTTGAGGGCTCAGTGGAATATTTTTAACTTTACATACACAGGCACCAGGAGTGACCCAGCTTCTCCTTGTTCATGGTGTTCCTCTACAGCACTGGCACCTTTGCTGTCCCTTCCAGGATGATTCTCTCAGGGTGTCCCTACCTGCCCAAGCTTTTCTCCCCCTCCCCTCTTTGTTGCACACCTGCAGTTATTCCAAGTCTTTGCTGTCTCCAGCAAGTGTCCCCTTCAGCCCTCTGCCTAGTTCTTCCTGCCAAAGCACACAAGGGCTTCAAGATCACCTTAACTTTTGACCAAAAGAGCTGACGCTCTGTGTTTGTCATTTATTTCATCTTCTCCTGCAATGGCAGCCCCACTGTATTTGTTTAGAGAGGCAGAGAAAAGCCTAAAGCAAAACTGGAGAAGCTGCCTCAGGGATTCCTAGTGCCTGTTCAAGTGGGTGGGACCAGGCAAAGCTATCTCCTAGACATTTCAAAAACCTGCTAAAGAGCCCAATCTGTCACAATTTCGTGCACTTACCCTGTCAAGAAGAGCATTAGGAGAGAAAATTGAAATGAGTTGCTAACCGGAGGATATTTTTAGTTTCCAATTTGAGTGTTTTGGCATTCAGAATTGTAACTGCATGGAATGGGCTGCAATTTCCCTCCTCCCTGTACTGATATGATTTCTTGCTCCTTAAATCATCCTAACAATTTTTAATGGAAACGGCACATTTTCCATGTTTTTGAGCAGTTATCTTCATTCGTGTAGATGGGAACCTTTTGATGCTAACATTATTAAAAATTTTTAAATATATAATGTTAATAAAATTTGTTTTCAAAACTATGAATTTTGATGAGAAGACCTTTTGCAAAAGACTTGCTAAAAACTCTTCAGTTGTTTACAGAGATGGTTAATATTTTAATGTTCAAACAATAATGAAAAGAGAAAATAAAATAATATGCCCACTCTGACTACCTCTATTACTTGCTGTAGGAAATCTTCAGTGAAGAGTACACGAACTTTGACTTGGAAAACAAAATGTCTCTACATGCTTTACCTAGGCAGTTAGTACCATGTCAGTGCTGGCTAATTTCAGAACTGCCCTCTTGATTGGCAATTTGCCTTTTACCTAAATACCTCACAAGGCAATTTTGAGAAAAAGGCCTAAATCATTTTGTTTGTTTGATGGTTTGTTTTTTAAAATTTTTTCTCAAACTGGTTCCTAGGCTTCCTTGGTTCTACAATCCTTGATGCCAT
The DNA here is from genome assembly GCA_026413545.1 of Cichladusa arquata. Lineage (NCBI taxonomy): Eukaryota > Metazoa > Chordata > Aves > Passeriformes > Muscicapidae > Cichladusa > Cichladusa arquata. The sequence goes on from JAOTQP010001652.1 coordinate 17,030,758, forward strand.
AGCTGTATAAACAGGAGCCAGCTAAATGAACTTAAACCAGATTACGAGTTTACATGTGGTTGTGGCATTTTAAATCTGATTTACAATTGATAGTTTCTTCAAAATCAGACTTAATTCATTGCAGCCAAGCTGGTTTAAAACTAAACAATCATATAGCCAAACACAACTGTTTAACCAAATGAGTAAAATTACACCTTAACCAGGCTGTTGGTCCATGATAGGTTTTTCTAGATACTGTAATGGTTTTGAAATCAAAACCAGTGAGAGACTCCAAGTCAGAAGTACAATTTAATAGGAAAAATAGAGAAAAAATAAAATACATGCAATAGTTCAAAAGAAAAACCACCGACAGAGTCAGAATACAACCTGACATCCCTCTATTTAGGGTGGTGGTAGCAGTCCAGATGAAGTGCATTGCTTCTCAAAGCAGTGATCCTGGTAGCTATTGTCCTCTGGAAACCAGTGGGTAAGGGCAGCTTTGGTGCTCCAAATCTCAGTTTTTATCTAGGTAGGAAAGGCTTAGCTCCTTCCCCTGTGTGGGGCATCTCCCAATGGGATGATGTAATTTTATCAGTCATACAGTGGGACTTAATGGCCCATTAACAGAAGATATGTTCCTGGAGGAAGGGTGGGTCATGGGAAAGGTAAAGAACATTGCCCCATCTGGTTTTAACAGATGGCCCGTTAGCAGAGGATATCTCCCACAGAGATAAGAATCACTGCCCCACCTGGTTTCAGCAGATGATGATAGAATATATACCTTTGGGCATTTCTTTACGTTGTAACCTAGGACAATACCAAACACCGTAAAGAAAATCTCAGGAAAAGCTCATTATGCAAATCATGAGGTACCTGGATTGTTGTTCTGACCCTTTATGGTCTTCTTTAGCACAGCCACACTGCTGCCCTCTCTCAGCTAACCCTGTGCCAGTGACACTGAGCTGTAGGACAGCTCCAGGCCAGAGGCACACTTTAGGCCAGCCTCACTACACTGCAGATGAAGAGGTGCCAGGCTCATCCAGAGCACATCCTCTGCAGCCATCAGAGCCTTTGTGACCAGCTGGGTGGGGAGGTTTGGACACCCACCCCTCTTCACCCCTGCACAGGATGTTTGCAGCCCTGGTGGGACATTTACCCTCCTTTGGTGCAGATGGGGCAGAGCCACACATCCACATTTTGCCCAGATGAAATTCCATCTGGTGAGTCCAGGGGCACTGGGGAAAGGAATAAAATGAGTGATGTCTCTACTGTATTTGAATTCCTTTAGCCAAAAGAATGTGAAAATGTTTTGTGATATCGTACATCACTGTGAGCAAATGAAATAGAAACAACAAGGATGTGTCTGATTGCGACTTCTAAAGGAAACTGAAATGTTTCCAGTCATGTTAGATTTAATCTAATCTAGTTTTTTCCTTTTTTTCCCCATAAGCTAGCAGTCAATGTTCCTTTTTCATACTTTAAACTGAAAAAAAAGCACTGCTGAAATACATAACACTTGCTAGCATTCACCTGCAGGAAGTCCATAACCCTGACACTGACAAGCAATACATTATAACGTGATATTGAAGATGAAAATAAGGCAATAGATGCTAAATAATTGGAGATGCAATCTGCAAAATGGGCTCCAGTCTTTATGAATGAACACCCTGTTGCCAGCCTCCCATCTCTAGGTATAACAAGGGATGCAAAAAAAGGATATATTACTTTGTTTTCAACTTTTTTACTTTGTCAAATATAAAGCTTTAACTTTTGCTCCATGTCAGTGGCCTGTTATTTTCTTGGCTTTGCACCAGAGTCTGTTAAAACAGAAGAAAAACCTTTCAATCCTAAAGGTCCACAGGGAAAAAGATCTTAGTTTGATCTCATTTTCCTTTTAACATTAATTACATGTTTAGTTTTTGTAGGCAGAGGGCCAAAAAGAAAATAACAGCTTCCACCATGAGCATGACTAGGGCCAAGCAGCAGAATTTAAGGCCATTTTGTTCTTCGTGTTTCTGGCACTGAAAATCCTCGACTCTGGCTCAGTCCTTCTATTACCATCTTGGATGTGTTACAGAATAACCCTGTGCATCTTGAAGTGCAGAATGAAACAAGAAAGTAGGTGCCTGCAGAGCTTGAGATTATCTACACAAACATAGCAGTTTGTAAATACTTCAGTTCACCCTCATTGCTCTTCTGCTGTCGCTGCTGCACCAACCTCAGTCTCATTAAGAAATGACATTGAAGACTTGAAGACTTATTTTTTAATATGAAAATGTGTGTTCTTACCCTTTATATGTTCCAGCAAATATCACCACTACACTCAAAAAGAGAACAAGCAATTTTAAAGAGAACATGCAGGGAAAGGAAGCACATTTTCATTTGGTTAGCTCTGGGTGCAAAAGAGGTTTGGTTTCCATCAGTGGTACAATTCAAACTGAGCCAAATAATCAGTTCTTCAGAAGCTGGGCTTAAGTTCACAACTTTATGTGATCCCAGTTAGAGGGAGGAATCCTTATACAAGATAGCCCAGGGCAGCAGACCATGAGGGTGGCAGGCCGGAGATGAGAATAAAAATTATCAATGGAATAAAAATGGCTCTGGCTCCTTCTCCCCAGAACTGACCTGAGAATCCCAGAGTCTGTTGTGATTGTTCTCAGGGCCTTGATGAGAGCAAGAAGATGGCCTGTCATTGCCCTGCTCATGCTGGAGATCTCTTTGCTCACAGATCAGCTCACCACAGTGCCCAGACAGTCTGGAGGACCCTGTGCCTCGACCTGTGTTTTCTAAACAGGACAGAACTGGACCATTTACAGAAGGCCTGAGTTCACCTTGGTGTGCCACAACCACAGCTTCTAATGCAAGCAGGAATAAGCTCATTCAGGGCTGTGTTTTTCCTTCTCAGCATATTTTGGGTATACTTATTACAGCATAAACTCCTTTTGCTGCCATAAGCATTATAATAATTTAATCAGCTGTCATTTACTGAATGATTTCCTTCCTTCTACCAACACTATCATTCTTAGGTCCAAATTCTTTAGAAAAGCAATTAACCACAAACTTCATTTAGATAGCTAAAATGAGAGGAGATCTTTTTATTTGTTTGTATTTGTTACTGTAATAGTAGCACCAATTTTGCTGGTTTGTTTTTGCAATTACTTAAGGGGAAGCAAACAAATAATTTCAACATGTAATAAATACCTAGAGAAAAATAACAATAATTACACTCTCAATGTCAAATAAGTTTTACCTACCTTTATCCTGTATTTTACAATTTTATGGTGTTTCCATTTTTAAAGACTGTTTTTAAAATAAATGTCAGTAAGTGTTCCCTAGAAAATAATGTGTTTGACAGCATTTCTTTTCTTCTATGCATGAATGGCTTAGGGACAACTGTTGAGTTTTCAGCTATACATGCAAATGTAAACCTAACCCAGTTTAAATGTGTGCCATTTCCTCCAGCTGTTCTGTGATTGCAAGGTGGTCTGATTCAATCTCCTCTATCAAATGACACTGTTTAAATTCTCTGGTTGTGTGGAAAAAAACACTGAAAGGTGAAGAAAATAAAGCGATTTCAAGATAGACAAATACAATTTTTCTGGTTAGATATATAGGGAAACCACTACCTGCCCAAAACTTTCATAGGGTTTTTGAGCACCATATTTTGAGAACAGAAAGAAAACAGAACAGAATTTTTGATCATACCAAGACTTCTGTCACCTGTGGGAGAGTGGGCAGGGGAGGTTTGGGGTCCTGCTTCCACAACTTCTATGGAGCTACAGGCCTCTGTTTTTTCCTGGCCGCTCTACCAGGGAAGAGTACATTTTTTTTTCATGCCAGTAGGCTGAGCTCTCATGCTGCTTGCTGTACACAGCCAAGGACTGAAGGATTTCCCGGTGGGAATAGTTTCTCAGCATACTTACATCTTGCAGGCTGAGAAATCCTGGTGGCAGAGTGGGCTGGAATGGTGAAAAAGCAACCTGGGCTGGTGATGCTCAGTGTAAAAGGCACTTGCATGCTGGAGACAGGAATGTAGTGGCAAGCTTTAAAGGAAAATCATGAATTGCTTGCTCTTTTGGGGAGGGAGCAGTGTTCTTCCTGGCTGTGCCTGTATGACATTCCCTGCTTGTCAGATGATCTGTAATGTCACAATATGGCTCTGTGGGAGCGGCGCCAAGGCTGGCAAAGGGGTCGAACACACAGAGCATGGATCCTCCTCTGAACCTGCCCCAGGTTCCCTGAGGTTTTGATTAATGCTCATCCCAAAGGGTTTCATCATTTTGTTTACCTTTTCAGCTTGGAGCTGCTAGTGTTACTGCCATAGCACTGCACATGTTGAGCTGAGCACACCTCCAGTTCCCCCAGCATAGCAGTTGAATTATGTAGGTTTCAGTCACTGTGGTGACTTTGTCTTGGGGCAGAGAGTCTGTTTATTTGAAATGCTGCTGCATCTGTGCTCAGACCACATTAGGGTTGTGCAACCAATGAAAAAAAATACATGCAAATTGCTCTAAGTGCCAGTTTGGAAGCATAAAAGGAATCTGGTTACATGCATTGTCAGATTGATAGGCTCTGCTGCAGGAAAGAATAACTTTCATTCTATGGCAGTATTCACTGGGAATCTACTGAATCTACTGGGAGATCATTTCTTTGTTGCACAGTCTTTGCCAGCAGCCTTGTGAAGCTTTGGCATTCCCAGTGTTCTTCATCTTTCTGGTCAAGCACAGAGACCAGCCAGGACTTGGGAGTGTGACTTTCTATTTCTAGCTCTGCAAAGGCTACAGAGGCACAACTCACCCAACTGCCGCCAGATCAGCTACAGAAGTGGATAAATTCTATCTCCTTTCCCCTTCTTTTTGTCTGATGTAACATTTAAACATTTGGATTTAGGAGCAGCCTCCAAAGGTACATCCCTGGTGCACCTTTGCAGTGGAGAGGGGAGGGAGATACCCAGGTTGCCCTGAAGAAGCAGCACTAAGCAGCTCAGCCCAGTCAGTACGAAGTCCCACACCCTGCCTGGCATAATGTAGCCAGAAGCACAGAGTTTCTACAGATCAGATATTGCCAGAAAAGATCTAATCTAGTCAGTTATCTCTACATTCTGCAGCGTGCACCTACCTTTCCTACATTTCTGCAGCCTGGTGACACAAAGGGTTGATGTTTTACAGTGGCTTTGTGATGTGGGGTTCAAGCTCCTCCAGGATACCATGGTCTGCTTTAATGTAATTGAGGTCACTTTCAAGTGCAATGTGACAAGCTACACTTTGTCTCATCAATACAGGCAGTAGATGGAGCAGTTTAAAGGCTTTGAAGGCTGAACAAAAGGAGTATAGAATCAGTTACCTCTTTTTGGCAGCTGTTCTAATAGAAGGTGAAAAAAAATTATTGTCCTTGGCAAGCCCCTTTCTTAGCACTCAGAAACATGCACCAACCTCAAAGTAGCCCATAATAAAATAAAAAGAGCAACCAAAAAAACCCCATTTTCAGTAACCAGCAAGGTCCCTTCATCAAGCCCTTGCTTCAACAACAGCCAGCATTAAGGCAAGGAAGGCAATGGGATGAAGAGAAGTGAAAATTGTCTGCAGGAAGGCAGCCCATGGTCTGAAGGGGTGCTCCCTGCTTCCCTCCCGCAGCTTGTTTCTCCTTGCAGCGCACCGTATGGCTTAGCAATCCTGCAAATGCTGAGACAAGTGTGCTGGGGAGCAAAAAAATGTTTCCTCATAGCTGTGCCAGACTGTCAGTCCTCTGCCTCCCCCACTGTTAGGAGCTGCTAGACTCTCTCAGCCATCTGGTGCAGGATTTGAAATTTCCTGCTGCTAACCCTGGCCAGTCCTGGCATTGCTGTGCACTTGCTCTATGGAGATGAGACAGGTTTTGAAGTGTTTCTACAAAGCTGGAAAAGCAGTGGAAAGGCTGGAGGAAAATGAGTGGGAAGGTGTGAGCTGGAAACAAGACACACTGGTGGTGGAGGCCTCAGCACATATCTCCCTTTTGTGGGGGATAAAGGAAAGAGCTTTGCCCTTACATTTTAGCGGTCATGGGACACAGCCATGGGAGAATAAATTGTAGATAACACGCTCCTCTTTATTCCCTGCTGGAGACTGGAGATGCAGACAGATTTCCAGAGAAGCACAAGGACTTGAAGCCCTTTGGATGAGGAAGGGTCTGAGAAGCCATCTGCCTCAGTTTCCTCTGCCAGCTCCTCCCTGTGGGATGCCACTCATGTGTGACAGTTGGGAAGCTAAAGAAATCCCTATGAGGTGTATTTAGACCAGCGTGTCAGCAACCAGGATTAGGACCAAGCTGTGCCTGCATAGTCTGCATGGACAAGAGAGGAAGTCATTGCTGCTCTTGTGGCTCTCCCTGCTGGAATCTGCTCTGACCCCAAGTTACTCGGGTTTGCTAAAGAAAAAAGCTGTAAGGCAGGTGTTAGACTGCTTTGTTTATGCACTTTTATCATTCCACTGGCATTCAGAAACCCATCACACTGAGTGCATGATTAATTTGGCCATGTCAGAAGATGTAGCTCTTTCCATGCACTCAGGGCTAGCAGTGCTAGCAAAAGCAGAGAATATCTCTTTCCCAGACAGATAGGGGACACCCACAGCTGTCCCAAATCAGGCTCTGTGATCCCAAACTGCTTATTCATCGCTGTGCACGTGTCCCTCATAGTCACTGCTATGGGTTTTGGGCCAGTCATAGAAAGACCTGAAGATTCCCAGAAATTCATACAACTATTTTAAAAGTATTAAAGAAATGCCACAACTTCAATAAGTGTTTTACCTGGGCAAGAGTCTCACAAGGATGTAGCCTCTGGCTGGGTGGAGTGGGTGTGTTAGGCTATTCTTAGCCAACCTGAAAACTCAAAATAGATACTGCCTTGAGTGAAATATGGACTGGGTTTTCCTCTGAACATTATTACACAGCAGATACAGTTTCCATGCAAAGTGACTTGACATTTTCCCAGTAAGAATGATAGGATGGTCAAACAGTTACTTAGTTATCAATATCTGAATTTTGAAAATATGTTAGCTCCAGATAAAAGGAGAAATACCTTAGAGTATATAGAAAAACCTTGAGTTCTCCAGTTTTAAATAACTCTCTCAAGTATGTACTCTAATACTATGGTGGGTGTAACAGTATTAGGGCAGGACTTCAAAGAAAAATATCCCATCTTTCCACAGGCCAGCATGCAACTGCTTGAAAATAATGAGCTGGAGGTATTATTTTCTATTTCCCAGTGAATAGTTGCTGAAATTATTTACAGTCTTCCACAGTTCCAATTATTTTTGTGTGAGGCCTTACAGTCTCTCTCTATGTGCAAGGCATTTTATTCCTGAATCTCCACATAGAGAAGAGAATTTATTGGCACAAGCTGGCACAGCCAAATTGACTTTAGCTACCTGCAGTGATTTTAAGTTGCAATAACTGGGGATGTTTCTCACACGACATGCACCACCCAACTGTGTGCCCTGAAATTCAACTAAAGGGTGCCCATTAATTTGAATACTGTTTTGGTGAGGCTCTAACAAACATACTACCTTGGTCTTGTTCAGGGCAACATTGCATGGACTTCAACATGAATTCACCTTCTGAACAAGGAACAGATAGCATCTTCCCCATTAAAGATGCAGCCACACTGCAGAGGGGAAGGTAGATGGTGGTGGTGATGAAGATGATAGTGATAGTGATGGCCCTGGGGTGGTGTGCTCCCCAGATGTCACTCAATGTCTTTATGTCACTACTTAGAGTGTCTTCTATTTTGCAGGCTAAAGGCTGAACACAGTGGTTTACACTGCCATGTTCTTCAGATTGCCCTTAAGCTTACAGGCTTTGGAGAAGAGGAAGAGCTTCAGAGCAGCTGTCAGTGCTCCTGTCATCAGCTGGCAGTCATCAAAGGAACATTATAACCATGGACACAACAAGGTGCAACTTGGACCACAAACAAGGTGCCTAGATACCAACAAGTTATTCTCAAGGAAAACAGTTTCCTTGGAAGTGTGCACAGCCTGCTGCTCTTTCGATCTTCAGAGCACCGAAAGCATGACATTTTCACCTAACCATTCACCTGAACCCATCCAGAGAAACAGAAGGCCTCGGGCCCAAGCAGAGCCTGTTTCCTTTCCCCCCTACAACACACAGTGGCCACAAAAGTGGCAAATCTTATGTCTTTAGCATTTTTTACCCCAAATCAATGACTACGGTGGGATGAAAAGAACACGTGTTTCTGACGATCAAACCAAGACTGTCATTTTCACCTGTTAAAAGAAGTCTGTCTAGTAAAAGTCTAACACAGTTGAGCTGACAGGCTTGTCTATATTTAAATTAATTAGTACTTCATTTATAATTAAATTCAGGAAAAATGGAACCATATTCAGCAAGAATTATATACACGAAGGAAAAAGTCTTTATATCACCCAACCCCCAAAATCCACCTGAGTCTGTGCTGAGAAATAGAAGTGCTCATGTATAAATGGGATCACATTCTTGTGAGTTCAGTCCTGCAAGTTGGGCTAATGCTGGCAGCCTCAAGGACAACTGAGAGGCACTGACTGCAGAAGACACAGAAGACAGGGTTGACAAAATCAGTCGTTCACTTCACACAACCTGGAAGTAAGGAAATCACAACTTGTATTGGGAGGAAAGAATTTGAGTCTGCTGCTCTATTGGGCACCAGGCAAATAGGACCTGCAGTATCTGAAATCAATCTATTACTGTTAGAATAATGAGGGACCCACACATCTGCCAGTGCCATCCTGGCAAAGGTTTCTCCCTCTAACTTCACCACCAAGAAGTAACTTTGGAGCTTCAAAGCAACAGCTGTGCTTCGAGCCAGCTGCACACATCATCCCAGATTAGCTGAGTTGCACAGCTCCCTCTCTGCTCCATTTCCTGTCACACAAAGCAGAGTGACAACATGTGGATCCTCACCTCTGAGCTGCCATCCGCCCAAACTAGAGAACTACCAGGACCTGCGGACCGTGCAGTAGAGAGAACAGAAGCTGAAGAACATGCAGATATGAATTGTATTTTGCACTGAGAGTTGCTGATAAAATCTCAGAAACTGAAACATTCCCTATTATGATTAACAACATCCCAGCCCACAACACAATACTTCCAAGAACTTTTATGTTCTGCAAGCATTTCAGCATATCTCAAGCCACAGTGTAAGATACATTCAGTAATGACTCCACAAACAGAGAAGAAAGGTTTTTGCTGGATGATTCTATCCCACAGAGATGTGGAGGAGGAGTCACAGCAGGTAGCAGAGGGACAGCCTGCACATTTGGACAGTCTGCTGGGCTCAGGAGTGATGTA
>JAOTQP010001652.1:17041985-17107649 GCA_026413545.1 Cichladusa arquata
TTCCTGGGATTGAGGGTAAGTGGTAAAAGGAGATCACTTATTTGCCCTGGTGAGTCTGGGTCCCAGCTTCCATGCCCAAGTATGGTGGCAGCTTGGTCCCTGACCAAGAAATCCTTATTCATGCCCAATTTGGATTAGCTGCTGCTTTTTTCTTCCAAAAGCTATCAATATATCTAGAAATAGGTGTGTTTGCTTTCTGTATTTTTTCTGGAATGGTAGTGATTTGTTTATTTATTTATTTATATTGCAGAAAGAAGATCAAGAAGTATCTGAACTTTAAAAAAACAATAAAAACCCACATCTGACAGTTTCTCTAGAGAACTTCCATTTCCTCAGAGGCCAAGGAGATGGTGCTACTACCGATGGGGTTTGGGTCAGCCAGTTCTCACTCTTCATCTCACTCTTCATCTTCCTGTGTGTGTGAAAGCTCACGAGTTGACAGGCAGCTCAATACCTACAAATGGCCATTTGTTATTTATGGCAATTAGAAAGTGTCCATGTTTCCAGACCTATTACGTATGCAGTGATGTAAGGCTTCTATTTTAAAGATAATATTTATTTATCATACCAGAAGGGGCTAATGTCTGGAAAGGTTATATCGGTAAAGTAAACACGGAGCACTACTGAACAAAGTATAAGCTCAATGGCCTGTTTGCATTCAGTATTGAATTTTTAATCTCATTTCCCTATTTTGTAACAAACAGCAAGGGGAAAAACCAATACAGAATCCATAGGGAAAAAAATCCAGGGCACTGTTCACTACATGTGAGAAAAAAGTCCCCCTGATATCCTTCTGCTTTGTTATCGACAGCAGTTTGCTCCCTGCCAATAAAAGTAAGAGCAGCAGAGCTTGCTTTAAGTTCTGATTTTCCTGTTTGTAGCTAAGTAAGTTTATTAGGGGTGAAAAAAACAGGTGAAAATGGGGTCAGGAAGGAAAGAAGGCATTTATGGTGTGTAGGTTGCACAGTATAGAATAAATATTTAACACCCTGGTACCCCATAAATCCTGTGTTCCCAGGCAGCTCTGCTCTCTTGGGATGCAGCCAACAGATAAGGGAACATACTCCGCCTTCAAGTCCCTTCTTATTATTTCAAGTCCCTTACCTTCTGAAGGTAAGGGTAAATGGGAATTAGAAGAGCCAAGAAAAGGGTAGAGAGAGAAAGAAGATCCAGATCATTTACTGATCTAGAAAGGTGTGAGAAGTCAGACAATTTCTGAGTCCTCTGTGGACTCAGTGCAAGCTAAGATAGAGTCCTGTTTTCTTAGAAGACATATGAAAAGAGAGCTACAAGTCATGCTGACTGTGCCACTTCAGGTTTCTGAAGCCTTTCCAGATGATCCTAAAGGGAACCTAGGCTGTGTGAACAGCTATAGAAACAGCTCCCTCTTCCACTACAACATTGGTTTTATTCCTAAATCTTGTTGTTTTGGACACCTGCTGCCACAGCAGTCTTAGAAAAAAAAAAAAAAAGAAAGTCTCATGTTGTATTACTGATTTTAGAATCAATAGAAAGTCAGAATTCTAATATGATTTCTGTGATGGCACAAGGAAGATAAATGGCAGTTTGCCATAGAAAGCTCAGGAAAGTGAAGATAGGCTGAAATTCTGAAAGGAAGATTTGTCAAAACCTCTCTGAACAAAGCAAACTTGTTTTCATGCACTCAGTTGACACGACCCTCTTAGCCTCAGTTTTCCAATGAGAGTCCAACAGCCAAACCCACAAACATTTTTATAAACAGTGAAAGCAACACAAAGCAGAGAAGAACCAGGTAAATCAGAACTGACTTCTATTGATTCTGTGATAAAGGCTCCATGGAGACCAGCTGTTTATGATCTTTTCAGAGGAGACACTTATTTAGCTCGTAGCCAGGGTTGGGGTTTTTTGCCCCTTTCCTCTCAGGTATATTAGACTGTACTGCTAGGATTAGGATAGGATTGAAACTATAAATGTGTATTGGGACACAGTTTTGATTATTCATCCATTTTATTATGGTGCTGCTAAAGAACAGGCAAGAATGAGACAAAACACAAAATAGACAAGCCCCATCACAACTGCTTTGCTAGTGAGTAATATTTTCAGCAGTTTAGCAGCACTTTCTTTCTAGTCAAAGTTATGCCAAAGCAGCACGTACCTGTCCATCTTGTTTTTCTTTCCACTGCTGTTTCTACATATGTTAGTGACTTATCCCTGCCAGGTAAATGGCATGAATGACTTAACCCTGACAGGTACAGAGCTTTCCTGATGCCTTCAGGGTGGGGGCAGAGGGGACACACAGTGCTGTGTCTGTGCTTAGCTCCTCTCTGAGTAAAACCAGCGAGTCCCAGCTGTACGATGGCTCTGAGCTGTATGTGGTGGAAGACAAGCAAGTAGGGGCAAATGAGGCTTGAAAACCATCTGTTCACTCACCAGAGCCTGACATGGGCTGATTCAGTGTTTGCTGCCCTGCCTGGGTGATGTGAGCTGCTCCTTACAGCAATAACAGGTGCAAAGCTTTCTGGTAGTGGAGTTGTTTTTAAACCCCCGAGTCCCTTTAATAATCCAGAGAGGTAGTGGGCTGAGCTCTCCATGGGACCAACTTCATACATGCAACCTGGGCACTTACAGATGCAAAACGAATCCTGCAAGTGAAGTCACACTGTTCCTCACTTCTCAGAATTACTGGGGATAGTGTTCACTATAAGCAGGCTTATACACAACAGCAGGATGACATGGTTAGACTTTGCAAACACATATGCATTTCCTTGAAAATCTGTCTTCTGCTACTGGGGATGATGCAGTTTTGCTGGAAGTCCTGATGCAGAGATCATGGAATCATAGAATTTCCAGGGACATGTTCCACTAGTCTAAGCCAGACTCAAAGCCCATCCAACCTGGCCTTGAACACTTCCTTTGATGGGGCATCCAGAACTCCTCTGGGCAATCTGTGCCAGTGCCTCACCACCCTCACAGTAATGAATTTCTTCCTGAAGTCTAATCTAAATATCTCCTCTTTTAGTTTAAGACTATTCTGCCTTGTTTAAACAGTATCTGCCCCCTCTTTTAAGACCCCTTTAAGAACTGGAAGATCTTCAATTTTTTAGCCACCTTGAGAAAGAAGGTCAAAGAGAAAGGACTTTGGTGACTGCAGTGCACAAGAAGATGAACATTTAAATTATTCATTTTATACAAAATCTCCCTACACATGATTGAAAACAGGTGGTGCCTGGAATGACAGCTCATAGCTGCTTTCTGATTACTAATACACCATCATTATGTGGTGTAAAGAAAAGAGCTATAGCAGATGGGGCTCTCTACAACCAGACATCAGCAGACCATACAGGAAAATGCACGATTCTGCTGTAGCTTACAAGCTGTAAGTACAAATGGTAAGATGATTTTGACTCAGAGGGAGGCCTATGTGCAGTAAAACTTGGGAGTCTTCAAACATTGCAACCACTTAAAACAGACAGACTTTGGTTAGTCACTTGTCCCGCCTATCTTGAATTTCTCCTTTTTCTTGTGTTTGTATAGCAGCACATCTAGTGCAAAATAAGCAGAGTAAACTAGAAACAATCAGCATGATGATCTTTGTTCACACCTCAGCTCACACATCAAGAGTCTCTGTATCTTAACAAGCTGCCACCCACAAGGAAGCCAGCTCAATCACAAATTAAAACCTCTGCTTGGTTTTGATTCCAGATCTGTTGTGCCTTGAGAAATATGACATCTAAAAATACTCTGAGTTAGAGTCCCCCATGTGCTTCAAGCAGAGTGTTCTAGAAATGATCTATAACATTTTGAATGCTAAAGAACAGCAGTGGCCTCGGTGAAGAACACTTTGCTCATTTGTATTTATATACATTCCCAGACCAGCAAAGTGGCCAAGGTGACTTTGGAAGGAAAAGGCTGCTAGAGTACAACCAGTGCAATTGGGGCCCACAACTTTCTGTGCATGTCAAAAGTCATTTGCATATTCATTATCTTTTGATGAGCGTTGTGTGGTCAAGGGAAATATACTTTCCCCTTTGGTGCATATCTCAATTTGATCAGCCTTCTGTAAATCTCCCATTCTTTGTATCAGTGTGGGTATAATTTAGTCCATTTGCTATATGGAAAGATCTTTCCCCCAGATTACTGTGGTTTTAAATGTAAACAAAATATTTGGGAAGGCAGAGAGCCTGGCAGGGGAGTTTGCTGGGGGCAAATATATAATTGCTACCTGTTTAATTAGGACCAGTCCCTATAACTTTTCTAGGAGATAAAAGAAGTTGCATGCTCACTGGTGTTCAGCAGCAGAGGTGCCAGGCAGGGTTACTAATAAAGCCAAGAAATTTTGGCACTGGGATCAGTCCTCAACTTAGAGGTTATAAAAAACCCACAGCTCTTTTGTCCTCACAAAAAAGGGTGAGAATTGAAGCAGTTCATGATCCACCCTTAAATATGAGACAGAAGTTACAGAGGAGAGAGTAGGGACTCAGCAGTTGAGCTAACCAGTGCAAGGGAATTTGTCATTGGAGAGGTCATGTTATTCATGTTATTGAAAGCTGGGTGTGCTAGGTCTGACTGCTTTGCTCCAGTAATGCAAGGAGCAACCTTGCTTGGAGCTCTATAGGAACAATCCCATCTCTCTCTCTCAGGTCTGCTCTTACAGGACAGCAATGCCACTTAGTGGTTTCATGAAATCTGTTTTCTCATTAAAGAATTGCCTGTATTAGAGAGCAAGGTGTTTGACTGAATAGCAGCTTTTTTGCTGAATTCTGAGCATAGCTGCAGAGTAAGGATGAGACACCACTCAAAATTCTTGTCTTCATCTTTTCCAGATGTTACACAAGGCATAACCTCCAGTGGGGTGTCATATCCCTGCCCTATCCCTGCCTGAGAGACCAGAGCTGGCAGCACAAACTCCACGTGCCTGGGAGGCTGATGGGGAAGGCAAGAATTTGGGCACAAAAGCCTACCTTGCTTTAAGAAGGAGCTCCATCCAAACGGTGGCATTAGAACAAATAACCACAACTGAGCAGGAAAAGCCATTCTCTGGAAAGGAGAGGAGGCTGTACGGCTCTCACTGCCAAGCGTGTTCACTCCCAGATTTGTCAAGGTGCTGTGCCATCTAGAGGAATTTGAAAGGCATTTTCCCGTGTCTCTCCGAAGGGCTCACGGCTGCCCCGTGCTGGCTGCTAAAGCTGCCACTGAAGGAGCCAAGCAGTGAGACCTGGTCCTGGCCAAAAGCTCTCCTGGCAGCCTGTGTCTGGTGTTCCTGCCCCAACACAGCACCAAGGCACAGAGGAGATTTGTTTGAGTTATACTAAATGCCTTTAGAATGTGCTGCTTTAACTGTTTGGATGTGTTTTCTTTATGGGTTCAATTTACATCCAGGTGTGATTTACAGAAACAAACTGTTTGGGGCTTTTTTTATTCTTTGTCATGCACAGCACCACAAAGGAAACTGCTGTAGTATCCAGCTACCAGTGACTACAGGCTTTTGGTGAGAGGTAAATACAGAGCACACTAATGCTAATTAACATGAAAAAAACCTGCATCCTACAAATAGAGGCACAGGGTAAACAGTTGGTGAATGTTGCTAATTACTGAAAATTGTTATTTAATCTTTTAAAGTGTGAAGTTGATGCAAAATATTGCCTTTCATTCCTTTCCTGCTCAAGAACACCTCAGGTTTTATTCACCCCCTGAACTGAAGCTCAGCCTTATGTTCTCAGCTCTTTCCTGCCCCATGTGCCTGTCCTGGTTCACATTTCACTCCTCTGACTAGGAGCCATCCAAAGCTGATGGGCTGCCTGTAGCTTTCCTTTTTTATTGCCAGAATAACCCTGTGCTCTCAGCCATGCACAATTCTTTTAGGCATCCTAATTCCTTATGTGATTCTGACCATCAAAGATGTGAGCCATAAATTAGTAGAAAAAATGTCCAATTTGCTATAAGAAAAAAAAGGAATTTCCCAGGTTCTCACAAGTTCTAATCATCAGATGAAAATTCTACAGCCCGCTTCCTTTTTGACTTGTCTTCAGTTTTGATGCCCTCTGCTCTTGATTTTGTCCCCACAAACCTGTGGGGCAGTGCTGTATGGCTCCAGGAAAAGGGTCACTTTTTCTGGTAGGAGGTGACTCTTAGCAAGTGACTGTCAGAGTAGGATGTTTCTTGTCAGAACCATCGTCCCACACTGTTTGTAGTCTAGCTACAAAAATCTCAAATCCTCAAACAAACAAATAAACAAACAAAGAGTGGAAACAAAAAGGCCTGCTGTTACAAGAAGTGATCCATTAGCATAATATTCTGTGCTTTTAAATTAGCATGTGTTTGGGAGGCCTCTTTGTAAACTTTGCTTTCTTTGCTCTCTAAGCTTTACTTCACAGCAAATCTAGACAGCTCTTCCATGTCACACTTTAAAAAGGACGATTAATTTTCATGTCCAGAATGAATGTAGTTTCTCCTGGTAATCCAGGGGGTGAGGTCAGGGTCTCACAGTCTTGCACTTGAGGTGCTGACATCCCCACTTTGCCCACTGGTCTGGGTGCTGGGCCAAGATCTGTTTCTGACTGTCATTAACTTCCTCAGTAGCTCTTAGAAGTCAGTTACTTCCTTTTGTCTTTTTATCCATGTCCTGAGCAATAGGCCTTACAGCATGCAGCAGAGAAATGAGCTTTCACTGTATTTTCTTTCCTTCTGGGATTTCTGCAATGTGCTCAGAATGAATGATTTGTTTTGGCCTTTTTCCCTTGTCCTCACAACCTGCCTGGCTCCCCACCTCAGCCTCCCCAGGAGAACAGAAATAATTATTTCAGGGAATAAGTGAAACACTGCTAAAGCAGCAAGGATTTAACAGTCTAATACTGTAGTATCTGAGACCTGTAGAAAACAGCAGAGCATATTTTAAATTATAAAGGATTAGATTAGGCAAGTACTCCAACCACTATAATTTCAGAACCAAAGCTGAATTCTGATCTGAAAAAGATGATATTGCTCCTCTGGGTGTAGCTGTTCCTGCCCTCCTCATGCCAAACTCAGTTGTGCTTGTTCATTAGAATAGAGTAGAAAAGCAGGTTCAGTCAGTGCCTGGTAAGAAATGGCACCACTGACTTGTAAGTCAAATCAGTAGACAAGGAAAGTACATATATACATTTTGATTCATGATATATTTATCAAAATTACCCTGTGTTCTGTGCAAGAAGGTTATGTGGAAGATTATGTGTATGTTGCAAAACAAGAAATTAAAATGTGGCTGAGTAACTGGGTAAATGTATAGTATTTATGTAACAATAATGATGATGATAATAATAATAATATAGTCAAAGACAACATGGGTCAATGGTCCCCGCTGGGGATAGTCTGTGGAAGTTAATGCTGTGGGACCACAAGGTAGGAAGGATTTCTGGGCTGATTGGTGAATATAAAAAGGTTAAGGGATATAAAAGAGTTCATGCTTTGAGTCACACAGAAATTGTATGGTTTGAATCATCAGACAGACGTAACTGAGGGACACAGAGATGCTGCCCTACTTAGAGTACAGCTTTGAAAGCTGATCAAAGTCTGGACAAGAATTACTACATTTTTATGCAGAAAAATCATGAAAATTCTTACAAAGTGCTATTAAACCAAGCCATTTAGCACCCTGTAGGAGTATGCATTTGTCCAAACTTCCCTCAGAAAGGTCCTACAGGTAAGCAATGAGCACTATGTTTGGTAGAGAATCACAGAACACAGGTGGGGATAAGGGCTGCAGAATGCCGAGTGTTGTACAAACATGCAAGGCATCACTGACAGCTTTAGGGTTTTCAGGACAGGCAAGTAGCAGTGGAGGAGAAGGCATTACTCAACACAATGGAAAGGTTTGCCAGTAAAACCAGGAAGCATGACCAAGCTTCCCAAATCCCTATCTGTCCTTAACCCAACCTCCTTTGAATGATTATGAAAGAGTTTTTACTGCTGTGTGACTTGTCTTATAGAAGAAAATCATAGATAGATATTCTCACAGCAACAAAATTTTTTAACGAAAATTAAAGAACTAGACTGCCTCTTGAAAGAAATTCAGGCAACTGCACAATGTAAATTGCATGTACTGCAATGCTCTTAGGGGGCCCTGCTTGAGCAGGAGGGTTGGACTATATGGTCCCCAGTGGTCCCCTACAACTGTATCCATTCTGTGATTCTAATTAAATATCTGAAAGCTGAAATGTTTCAGGTACTTTCAAAAGGAGATGCGATTTCCCCCTACTTCAGACAGCGGAGAGTGAAAATTGAGGCTTCCTTCCTAACACCAAGTAATCAGCCCATGCTCTTAAGCCTATAAATGAACTTGTGGTGGACCTGTGCTTTTTGGAAAATGTCTTCCAAACCTGACATCGTGTGGTGCTGGATCACAGCCTGCCCTCAAAGCTAATCAGCATTTGTTTTATTGTGAAACGACTGAACAGCACGGGTCTTGCTAGTGGCACTTTCCTCCTGGCACTGCAGGTGTCACTGTAAAATAGAAAATCTGCTTGTAACAGAATCTGTTCTGGTGCCTTTGCAGGGGGATGTACACAGCTAGAGTTTTTGGGAAAATGTTTGTCCTCTAATGCTGGATTAGATGCTATCCTGTATTCTAACAGTGTTGCTTGATCTGTATTTGGTAGTCATCACAGTTCTCACAGGAAGGACAAAATGTTGATGTTTTAAAGGTAGGTTTCCCCCTCTCCTGTGATATTGCCATTTGTGAGAGAAAGGCAGAGCATCCTTGGTCTGCAAAGCCAAAGTAGCAGAGCAGTGAAAGTTCAGCAAAATCTAAAAAAGAAATTTGTTTCTTGGGCATATGATTGTCCATGGAATTTTGTCTTGCAGAGATGCCAGAGTAATTCTTTGCAGAAGGAAGTTCAAATGTTTTAATTTGGATGGGCATATCCAGTTCATCAAGTGATTAAGATGATATAATGAAGAAATCCACAGCAAGCTCCTATCTGTTATATTTGAGCAGTATTTTAAATTTGCTGTAGCACAGTTCCATGAAACAGGGAGATTGTGTCCTATCACAAAGGCTCATTATGAGGATCAATGTGTGAAAGGATGTGAATCACTTAAATATTTTAGCTGTGAAGGTCAGATCAGATGCCAAATGAGATTCACCTCTCACTCAGAAAAAATAGGTTTTGCCTGTTGTTCCACTGTTTTCACTCTCTGATGAAAAAACATGATGTGAAAACAGAAAAAAAAATCATCCTGATGCATTCCCTTATTGCAAGCAAAATTATCCAATTAACCCATGATTATAAAAATGTTTATAAAGGAAAAAAATGCAATCATTTATGCTTTTGAAACATCCCTAAGGATATATTTTAGTAACATGAATTTTGGTACATTTTTAAGTCTTTGAAGCCTCTTTTAAGAATTATGCAAGAATTTCCAGAAAATGTGACCTTATCAAATGGCATAAAAGACTCTTTTAATTGTGCTGATAGATCAGAGACATAAACTAGCATGCTAGCATTTATAGATGAATATTCATATATTTGAGTATATTAGGACATATCACTCAGATATCCTGGAAGGAGAAAGACCTTATCTGTCTAGGAAAGTAACATCAGCACTCATTGACACATCTGTATCTAGGAAAGCCGGTGGGATGTTTGCCAGAATATCAACATCTCCATACTTTCTGTTTCTCAGGTTGGGCAGTGGTTATTCACAGCCCAATATTAACTTCTGCAACATGAACTCTCCAGTAAAATCTCAACCACTGGAGCTCTGCCACTGAACCACACAGCACTCAGTACAACAAGGATACCCAGGCACTCTGTTAGGGGAGTGATCTCCCTTGACAGCTGTGTGTCAGGGCAACAACAGCATGTGTGCAGGATCTGGAAAGAGCAAGGCTGTGAACCTGCAGGAAAAGCAACAAAGTACAGCCAAATCGTGTTGTGCCAATATTTCAGTGAGCTGTCTATGTGGGATGAAGGTTCTCACCTCTCCTGGTATTTTGTGTTGATTCTGTTTCTATACCCAGGAACATGGAAAACTGTTGTTGCTGTTTTCCCACACTTCAAAGAAAATGTTTCCTTCAGGCAGATTTTTACCTTTGGCTTGTCCTGGCGAGTATTTTGGCAGGTTCTGAGAAAATGAAAAAGATACATCCTGATTTCATTATAATTCCTGTGCAGGGATTCCTTTCATTACCAGTGTGGTTATAGCATGCCACTTCAAATACTTCAAATAGACATCTCATATAATTTTCTGTTTCCTTCACTACTGCACTGGACATAAGGATAGATTATTTTAATTTCTTTTATTTCTGATGGTGTGCTGCTCCTAGATACTACAGTAGAAATTTTTTTGTGACTTCCATTTGCATTTAACTTATTATCTGCACTTACTTGTCATAAGTAGCATATTCTTGCAAGCTTGTGGAATGACAATGTTTTTTAGGGATTGCCTTTAAGTTCAGTGCTATTATTATCATTATAATTATTATTATATTACGTTATTATTATTATTATTCTTATTTAGGTTGACACATGAAGACCAGATGGATATGTGTTAAAACAGTTTATTAGATTGTCCTTTTTTTTACTTACAGCCTTAGAATTCAGTTATAAATTTTATGTGTAAACATGCTGAAAAAATGAATGTAAAACTAAATGTTAAATATGTATATATATATATATACTATGCAATTCCCTTCAGGTCACAAACTTCAGAATTAATTATTTTCACTGTATATTTCATCCTTCCAGTGTCCTGAAATGACAGCCTTGGTTCCTAGCCAGGGTTTTGGAGGAAGCAAATGAATTCCAGGAGTATATGGTAAGTAGCAATTTTGTATTCCTGGATTACTTTTGATCTCTACAGTTCAACAAGAATTTATAAACTATGCAAAGTGTTGCCAGAAAATTTCTATAGTCAGAGAGTTTATTATCTATTCTCATCTCAGCTCATGTGAAAAATCAATGAAAGAAGATTTAAAATCCCAAAACTGTGTGTGACAGCTATCCTTATATGCCCATATTAGAATTATTTATTATCAGGATCAGGTGGGTTTGAAAGCAAGAGAAAGAGAAAAGGAGGAAGATAATAGGGTGGGGTTTAAAGTGCTCTCAGATGACTTGAATGTTTTAATGAAGAAGAATGCAAAGCTCATGCTTCTATTTGTGATAGTCCCAATGTGTACTTACCCATTCGGAAAACCTGTGGCTATTAAAAATATCAGTGCATTGCAGCTCCTATTTCATCTAAACCAGCTGAGACATGTGCTCTGTCATGAACACCTGCAATGCTGCAGAAAGAGATGAAAAATTCAAGAACAGTTTTCTTTACCATTAGCTTTCAGAAAAGCCCCTTCCTGTTTTCTGGGAAAACACCTTGGACTGCTTATCATCTACAGATCAACCCTCTGCATCTTAATGTGCTGTTAGATCATGTGATTAAAATCTGATTCCTTTCACTGCTCTTGAGTGGATGCCCCAAACCTGAATTTTCAATGTTCCCTTGCTGGACTGGGCACTTTGTTATCCTCTGTACAACAAAATGCTGGTAACTTTACCCTTGATCCTGCAAAACACTTAAATATATGCTTGAACTTACCTGCACATGTGCTTTGATGCACAGCAGCCAGTGCTCAGCAGTTTTCAGGTCCATTAGCTGGGCGGAATAGTTTTGAAATATTCTGTGAGAACTCCACAAACCAAAATTCTTTCAAGCAGACCAATGCAGAGGAAAATATTTCTGTTGGTTTTTCACTTCTTTTTTTCCTTGGGCAGGAAGGAAATGGTGTGGAAAGATTGTAAACCTGATGCAGAAACAACATTCCTATTCCTTACTGGCATAGCAAACTTAGGGCACACATTTGGTTAATAAAGTATCCTGCACTGTGATCTTCTCACTATATTCAGGTTCATCCCATAGCTATGTGAGAAGCAGGGAACTGTAAGAACAGCATAAAATGAGAATGCACACATAAAATTTATTTTTTCCATCAGTTATCTAGACCAAAAAATTGGTGCCCTTTACAAGAGGATTGGAAAGTTGTTTTAGACATGCTCAGAAATGTGACTCTTTTCTCTGATTCTGGATAGGAAAATATACAAACCAACCTGATATACACATTTACACAATGTACAGGGTAACCTGCAACCTTCCATGTTATGGAAGAAAATTATAAAATAGGTTATAGAGAAATATTACACAGACATTATTTAGGAATGCACTAATTTACTGCCTCAGGAAATTTACTTGAATAAGAAACATATTTTTCCCATCTACTGTGCAGAAATATATAATTTTGTCTGGTTTTGTTATAGGAGGTAATTACTCTCACACTCATATATATGGGCATGTACTAACAGAATTTCATATTAATCTTTGCCTCTCTTTTCTCCCAGAGAGATTTTCCTTTGATATTTTTTTTTAAATGAGGTAGAGGTTGCCTCACTCATTTAATTAGAGAAGTACATGTATTTATTTTTCTTGTTGGTAACCTCGTTTTAAAACCAACAAATTTAAGAAATTTTTTTCATACCCTTCTAAGGTAGGTAGAGATGTAGTACTAATTTGAAGACCTTAATATTACACACAGTGGCAGACAGCATTTAGTATTAAGGCCTGTATTTTCCCTAAATCAATTATAATAATGTGTCCATTATCCAAATAGGAATTTAAAACCCATTTATACTTATTAATAATATTTAATGAAGCACTATATCTACAAAAGTAATTAGAAATTGTAGTACTGCTAAAAGCCCAGTGTGAGTTGAGAAGTCAACACGTCATTCCCCTGCTTGCTGACCACATACCTTCCAGAGATTTGTGAGATTTCTGCAGATCTGGGCCTTCACCAGTGAAATCCCAGTGCAATTTAGACTCTAAAGTGCAGAGCAGTGATGTTTCATTTCTGCCTGCCTAGGCTTTGGAGTCAAAACTGGCATATATTCAAAAGGTTTCTGTGAAGGCAGTGGGATGATCCTACTGCAACACCTCAGCCTTTCACCTACTGACTTACTAGTGTGGGATACCAGAAACTCAACCACATTTCCTTCCCCTTCTTGAGGTAGTTTCACTCTGCATATTTCCCTATCTCACCCTGTAGCAGAATTGCCTTAGTTTCTCTTGCTGTTGCATTTTGTATATGGAATTGCACAGTCATCAGACAGAGAGACTCTCCACGTTCATTACTTCCTCAGGCACTAGGCAGGACATGGGAATTGCATGGTGACAGCAAGTCACAGTGCCAGGAATGAATCATGTGTCTTAGCAACTCTGCATCAACAAGGAATCCAACTGCAGAGTTTGTCCTTCTCATCCCATCAGCAGCCAATTGCCTACTAAGTCATTCTTGCTTTCCCCAGCCAATTTAAAAAAAATAAATCAGTGCTATTCATCATTTTCAGAAGTTGCCAAAAATCTGGGAGGCTTAGCACCTGAAGAACTGTATTAGACACAACTATTTGCATTTTCAATAATTCCTCTTTGAAAGTCTTGAGTTTTCATCTTGTACTGAACTGGCACAGCTTCACTTAATTTTCTCACTATTACAAGTTGCTGTTATCAAAAAAAACCCCAATGTATAATCTATTAAAAATATTGGTTAGCACACCTCCATACAAAAAACAGCAAGAAAGATGATTTCCCCTTCAGTGAATGCTTCCTGTGAACTTGAGAATTTGATATTTTTAGCTATAATTAATCTAGTGCAGAGATAGAAGGGCTAAATCGTAGAGCTTCATGCTTTCCACTGAAAGAAAGAGAATAGCTATCGACCTTTCGCCAGCAGTAAAAGTAAATTGGTTTATTCAGCCCACTGTTTATATGGAGGAGAGAATAGAAGGGCTCTATGAAACATGCTCACCAGCAAGTCCATCCATTCTAAGACTGTTGCCAACTTCTGCTTTTAAATGCTAACCTTATCCTAAGATCCTACAGTGGCAGGATTTCTTCAGTAACATTGGTAAAATCTGGAGCTGGACCTAGTTATTGCACCAGTAAAATAATATCCAGTTTCTGGGATGTGGAGTCCTGGTCTGTTCATGGGAGTGGGTGAAAGAGGAAGGAGGTGAGCTGTCAATTGGATGCTGGAACCTCTCCAAGAGACTGGAGGAAATCTGAGCTGTGGGAGCCAGAGACATGCACCAGACAAAATGCAGGTAGGAAGGGCACCCATGCAAGCAGGTAACCCCTGCAATCTCTTTCAATGAAAGGACAGCCTGAAGGAGAGACTTGGGGTGTAGAGGATGTCTCATGGCCTTGTTATACTAATCCTTTATTTATGAGAGGACCCAGGACCTGATACTTAATAAGGAATAATCTAATTCATTGTTTGTTTTTTAATTCTGATTTTTTATTCTAGATATGGCCATGATTGAAATGACATATATGGTTTTATTTTCACTAAGCATTCTCTACTAGCTCACTAGGAGTTTCACTTTGACTTGGAGGGGTTTTGATTTTTTTACTGTTGTTTTCCCTGACAGGAGGAGGGGACTGTCATCTACTGCTGCAGAACTAAGGCAACAAAATAGTTTGTCTTGTGCATACATCCACCAAAAAAACCTGAGTCTTGCATAAATGTATAGCTTACTGGTTTTCTACTTTTATTTACTGGTTTTCTTTTTACTGGTTTCTACTGAGAAGAGCTCAGTTAGGCAAGAGGATGATTAGCATTTAAGGTGTAAGCTAGACACAAACTTTTGGAAGAAGAAAATCCTTCTTCCCCTTTCCCCATAAAATAAAAAAGTCATGGGATATGGATCAAATTTTTCAAAAGGTTACGTTGATTTCTGGTAGAATTGGAAAAAAGGGGGTTTTACCCATTTCTACATTAACTTAAATGATGAATGCTCTTCATCAAGATCTATGAAGGCAGGGCAAGTGGGGCTCATAGAATAATTCTCACAGCATCTTCCCTTGCTTTGATCTCTAATGAGAGAACTGCTACAATGTTCATGAATCCTTACAGAAGAGTTCATGTCAAAACCTATGTAAAATTTATTGTGCAGAGCCCTGGAGGCCCTTTAAAATGCAGAAAAATCCATGAGATGTAAGGGAAAGGGAATGTGATGCCTTAGGTTTACAATTTGTACTTCCTTTTCAGTTCTTACAGCTTTGCTAAAATTAGAACCATAGACCACTTTGTACAATTCCCAAGTCACTATAGCATTACCCTGGGGGAGTGTATACACAAGATACATGCTAAATATTATTAAAAATATATATTATCTCCCTCTATTATACATACTATCTCTATATGTATATCTAAGATGAAAATATGTATGGAAAAGATATATTCCAAAAAAAGGAACAAAAGGAAAATAAATGGGGAAAGAAATCTATTCATTGTAGGGAAACATCTTCACTTTCAATTTTGAAAGGTTGGCTGATAATTCGTACAGAAATTTAGACACATGGCATTAAACATGATGTCACTGAAAAATAACCTCTCTGAAGTACCTGCTAAAACTCCCCCAAATCTGCACAACTCAAATAAGAGACATTCTAAATCTTCATGTGAACTCAGTGTCTCAAAATGGGTTTTTCTGAGTCAGCAGATTTGTTGCATGTTTATATCTGGTAACTGCAGCATTACTCCCTTATTTCTAAAAGCTGTGCAGAGTTCCTGTTTCTAAAACGAAATGAGTCGTAACCCTTTCCATTTTCTCTACAAGAATTACCAGCTAAATCATGAAACAGTACTTTTCAGAGTTGTGTCTGTGAAATCTCATTGAATACTATGCTTCATCTGAGCAAAAACATGCTGGCAAGCTGCAATTAATATCTATGTGTGGTCAGCAGTAAAATAAATTTGGCAGGCAGTGAAAGAAATTCATACTAGTTCTGAAGAGCTGTCAGAAAAAATATGACCTATTTCATAATGACTAAAAAGCATTTACCCCCAAACATTTCTCCCTGTAGATCATGGGGAAAAGCTGTGACAAGCTGCAGTTCTGACTCACAGATAAAAGTGTGAGAAGAGGTGCTGTAAAGACTGGCATTATCCTTCAGAAGGGTGAATTGGTATTTGATGCTCTCACTACATAGATCTCAAAATGCTTTTAGAAAAGCTTGAGAGTAATTTACTGTCATTCTCCAGTGGATTGATAATGGACCCAGAAATAGCTTAAATTCATTTATCTGTGTTAATACTCACATGACAGTAGAGAGAAAAACATAATTTAGAATGTGGGGTTTTTTTCTTTTTTTTTTTACAGATGGCTAACTCCACATTTGTTGGTAATGATGGAGAGATAATAATGCCAGAACAGAATAAATAGGAATTCAAAGAACTATGAACCAGTATTTACAGACATCAGCAAGAAAGACAGATTGGTATGAAATATTCAACTCTTCTGTCCATTGTCACAAGCCATTTTAAGACAGATTTTCATTCCTGCTTCTCATTGAGATGCATCTACAGACTGAGTGGCATAAAGCAAAATGATGTGTGTCTGGTTGCCATCTCTGGATTTGTATTCTGTCACTCCATGTCACAGCTTGAGTTCCTGAGCCAATGGCAGTGGCAATCCACACACCTCAGCCTCCTCCAGAGGCTTTGTTTTCTGCCATTTATCTGTTTCCCCACTCCTTTTTCCTTCTCCCTGGAAAGCTGTGTGAGTCAAATCCTGCTCCCAGCCCTACTTCTGTAACTCTGCACTTGCCCACTGGAGGGACAATTTAAAATTCGTGTGCACTTGTGGCAATGTGCCCACCTTTGGTGGTCCAAGGTTGGTCATGAAAAATGCTGCAACCTCCCAAAGGAACAAGTAACAAGCATCAAGTCCTCATTAGACTCTAAAGGTTTCCATGGATTTATTTCCTTGCAGATCAAAATCCACACAACTCTTCAAGTGTTTTGTTGGATGTTGTTTTGGTTTGGGTGGCTTTTTTTTCCCCCAGTGCTTATCTGGTGTTGTGAGTGCTGTGGGCACACGAGGAGGCTCCTTTGGAGACAGAAGGGTCAGCTGAAGAGCAGTTTAAGAACATGTAGAGCTTTTTCATTGACAGAGGACACTGCACTTGTCCAAACACATGGCATTTTATTCACTGATTATGCCAGCAAGTTCAAAGTTATATTAGGCCTTGTTCAAGTGTTAGAGCAGCTTTTCCACTGCTGAATTTACACTTCTGCCACATTATTGGGATCCTCTGTAAAACGGGAGACACAATTTTCAGCTTACCACGGTTCAGGCATTGAGGTCACTGTGTAAGGCAACATTGAGGCACTTCATTTTCCAGTCAGGAAATTCTCTGCCTTGGTAGCAAACTTCCCTGGGACTTCAGCTGTACCATTCCGGAATCCTCCCAATGTCTTCCCCTGATTGAAGACATTGAGTTAAACCTGGAGATAAAAAAAAAAAAAATCCAAAGTCCATCATCTCTGCCACATGTAGCACTGAATCTGGATTTAAAGCTAAATATAAATAGCATGCAGAGTCTTTCCAAATTACTGGCATCATATCGTGGCAATATTTTGAACATAGTAAGGAAATTTTGAGTTTTGTGTGCATGTAATTTATTTCCTGTTTCCTGACTCCCAGCATGAGGAAATTTAACTATATTACTTGAACACATAATTTAACTTTTAAAGCCTCAGCACCGAGGTGTGAGGTGTGAGCTCACAGCTTCTGTCAGTGAAGAAAATCAGTCACAGGTCATGCAAGTTCCTCTCCCCAGTGGCATCACATCAGCCACAGCCTAGAATTTCGTGGAGAGCCTGGACACTCATGACAGCTTGCCAGACACAGAGGCTTGGGCAGATGGCTCTGAGATGAAGCAGAAGTCAAGGTCACAGTATTGCTTGGGGTGCATTTAAATTAAATTGTCTATTGGCTTCCTGACAAAGGCTAGTTTTCTCCTTGGATTACTCAAGCACAAAGAGATATACTCTGTAGGGACCTAAAGGAGAGAAAAATCTGTAAACTAGGATTTCATTAGGAGAAATTGCTGCCTCAAGAGTGTTTCCTCAAGACACTGTCTCAGGAAAGTAGTTTAAGGGCTATAGAAAGCTCTCCCTGTGTAAAGTATCTGCTTATTTGGGCTACTACCAACCCAGTGTTCTGCACTGGTAATTCTGTGGTGGATACAACATACTACACTGTCAATTAATAGCAACTGATTAACTTTGCACATAGTTTATAACAGCAGTCTGTGCAGGAATATAGATTTTTCAAATGTAAGTTTTCAGGAGAAAGACTACCTGTCTTATGCCCATCACTGTGTCAAATATTCAGGAAATTGCTGTTATAGTTCCCAGTTTATGTAATTTTATGTAACTATTATCAAAATGAGACTCAGTATTATGTACACGTTTTACCTCAACACAGAAGAATCCACATAGCTATAAACTGGTCTTTTATTTCTTGTTTTTTTTTCTGGATTATGTGACATAAAAACTTAAAAAAAAATTGTCAAACTATCTACTGCCCTGATAGAAACCTAAACAAACAAACAAACAAACAAAAAACCACAAACAAAACCCCCAACAAAATAACATAGTTGAAAGCAGCGTCAGCTGTAGTAACTGGTAATTCGTAGCATTTCAGCCATTTGGGCTTTGGAGGTCACTCAAGTCTGCTAACATTCATGCAGCTGTCTCAAAAGATACCAAATATTCTAAAATTGTTCTAAGTAGGTGAAGACAAACAGATTTATTAAAAGGACACAGGGCACAATATTAATGGTAACTCTGATAATCTCTACTATGTTCAGTGCCTTAGTATCAGATGCTCTTGGCTTTTCCCTTTTCATGAAGGTCTCACTTTACAGATAATATTTATTTATTTATTTATTTATTTATTTATTTATTTTCATGTTTGGTAGCAGGATTTTCAGGATTTTCCCCATGCTACTAAATATAATATCCTTTGGTAGCACTAAATTCCCTTCCTGGAGGAGATTTCCAGCAGAACATCAAATATAAACTAACAACAGTGCAGGAAAGCCTCTCGAGGCAGGCAAAAGTACATTGCAGCAGCTTGTCCATGTGATCCTCCTCATTTCTGGAACTGAGGATATTCATCATCCTGACAGCCACGCTTGAGAGAAGATCTGTAGTTTCTCTCTCAGCCACATATCTCTGGAGCATGTAGAATCACAGAATGGTTTGGGCTGGAGGGGACTTTTTAAGGTCACCTAGTGGAATCCTCCTGTTAGATCAGGTTGCTCAGAGGCTTGTCCAGCCTGACCTTGAACTTTTCCAAGGATGGAGCATTTACCTCTCTGGACAGCCTGTTCCAGTGTTTCACCACCCTCATTGTAAAAAAGTTCTTCCTTATATCTTCCTTATATCTTAGTCTGAATCTACTCTCCTTCAATTTAAAACCATTTAAAGCCAAACTTGTCCTACAGCAAAAGGCCCTGTTAAAAGGTCTGTGTATATCACAGCACACAGTTTTCTTCTGCTTCCTAAGATATTGCTGATACATGGAATTGATGTGCACCTTTAGGCTGGTGGCTGCTCCACTACAAAGCATCTCACATCAACTTCATTCAGGGTATTTCTACAGATGAAGATTTCATAAAAAGAAAGGAAGGGCCCATATGTCCATATTTGCACAGTGAATATCTCAAAATACAGAACTGAAGCTGAAACTTTCACACAATCCCAGAGGGAGGGCTTAAGTCATGTTTTCATTAGAAACCCAGAAAAGAATTCATGGACATGCTCAACTGATAGAAAAAACAGTTCAGGCGAGGCCGGCTGTGCTGTGATCAGGATCTTAATTTCCCTTGAAAATGTGTTTTTCTTGAAACTGAACTTTCTGAAATTGTCCTAATTTGCAAAACACTGCCTGAGAGGGAAAGAATTTTTACAATAATGCAATATGCCACTTTTCATAAGAACTTAGTTTTAGGTGCTTTATTTAGCAATTTCCTATGGTATAAAGGGATACAGAGTGTTTAAATCGATTTGGTTTCAAGGTCATTTTTCTGTTTAGTATGAAACTTAATTTGGAAATCTGAAAAACCCCAGACAATCAGACTTTCCATTCTCTACCTCACTTCTCCTCAGATGATTTGTGTTATGTTTTTCTAGGCTGCTTGCTTTCTTTACGTTGATTGGTGAAAATGAGAATTTATAGAAATTGCCTATGTCACGGTTGATAGAAATCATTGTGTATGAGGTGCTTAAAAGCCTTTGAAAAATCTGACTCCAAGTCTCTACGGTATAATGTGGAGATGTGTGTAGATAAGATTAATGAACACAAGTTGGGCAGAGAGAAAAACGTAATTAGGCTGTTTCTGATGCTTATCAGAGAGGAAGGAGCCATGGATGAAAAGCAGGCATTTAATCAGGGTGGAGAGACGTGCTCATAGCTGTAGCTCACTGGGAGCAGACCTTCCCTTGCTCCTTTAGGAAGCTGTTTGTCAGGAGCCAGTGGAGCAGTGGGAAGCCACAGGGACAGGGGGCATGTACAGAGCAGCTGGGTGCTCCCTGGGTGCTGTGCCAACACTCTTCTGTGGCAGGGCTGTGACAGGGCAAGAAATGTCTCAAACCAGACACAGGTCTGATATATCTGATAGTGCCATGAGTGCTCCCCTCTCCCATGGAGATTGGAAAGAGGAAATGGGAGCTGAAGCACCACCATTTTTGTCTTTTTTTAATTGCTGGTGGCAGCACTGGGAGTCAGCAGAAGCGGGTTGTTGGGTGTTGCTGCTGGGCTAGGAGAGTGGCGAAAAGGATGCAGCAGCAATACTTCCTTCATGCAGAGGAGAAGTAAAAAGCCCATTTATTAAAGAAACAAACCACAATATAGAGTAGATTGTGGAACTAAGGATAGAAGTAATTTCATTGGTGCAAGGCAGGTAACACCCTTGGTAAACATGCTTTCACGAAAACATCACATCTCTCACACATCCAATAGGTGCTTAATAATTGTTATAATTCTTTCTCTTATGTTTTCCTTGAGCAGCCTGAGAAAATCGAAGATGCTTCTTTCCCTGGCTTTCACCAGTATCCACAGTTGGGTACGCTGGTTTCCCCACTTGGCACCACACTGTGCCACCCTGACTTTGGATCGTGATTTTGGGGAATTTTTTTCAAAAACATGTAGGAAGAGGGGGAAAAAAACCCCATTAAACTTTTCTTCCACTCTGAAAACATCCATCCATCTTGTCAGCCTGGGGCAGTCCATAACATCGCAAGAAGGCAATGGCAGATCCAGGGTCTTGAAAGGACTCAGTACAGAGCAGAAGAGTGGACTGGAGATTAAATCAACTGCAATAATGGTTCCAGTTAAGTATCTGACCCAGTACATAGAAGCCAAATTTGATAGCATTTTTAATATGGCAGTAACTGAACATTGGCATAGTTTTCCCAGAGGGGTTGTGGAGTCTCCATTGTTGGAGATTCTCAAAGGCCATCTGGATGTGATCCCAGGCAGCCTGCTCAGCAGGAAGGATTGGACCAGATGACCCCCATGTATGCCTTCTAGCTCAGCTACTTGGTGATTTGTTGTTCAACAAGATTATCACTGCTATTGTTGTGTCCACTTGCTGTTTCTCTGTAGATAGCACAGCAGAAGCTCCTTCTTCCAGGCTCTGGGCTGTCTGCTTACATCTGAAGCTGCTCCTAAGGCACAGAGAACCTCTGGTTCAGTAAGGCTGTCAGGAAACCGTGACCTCAGAGGCAGCTTATGGTTAATATCAAAATACTGCATTTGGTCAAACAGCCTCCTCACTCAGGGGAAAGAGATAGTATTTTCACTGAGTATTTATACAGAGCGGCCCAGAGATGGAAGCAGAGTTTGGCTGCTTATTCCCATCACCATAATCTAGAAACAAAACTGGTCTGAGGTGGCTCACACAGCTATTATGAAATTGTTATTCACCCTTTAGTGTAAGGCATCTGTTTTAACTACAAAATAATTAGAAGCAGTAAATTCAAGCAAATTGATGTCCTTTAGTTCCAGTTCTAGGTTTATACCATCTTAACAACAGCTATAATTATTTTTGCCTTCTTGGTCACGCTAGATTTGATAGATGGATTGAAAAAACTCTAAACATTTGAAATGCACATGAGCACCACACAGCCACTGTGCATGGGAGGACATCCTGATGTGCCAAATGCAGGTGTATGCTGCACACAGCACTTGGGCAGTTTTGGTGCTGCTGTGAGATGCCTCATCTTAGCAAGTGAGCAGAGGGTGCACCCAGCATCACTCTGGCAGTGTTTCATAATCAGGTTTCCCCTGAGATGTGAATAAGCACTGAGCAGTTTAAGCTATCTCAGACCGATAGGTGGAGGTGGACATCGAGGTTGAAAAACAGCCCATTCCCCCAAGTCCTTTCCCCTTCCCCATTTCCATTAACTGCAAACTGCCATTTAAATGTTTAACTCTTTATCCCCTCAGATGAAGAAGTTCCCCCTAGAACACCTTCAGGAACGGCCACAGCAAAGGTGGCCTCAAACACACAGGCGATAAACACCGGGGAAATGTGTGCAAGCATCACTGCACAGCTCTAGATTCACAACACTCTTCCCCCTCACAGAGACCTGCAAGGCTGAGCCTCATCTGGACAGGGTAGGGACAAGTGTGTCCTTTCCAGGGAAGTACCTTGGAGCAGTAGCGAGGAGGGCAGCAGAGAGATGGATACTTTGCACTCTGCCAGCTTTCTGTGGTATTAGGTGCTGAGAGAGGGACGGCAAAAGATGCCACTGTTCAGCTAATGCACTTTGAAAAGGCTGTACCAAATACTTACACTTTTTCTGATGAAGTACCAAATACTTACACTCTTCTTATTCTTCCCAGATACAGCTTGTTTCTTTGAAGACAGCATGGCTCAGTTCAGCCCTGGTGTAATTACAGAGGCTTCAGTTGCAACCTCCTTATAACCAGGCTAAAATTGTTCTTTTGTTCCCCATTTTCCTCTTCCTAACCAGCCATAGCTCCATTGTCCTGGCTTTTAACACTTGTAGCAAACTACAATTGCTGCCTGAAGTGCTTTTGTTGTCCATTTGCAAGGGGTGACCTTCCTTTTCTCTCGGTACAAGTCTACAGATGGAAATGTAATCTTCCACAGTTGAGTGGCTTTCAATACACAGGCAGAGTGGAAAAATGTAGCACTGCTATTAAAGCTGCTCTCTGTAAACAATTACTTGTCTTAATAGGGATTAATATAAGAAATAATCATTGAAAGAAAGTGAAATCACAGCAAAGCCTGTCTGGCAGCTGTAATTCCTTTCTGCAAATAGAACTGTGAAGCTGCTGACTAAGTCAGGCACTCTTCATAGAGTAGGTAATCAACATAATAAGTGCAGAAACAACCTGGTATCCATGGGAAGAAAACCTGTTTGTTTATTTGTTGTTAATTATGAAGACTGCAAATACATGCTAACATAAAGAAAGCATATGCTATAAGGAGTTTGGTGGCTTTTTAGCAATAGAAAGTCTACATAAGACTTCAAATAAAGGACAAACAACTAGTGTGTGCAGAACACTAGAACAAATAAGAATAAGCTAGGTAGTAACTTTTATTTGGTGAATTTTAATGCACAGTCAGTTCATTAGGAGCCACAGCAATAGAGAACTAACTACTCAGAGATGCACTAGCATAATCAGCTAGATTAAATGCAACCTTTTGAACCACTAATAAGATTACATTTTAGTGAGCTAATCAATGCAATATTGTGATTGCACGGAGTTAAAATAGATTTTTAGAACAGAAACCAGGCCAGTCATTTAGATGGAATTAATAGTCCGTCTTTCCTTGTTTTTACATTTCTTAAAATTCAAAGTCAGTGCTAATAGCTTTACAGAATCCTTTCTTTGTTATGTTCTGTCTGTTTATTTGTCATTCACTGGAATCATCTTGTTCAGCCAAGTGAAGTGATTAGTAAAAACCTCATGCTTTGTTGTAATGTGTGGAAAAGGGACAACATCTGGGGAGATGCTTGTCTCATTTTGCTAAGGAACACTAAATATACTAATAACTGAGCAGCACAGACAAAGACTTGTTTAAATGCTGAGTGTGGACCGTGCAATCTGTCCAGCTCCATGTTCTGGTGACAGTGCTGGCCTGCTCTGTTTCAGTCACCTGTGTCTCACCTATCTCGAGGCAGAGGCTGTTCACATTCCTCAGCTTCTCCATGGAGCTCAAGAAGCAGCTCTCAGTTTAAGGGATTGGCTTTTAGCTAATTAGGGATTTGCTCTGGACTCAGCCAGCAAGTCCCACTGAGCTGTGTGGCTTCCCTGAAGAACCTCTATGTGACCAGTTGTGGCACTGCCACCAGAAAAGCCACACATGCCACCTGCTGCAGGAGCATCTCTGTGTGCTGAGCCCCTGGAATAGACAAACACAGTCCATGTCATGCAGTACCAAATGCTTAGCAATAAATAGGTTATGGGGTAGCAACTCATCTGAGCAATCATAAAGGCCCACACACATCAACCCCAAACCTGCTCCTTTTTACGACCCCTTGAGCAGTTTATCTTACATATATATATATATATATATATATATGTATATAAGTATATATGTATATATGTATATATATGTGTAGATATATATAATATATATATATATTTTTTTGTAAGTATTGTCTCCCTCAGTTTAAATAGCGACTCTTTTTTTTGGTACGAAATCAAATACTGTATTCTAACTGTAAGTAGATGAAAACTGTTCTGCTTTCTCATCTCTAAAATAAAATCATGTATCTCATGGATCTTGCTTCAATCTGCCATATACCACTGCTCAAGGCTTTTATTTTTCCCTGTCAGGTTTCAGAATTTTGTGTATTCTGAGGTCAGATGACAGGATGCAATGTTTATGTATTTGTTTTTTAATGTTTCTCTTTGAAAAAAAAGCTATAAATTTGCTTTTGATGGTCATGGTATTTATGGCATCTTGATTCGGTGTTCATTCAAAATAAATAATTAAGTCTTTGACACCTTGAGCCAGAGCTCTGGGATGGAGAATATCCTATTTCCCTCTTTTTTAACCTGTAGAATCTTTTTTTACCCAGTTCAACGCTCAACTACTTATTTCTATAGGCCAGAGAAGCCTCTGTTGTAATCTTCGTTGAAAGCTGATGCCAAGTGTGCTGAATTTAATCCATCTCTTTCCACCACTGTCCCCTTTCTTTTTTTTCCTCTGTGAGACTCTTCCAATTTCCTTTGCATGGCTAATATCTGCCTGAGCAGCAGCAGGAATTTTTACTTTATCATTATTCTATAATCTCCTAATATCCTTTTTAATATCCCCCCAGTGCAAGTTTTATTAGCATTTTTTACTAAAATAAATAGCAATCTGAATATTATTATTAAATGTTATAAAGATAATAAATTTATAAATTATATAAAGAGAATAAGCAGAGAATTACAATTGAAAAAAAAGGTAAATACCATTTTTCAGGCAGATTACTGTCATATTCTTGCTGTCATCAATCTGGTTTTCTTCAAATTATCACTCTCCTTCAACCAAGAGTTCAGGTTAGGAATCCTCTCCCCATACATGGATGGCCAAGGATTTTGCATTGTTCCTCAAAGCAAAAAGGTTGGAATGATTTTCTTTGCTCTGCTTGACATGCATTTAAGTATATGTCAAACAAAAGCAGTTACTGGGTTTTCTGATAAATCACAGAAGCTCAATATGCACTGTGAGTAAAATTCACACTTTTCCATCTATACCCAGCGAGCAGTTTCATGGTGGAATAAAACACTGTCTGCAAAAGGCATATTCAGATCATTTTGTTGTTCTCTCGTGAACTTTACGTAATAACTGCAGAGGAAAATAGAACATTTACAGAAAATAGTGGCATTACATTGATGCTGCCAGAAGAGCTACAAAATATCTGACAAAGGCTGAATAAGCCATTGAAATGCAATTTTTCTTTCATGCTACCTGTTCAAAATGCAAATTGCACTTTGTTGGTTTTACATTTGTGACATACCTTCTGCCTGGAAATGTAGTTTGCTTAAGAAGTAGTTAACTTCTGTGTAAAAACCAGAAATTTAAGTCTCTGAGTGAAATGGATCTATTTACATGATATATTTACCTCGAAATATGGACTTATTTTTTATTTTGCATTTTTGCAAGCATTTTAATTAGTTCTCATTTATTTCAAAAATTATTTAAAGAGTCCTTTTTTTTTTTTAATGTATTCTTTTCCCCAACATTTATTTTAAGGTTAGAAGGACCTCTATAATCTTTATTGCTTAATCAAAACATATTAAAAAAAAAAAAAAAAAAAAAAAGAAAGAAAATGCCTAAGTTTTCCTGCATTCTCTTGTGGTTTTTCAAGCAGTGACAAAACCCCCAGGTAACTCCTTCCTGTTGATCTAAGTACAACACAGTGATGACAGGGCACAGGTTGAGTACAGGACCATATCCTGTACAATTTTGGAAGCATGATGTGCAGAAAACCAAGTAGGGTCTGAGTCCATACCCCAGTCTGTCTGCTTTTAATTTGAGCCATACAGAGTTTTGCCACTTATTGTCAGACCTTGCAGCCCAAATGCATGAGTTCATGCACTTCAAATTACATCTTCAAAAAACTCGAGGGACCTGCTGTGGCATAGTACAAATATGGACAGGGCAACAAGCACTGGTACTAAATCAGCTTCCCTATTTTGTTTCCTGCTGCTGAATAAAGGAAAGCAATCAAGAAAGCACTTCTGGTTTTCTATGGATGAAAAATGAATCCGGTATCACATCAGAAAAGACATCATCAGCTCCAGCAGAGTCTGCTAACACAAGTTTGTCATCAGCACATCTGGCTGGCAGGTGAGTACAGGAATGATGGTGAAGCACAGGACAACAGTTTTCTACAAAGGAACAGCAACTCTTTCTAGCTATAACCATATCTTTTGTTTTCACTGCAGTCTTCTGAGCAAGCATTTGGAAATTTGTTTCTCTCAAAATGGCGCAGAAGAAGCAGATCACTCCTTGAAAGATGAAAAGAAACAGTTCTTCACAATTCTCCATCTGCCAGTTTTATGAAGAATGGTTTAAATATCAACAATTATTTTTTTAAACAGGTCACAAAGAAATCAGGTTAGAAGGTTTAGCCAAATTTTTCAGCTGCACATTGCCTCATACTACCCTGTCCAGACATTTTTGTTTCCTTCTCTCTTCTGTTCCTACTTCCTTTGAAACAACCCCTTCCACTCCTCTCTCACTGCATGGGAATTTCCTTTCTCAGTGTTTTCACTGTATTTTTGCTTGAAGTTTTACATGCCTGCAAGCAGCCTATGAGCAAAAAACCTGAAAGAGCATAGCTTATCTAGCTAGCAAAATGAAACCTAGAAGAGGGTAGGATTTTTCCTTAGGAAAATTGCAGAATGGTAGCTGCTACAAATGGAGAACACTCTTTAAACTGCTGGACTGTACAGGCAGCAAATCAAACAGGCACCCCCAAGTTATAAATTAATTTCACTTGGATGTTTTGAGGGTTCAGTGCTGGGTCTGAGCTTCCAGAATAGTCTTCCAACAGGAGCATGAGGATAATTCACCAGAGTGGTATTAAAACAGTGTGTACTACCACTATAATAAAAGGTTCATTCTGGAGAGTTGTAACACCAAATGACTGGAGGTCCTCTCCACATCTATTAGCTCACATTACCAGTTGCCCAGCTCCTTTTCCTGGGCTGAAATTTCCTATGATTCGACATGAAAATTGATGGATTCAAACAGAAAAGACAAATAAACTTGCATTTCTCTTTGCAGCCTTAAACTAGACATGTGCACCAGCCACCTCAGTCACAAAGAGGAACTGTGGTAACTCTCCAGTGTAGCAACACTTTGTTTTCCTTAGGTCTGCATTCCAAAAAATAAAATGCATGAATTACACTAAAATGCAACAGATAGTAATACAGATTTTGTAATGCTGTTGTTGTAACCTCACAAATTCCTGTTGTTTTTGTGAGGCTCAGAACATCTGTGAGTCAGTTGCTTACAGAAGGTAATTAGCTCTTGATTAACACTTACACCTAATTTTATATAATTTTACATTTTCTAGTTTTCCAGCTTAGCCTGCTCTGATTCTTTCTGTAATGAATGAATAGCTTTGTCTTACCCTGTGTTTGTCTCAAGAGAAGCATTCTGGTTCTCTTCTGCAGCCTGGTTCTCAGTCAGATCCTGTTGCACTGTTCTGCATACCAGGGTGACTCTTTCCAGGGCTGTATTTCTCCATGTACACAGACAAACAAAAGCACATTTTCTAAAATATATTCAATTAACTTCAAATTAATGCAAGAGTACCCCAAAACTGTCAAGCACTCTGAGGACACAGTAGGGGCTTGACTGAACATGCATGAGGCAACTGGTGGTGTACTTAATAGTGACTAACCCAGCATAAAACAGGTGAGTTCAGAGCTGTGCACATGTCTCATCTGATGGATGTTTCTTTTTTGTTCTGCATCCATCAGCCCAGCTCTCTTCTGGCTTCTTAGATGTAACACCTATGTGTGAAGTAGAAAGCTCTTGGGAAGTCCCTATCTATGAAAGTACACCCTCCCTCAGTAGAAAGAAAGAGTGAGTTTCTGTCTTCAGCATCAACCACTTTATCTGGCAGCAGTCAAATATGTATTTAATTTTTCATTAAAGTTCTATTACCTTCGAAAACCTGTAAAGCTCCTAAAGTGGTTGTTTTGAAGACAACTGAGGGTCATATATTTTGGTTATGATGGCTGGAACATGCTGGAAGAATCAAGTGTCAAATCAGGCTCTGAAACATAAACTTAGTTTGAATTTTTGCTTTTTACTGAGAACATATGTTTGGGGAGAAGCCCTGAGGCTAAATCACGTCTTATCTTTAGATTTGCATGCTTTTATATATTCAGATCATATTAAACCATAAACTCTCAAGGTAAGAGGAAAATCATCACTATTGGACTAGAATATTAAATATCAGTCTTGGTTAGTTGGTAGCTCAAGCTTAGTCTTATGTGGGTACACTTACTTCTGCCTGTTGTCTTACTGTATTTGTGTGCTTTATTTCCATTGGCCATGATGCCCATCAACTTCCACCACTGTTGAGAGGTGGGTGATGATAAATTGTGTAACTGTATCACTTCTGATCATACTTTACCCTTCATAAATGTATCTGATGAATGCTGGCCTCGTAAGTCCTGTCCCTGTTCACTGGCTCAAGGTAAACAGCCTTTTCCTTTCACACTTTTTGAGAAAGCCTTTCTGACATGCTTCACACACAAAGTATTTTGCTGTCTTTCTTGAAAGAAGAAAACCTTTGCTGCAAAGTTAGAATGACCTTGATATTTTTTTTCTGCTCAGATTACACTCCTTGCAGGTACTGCTTCCCTTTGAATGGTTTCCTCTGACTTCTGAAGTCATTTTACAAGGTCTTCTTTATCTCTTCATCCCAGACTAATTCATTATAAATGTCTACATCCTGTCTCAGACCTTGTCAGTCCTTGTGCTGCAGTGGCTTTCCCAGCTGCTGCTGCCATTGCAGTTTGCTGTATGTCAGGCAGCTGTTCCACACCCTCCACACCCCTGGCAATCCTTCTGCAGGGATCTGCTAAATATTGATGACCACCAGGTTAGACTGGCTCCAGTTAACATCAGCTATTTTTTGCTTGGCTCTTTGCTCATTACAAGATAACACAGATAACACAGATTAACATCAGCAGAAACCTTTGGTCTGGTCACAGTGTCAATCAGTAAAACTTTCCTAGCACTATGTTTTTTCCTTCCTTAATCTCTCAGGCTGGACAGATGAGGTGGTGGGCACCCTTTAATAGTGACACTTTGAAGAGCTATCTGTAAACATGCACTTCTATAGTGCAGGAAAATTTACCTGCTTAGCTAAAGGAAGATATAAGCTTTTATCCCATCAGTACATCTGAAATAATGTTTTTTGTGGTGGATAAACATCAACCCATTCATATTTACAGCACCTCTGTGTTAATGACACAGCTTTCCTGCAAATATTGCACTAAGTCCTTGTCATCAGAGCAGACCAATGTCTGTATCTCAGTTCCTTCCCTTCAATGAGGAAATGTCCATGTAACCCTGCCCTAAACATTACAGCATGATAAATGAGTCAAGATTTCATGGCCTTAAGAGCCAGCTGCCAAAAGCAAATCGTGGTGTGCACAAACCTGCTCCCATTTCAGTGGCACTGGTAGGCAAAGCCAAACCTCCCAAGGATCCTGTTTCTCTGTGTGCTGAGCTGAAAAAGACTTCAACACAACCAACAAAGCTGGCATGTGTCCCAGTCTAATTGTTTTCTCCTCAGATTTACTCAAGGTTACCTCCCAGAGTAGGGATCTAGACAGGGCAAACAATGCAAATTTTAGATTCCTGAACAGCACTGACAGCCTGAGTCGTGTTTTCCAAAGGAGTGGGAATCGAGTTGGGCTGTGCAGTGACTCACACATTTTCAGATGAGTAGCCTTTGGCTGTACTTCAGACAACACATGCAGCCTACCAAAGCAAGCACAGCCACCAAAAGAGGCAATCCCACCCTTCTCCCCAGTTGTTTGTTTCTACACTCCTTCCTTGTGCTAGCACAAGCTTTTCTGTGAATATTCTGCAGTACTGAGAAGACTGAAAAATAAATCTTTTCACTGGTTTTGGCAAGGCCATTTTTCAGCTCCCAGAGTCTCACCTGTCACCTGACCACACAAATATTTGTGCTAGCCCAAAGCGGAGGGAGGTTTGAGGCCACAGAAACTACAGCCTCCTAGTTGTAATAATCTGCATGGACTTTTTAAAGCCAGATAATCCACTAGCTTTGTCAGCAATGCTGTTTCTCCAGGTGAGGGTTGCAGGCTCTGTTCCAAGACCTGTGCCACACCATGATACAGCCATGCACTACTGTACCTTTGGTCTTTCCAAAAGAAAACTGCCATGAGTAGGTGATCTGCCAGCAGCAAAACAGCGAAAGGCATGGGTCTGTGAACAGCTCAAATGACAGTTTCTCTACACATTAAAATAAGATGTATGTATTTTCACAGGGTGGCCCTAATTGATTTTCGTGCAGACTTGTGTTTTTCTTCTTATAACTTCACCTGGTAGGACTCCCTTTTAGGAGAAAACAGAAAAAAAAAGAAAAATAAAAGGAACTTTGTAGTCTCATTCCTGAACAGGTATTTCATTCTGGTTTTGCTATATTTTTTCCATTCCTTGGTGTTCCAGCAGTAAGAGACCAAAACCCAATTACACTTAAAGTAAAGCTGTGAAATGAAAACAATCGAGAAAGCAAAATAGAGAACAGCAAGTGGTCTGGGAGAGCACATCTGGCTCTGCCCAGGGAACACAAGTACCCTGCCACTTTGTAAGGATCATCATGACTGGGCAATTGAGCAGCCAAAACTACCTGAAAATGACATACTGTGGGTACTGTTAAGAGCAGAAAGTGCCTTTCTGTGTGTAATCACTTTATCTTCTCCTGCAGGAGGTGGGATCTCAGCGTGCATGGATGCTTCAGTCACAGCTTGAGTGCCAGTGAAACCAAGGAATGGAAAGGACACTGGTTACAGGGGGACCTGTCAGGAAAATTCATCCACAAACACCAGAGGTTTATGTCCAAAAAGGAGACAGAGGAGTCCCTTTTTCTTTATTCGAATGAAGGGAGAGGCCATGGGGAATTCCCCTGGGAATTTTTGCAGGACACAGCCTCCTTTTTATCCTGTTTTCCTGGCCCATTTCCCTCTCTCTTTCCCCATTGGCTGAGGTACTCGAGAGGCACAGACTGCCCAGAACGCCTGGCACCTGAGATTCCCCTCTAATACACAACTCTCCCTTTCAATTTTTAATTCTTATAGAATTCATAGTTTTTCCCTATTGCTTCTTTCATCTTCCAATATCCAATAGTCATTTATCAGCAAACCTACAGTGGATCAATCAGTGGAATCCATCCTGTTGTTTCTTTTATCTCTCAGTGCTAGTTTTGTCTACCAGCAGATCCACAGCTTGTTTGTAAAGACAAATCTGACATTCCTCTCAGACCTTAACAGGTGCTTCAGACTGGATGATGCCTACATTTTAGGGACCTGACTTGCATTCTGTCTTAACACAAATACAGGAAGGTACCAAACAGTGCAATGTGTCTAATGAATTGAACTGCAGCTCCCTGTACAAGCTTGAGCTGAAATGAGGAGAGGCAGTATTGTTTTGTGGAGTCTAGTGCTCAGCTGTTTAAATAAACTAACTTGCTGAATAAACTACGTGCAGGGTTTTGGGGTTTTTTTTGTTTTGCTTTTTAAAACTTTTTAAAAACATTTTTAAAAATAATTTCTTTTTTTCAACTACTAAACCTACTGTAATGCCTGGAGACAGATCTTGAGAAAAGTGCCCCAGTGCAAGACAAGCTATGATGTGCTGGTGACCTTCACCCAGCTCCCTGGAGTGTCCCTGAGTCTGTGATCATCCATTCATTTAGCAGATTCACTCTTCATCATGGGCAGGGTTCATCCCACTCACCTTTAATCATAAAGGTATCTTGCAGAAGCCATTTCTCTTGTCTTCTTCTGTATGGAGAAAAAAGAAATGTAGTCTCCAATTAGTTATAAAAACCAGAATTGTAAGCAGAAACAGAGGAGAGTGTAGTTGCAAATACTTTAAGCTCTTTTAATTCAGTAGAGGCTATTTTTAAAATTTCTTTGAAATTTAATGCTCTGATTGCTTTAAGACTTGCAAGTTATGGAATGAAAAATAACTTTGCTTTTTGTTACTTTTATATATTGAGTTCATTAACTGCCACTAAAATATACAGGACTTACAGAATTAAGGAGTACATATACAAATTACAGTACTATGTAGATTTCTTGAAAAGCCTCTTTCCTCACTGCTCCTTCTATGATTATTTTTATTTCTATAACTAGTTTTTTGACCACAAATATTACTTGTTTGTGCCTCTAGGCAATGAACAGATGCACCTCTCTTTCATGTAATAATATTCTTGCAGGTAATGGTTTCTTAGTTAATTTGAGCCTAGAGTTAATCCCCTCCAATAGTATTTTTCTTTTATTTAGCTTTTCACAATACAACTGTCTTCTTTTGTAGCCTGGTTCTTATACAGCTCGTCCAAATGGGTTTCCTTTGTTCTGATTTCCCAAAGGATGTATGAAACACTGACCATTATTATAAGTTTGTTGCAAAGTGGGCACTGAGCATTGTACTGGCAGGTGTTTACAGGACCTTCAGCCAGACTAAAATAGAGAAAATTTGCTAATGCTGCACTTCCAGGAAATCCTTCCAGCTAAACATCTGTAGTCATAGCTAACTTTACCATACGTGAAGTTTTTGGGGCCCAGACCAAATTTTTAAATTATTATTTAATTAATAAAATAAATATCAATATAAAACTAATATAAAAATAAAAATATTACTATATTTTAAAAACAATGTTGCTACTTGTTAATAAGACTTATGCTGATTTTCTAATCAGTGTAATTAATCTGCTCAAATTGAAGTATAATTAACACCAGGAGCTTTCATACTGCTCTTTATGTAGATGAAACCAATTATCAATGTATAAGTATATTTTATACCTATAGTTGGTCTTCTGACAGGTGGTAACTTTACCCCACAAAGGGTTTTTCGTTCATTCTCAAAGATTAGATACTTTTGGCAAAAATAACCATTCAGCTATTGTATTTAAGGTCTTAGCTGTCCTTTCTATTTATCCAAAATCTCAGGAGTGTTTTCTGGTTGTAGTGATTCTTTTAGACATCCCAAAGCTTAAATTATTTCTTTATTTTAATTTGCTAAACAAAGGCTGGTTTTTTTTGTTTGTTTGTTTGCTTGTCTGTCTTTTTCTGAACAAAGAAAAAATATCCTGAGTCTCTTTGGTAGTCAGAATGAGCCACCTACCCATGTTAGATTGTCTCAATTCACTTGGGCTCTGTCTCTGTTGGCACAGTGTGCCATCATCTGTGATGCATGAGCAGAATGGCATCATTTTTTTAAAATTTCTTTTCATTTCTTATGTCATTTATGCCTTTTTATACAAAGGAAAAGATGGTGTAGGTGAAAATAAGGGACTTATTAAGCAACGCTTAATGTTGAAACACTTCAACAATGCTTCACCAAATGCTTAAATGTATATATATATTTATATTTCTCAGATCACCAGCTCCACTTCTTCCTTACATTTTAAGGGAACAACTAGATTTGGTGGCACAGAATGAATGTGGAGAAGACCATCTTCTTCCCTTAAACTGGGAGGACAGGACAGCAAACATCACCAGTGTTGAGCTCAAGACCACTGCCCCCCTTAGCCACAGCTAACACCTGTAATACCCCTGCAAAGTTATCCATGGCATCTTAGCAGCATTTCCCCACTCTCAGCCCCAGCTGCAGGGCTTGCAGAGGGGGGACAGAGGAGGGAAAGATGCCCTGGTAAGGACTAAGGTGGCCAAGGGCTGGCACTGCCTTCCCTGAGCACCTCTGGTGGTTTTAAGTACCAGTGTCAGGTGGTTCCTTAC
The DNA here is from genome assembly GCA_026413545.1 of Cichladusa arquata. Classification (NCBI taxonomy): domain Eukaryota; kingdom Metazoa; phylum Chordata; class Aves; order Passeriformes; family Muscicapidae; genus Cichladusa; species Cichladusa arquata. The sequence goes on from JAOTQP010001652.1 coordinate 17,076,335, forward strand.
TTAGCTCTCCCTCTCCCCACTGCTCAGCAGGTAAATCTCTACTGATCACTGGAAGAGCTGGCAGATCCTCTTCAGAAAGGCACAAGATTTATTCCTGGCATTTGTCTCTCACTTATTTTCCCACTATTTCCAAAATATAAGCAGACAAAATCATTAATGAATACAGCAATTTTTCCTGCATGCACTCTATCTGCATATTTGCATTAAGTATGTACAGCTTCCTCATGAGGGGAAGAGGAGGGGCAAGCACTGATCTGTCTCTCTGGCCACCAGTGGTAGGGCATAAGATAACAGCCTGAAGTTGTGTCAGGAGACATCTAGGTTTGATGTCAGGAAAAAGTTCTTCACCCTGAAGGTATTTGGGCACTGGAACAGGCTCCCCTGGGACATGGTCACAGCACCAAGCCTGACAGAGCTCTAGAAGCCTTTGGACTCTCAGGCACAGGATGTGATTCTTTGGACACTCCTGTGCAGGGCCAGGAGTTGGACTCGATCCTTGTGGGTCTCTTCCAGCTCAGTTTATTCTATGACTCTATGTAGTCCTTTGGGCCAGCTGAGATGGGGCACCAAGAATATTCATGCCTAGGAATTCTTCTGGATGACTGTTCCATTCAGTTATCCTGAAGTGACTTGCAACAGCCAGAGGTCTCCAGTAGTCTCAGATGAGCTGCTTAGATTGTACTGGGCCACCCTTCCTCCTCCATAAGGAGACTTTCTGCCAGTGTTCTGAAAGGTTCAATAACCTCAGATCATATTCCCTAAGTTTGGAAGACTTAAGTCTTCCAATAATAAGTCTGAGCAATAAGTCCCTTTGGGAAAGAGATGTATGAATTAAAAAATGTTAATGCAGATTCCACCTTTATCTACAATTGAGGACGCAATTAATTTTCTATGGTCTACCACAAAGAATTCTGTGTTATTACTTGTCAATCCTTTCCATCTCTTACAGCCTCACAACTATTTGCAATTCAGTTGGAACACTTAGAGCTGGTTCTTGGGAGGGAAGTGAGAAGAAATTTTCATAATATTTAAAAGAAAATATTATCTAAGTTAAATATGGGTCTTTTTTTCTTGCATTCTCTAAGGCATCATGGCTCTGCAGTACCTTCATAACCATAAGCTGCCTTCAGAACCACGTGATGCGTGAAATTTCAGAGTTACAAGATGAAATATTTTTGTTAGTCATTTCAGTTTTGCTGGATATAGCTCTGCAAAGAAAAATTCACAAAAGATGCACAGTTTCTAAAGCTGCCCTGAAAAGATTTCATATTGAGTACAGCTCTGCAAAAATGTTACCTACCATTAATAAACAGTTGATTGAAAGGGCACCTACAATTTTCACTGACCTCTTCTGGCCTCTCACACCCTATAATGAACACCTTCTACCAGCAAGAAGAAGAAAAGAAATCAGAAGGGAAGAACTGCTCAAACAAAGAAAGTCAGAGAGAATTTCAGGGCACTCAGATATGATAACAATAAGAATGTAGGTAGGTTTATTTTGGCAGGAAGAAGCTGTGACTAATCGTGCACAAAGGAAGCCTCTGTAGAGTGGGAGTTTGAGGTGCAGGTGGGGAAAGAAAAGGATGACACCAGGAGAAAGAACATTACCATGACAGAGAATTTGTATTTTCAGTGTCTGTCTGGGTTTCCCTTCATGATGCCTCAGTCTGAGTCAGTAGTATTAATTAAATCCAGAAGTTGCCACCATGGCAAACTTGTACCTACCTTGAAATTTCACAGAGTTCAAAGAAGAATGAGCAGATGCTCATTAGATGCTGAGAGTTTAGAATCGACTGAAGAGGAGGAGGAGGGAAACAAGCCCATTATCTGCCAAACCTACTAACAGAGCTGTATTCACAATTACAGCTCTTCTTAAAAGCAAGCCCAAACTCTTCTCTAGGTCAACATCAAAGTAACTAGTCCAGGAGTGTGCAAAAACTCCTCCTGAAGTCTGTCCATGCCAGCACCTGAGACACCAGCAGGTACATCCAGCTCCTGGGCACTGTAAATGCCATCATGGAGCATGAAAACACAGACCACTGCAGCATTTTACCTCCTCAAGTTGTGACCCCCTGTGTAGGTCTTTAAATTAACTGGTTTTTGACTTAGAAGTAGAAATTTGCTTGCCAGATGTACTACAGTCTCATATGCTCTGCAGATGATGATAATTCCCAAGCTCATTTTACCTTAAAGAGTTTCATGTGCCTAAACAAAAGCAAGAGTCAGCCCCAAAAGTTCAAACCTGTCTGTCAGTCGTTGGTTTTGTTTTGTTTTTTAACCTGCAATTGAAGAAGCTGTCATTCTTTTAAGAGCAACTGGGCTTAAAACCAAGACCCAGCTGAAGATTGGCCTGGTGATATTGTGATATCAGAAAGAGTGGCTTGGTACATAAGCAGCTATAGGCAATTTGTCTCTAGATCACCTGTGCAGACCACTAGGGAGATGCTTCCAGGGCCTGGAAATCCCAGAAGAGGTGAAGAGAGCTTATTCTGTGAGCCTCATCTGCACCCAATGAACATCCATATCACAACCCACTCTTGGTGCAACCTGAGAACCAGCCCCAAATTTTCAGCATTCCCATGACTGAAATATAACAGAAATGGCCAGAGCAGGCTTGAGTGGAGGGGGAAAAAAAAAAATTCTAAACTGTTAAACAACTGTTGGGAATTAGCTGAATACTGCATTTTTAAAAATAAACCAGACCTGACCTTCTTAGAACTCTCTGGAGAGATTTCAGCTCAAAGCAGTAGCTTAAAAAGATAGTAAGTAGAAGTGTCTCAGGAGAGAGAAGAAAATATCTAGCCTTTTCAGAGTAATGGGAAATCATCAACCAGGTAACTGTTGCAAAGATAAAACTGGATGCTGTGTGCTGAGCATCACAGAAGAATACATCACTGAAATGCAGAACTGTATAAAAAAAAAAACAGAAAAGGAGGGGACACCCATCCCCTGTAGATCATCGATTAGTTTCTTAGCAATGTCTGCCCTGCATTGATAGCTTAGGAGCATAAGCCCAGCTCAGCTGGGAAAGCAGACACAGGTGAGACCATGCAGGGAAGTCTGGACTAGGTGTTCAAGTCCCTCCCTAGATTATATCAGGCTCATCAGATTTTTCTACTGGAAGACTGTTTATTCATTTGTGCCTAGAACCAAAATGAAATATTCAGAAGGTTAAGAGAACAAATATGTCCTGAGCTATGGAATAAAAATATGTGGATGATGTTCTTGCAGGTCAAATCAATCTGAAGCAGGCTTGCTAGCTGTCTTATAAACATTCTAGTCTTAAAAATAAAATTATATATTCAATAATCATCATCTGAAGAATATGCAGCAGTTTTACATCATGGAGTCATAGAATTCTTATCCTTGAGACTATGATTTTCCCTTGAAATTTCCAAAACAACATGAATGGGTCCCAAATTATTCAGAGTTCAGTCCTATGGCATTTGCAGAACTTTTCTTGACATCAACAGAGATCTGTACTGTTATATCTGAGTCTTACAGTGTAGTGAAAATTCAACTTGGCTCTACAGCTGAATTTTCAACACACAGACAGACACACACACACACACCAAAAAAAAAAAAAAAGAGGTCAGAGATACATGAATGTATCCTGAGGCTTATGGACATATTCCTCAGCTGTGGAAAAAAATAAAAGAAAAAAGAAACTAAAACTGCAGTTCTCATATCTTTCTAATTTTCAACAGAAAATTTGAATGGGGATCACCCATCCCTGCTGGGCAATTTCTAAGAAAGAATCTGTTTAATTTTGTGGCTGTTACACTCCATACTGCATGACTCTAAATTAAAGTAGGAAAGCCTGTAAGTTATAGTCCAAGCCAACTATTAGTCTAATCAGTGTATCGTGCTTATTGTAGCTCAGTCATAAATTGTTGGAAAGATTTCTCTAAGCTGTACAGAATGGCCTGGAAAAGATCCAGTCACTTTATACATCTGAGAGTGTCACCAGGAAGAGAGGAATTAGATGCTCAGTGCTATTGTAAGAAAATGTTCATGTAATTTCCAATGGTTTTTTATCACTCCCACAATACACAAAAGTGAATAATTAGTGACAATAGAAGGACTGTGAGTAGTAACATTTACCTCAGAAATATTTTTGTCAGATACCTGCAGCCTAGCTACAGGAAGGAACATACAAATTAAACAATTCTTCAGAATTACCTTTTAAATCAAAGTCAAGCCTGCTAGGCATGAGTTGGAAGGATTCAGAGTCAATATTGCTGTGTCAGGTTTGGAGGTAACTGGTTTGTTTTATAAATCTCTCTGCAAATAAAAAGCTATGCCTGATATGTCTAAGACTGTGTAAACATTCCCCATTTGTGGCATCCAAATTCTGTTTCAAGCTAAATAATTTAAAGTGCTGTCTGCAGAAAACTTACAACAAGTAATGAAGAATGGAAGTCTGACATTTCACTTTAGTCCAGTTACTTTGAGATTTTGATTTCTTGAACACTCTTCTGGGTCCCTGGGTACCCAGTTAATGAATTCAAGGTTCAGAACCTGACCACACTCTACTCCCACCTCTAGAGTAATAACATTCTGAAAGAGGTGGTCATAGGGCTCCTAAAAATGCCACTGCTCCCTCCTAAAAATGACAGAGCTGGGATGGAGGAATTGGAAGTTTTGGGCTGCTCTGAAGCAATTTGTCCAGCAGAGATGCCCATGGGACAAACACACCAGGGACTCCCTTGCTGCTTCACAGACCTCATGGCCAGCAACAGGAATATTATGGAGCAGCTCTGAGTAAAATATTTACTCAGCTCTGGAGCAGCTGCTGAGTAAAATATTTTGCTTCAAATCTATTGCATTCAGGTGCAATATAAAATAAAGTTTTCTTTGATTTATGGTTCACAGATTTCTACTTGAAATTGAAGAAATCAAATTAAAAGAATCTAATAACGTCTCATAAAGAGTGGCTCCTGGCTGCTCGGTGATCTCCATGTGATACTGTTCTCTAGAATAAAAGTTTATTTGAGGGCAGTTCCCATTGCTTTTCTGCTGATGGATAAAACAATAAGAAGATACTGGGTATAGCTGTATTGCAGCTTGCTTTAGTTCCAAAATAGCATGAAGTAACTGCTGCCTTAACATCTGCACAAGAGAAAACCATACACAATTTTGCCAAAAACAATCAATGCAAGAATCTTTAAAACAACATCTGAAGTGGGAGTAGAAACAACTCCAGCTCTGATCCATCACTGCTTTCACTCAAATAATGTATTAATTTAAAAAACATAATCTGCAGCAATCTTTAGCAAAGCAAAGAAGGAGGAAGAGAATGAATTTAATCAATGAGTTTTCCCTTAAGAAGAGGCTGGTTTGGTAAACATCTACAGGGATCACCAACAGACATGCTGCTGCTTTCCTTGCTTTTTCTGAACTGTGCCCTACCCCTGAAGAATTTCAGCTTCCTGCACAGTTGCACCTCAGTGAAAACTGGCACCATGGGCACAAAGGTGGCAGGGGAATTGTGTTGCCTCCTGTGTTTCCCAAGCAGCTGCTGCAAACCTGCCAGTGGCTATCCCTCTATCTGAGCTACAGCTCAGGTAAATATTATTTTGGTGTTTAAAGCACAAGTTCTGAAAATGAGGTTAAGCAGGTATCTGTGGATGAATTTTTCCCTCTCCCACCATCACTGGCACCTACCATTTATTATTTTTTTTTGTCTCAGGGCAGCCTAGTGGGATAAGTCATCCTCTAAGCAGCAGCAGCAGAGTGGAGATATTTTACCAAAGTCTGGCAAAGTAGACCCTATTTCAGAGAGGAAATAGTGAGGTGATGTGATTTTCATTTGCTGTCCTCTTGGGCACTTTCCAGCAGCTCTGCAAAACTACTCTCACCAGCAGGTAGAATTTGGCCAGTGGCGAGACCACAGCACCAGTGCCTCAAAAAAACTGGATGTAACCCTGCTCCCAGGGGTATGCCCAGTGTTTTCCAGAGGTATTTAAGATATAAGACATCAGTAGTGCTCTTAAGCAAAAGCTAGCTTTGGTCAGTTCAGGGTGTAGAACAATGTTTCAGCAGGAAATGCTCCAGAGGTCCTGGGAAGCTGGATTGCAGCCACTTAAACAATTTCTAGGATGGTGTCAGTCAGTGCAGACAGCAGAGACAACACAATTGTGCACTGAGCCTAAGCAGAGGTCAAGACTGGGCTGCCTCTGGAATCACAAAACCAAATTAAAAACAAAACCAGTGACCCATGCAGAAGGACAGCTCTTCTTCTGCATCTAGAGGACACCACTGCCCCATCTCCTCTTCAGCTGAAAACTGAAAGCGTGAGAAAGAATCCCTGACAGGCCAGACCTCGAAGTCTCAATGTTTAGGCTGACTGAATAAGTGGGGAGAGTGGGACTGGGAAATCACCTTTCTCATTAAATCCCTGAGATCCCAACACACACCGTGGTGCTGCATCTCTCCTTACCAGACGGGAGCTCTTGTGGACTAAGAAAGGATAGCACACTCTTCCTGCTGCCAGCACCAGAAGAGCCTCCTACTGCTTGTACTCAGAAAAAAGCCTTCCTGATGAGCACCTGACTGCCTGACCACAGTCTGTTCTCTAGAGAGAGTTCTAAGAGCACAGTGCCCCCAAACACACACAATTACAAGCGACTAGAGAAGGTCTGTGGTGAACACCATCAGTAATTGCTCAGAGATGCTGCAGCCTGTGAAAGCTGCTGTGATGTAACACCCTTGAAGCCAGGAGGTGCCTGGACCCCTAAGCAAGAAGTTGGTTCCAGCAGGAACATCACCCAGTGCCTTTGGTGATGATTTCCTCCATATTTGGAGGCAATTTGGAGATGTTATTTTGATTAGTGATACAACAAGGGACTAAATGAAATATTCATCTCCAATTGCTTTAGAAAATTAGCTCCATAGGCATTTCTGGCATGATTTACTAGATCCATTAAAACTCTAGTAAACATTTGTTAAATTATATAAATTAGAGGTAAGGAGAGAAGTTGCAAAGGCATTTTTGCTCAGCCTTGCCTCCCTGTTGACAGATGTCTGTGGACAATGATTCAGCAATACTGTTTTGGGGTTGGATTTACTTTTAAGCCCAGAGGAACACTTACATTAAATGAACAACTTTGCAATGCACTTGCTCCAGATGTTCCAAGAAAAATTAAACTTGGCAGTTCAAGCTACCCTGGCTGTCAGATAGCCTACAAAATGTTTTTCTCAAAAGCCTTTGCACAGCTAAGAGTGGTCTTTGGCTTTGTTTACTTCAATAAAAGGCAGAGGGGGACTGGTAACATCATGCTCATATCAAAATGATTCCAAGAAAGAGTTAATATCATTTAAAGAAAATGAATCCAAGAAGACATTGCTTTCATTGTTAATCCCTAAACAGGAGCTAAAAGTCTGGAATAAACAGAAGGACATAAATCTTCTGCCTATGTTTCAATGTTATGTTGCTTGCTAAATGTTTACTTTGTGGGATACAAAAGGAGTTTCAAGGTGGGGTAGTTTTTATCCCATTTCATTATTTCTATTATTTCTGTTATTTCTATTATTTCTATTAATAGTTTAATTGAACATATGGCTGTAATATAATTAATATTCATCCTAGTTAAGACATTTGAAATTTGTAATTCTTTGATGTAACTTAATTAGTTAAATTCACTAGATAATGTGTGCACCTTAGGCTGAAGATGGAAAGGAGAGGAAAAGAGAACATTGGACTCACTGCAATGGGTGAAGTGAAAAATCACCAGATGCATAATTTCTAGGGAAAATTAAGGAACCTTAATATGACACTGTTATTGTAAATGAAGGCAAACACTACAGAAAAAGAAAATTATGAGTTTGAGAAAGAAAGCTCTTGGTTGGGGAAAAAAAGATAAGAAATTCAGCTTTCAAAAGAATGAATAACTGTAAACTGCAGCAGGCTTGTCATTATGAAAAAAAGCAGCAAGTGTGTTTAATTAAAAATGCTGCTTTTTCATCTAAGAATGTGCAGTCTGGGCTGTGTCAACATGCTGCCTGCCTAATCTGAGTATAAAAAGAGCTGGTAGCAGTGAGATAAAGTGCAAGCCAAGGCAAGAGTTTGTTTGTTTGGGTTTTTCTCCTAATTTCCTTTTTTTTTTTTTTTAATTATTTTTTTCTCTTTTTTCACTATCACTCTACTTCGTGGGGTTTTTTTTTTTTTAAATTCCCAGGCATTAAGCAGCCTCACCTTCTTTCTCGGATCCATATTAAATTGGATTATTCAGTTAGGAACTGTAAAACACCAGAAGATGGATCTAGATGACAAAGACAAAGATGATCAAAGACATCCCTCTTGAATATTGAGGTATGTTGGGCCCAAATTTTTTTCAATTTGTTGCAAACTGAGTATTTGAAGAATACAAAGGAGGGTTGTGGAGGGGGCATGAAAACTCGGTAAGGCTCCCACATGCAGCAGATACACTGAATACACTGAATATTTTCCTGATCTGCAGAGGAAGCAAATTTCTATGTCATATCCAAGACTCTTACTAACCTTTAAAACCATTTGAGGAAAACAGAACATGACCTGAGGTCTTTGCAAGTGTTGGAAGGTACTCTGATGAGTTTTGGCCCAGACTAAAAGGATTCTCACTGTCCAGAGTATACCCAAACATGGAATCAGTCAGACTAGGGGAGAAAAAGAAACAAACAAGGATTAAATTCCAGAACCTAAACACACACCTCCAGCATATTCTGACAAACCTTCTCAACATTTGGGAATTATCCAAGAAACCTGAAGAGTATAAAAATCAGTCAAGCTCTATTCATTAAGCACTTTTTTGATTTCTCTAGTTGGTACATTTGCATGCCAATGATGCTACAAACTGTTTTCAAGTTATTGTTAGGAAATGAAGATTTCAATTGTTTTCAAATTACAGCATCCATGTTCTGCAAATTTCAGATTATAATTTTAGTACTATGATCTAGTTTCTTTTCTGCATGTACCTGCTTGCTAGGAATAAAAGAACTAAAGTGAAAAATCGTATTAATACAAGCACGAGAGACTTCAATTCTCAAACGCAATTACAGCGACTCAAAGCTGAAGATCTGAAGCAGAACAAATTAAATGGTGTAAGTACTGACACTTTTTCAACTTTTATTAAAAAAAACCCAAAAAACAAAAAAACAAAAAAACCAAAACAAACAAACAAAAAAAAACCCCCAAAAAAAGAGTTGAGGGAAGAAGTTTTGAAACCGCTGCTCAGTCTCCAATAAGCCACAGCCAGGAGCAGCCCAATGTCATCAGAATCCAGAGATTTCCATTGGCAGCAGAATCAACAGGCAGTGTGAAGCCATGGATACATTAATGTTAAAGGTTCTTAGATCTAAGAATAAAACAGTAATCCTTCTGGTGACCAAAAGACAGAAAACTGCTAAAATGCATATATTTTCATCTGCAAAAATATCCTTAATTTAAAATGAACAGCATCCTTTTTCTTTTCCCCCTGCAAATTTAAGGAAGCTATTGCTGACCCTACAATGTCCCTGATTCTTTTCCCTACCGATATTTTGTTTCTGGCAACTTCTGTCAAAGAACTACTGAAGAACACAATATGGGCTACAAAAAAATGACAGAATCAAGCGTCTAGCTGACAAAGAGTTTAACTTTCTTTCATCTAAAGAGAATGCAGTGGACTTTCTCCAGCAGACATAGTTTTAAACAAATAAACAAACAAACAAACAAACAAACATACATCTATTGTTTGACTATTGAGCAAACAGTGTTCATTATATCCATTTTCAGGAGATGCAAGAAATCATCTGATGTCTTTACGATTCATGTGAGTAGTGTACAAACTTATTCCTGGGGATACCACACAGGATAGAAACTCAAAAAAATATTTTATACATTAATTATCCTGGCATGCAAATTTAGTAAATTTTCCTATCCAAAAATTCAAAAAGAAAATGACCTGGTGAAATAAGGTTAACATCAGTCCCAAGCAAAATCATGGGGAAATTAATGCAAGACTCAACTGATAGCCAGTGAAGGATGTAATTAATGTCATCAACACAGTTTTATGGCAAACATCCTCAGGGATCTATGGTTTGTTTAATGGAGAAAACTACAGGTATGTAATGTAGTGTAGTATAGTATACCTAGGCCTTGCTGAAGTGCTCAGTTAATCTTTGCAGTGTGTTCTGATAAAAACTGGCTCAAATAAATAGTGATGAATTGGCAGACTGGCAGACACAAATTTATTGAACAACCATAGTTGAAATCACATTTTTTCTAGAGATTTTTTTTTCGCATTGAAGTAAATTAGATCTGATACAGCTCAATAGCTTTCATTAGTAATCCAGAAGTATTTTAAAAAATCTTGATGATCAGATTTTCAGATGCCAAAGATGAGTAGAAGGAAAATACAAAGGCAGACAAGCAATCATAGAAAATGACAGAGACAATCTGAGAGGGATGAAATTTTCATTTTAGCAGGTTTCAGTGCAAAGCACTGCATTTAAACACACAGATTACAGAACAAGCTTACAAGGTGACAATACCCATCCTGGAGCAGCAACTCAAGGAAGACTCTGCCACAATATTCAGAAATCTCACCCTGATGTCTCTGTGTCATGGTATAATAGAAAAACAGGTCCTGCAGCAGGCTTCAAGGGCCTGAACACCTTATTATGTACTGCTCCAGACAGAACAAAAGGCAGCATCCCTCACCCCCAGAAATTAAATAGCACAGATGCAAGAGATGCAAATTTACTGACAAGTGGAAACAAGCATTCACATATTCCTGCAGCATTCACATGGATCTGCTACAGGTGCCAATTAAAATAGCAAAACAGGTAAAAAAATCAAACATCACATGGGGAAAAGGGTAAGCATGACAGTCCTGCTGCATTTCTCAAGGTGGGCAAGAAAAGAGAAACCGTGCAGACACAAAGGTCCCTGAAACAAAGCCCAGCACTGGAGCCAGCTGAGGCTGTGTGATTCACAGCATTAATGATCCTGGCTTCTGGGAAGGTCTGGGATCATGTGCATAAGCAGCAACAGCCAGCTGGACAAGGATCAACTCTGACAGCAACAGCAGCATGTTTCACAGATGGAAATGATGAATGCTGAGAGGAGGTTCACGGATTAAATGCACTTATATTAACCTGCACTGCACTGTTTTTATTTTTGCACCTCCAACCCCCGGGCGATCCTCCATGGCAAGGTTTCCCTGTGTTGTTCTCCAGGGGAAGGTGCAGGAGCTAGCTCTGATCCTGAATAAACAGCATCTTAGCAAAAGTACAGTGGGAGTCTTCAAGGTCAGCTCTCAGCCACTGGCTCCAGTCCTGGCCCTGGCAATAAATCAGAGCAATCGAGGCTTGTTCTAACCTGTGACAACCAATTAGAACCACCAAGGGACCACTGACCAGCAGACATCTGTATGAGACACCTCCCCATCCCTCTCTTATTCATCCTCCTAACATGCCTTCTTCTTGAGTCCTACACCAGTAAGGGTATGCTGGCAGTGCCCCAAAGGCCACCTTGATGAACATAAAGGACAAGGAGAGGGATCAGGCATGAATATATTTCCTATTGGAATATTTTTGCTATTTCAGGAATCCTGCCTGAGGGGTGGAAGGCAGTAATTGCCTCTTCCACAGACAAACTTCACTGTGAAGATTTGCCTACAGCACAGGAAAAAATTGGGAAAGTTGCTGTCTCTGGAACAGCTAGCAGAGTTTTGATTACACAAACTCAATTTTTGGTCAGCAGTTCTTTGCTAATGCAACAATTCTTCCTGTTGTGCCATGCATACCAGTGGGAGTTTGTAGCCTCTATATACAAGCTAAAGTACACAAAAAAAAATACTCTTGCCACCTTATTTTACTGAAAAAGCCACTAAAAGATAAGAGGCCAGCAAAATCTTTACATTGGAAAGCAAGAATATTTGCAAATTCTTATTTAATACCTATATTCTTCTGTTTCACAAAGATTCAAGTCATTACCTACTTCAGGCACACAGAATACATTCTGTGGACAGTAGAAGAAAGCGGCTGTATTGTTAATAGGGTGCCACAAAATGCCTCCCAAACACCCAGCTCTAGCCTTCTCTGGTGTCAGGGAAGTCAGCAGGGCAGCACTGTGTTGGGTTTATCTGGAATAATGTTTCTCATTATTCTTATTTTCTATTATTATTATTATTATTATTATTGCTATTATTATTGTTGTTGTTGTTGTTTTTGTTGTTGTTATTATTATTATTGTTATTGTTATGTTTCTTATTTTTGTGCCTTATGAAATCTCCTCCCTGTCACTGACAGCCACTGAGGGGAGACACAATGCTGTCCATGCTCATTTCTTGGCCAGACATAGGAAATGCAAGGACAGTGCCCTCCTGGAGAGAGCTGAACCCTGAGCTCTTTGCTTCCAGATCCCTGCATGAGAACACCTCATTCCTTCTCTATACATATGACTGCACATGATTCAGTGAGAGCCCCACAAGTGACAAGTTAAGGACAGTGACCAGTGACACAGATACCACTCAGATCTCATTATACCTGGACTTCTAAGCAGATGACAGGTCAGAAGATATCAGTACTGATGTCAGGTTTCCCCCCTCCAGTGGAATTAACGAGGTTCACCAACACCAGCCCAGAGCTGAAATACCAAGTGAGTTTGAGGTCTTTCCATAAACGTTGCATGAATGTATTTTTCTCAATCTAAGCACGAAAAGCCTTAACCAGACAACAATAACCCAGAGTGCCAGCATCTGCTGTAGGCAGAGAGCAGGAATGCTTTTCAGCAGGCAGGTGACCATCACCAAGCTCTGCAACACCTCCTTTTCCTCAGAGACACGCTGAGCATCCAGCTTCCCAGGAGAGAAAAAACCTTGAGCTCCTGAAGAAAAGCTCTGCAGCTTTGTCTACACCTGACATTCAACATATTACGTAAAATCCACTGAGCTTCAATAAATGAAACCAGGGGATCATTCAACTTCTTGAACATTTCCCTTTACTGTGCACACAGAGTGGTACAATGCATTCCTTCCTTCTCCAAGTGTTACAAGGCAACAGCATGTGCTAACACAGACTCACCTACAAATATTGTGAAAAGTAAACACCTGCCATTACCTGGGTCCTGGTAATAGTGTTGCACCTGGCTCTTCAAAAGATCTCTCTAAAACAAACAAAAGCAATCAGCAAATTTAGGTATCACTCACCAGTACAATAACACAAAGGAGCAATTAGAAAGCATTTGGGGCATGAAATGTGTATTTATGACTGTACAGCATGTAGCACAAGAGAATTTTGAAGCTTGGTTAGGCTGAAACCCTTAGACACTGCCACCCAACAATTAATAACCATATTAACACTAAGAATTAAAACACAAGCTGACCACGTTGCTATGGAAATATAAGAATATGGCAAATACGCCTTCCTGAACAGCAGCCAATAACTAGGAATGGCAGAAAGGAAACAATTAAAATAATTAAAATTAATTACTAAAACAAATAGAATTTCTTTAAAAATGGAAGGAAGAAAGCCTTGCTTAGTCAGGCATCAGGAAACACAAGTGCATTAGTATTTGCACTGATCTTTACCTCCAATAATAACATTTTCAACAGCATAGTTACAAAAAGGATGGGAAGAAGAAAAATGAAGCAAACAAACAGAAGGTAGATAAATACAGTTATTAATCTAAAACCTTATAAAAGCACAAGCTTTCTGTCTTATAAGAAACAATGCCACTTCTTTTTCTGGTTTGAAAAGGAAAGCTCTACTACAATACATCAAGATAAACAATTTAAGTGCCAAAAGACAACAAAAGTGCTATTCCTCATTGAAAATTTATACACCAGCCAATGCAGGGATACATCTAGAAAAGACCTTCTTTGGACTTCCTTACATCACCACATTTCCATCTGGTAACTTCAAATCAGAGCATGTATCCCTGTGCCTGAGTCTGCATTTCTCTTTCCCCTAAGGGAGGGCAGCACCTTTCCCCAGGTCCTGAGTCTTTCCAAACTGTGTCTGATTCCAGCTCATGGAGGCACTTGAGTTGGTAACAGAGTAGTCATAGTGCCTCTGTGGATCAGAGAAGGAGCAATTTAAACAATTTGAGGATAGAAACTTAATAGAAGGGCAATGAAGAAGTTCAGGAAATGACAGTGCTTGCTCAGGAAAGCAATGAGCAAGAAGGGACAGAAATGCTTTTGCTTTCCTTTCCCCATAAAGCAGTCCATCTCCTGAGAGGTTTGCTTTCATCTGTTGACAGAAACCTGCATCCGCAATTTCTCATAGGATTACCTTCCTCATTCCTAAGAGATCTCTGCTGGTTTGTGTTTGTGCTATTCTGTTCTCACAGCTTCTGGAAATTTCCTCACGTCTACTGAGAGTTATTCCCCAGCAGAGGTGATTAATTTTTCATGCACAAAACATTCGGGTGATTTTGAAGGCATTTTAATTTTTGTCCTCATATGTTCTTGTGCTGATTTTCCCTCAAAATTGTGGCCGAGAATATAATTCTGTCATCTTCATGGTGGAAAAACCCAACATATAGGGACAAGGACATAACTCTGTTATCTAAATCCTAGGCAGTACACTGCATTTTGAAATACTGAAATATCAACTGCCCTGAGACACTCCTCTGTGCTGGATTCCCACTTCAGCATGAGGAAGCAGGGAAGACTTTCTCCCACTTGAAGCACACACTTTGGGCACACGTACCACCACTCAGAGCAGTGGGTTCAAAAGCTCCACTCTTTCTGGATTGCCCTGGTCAGCAGCAGCTAACATAGAACACATGCAGAGCAGAGGAGCAGGCTGGTCATACAGAGATTTAAAGGGCAGGGAGCAGGAAAATGCACACATAAACCAACTCCTCACATTGCCCTGGCTAGAAGACTGCTGCACACAGTCACAAGCAGTTTGGTTTTAAAAACAGATGCCTAATAAATTATATACATCTCTATTCACATCCCAGCAACAATTTGTACTTTTCTTTGCCCACGGACAGTGCACAGAAATACATTAATAATAATTTAAATGCCAGAGGTTATGGAAATTTTTCAGTAGAATAAAGTCTTATATTGCACAAGAGAGACAGACTTTATGGACAGAAAACTTTTCCACAACAGGTAGGGAAAAATGAATTATTAAAAGCAACTTGTAATTTTCCATTTAAAGACACCACCATCAATAAAATCAGCTCTTTGCCTTGATGCAAGTTCCCTTAGAGGAAGACTCCATCACTTCACGTTGGGCTTGGAGTTGTGTCTGAAGCACTAAAAGAAGATTGAAGACTTACCTGGAGTAAAACAAACAAATTGCAGTACTAAGCCAGTGGGTATCTAAATGCTGTCATTCCTTTGAAAAATGTTACACTACATTAGTAGAGTGGCAGGCAGGTCTGCTTCTCATTTCCTTGCTCTGAATTGTCTAAGTATTTAAGGGTCATTGACTAGGAATATTTTTCACCCAGGACCAAAAAAGGAAGTACCCATGGGTGGTGATAACTGAGCACAGAACAAGATATCATTCTTTAGCTCAGAGAAAAACTCAAGTGCTTCCAAAAAAACTGAACCTGAGCATCATGAACAAATTGCTGATAAATTATTGGATCTTAATGAGAAAAAGAAAAAAGCCAACAGTGAAATATATGTTTTTAAAAAGAAAAGAAAGGAAAAGAATGATGACTGATGCTACTGCTCCCCATATTTCAACTGATTAAGTTCTCTCTCGTGAAAAAAACAACACTAGAGAAAAACAGATCCAGAAAGAACAAATGCCAGTAACCAAGACAGAATGTCACATCAGCTAAAGAGGCAAGCAGGAGCACCCTGCCAGTGCTTTGAGCAGCAGGCTCTACTCCACAGAGGCTTTGTCTGGAAAGCTGATTTACCATTTTTACTTTATGGGCAGTGTTCCAATAGCTGGTCTAATCACATCATTCTTTTTTTCTAATATTTTCAGGAAGCCACACAGGTTGGAAACGTAATACAGTGTCTAGTAGCTTGTGAACGGGCTGTAAATGTGAGAAGAAAGGATAAAAGGCATTTGTTTCCATCTTTTCTAAAGTCAGTTCCAGCCCAGGCATTGTTGAGAATTGGGTACAATACTAAAAAATCTGTATTGCATTGACAAGGCAATTGTCTTGGTTTGAAGGACAGGTGTTTGCCAATAAAGGCAGAATCTTCTTTTTGAAATGGAGAATGTAAACCTTCTCCCTCTAAATTATTATAATTTTGAAATTAAGGGGCTCTCAGGCAAAGATAGGGGAATTAGGAATAATAGTTCTTTACTAGGAAAATTAAAATAGAAATACAGTATTACAAATAACAATCCCAAAACGCTGAGAGAGTCAGAATACAACCTGAAACCCTGTCAGTCAGGGTGTTGGTAGCAGTCCAATTAAATGGTGGCTACAGTCCTCCTGCAGTGGCAGACGTGGTTCAGCTGAAGCAGTGCTCCTGTAGAAGGGTGCAGTTTTCTTTTGAAGGTCCAGGGATGATGTGGAAAGGTCCAGCTTTCCTCTGGAATCCAGTGGAAAGAAGGTATCTTGGTGTCCAAAATCTCAGTTTTTATCTAGGTAGGAAATGTTTGGCTCCTCCCCCTGGCTGGAGCATCTCCCAGTGGGATGATGTAATTTTATCAGTCATGCACTGGGACTCAATGGCCATTAACAGGAGATATCTCCTGGAGGGAGGATGGGCTGTGGGAAGATAAAGATGATTGCCTCAGCTGGTTTAAAGATGGCCCATTAGCAGATAATATGTGCCAGGAGATCAGGGTCACTGCCCCACCCGGCCTCAACAGGTGGGGACAGAATCCACATTGCTGGTCACATCAACCCAAAACATATGCAGAAAAACAGCTAGGCAGCAAAATATGGAGAAAAACAGCTAAATATATTTTGGCTGGTGCATATAATACAGAGCACGGCCTGGACTTGTTCAGACATGTCACTGTGGCCCAAATTTGTTCAGTATTACTACATTCAAGCCCCATGCAGCCTGGCCCTGGACACTTCCAGGGATGGTTTATCCACAAATTCCCCAGCCAGCACTCCCTGTGCCGTCAAATTTGAACTCCAAACCTGCATCTGGCCTTGTCCCCAGACCTCTCTGGATGGTGCTGTAGTTAATGACTTTTATTAACAATGCTAATGAGATCGCTAAAAATGTTTATGGGACAAATTCATTTAGAGAGACAAAGCTGCTGGAGGACTGGGGCTCTCCCGGGCTCGGCTCTCCCGGCTGTAATTATTATTATTATTCCATAACCAGCCCGGGAGTTTGGATCTATTTCATTCTAATATTAAGCAATAGCTTTTCTTTTAATCTGTTCGTGTTTTCCCCAGGCGTTTTGGAGGTGGTGGGGAAGATCCTGGGTAATAAAGCGTGAAAAATTGTGAGAGCAGGCCCGGGAAGGGCCTGTGCCACATCAACATCCCTCTGTCTCGGATGTTTAACCCCAACAAAACATCCAAAAACTTTCTTTGGACTAACAGGGGGCTGCTGCTCAGTGAAGTGAGACAACTCAGGATCCCCTCCTGACCCCATCCCAGCCCCTGCACCCCCAGGATAGAGTTCCCCTTTGAGTATGGAGTTTTTAGAGGGAATTTCTTCATGGAAATTGTCCAGTCCTCTCTTTGCAGGTTGTCCAGGGCAGTGCTGGAGCCCCAAACCCTGGGGGGGATTTGGAAATGGGTGTGGCACTTGGGGACACGGGTTAGGTGGCCTTGGCAGTGCTGAGAGAACGGGTGGACTCGATGGTCTTAGAGGGCTTTTCCAACCCAAACAATTCCATGATTCTCTGATTCAATGACTTCCCTAATTCTTTTTCTGAGGGAAAAACTGTCAGCTTGAAACGTGGACTTTATTTATTTATTTGATTGATTGATTGATTGATTGATTGATTGGGAAGGGGAAATTTTGGAGTGTCTTTCAACCTCCATCCACCCATATGGGATTTCTGTGAAAATTTTCAATTCTGGGAAAAATGCTTTGAACTCTCTGAGACCTGAAGGAGCTGAGGTTTGGAGTCTGTGCCTGTGAAAGGCTCGGTGATTTCAGAACAGAATCCTGGATCTCCCCAGGGATGGGAATCATGTCTCTGGATCTGTTGGCAGAGGGATCTCCCAGGCTCAGGGACTGGGATCAGTGCAGGGAAGGGATGTGCTGGGAGTGGGGTCTGCCTGACTGCAGAAGGGATTTGTCCATGCAGAGGAACTCAGAGCTCCTCTGCCAGGGTGGAAGGTCCTAAACCTTAGTCCTGAGCTCAGCAGGGCAGGTCTGGGATTAGGGCTTGGAAAAGGGCTGGATTCCAGTGGTGCTGGGGCTGGAGCTGGGGTGAAGGACTGAGTCTGGCCCCTGGTTTGTAGTAGGAACAAATTGAAGGCCCACAAGGATGACCCAAAATTCGGAGCCCCTCTGGAGCTGGTCTGGGAGAGCTGGGATTGTCCAGCTGGAGAAGGGAAGGATTCAGGGAGAGCTCAGAGCCCCTTCCAGGGCCTGGAGGAGAGGGACTGGGGACCAGGGATGGAGGGACAGGACACAGGGAATGGCTTCCAGTGGGAAAAAGGAGATTTAAATGGGAGTTGGGATGGAATGAGGGTGGGGAGGGGCTGGGATGGGATTCCCAGAGGAGCTGTGGCTGCCCCTGGATCCCTGGGAGTGCCCAAAACAGGGTTTGGAGCAGCTGGGACAGTGGGAGGTGTCCCTGCCCATGGCAGACAAGTTCCAAGGTCCCTTCCCAGCCAAACCATTCCAGGATTCCGTGAGCTGCCACCTCCTCAGGGATGCTCAGGGATGGTCCCCAGCGAGCAGGAACAAACCCTCACCTGGCCCAGGTGGGACTGGAGCACCACAAATGATTCCTTCGAGGAGAACTGAGGTCGTGCTGGGAGCCAGGGATAGATCCTGTCCCTAAAAACACAACCTGGATGGATCCAGCAGGATCCACGTGGATTTTTTTCTGTGAAAATTGCAGTTTGCTTTGCCAGCTCATGGAACAGAACGAAACAACTTTGCAGAGGGTGATTGGGACAGCAAAGCTCGGCTTGCCAAGGCCTGGCCCAGGGTTGGGATGCTTCAAATCCAAGGAAAATTAGTTTTATCAATGTTTTGCTCCAGAGAAACCTTTACTGATTCTTTTCTTTCCTGTTCCCACCTATCCAGGTAAAAACAAAGATCAAAACAAAACCCATTTCAGGCAGCAAATGCTTTTTCCCAGAAGGGCACAGCTGGGGGAGCCTCCCAAAAAACCCTCTGAGGATTTGGTTGCTGTGGTTGTTTTTGTGCAGATGAAATGTTCAGAAATGAAAGCAGTGAGGCTGTGAGAAATCCCAGGATGGAGAGTGACTGCTCCTGAGCAGGAGTGGAATTGTGACCAGGTTGGAATTATTGATCCTCCTGGAGTTTGGCACCGCCAGAAGCAACATGGGGGTGGAAATCTGGGGAGTGAATTAAGTATAACTTTCCTTTAATAGGAATTTATAGGTCATTTAAGGCTTAATGATCTCTATCCAGAGCTATTGGTTTTGGAGTCCTTAGGAGGGAAAAAACATGAAAGGGAAACATCCCAAATTTCTGGCTGGAGAGGAAAAAATACCCCAAGGATCTCTGCATCAAAGGCAAATCATGTGCTGGGAAATAGGCTTTGGGAAAAAAAAGGATAAATGAGTTTTGGAGGAAGTGGATGCCTGGGGAATTCTGCTGAATAGGGTCCTGAGAGGGGAAAAAAAGAAGAATAAAGGCCCCTGAGGTTAAGGAGTGATGTAGGAGCAAGGAATTTATTGTAAATTTGGGGTGTAGAGCTGAAAATCAGGGATGTTGTGCCCAGCAATCAGGGATGTCCAGAGGGCAGGTGGGAGGTCTCTGTGTGTGGAGCTGGAGGCGAGCAGGGAATAACGAGTGGGAAATCATCCTGCCAAGGCCTCTGCTCCCAAAAATTGGCTTTTCCACCTCCAGTCCTGGGAAGAGAAATGAGAGGGGAGAGAGGGGAGTGCAGCAGAGAGATTGATTTCGGCTGCTCTCTCCCGGAGAAAATGGAAGTGGAACAGTTCCAAAGGCTGCTGGTGCTGCTGGGAGAGGCCTTGAGCCCAGCCCTGTCACATCAGATTATTCCAAAATAAAGGGGGAAAAAAAAAGGGATTTTTGGTGGAAAACAACCTGGATGTGGCAGAGGTTAAACTGCAGGGGATTAGTGTGAGCATGGGGGTTTGCACAGGAGCTGCTCTCCAAAATAACATTGGGAATGGGAAGTGATGGGGGTTGTCTGGTTTTACAGGAAAATTCCAATCCCTGCTGTCAGTGCTTCACTGAGGTGTTTTATTGGGTATTTTTAAAGGAAAAAAAAAATTGTATTTTAAGGAAAATATTCAAGGTGAGATGTGGTTTTTCTAGTGGAAAGTGTCCCTTGGTTGGACTCGATGGCCTTTGCGGGTCCCTTCCAACCCAAACCAATCCAGGATTCTTTGAAATTCCAAACTAAAATCAAAACTTTAGTTCCCTATTGCCTGGAATAACAGGATTGAATGGACCTGTACCTATTCCAGGCGTTGCACTTTGATGTTTGAATTATATTTTTAAAATAAAAACCTTTTTCCTTTGCTCTACACCAAAACACAGAGAGAAGTAAAACTTTCCATCAAAAAGTTTTTTTTTTAATTGAGCTCTTGATGTCTGCACGTGGCTCCAGCCACTGCTGTTCCTTCCTAAATAGGAATGGGAAACTTAAAAAATCTCTTTCCAAAATCCTTGCCTGGCACATTATGAATATCTTAATTAAATGAGATTAGGGAACCATCTCCAGGGGGCCACTGGAGTCAAAGTTTGTAACTGCAACTTTCAGATGGGTCTTTTCAAGCTGTTAATTGGACATTGTTTAATTATAGTCCAGGCTTTTCCAGGAATTAATACTTGGAGAGATTTAATATCCTGCTCCGTACTCCTGATGCCACAGTCAGTGTGTGGAGGAATGGGACGGCTGTGGAAGGATTTTCCTTGAGGAAAATTGCATTATTTTTTATTTATTTAAATTATTTATTGTTTTTTTGCTTTGGGCACTGTGTGGATGACCAAAAACAACCCCGTTTTTCTCCTTTATAATGTATAATGTATATATTTTTGATGTATAATTATATATATATTATGATGTATAATTTTTCCCAAGCCTGGCATCAGCAATGAATCCCATTCCCAGAGCTCAGGAGTGGCAGAGGAGTTAATTCCAGAGCCAGGGAGCACTGGGGGGCTGTTCAGAGATTTGTTTGTTGCTCCTGCTCTGATCAAACACAGCTCCACTTCCCCTTGTGCTGCTCCAGCTTCTCCTCCACTTGCTAAAAATAGTGGAAAACATTCCAGTGAACAATAGCGCCGAGGGATTCGCTTTCCTCCCCCCAGGAGCGAGCTTCTGTAAAGAAATATTGTTTCTTAATTAATCATTTATCCACTTCATTAGGTGTTGTCAGCAGCAGAATGAGAAATGGGGCTGCTGAGATGAGGCGCCTTTGGATTTGTTTTGTTTTCCAGAGATCATTTCAAGGAGCAGCTGTGTCAGGAGCACTGAGGGCAGGAGCTGGGGATGAGGAGAGGGTCGGGGTTTGATTCTGGGGTTTAATTAATTCGGGATGTGGAGCTGGTGGGGATAGTCCAGGAGGGGCCATGAGGATGCTCCAGCACCTGGAGCCTCCCTGGGGATGGGAGAGCTGGGAATGACTTCAGGAAATTGGGATTAAGGGGAGTTTTGGGGGGACAGGGATGTCCCTCCCATGTTCCTATCACACAAAGGTTGTGCCCCAGATGACATGGGAAAAAAAATGGAGCAAATCGAGAGGAAACCATGAAGGGCTGGAGCAGCTCTGGATCCAGGCTGGGAAGGGGAAGGGAAGGATCCAGGGAGAGCTCAGAGCCCCTTCCAGAGCCTGAAGGGGCTCCAGGAGAGCTGGGAGGGACTGGGGACAAGGGATGGAGGGACAGGACACAGGGAATGGCTTCCACTGGGAAAGGGGAGATTTAAATGGGATTTGGGATGGAATGAGGGTGGGGAGGGGCTGGGATGGAATTCCTGCCCCTGAATCCCTGGCAGTGTCCAAGACAGGGTTTGGAGCCCCCAGGGACAGTGGGAGGTGTCCCTGCCCATCCCGGGGTGGCTCTGGGTGGTTTGTGAGGTTCCCCCCTCCATCTCCCCCAGAGGGATCCTCCCCTCCCTCGGACAGACCCAGCAGCTGCTCCTTCTCCCCCCTCCCTCCTCCTGCCACATCCAGCCCTCATTTCCTTATTCCCAATGCCACAGCCAGGTTCTCCTCAGGAAGAGTCCCAGCTGGGAATGGTGGCAGTTCCAAACCCTTCCCTGGAATCCTGGACACGAACAATGGGGTTGGTCACTGACAACTCACCTCACCTCAGATAGAGGAACAAAAATCCCTTCTGCTGATTAATTCCCCCCTTTTGGACTTGCTGCCCCTGTCACTCTGTCAATGCCTCCAAACCTTAAATCCACCCTGAACAGAAATGCAAAGAGACCACGGCCCAAAGCACAAGCTCCAGGGGAAAAAAAAAAAAAAAGCAAGAAATGGAAGAAAATTAAGCTCTAACGCCCAGAGCCCTTTCAGCGATTTTATATTTCTTTAATGATCGTCTGGTTTTGATTTTATCCATGGAAATAAAAAGGCTGTGGTTCAAATGGGGCATGGGATGCCTCTGTGTGCATCCAGCAGCAGCAATTCCTCCTTGCTCCACGGATTCCAGCCCTCCATCCAATGATGAACTGAGCACACTGCATTGATTACAACCAATTAGGAACCCCTTTGTAACTAAACAGAAAATTCTTATCCACCACGGGTTCTGATTGTCTCACGAGTCCTTATTTAAAACTCAAAATGAAGAAACTTTGACCCGGGAGAATCTGGGATGTATTTTTAAAGAATCAAAAACAGAAAATATGGAAAGATTATTTAGAGCAAATGGAATAATTGAGGGATTTGTCATCAGTGTTTGCTCCTTTCCATGTGGAGGCTGCCCCTGGATCCCTGGAAGTGTCCAAGGCCAGGCTGGACAGGGCTTGGAGCAACCTGGGATAGTGGGAGGTGTCTGGGTTGGAACTGGATGGGCTTTAAGGACCCTTCCAACCCAAACCATCCCATAATTCCATGATACTTATTCCAGGGAATTCTCTGGGAATTCCGTCACCACCCTCACAGAAGACAAATCATATTTGTACCAAATCTGGGTTTAAAAACCTCAATTTTTGGTTTGCAGCATCAGTTCTGACTGGTGGTTTCTCCACACCCAGGAATCAGGAGAGGCCTGCCCTGATTTTTGAGAGGGAAGAAAAGATGCTGTAGCCTTTGAAATAAAATTTAATTCAGCTTTCTGCTTCTTTAGGGCAGCCTGGAGTTTGTTTAGCCTGTCCCAGTATCTGAAAAATCATTATTAGTCAAATAATTTTTGATTAAGGTGTTCTAGGAAAAGGTGTTTATTAGAGCTGTGCAGGTCTCAGGTATTTCAGTTCATTACCTGGAAATGAGTTATTGGGAACAAGCAGTTCAATTGATAAAAGGAAAAAAATCAATAGGTGAGATTGTTGGCATTAATTCAGAGTTCATCATGGATTTCCCCCCACTGGGATTTCCAAACTTTTGCAGATTCCATCTCAGACCTAAATTTAAGTTTCTCAGAGCTAAGTTTGTGGCTGAAGTCAAGTGGAACTCCAGCAAAGCTTTATTTTCGCCGAGAGTTTGTTCATAACACCAAAATTGCAGCCGGTGGGGAGAAATGAGGAGAGCTATAAAAACACGCTGGACCTTCCTGAGTGGAAATTGCTGGAAATTTTCTGGATGCTGCACATTAATGAAGGGAATGGTAATTGAGTTTAATCTTTGTGTTATGGTGCGTGGCAAGGATCAGGATGTTGTGCTCAAGGAGACTCCTTCAATCAGCAAGATTTCACCTAAACACAGAGGGAAAAAAAGGGAATATTTTACAGATTAAAGATTGGAGAACCCAATATCCTGGAGGAGTGCTGGGAGCTGACTGGGCAGGATCAGTGGGATTAACTGGGGATGTTTGGGAGAAAAGGAGGCTCAGGAGGGACCTTGTGGCTCTGCACAACTCCCTGCCAGGAGGGGACAGCCGGGGGGATTTGGGATTTCTCCCAGGAACAGGGACAGAAGGAGAGGGAACGGCCTCAGGCTGGGCCAGGGGAGCTCAGGGTGGAATCAGCAGGAATTTCCTCATGGAAAGGGTGGGCAGGGATTGGAACTGCCCAGGGGGCTGGGAGTGCCCATCCCTGGAGGTGACAAAAAATTCCTGGAGGTGGCACTCAGAGCTCTGGGCTGGGGAAAAGGAGGGAATCCAGCACAGCTGGGTCTGGATAACCACGGGAGCTTTCTTAACCTCAGGGATTCTGGGATTTCAGGTACCACAGTTGTAGGATTTGGGTACCTAACCCTAAGCCTAAACTTAACCTTAAACCTAACCTCAACCCTAAATCTAAACCTAACCCAAACCATAACCTTAACTCTAACCCAATCCCTAATCCTAACCCCAACCCTAACATTAACCTTAACCTAACTATGACTCTAACCCTAACCCTAATCCTAACCCAAACCCTAATCCTAACCCTCACCTTAACCTTAACCCTAACCTTAAATTTAACCCTAACCCTAATCCTAACCTCAACCCTGTCACTAACCTTAACCCTAAATCTGACCCTAACCTTAACCCTAACCCAAACCCTAACCCAAACTCTAATCCTAACCTCAACCCTATCACTAAGCTTAACCCTAAATCTGACCCTAACCCTAACCCCAACCTAACCCCAAGCCTAGCACCAACCTTAACCCTAAATCTGACCCTAACCTTAACCCTAACCCTGATCTCCTACTCCCCCATACCAACGACAAAAAGAACGTGGTGGTTGGTCCTGTGTTGTTCTGATCAGATGCAGAAAGGACCAGAACAAAGAGTTCCAGCTGATAATTTGGGGTCAGTTAGGGCAGGACAGGGGAAAGAGGGCAGGAAGTCGATCCTGTGTGCCAGGATTGATTCCCTGGCTTGTCAGAGAGCAGCAGCAATTGCTTAATTGCAGCTAAATGGGCAGAATTTCATTTCACTTCTGATTTCCACTCAAATGTGTGAAGGAAAGGAAAGAGTGAACCCATGCAACGCACCCTGAGCTCTCCACTGCCCTTCCTGACTCCTCACCCAACATTCCCTAAATTCTGGAACCTGGAGAAAGCTGGGGCTCCTTGAGGAGTCTTTATTCAGTGTTTCTGTGTGAACAGAGCAGATCCCTCAGGTGTCTGGGAAAAGTGCTGCTGACTCCGGCCTTCTGCTGTCTGATCCAGGTGACATCCAAGTTTTTCATTTCCTTTTCCCCTCTCCTGCTGAGCCAGCATTTCCCAGCTCTCCATCCATCCCAGCTCTGAGCCATCATCCGCGTCTCCCGGCCCATTCATTAATTTCTGTTTTAATCAAGGGTTCGCATCTTTCTCTTCAGGCCCATCCATCATCCTGGGCTCTCGGTGGAGCTGCAGACGTGCATCCATCATTGCTGCTGCCTCATTCCTCAGGGAAAGGCTGCTGGGGTGGGAAGGGAGGTGCTGTGCCAGCACTGCCGGGTGCCAGGGAGTCACAAAATCACAAAATCCTGGAAAGGTTTGGGTTGGAAAGACCTCAAAGCCCATCCAGAGCCACCCCTGCCATGGTCACAGACATCTTCCACTGTCCCAGGGTGCTCCAGCCTGCCCAGCCCACTCCAAACAGAATCACCCATCAGGTCTCCAATGGTGCATCTCTAATTAATTAAGCATAGTGGAGCTAATTAAACGGGAAGCAGTGCCCAGGGTTGATGATGTCACATCTATCCCTTGTTAGCATCATGCTGGTGGGGGAGGGAGCACAAAGAAAGAGTTCAGGTGATAAAAGCTGGGGGAAGAGGGATTTTAGGACATTGAGGACCATCCATATTGAGCCATAGTTTTATTTCAGGAATAGAATTTATCCATGTTTTTGATCAGAGAAGAGAAGATGTGGGAATGGACCCCAATTAATCACCCAGATTGGTGTCAGCCTTTCTGCACCAGGTCAAAACATCTAAAAAATGCCATAATTTTAATTTGAATGGCTCAAATTTGCTCTTTAGTCAAATATCTGTTAATCCACAGAAACAGTTTTGCTGCATAAACCTCTCCAGCATTCCTCTTGGAAAGGGAATGTCAGCTCTGGATTAGGCATAAAGATAAAAAAGTTGGTGTTTTTTATTTGATCTCTGCAGCAAAAGCAGAAGTTATTGGGAGCAGCTCCAAAAAGCTGGATTTCTCCCTTGACTGGGCTATATTCAATGTCAAGACTCAAGCGGAGCTTAGATAATTTTAAAATATTGTATGAATAAAACGTGCAAGTGGCTTTCTCTCCGAGCTGTCACTTTGCCAGTCTCGGTTGGAGAGCAAGGCAATGATTTTCCCAGATTTTCTGCCTTTAGACTGGAACAAAAGGCGTCACGTGGAGGCTGAAGAATGATTTTTTTTTTTCTTCTTTTTGTCTTCTTTTTGTGCCCTTGAAGGTGAAAAATGAAGAATTGGGTCTGAGAGAGGAGGGGGAAACCTGGATGTCTAAAAGCACCTGAGATGCCCTTCCCCAAATCCCTCATCCGCCATTTTCCCTGCAAAAAGTTGGGATTTTTAGTTCATGCCGATGTGTTCAGGATGATTTCCAGCCCTTCTCCTCTGGCAATTTCCTTGGGAAAAGCAGCCCCTTTTATTTCCCAGCCTCTTTTATTTCCCAGCCCCTTTTATTTCCCAGCCCCTTTTAATTTCCCAGCCTGTTGTGCGACTCAAAATCTTCTCCCAACCCTCCTGCTGGGGCTGCAGGAAGCCCAGGAAACACTTTTTATTCTAGGAATGGGTTTTTAACTGGAAACTGAACCCCATTTCCAAAGGGAAGCGGAGCCCTGGGGTGAAAGGAAGTGCAGGAGGAAAAATGAATTTTTCCCTTGAGGAAACTGGGAATTTTCCCCTTGTTTTTATTCCAATGTTCTGTCTCCCATAAGAAATTAATTTCCTATTTCCTGCTGTTGTGTTGTTCAGTTTTTCCCAGCTTCCTGGCTGTCTTCTTCCAGTTGAATCCACGTCTTCTCATTGAATCCAGGTCTTCTTCCCATTGAATTTGGTCTTCTTCCAGTTGAATCCACATCATCTTCCTATTGAATCCAGGTCTTCTTCCAGTTGAATCCAGATCTTCTTCCCATTGAATCTGGTCTTCTTCCAGTCAAATCCAGGTCTTCCCAGTTGAATCCAGATCTTCTTCCCATTGAATCTGGTCTTCTTCCAGTCGAATCCAGGTCTTCCCACTGAATCCAGGTCTTCTTCTTATTGAATCCAGGTCTTCTTCCCATTGAATCTGGTCTTCTTCCCATTGGATCTGGTCCTCTAGTTGAATCCAGATCACCTTCCCATTGAATTTGGTCTTCTTCCCATGAACTTTGATCTTCTTCCCATTGAATCCAGGTCTTCTTCCCACTGAATCCAGATCTTCTTCCAGTTGAATCCAGATCATCTTCGTATTGAATTTGGTCATCTTCCAATTGAATCCAGGTCTTCTTCTCATTGAATCTGAGTCTTCTTCCCATTGAATTTGGTCTTCTTTGAGTTGAATCCAGGTCTTCTTTGAGTTGAATCCAGGTCTTCTTTGAGCTGAATCCAGGTCTTCTTTGAGTTGAATCCAGGTCTTTTTCCCACTGAATTTTGTTTTCTTCCAGTTGAATCCAGATCATCTTCCCATTGAATCCAGGTCTTCCCATTGAATTTGGTCTTCTTCTGGTTGAATCCAGGTCTTCTTCCTGCTGAATCCAGTTCATCTTCCCACTGAATTTGATCTTCTTCCCATTGAATCCAGATCATCTTCCAGTTGAACCCATTCCATCTTCGATGCCGATTCCCATCCCTGGAAGTGTCCAAGGCCAGGTTGGCTGGAGCTCGGAGCTTTGGTCTAGTGGAAGGTGTCCCTACCCTTATTGGACTGACCTCAAGGTCCCTCCCAACCCAACCCATTCCACGATTCCAGGACACTCCAGCTGGGATCTACAAGCACCTTCCAGAGGGAAACGCTGTCGGTGAATTCCGTTAATTTGCATTCTCCCCCTCTAATCAACCCTCTGTAAACATCAGCCCTTGGAAAATCACCTCCGACAGCACGAGCCGGGCTGGCAGGAGCAGGGAAGGGGAATTAAGGTGCTTCCCTTTCTGCTATGCAAATCTCCCTACTAATTATATTTTATTAATATTGGGACGCCGACACTCCGGCTCTTGTTTTCCCTCATCATGTCCCTGGTTAAAATCAAATTGCAAATGAACCAGCTCAATATTTGTCTGAATCACTTAAGCCTCTGACTTTCACTGCTCTTGCAAGCAGCTCCTCCAGTTATACCAGAACTGGGAGTGTTCCTCTCCCCTTTTCTCCCCTGCTTTTGAGGTATTTTGCCATGATTATTCCACGGGTGACACTGACATTTTGTTATGATAAATTGGCTGGGTCATTATCATCAGGAGGTGGTTGGGTCGTTTTATATTTATAATAAGGTGCTTTTCATTGCAGAATGGGTGGGAAATGGGAAAAAACACCCCTTTTTTGTTTTAAACAGCCTTGTCTCGCAGCTTTTCTGCTGGAATTGAAGAGGAAAATGTTATATTTTTTCCCTTTTCATTCTGGAGAGAGGCTTTGAAAGGGCCTAATCAAACACAAATTGGAGCCTTGAGCTTGGAGTTGTCTGCAGACGAGTGAGTCTTTGATATAATCCCCCATTCTGGCTCTTCCAGGCATCATCACCCCACAATACTCAGTCTGACTTTATTTTTATGGAAAATTGTGTCAGGACCACATCCACCAGGCTGTGCAACACCTGAAATCTTGATTATTTTTTTTTTTTTGTGCATAAACTGTTGACTTTTCCTTAGTTGGGTCGAGCCTTGATCCTGTCTCTGACATTGTTTATTCTTGGGGTTGCTTTGTTGTTCAGGTGCAGCAGCAGAGCAAAAAAAATCCTGGGGAAAAGCGGCCTAAATGTGTGTCAGGCTGAATTTGGGAGCTTTTGCTCCAGATCTGTTGTGATAGAAATGCCAAATTCCATCAGCTTCGTTTACTTCAGGTGGCTCCTGCAAATCCTCCCGCTGCCTTGTCCATCTGTTGATGCTGATGTTTTTCATTCCCTGTTTGGGCTGTTGGTTTTTTTTTTCCTAAATGGAGAAATGAGGATACTCTTCACCACAAGTTGGAAAATATTCCCTGTGTTGTGGAGCTTATCAAAGAAATTGATTAGTTGGATCAGTTGGGGTTTGGGGGTTTTTTTCCCAGAAGAAACAACATAATTGAGAAGAGAAAATATTTCTTGGTTGACAGAAAACATTTAAATCCATAATTATCGCTGGGAGGGAGTCGTTTTTTGGTGGAATTGATGGGGTCAGGACTCAGCAGGTCATTGATAAGGAGCTGGATTCCACAGGATCCATCCTTCCCTCTTGGAAGGCCCTATGGCCACTCATTCCTGACCTTTCCTGGCCACTGGCTGGATTCTCCATCCACAAAAACGCAAATTTCTGCCATTTTGGGAGTCGTGGAAAGGTTTGGGTTGGAAGGCACCTCCCACCTCCCATCAGATCGCTCCAAACGTTGTGGCTGGGCTGATCCCAGAGGAAGCCATGATAATAATTAATTCCTTATGTCTCATTACCATGATAATTAGCATTTTGATCCCTAAATGGTCACACATCCACGTGGCTGGTGTCCCATTAGCAGCCTGCTGTAGGAACTCCAAGGAAATCTTCCCTGGCATGCACCCAGGCCAAAATTTGCAAATTTTTTCCCCAAATTCAGAATTTCCTTGTTTTTCAAGGGACAGGTGAGCACTGAGAGAGGCAGACAGGGAAATCCACACAGGAGGTTTCCCAGGAGCGTGAATTCCATGTGGCCAGGTCCTGTCAGGTGCCAAGGTGACATTTGGGGACCTCAAACCCCTCTTTAGGGCGTGGTGGGGCCCCAAGGGTGACAATCAATTCCTCCAGTCATTGCCATCCCCGACTGTTGTGGGGCAATTCCCACAGAAAAAAAGAGAAAATTCCATTCCTGAGCAGCCAAAGAGGGCCCACATTTCCTGAGGACATTTTTTATTATCCATAAAATAATTTGCAGCAAGGTGGGGGCTCCTCCCTTTGCTTTTTCATGTCGGATCCCACCCAGATGTGGCTTGGGTGGAAAACTCAATTTTTCACTATTCCAGCCAAATGAGTTCTCCTTCATCTTCAGCAAAGCCTCGAGGGGGGGAAAGCAGAGATAAAAATAAAAACTTGGGGAGAACAAAGGTCGCCGTGAGAAACAGGGATTTGGGATGAAAACCCCGGGAGGAAACAACAGGGAAGAGCTCCAGGGTGCTGAAGAGAGGAAGAGGAGGAGATTTGTGCCTGCAGCCTCCTCTGAGCTGACCTGAAACAAAAATCATCAGCGCTGGGCTGGGTTTTTTCTGCTTCTAGATCAAAAGATGGGAATTTGGTGCTGTCTGTGGCACAGAGCTGCAAAGGAGGCGAGGTGGAAACACCTGGAAAAGGGATAAAATGCAGGAAAAAGGGGTAGAGAAGTGTGAGGTTGTTCATTCCATTTGATGACGCCCTTATTCATTTTCCATTGTAGCGGGAGCTGCCAGATGGTTTTGGATTTTCATTTCCTTTTTTATCAGATTTAGGTAATAATGGAAAGTCCTGGAAGGATGGGAGGAGCTGGAATCACCAGCCCAGACCAGAGCTGGGGGCTTGTTTGGGATCTGGTGCTGGAGAGGCAAGTGGGGATGGAGAAACTCAGCCAGAATGGGACAAATCAGCCTCATCCCCATTTCTTCATGGCAGGAGGATTTAGGGCCTAAATCACAAAGTTTTGCATTCCTGAACTTTAATTAATTAATTAATTAATTAATTAGTGGGTACCACCTGTATCCCTTCCAAGCATATCCAAGAACTGGTAAAATATGGGTGATAATGTGGGTTTTTCAGGAAATCAGAGGGGCTTTGATGAAGCAAAGGGAGAACTTAAAATGTCAAAGCATTGACCCCAAGGTGGGAGCCTCTCTCTGGACACTCAGTGCTCCCAGAGGTGTCCAAGGTGGAAGTGATTCCGTGTCCTGGGCCAAGGGAGAGCTGAGCCCGAGCTCCCAAAGCCCCTTGGTGGCCCCTCTGGCCCTTGGTGGCCTCAGCCTTGCCATGGGCACAGTCCTACAAGGGGAACGGCTTCCCACTGCCAGGAGGCAGTGATGGATGGGATTTTGGGAAGGAATTCCTGGTTGGGAGGGTGGGGAGGGGCTGGGATGGGATTCCCAG
>JAOTQP010001652.1:17107749-17143770 GCA_026413545.1 Cichladusa arquata
CCTGGAGGGAGGATGGGTTGTGGAAAAGATAAAGATGATTGCCCCACCTGGTCTTAAAGATGGCCCATTAGCAGATAATATGTGCCACAGAAATAAGGAATCACTACCCCATCCGGCTTCAACAGATGGTGATAGAATACACATTTCTGGTCACATCCTCTATTGCAACCCAAGACAGCAATAACCAGAACTGAGTTCCTACACTGAACTGGAACCCAATTTGGTCCTGAGACATCAAATGCTCTATCAGCAAATTTTCAATTGCAAAGCATTAAAAGGCAAATTTTAATTGCAACTTTCCAAACCTCTGCACCTGCTCTTGATAGAAACCAACTTGTTCACTGAAACTGGAAATAGTGATAAAAGTGTATATAGGGGGAGGAGAACAACAGTGCACCCATAAACAGCATCTGTCTTCAGAAGGGAGACATAAAAAGCTGGGGAAGAAATAAGTTTTACGGAGGCAATGAGAAAACAAAGATAATTAAAAACCAAACTAAAACTCTTTACCATTATGATGCCCATATAATAGTTTCCTGACAGGAAAATAAAGGAACTACATCAGAATGTACATGTACGGGGGAAGAAAGTTCTCTTGGCACCAGAAATAAGTGACAAATCTTTTCTGTTTGTTTGGTTGGGGTTTTGTTTTAAAGTCAAATGAGCACCAAACAGACTTGGCCTCAGCTCCTGTAATGCTAGGAACATTCTGGTGCCACTGGCCTCCAGTCACTGCAGGACACCCAGCAGAGGCAGGATCACTGTCACCTTGCTGTCCCTGCAGCTTCTCTCTGCCCCAATCTCCAAGTAAATTGATATGCTTGTTCCTGTAGAGAGGGAAACATTTGCCTTGTCTATCTCTTCAGCTAAGACAGCAGATGTAGCAATTAGTTTCACTTGTATTAATCCTTTCCTATAAGTGGTTGTAAGTGGAAACATTGCCTGGCCCATGCAGCAGTGTTCTGGTCACCCTGCACTTCTCCAGCTCTCCCACCACCCAAGCTCCAATACTCATTCCCCAACACAAAATATCCCCTCCAGTCATGTAACTGTATGTGGTGCAGACATCAAGCTGTTTTGAGAGCTAAAATGCAAATAACTACATTTAGTTACACCTAAGAGAGTTACACCTCTCTTCCTGCCCATTAGGAACATTCTCCAACCTCCAATTCTCACATGTTTTTAGCTGAAGTTAAAAAACACTTTTCAGGAATAATACCACATCACAGCCAAAGTTCTGGCAGATGGAATCCATTCCCTGGTCTTGTAGGCAGTGATGGACAGAACTGGACCCGCTTCTCCATCTCTCCAGAAACCCTTCCAGTAGGAGAGATGCAGGCAACCTCACCCAACACCCTGCACCTCCTAGTGCAAGACAGAAAGGCTAAAAGCACAGACTGCACATGCAACTACAGCCATAGGGATAGCAAAGATTCCATTTCAAGGCTGATCTAAAAACCCTTCCCTGTGCATGGAAGTCTGCCAGTGCTTTAAGAATAGGAGGTGACTGTGTGCCAAAGGCCCATTTCAGAGTACATATAACCATGCATGCCAAGGTGTAAAGATTGCTTCCTCTTCTTTTGCACTTTGCCATTGTTAATAATGCAGCTAAGTTGAAAATGCTGGGCACCCAAGGTATCTGGTGGGAAGCAAAGCCTTTACAGACAAAGCAGCTTAAGCCAAGAGCTTTCTTTCCTACAAGCCCTGTCTGAACCACCAGCTGTGTCTGCCAGAGCAAGCCTTGCCTTAATTCCTTCTCCAGGCAATAAGGTCAGGCTGGCAACAAGACAGTTTTCTTGGAATAAGATTTAAAAAAAAAAACCAAACACAAAACCCAGCCCATTAACAGCTCCATGTAAGCTAGTGGAGCTTTAAAACCAAGAGTTTCAGCTCTGTCTCCAGGTTGCCTACAGCTTCATGCCAGGGCCCTCCCCTGCTGCTGCTTCTTCACCTCCCCTTCTTTGAACTCACTGAGCACAATCTGTACAGCAGATGTGTGGAGCTGCCTTCCCTCCTACCTTCCAGCCACCAAAGCCCTTAAGTCAAGTCTCAGCTGAAAACACTCTCAGAGACTCTGTCATGCCCTTGACCTTTTCTGTTGTGCTCATTTCTGTACCTGTTTGTACCACTGAAATTAAATGTTCCAAACATACTTTCTGTAGCATCTTTGCCAGCTTTCATCTTTGCCCCTTTCCTTGCTCTCTCCATGATAAAACTGATGAGCAAATCCCTGGAGGTCCCACCTGCCCAGAGCACCTTTGCTACACTGTTCTCTTACCTGGGGAAAAAAATACACTGAATTTATCCTCTGAGAAACAAGACTGACTATAATTATGGTGCAGTTGAGAAGTATGTAATCCTATTTATTATTTGCAATAGAAGTCTGCAAGACGTCAACCAAAAATTTAAGCTTTTGGGTGCTAATTAGAGCAGGCTGGCAGAGATATTTTATGAAGTTTTCTTCACGTTTGACCAAATTCTTAGCAAAGAATATTAAATAACAACAATAACAACAATCACCATCATCATCAACCACACAAACAAACAAAACCCCAAGTCCAACAAACAAACACAAAAAAGAATGTTTCAGGTTCTTCAGACTCTTAAAGAAGCACTTTTTATGAATTCAGCAATGCAGATGAGGTTAAGATACATGTTCAAAACAATTTAAAGTGGATGCAAAATGCAACAAAAGCCCTTTCCCTCTGCTAAGGGCACCCACAAAAGAGTTTATCTGTTTGAGTCATCTCAGTTTTTCTGATGGCATCAGGGGAGGCAACAAGCCTACCTCCTCCAGACAAACCACTAAAGCCAGCAGATGAACACTAAATTACAGCAGAATCCATTCTTCTCTCTTGGAAGGATTTGCTTAAATTTCTCAATATTCTGTCTACATCTGTATGGACATAACTGAGCATTTACCATTTTTCCTGGGCTGATTTTCCTTCTCTTTAAGGAATAACACAGGGCTGAGGAAGTGTCAGAGCAATATGTAGCCCTTGTCACTGTCAGTATTATTTCATACTGTTTTCTTAGCAACTCCTGCTGAGATTCATAAACTGTTTGCACATAAGGATTACTAATGAAGTTCAGTCTCATTCTTCAGCCCCCCTGCAGCCCACAGTGCAAAATATAGCTGTACTTTGGATCTAGGAGACTGACTAATCATGCATGATACCTATCATTTATCTGTGGAGAAGGCAGCAGTTTCTACAAGAGGATTCCTGCCTTTTGCTCCTTTGCTCAGCTCTATATCACGACAGAAGGACTATTCTGTGGAAAGGGAGATAATCAAGGCTTCCAATCACAGAATTTCAGAATGGGAAAGGTAGGAAGGGAGCATTGGTGGGGTCATCTGGTCCAACTTACCTGCTCAAGCAGTGTCCCCTGGAGCAAATTGCAGAGGATTGCATCCAGGTAGTTCTTGAATGTCTCCAGGGATGGAGACTCCACAACCTCCCTGTGCAGCCTGTTTCAGTGCAGGGTCACCCACACAGCAGATCAGAGCCTTCAGTCCCACAGGAAGAATTAGCAGGTTCCAATACTCTACTCTTTAGGAAAACTGCCCACCATTAAGAGGTAAAGGATGATTGATCTAGTATTTATACTATGAGTTTGGGAGTGAAGATGCACCTTAAAGTGCTGCCTTAACCTAAATTTTCATATCTTGGTACTGAGAAAATACCCTAAAGTCCAATAAAACTGATGATGACACAGATCTCTTGGAAAAACTTGGCTAACACAAATAGCCTTTCACAGATCAGGTAATTATCCCTTCCAGGCTGTATTTTATAGTCCCAAAATACTTGGTGTTAATATTCATCCTCTATTAACAATATCAAAGTATCATAAGAAATTTCCTGCTACATTTTCACACATTTAACAATTTTCAGGTTTAGGATCCTTTTCAAAAAGTCTTTTTAGATAAAAAGAGACAGAAAGTTTCAAGATAGGAAATATTTGTCTGTGCATCAAATATTTGCCTGTGCAGCCTTTATGAAGGGCACATCTGGAACAGAGAGAGAGGAAGAAAAGTCCTGCAGAAAAGCAAACCACTAATAAATTGGTTGCATGTCAGAATCTGTCAGCAGTGTGACTCATTCTGTGCTCATTTCTACTGTAACAAATTATTGCTTTTCCAGGTTTGAATTTTCTCACTTGCTCTTTCACTACAGCACTGCATGAAATAACCCAGCACTGAGCACCCCACTGCAGGACTGCCACATTCTCTTTATCATTAGCAATATAATTTTGCCAAAGGATGGATAAGGGTGGTAGTGCAATGCATGAATAATATTAAACACATAAACAACGTGCAGCAGCAGGTGAACTCAAAACAAACAGCAGGCCATAATTACAGGAGGCTATTTTATACTGAGGCATCAGCTTGAGTCCTGCCTCAGTTTGTCAAAGTCACTGCCATCAAGCAGCCACTTATTTTCCTGTTTCTAAGCATGGGAGTGGCCACAGTTGTTCTGAGAGGGAAGATCCAGATTTTCAAGCAAACAGAGCACACTAACCAGCACCTAAGGGCAGAGAAGAAGGCAGAGTATCACTGTCTCCCTGTTCTCCTTTCCTCTCAAGAGACCTTCTCTTCTGCATTTCTGTTATGCTTGCTCAGTTCACTACCATCCTCTCTGCATGTCTCCTCTGGTCTAGCCTGTGCATGGCTGGTGCAAAACCTAAAAACCATTCCCTAGAAGCCCCAGCAGAACACTGTGAACTATCAGTGAATGCTGGACTTTCCCCCAACACCCAAGGTTGCCTTGAGCTCCAGCACGGGTAAGAAGAGAAACTGGGAGTACACAAGCAGACATAAAAAAAATAAAGGAGGCTTTTGGTGTGAAAACAGACTGGAAGATGTCCCTTGCTGGGCATTTCTATACTGTTTCCAGAGACTGGAGGAGAAAGAACTGGCTTCACTCCCACACCTTCCTTGGGAACTTGCCACTGGGTTTTTCACTTGCTGAAAGAATAAATTAAAGACTCAATTAAAAATTGCATATTCCCCATGTCAAAACACATACCCTCTGTCTCCTGTAAAATGAGTGTTGAGGTAGTCCAAGGTGAGTGTCACAGTGAAGAGGCTTCCTGAAAGTCAGAGTTGATGCAAGAAATATGAATTCAGTAATATGAAATGAGATATATCTGGTACAAAGTCAAATGATCAGTTTTAGAATAGCTCAAACAGAACACACCTCTTTTGTTCCATTCTAGTAAATGTTTCCCTCTGTGTTGTAGACTACAAGTGACAAAAGCATGATGACTTCTAATCAATAGTAATTTAAAAATCAAGAGCAGTTGCTGTGGTGTGACTGCCCACAAGTACCAGGCAGGCTGCAAAGACAGGAATCTGCTCCCAAATAAAAGGAAAAACCAAGAAAATCTTCCTAATCATGCCAATTACACTGACTTCTGTCCTGACATCTCTAAAGCTTAACACCTGTGAGGTCAGATTTTTAAAAGTGTTTAGACAAAGCTACTATTTAAATGCAGAGGTGAAGCATTTTAGATGTTAGCACAGCAACCCTGACTTCCTGGAAAAATGCTCAGATGAAAGGTTATATCTATCTGTAACTCTGATATTTGTATTTCTGTGTGTCCACCAGCACACGACCTAAAGGCTTGACCTGCACAAGACACTTCAGGCTGCAGCTGCCCGTGTGCCAAAGGAAGGAGAAAATGGCAGAGCAGGATCAGCAGTCAGGCAGAGATGAGCAGGCACCGTGATTCAGATGCACTCACCACCTTGCCTCACTTGGAATTAATTTTACACCACTTTGTCACTAGAGTAGCTGGAATATGAACAGCATACTAGTATCTGGTGAATCAATTGTTCAAAGGTCTCAGCTCTAAACAGACTGAATGTTCCTCAGCTCCTTGTCTGACAGCCTGAATGGCAAATCGTGTTTAAGAAAAGAAAAAAACAGGCATGTTGTTGGTGCTACAAATCAGATGAGAGGGTTTTGGTCGTTCTTTTAAGCCCATTTTCATAAGAATCCATTTGAAAACAGAACACTAATGATGACATGAATAACATTCTTGGTAGGGTTTTTAGAATGTTCTCAGACATGGCCCCAAAAGGTGATGATGGTTTTCAAGATACCCCACAGCAAGGTTATACTCAGCATTTGGGGGGCCATTCATCTAAAATAATAGTAGTGATACTACTAAAAATCACCAGAGTTTGCTGGGAGAGGGAGACCTTGTGGTGGCATCCTAACAAAGTGAGGAGCATGCCGAGTGCTGGCTTATCTCAATGCCTAATGTTTAGCTGCCAACAGAACTCTTCAGTTTCCCCTTTCAGCAGCAAATGCAAGAACACTGCACTGGAGGGTCAGAATGCAATCCCCAGCAGGTCAGCCTATAAGCCAGGGTTTTTTTCCAATTGATTCTGAAAAACAATCTCCCTCATGCTCAAGTGTATGTGATTGGTGGCAAACAGAGGACTGCTACCATTTAAAACAAAAGTATTTCACAGCCTTTCTCTGCAATGCTGTTGTTTATTTGCACAGCACTGGGAATATGCCAGATGTTCTAAAAAGCCACATAAACCCACCTCCCTTTCAGCTTTGTAAATAGCAGCTAATGCATTGGCAGTACTTGTCAGGTTTGTTTCTCCAACCTGGTATTTTAGAGCCCCTTGGCTCAATCATGTCTAGGGCCTGAGGATGCTCTCCTTACACCAGCAACAAATAACAACTGAAGCCCCTGGGATTTCTGAAACTACTGAGAGGTGAAACAGGCTGCCAACCTGTCCAGAGTATTTACAGTCTCATAAAACCCACAGAAATGACATCAGCAAGCTGGCTGATAAACTGTACATGACAGTCATAAACACTGATCTTCCTACAACCAGTATCATTAAAAATGGCACTGGAAATACACCACTGTGTGAAACTGGGTGAAAGCCAACAGGAAAGTGATAGGTCCTCTGTGCTTCAGCAAGCTTTTCTCAGATGTTAGGTGAAGCCTTGCATACCCACAAAAATTGTAGCAAGTTACATTTAAAGATAAATCTGATAAGCATCAGCGAAGAGAGAGGCAGAAATCGGATGCCCAAAAGCAGAAATATGAAGAAGGAGGAGGAAATTACTTAAGATTTTTGAGTAGCAAAGTACTGTACAAAGTGGGATTCAAAAGCAACAGCAAGGTCACTCTCCTTCTGGGAAAGGAAATGAGATTGACAAGCATGGAAATAAACTACTTGGATTTCAATGAGCAGATTAATTAAATCTGGCCTCTGAGGTCTGGCTGACTTTAAATTGCCCCTATGGTTGAAAATGGATTTTGCTCCTCTGGTGCATGTTCACACCTGGTTCTCACCTGGACCATTTATTCCAAGGCTCCCTCTTGGCTCTGCAAACCCCATCTCACTACATTGTGACATGTAACTAAAATCACTGACACAGAAAAATGCCTGTGGAGAAGCCATTGCGGTGCTGGTTTCCATCCTCTATATCTGTTGCTCTATTTCCTTTCAGATGGCTGAGACTCCTACTTAATGTCTAGTAATGTGCCCAGAAAAATGAATATGCTCATAATCATCTAGTTTTGAAATAATATAAATGGAAAAGAAAACCAAAAAATTGAGCAGATTTCCCTTTTAAAAATCAGCACATGTCCATTGTACTAACCCTGCACTGTCTGTACATTATGTCTCCAACAAGATTCCACTGGGAATCAGGGGTGCGCAAGGTTGTGACCTGATAGTCAACACATCTTGGACTTGGTAACTGAACACTGTGAAATCAGCAGAAAGTCAAAGATAAAAGGTAACAGAAAATAGGCTATTTCTTGGCAAGAGGATCCTGGAAATAGTGTGTGAGTGAAATTCTTCCTGAACCCTGAAAGAAAAGAGAAGTCAAGAAGGATGCACTCCAACTCCTGGCACTCGGGCACAGGGTACCAGAGCTCAGACTGGATGCTTGGTGCCCCAATCAAAAATTCAGAGCTGATGAGAGCAAGCACAGCTCTCCTTTAGCCCAGATGTCATTGGGGTACAAACCCCAGTCTTAGGGTCAGCACATGGCTGTGGCATGATCCCAAGCCAGGGAAGATGGAAAAACAATTATCTTCAGGTACCTTGGCTGCAAATTGATGCTGTGCAAATCAATGATATCCATGTGAATACTCATGTTCCAGTTTATTTAATGAAAAAACTAGAGAATTGTTTCATTTAACAATGAATTTACTGCATTGAATTTCAGCAATGAATTTCAGCATTTCACATCTAACTGAGCCCATTCCTTGCTTTCAATTTAAATTATGAAGTTGGAGGAAAAGACCTGCTGCTGTTATTTTCTACCACAGAATGATAAGTGAGATAATTTTAAAAAAACTCTCTATTGGCAATGTTTCTGTTTTTTAAAAGTCAGCCATCTAAAAATAGTATGGCTTGGTCATTTTAACAGAAATACCTGCATGAGAACAGGGAAACCTGCAAATTCATTCTTTTATACTTTCCAGTTCAGTTGTCTTGATCTTGTCCTGTATTTCTTGAAGTCATGAGAGCCATTTAGCCCTGGTAAAAGACATAAAAGTGTGACAGGAGAAGACAGAGGAAAAGAAACATCAAACTATGGCAACTAGCCACAAATTAATTTCCACTTCCTTAATTTCTTCTGCTGTATTATGTCCACATTATTAAATGAAGACTAGCTTCAGAATTAGCAGTAATGACACCCATCAGATCTGCAAGCACTTTGCAAGAACAGCTATTTCTGGTTTACAGTTGGGGTCATAAGTTTAGTTGAGGTGATTTCCCTACCACAACATCATAAGCAAATAGCAGAATTGGAATTAAAGTCCACCTCTGTATCTTACATCAACAAAGGATGCCCAGTGTTGTGGGATCTGTACTTGCCCATTGATTTAGTTTTCTGACTGCAACTCTTCATGCCCATCACAGACACAAAAAGCTGAAGGCACAGCCCTGTACTGGCTGCACTGCTTCTGCAGTACTAAAGAAACAGCAAAGCAATACTTCCCACTTACCTTTAGAAAGCATCTGCTTTTTGCAACACTGCACTTACACACTCTTCCTCCTTTCCTTCCCTTTTCAGTTTCTGAGATAAAGTAAATCCTGCTTTAAAGCAGGTATCTTCTCTAGAATTCACACCCCTTTCAGCCAAGTGGAGGTAGAACTGGTTCAGGCACTAAGCTGGAGATGGAGCTGGTAACACACAGATACATAATTTTAAACAATGCAAAATTCTTTCATGTAAGGCAAGCTCAAACCTTTTTTATGACAGTACCTGTGCTTTGTCTAATGAGAAATCTGGCAGCAACTTAGGCAACAATTTACAAAGGGTTGAAGTAGCCCCCAGGGGCTCAGAGCTGAGCTTTGCTCCAACACCACTCATACCATTTTCACGAAGATTTCAAAAAGGTCTCCAGAGGCAACACACTTGACTCTGTTCTCCTGACCTCCAGTTTAATGATTATCCTGTTATCCTGTTACTTCACTTAAGTTTCAGTAATATCTGAGGTCCTGTCACACAAGGGAATGAAGACTCATGGAAGAGGCAATGACCTTTCCCTCCAGCAACCTTGTGACGTGTAAGACAAGAAAAAATGATTAGAGAAAACAGATAGGCAATTTATCAAGATATTAAATGCAGTTTCTCCCCAAAAGCTCTCCTCTCTTCAGTTCTTCTCTTTCAGCTCCTGAGGGAGTGAGCACTTGTGCTGTCATTTCTAGACTGGCTTGCATTAGTCAGCTAACATCCTCCCAGAGCTGCTGTGCCATAAAGCTGCTTCAGAGCAGAGCTGCTCTGCTAATGCTCTGCTGTATAGTCAAGCTCAGGATAATTCCCTTTATTTAAGCAGCAGAGCTTATCTCCTTATGAGAGAGAGACAGACTACCTTGATTTAACATGATTGTTTGCGTGATGGTCTACCCTTGATAGCAAGAGCTTGTTGGCAGTCACACAGGAGCCAATGCCCCACTGGCACTCGGGTTCAGAGAAGCCATGCTGTTCTTAGGAGC
The DNA here is from genome assembly GCA_026413545.1 of Cichladusa arquata. Classification (NCBI taxonomy): domain Eukaryota; kingdom Metazoa; phylum Chordata; class Aves; order Passeriformes; family Muscicapidae; genus Cichladusa; species Cichladusa arquata. The sequence continues at coordinate 17,117,741 of JAOTQP010001652.1, forward strand.
AGAAGGTTTGCCAAAAAATCCAGTGTGGCACTAGGAAACGCCAGGGTTTTTGGATAGGGTGCTTTTATTATCATGCTTAGTTAAATGGAACTGGCATTGTGACAAGTGCTTCAGAAAGAGCACTAAGCACAATGTGGGTGAGAAAAAAATGTGAATCTCGACTGATGGAGCTGTATCATCAAGGACACCTAGTCCAGAGGTGTAGTAGCAACAGTGCATCTTTATTACACAGTGTATTTCACTGTAAAGGAACAAATAATGTCAGCAATGCCACACTGTAGGTAAGATAAGCCACATATGGATTTATACAGTTATGTTCTTATACCTGCAAAACTGTCCTAATGCAGGTTTGGGCTGTTAGTTGTGAGGCTTGAATTTGGTAGCTTTCAAATATTTTACCTAGTATTTATATTAAATGCCTTAAAGATTGATTCCTTGAATTTGGGATAATCTCCCACCCTTGAAGAAAATTATTAAAATAGTATCACTTACTTAATAGTATCTAATTATAGTGCCTACACATACTGAACAATTAACAGCAAGAAGAGACTCATCTGTCTGTGAAATGCAGAGTACAGGAGAACTGTTACTCTAGTGCACAGCAAGTGCCTTTGCAGACTGGAATCTGTGCAGACTGTAACAGACTGGAATCATCATCATATTTGAATTTGTTGAGCTTTCATAAAACTGAGAATGAAAATTGAAGGCTTTCAAAAGTCCATTTATTTCACACCTTCTAACACCCAGTTATTCAAATAAAATATATCACTCTCTTGCTGCAAATCTGGGCCAGAAAGGAACTCGATTTTGGAATGAGGGAGCTGAATAAATAAGAGGAATTTTGTTTCAAGGGTTTTGTCAGAGATGCCACCACCTTCCTCTGCCAAGGAAAGTTGATAGTGGACTGAGATCACAGATTTAATTTATTTTTGGCCTTATTATGCATTGCTTGTAAATCACTGTTCTTTATATTCTCACCATTAACATATTTTTCTATTTTTCTCAACAGCATTGTTATGTCTTCTTGCTAAGGCTGCTCCTTTTGATATTTTTCTGATTTTGGGAAGTAGGCAATGCAGCCATTTCAGCTGGATGCTATCTTAACAACTGCTAACATTAGATGACCATCTTTATTATTTTTGCAAGGATTCATGTAATTTTACAACTGAAATTCACATGAATAAAATGCCCAGCCAAACAACAGAGGATGCAATCCTAAGGGCATTGTACAGTTTTCCTCTTCTATTCAGGAGACTGATAAAACCAGGCTTCATTGTTTTTTATTCATTAATCTAGTACACTCCTCAGTCAACTGTTTTTGTTTTCCTGGTACAGAGGATTTCAGGAAAATTGAAAAGGAAACTCAGCATAAAAAGCTAGGTCTCCTCAAATGGCACAGGAATTCTGGCTCATGGAGAGTGAAGCATCCCTGTTCTGAATTTACCTGGCTCCTCAAGGTGCCAGTCCCTGAAAGTGTTGTAAAGCCACAGCCTATTTTCTACCATTAGCCTCTGCCACCAGAAGCAGTGCCTGGGGTAGGGAGGCAGGATGAGTGCCAGCCAGTTCCCAGCAAGGCTCTCATGCCTGGTTTTTTTCTCCAGCCTCCTCGGCCGTCCTTGAACAGCCCCTGTGCCTCCCCACCTCAGTGCCTTGCCTGTCTTTGGCTACAGCAGGGATGGAGCACAGCAAGGAGCAGACAAACTCTCCTCTTTTCAGAGGGAGGATCAAAGACTAAAAACTCCAGCTCTCCAGGCAAGCTTACAGCCTCATCACAATGTACTAGACACAATAGCTGGAGTAACATTTTGCAATAGAATGGACATTGAGTAATGGGTACAGGGTGAGATCTGACCCTCTGAAAATTTAGCAGCTTAATGGAGATAAAGAAACCAAGAGGACAGTGATGAATAGAAAGAAAAAGAAAAGTTGAGGTATCTCAGCAGTTGCCTTTTCATAAAACATTATTCTAGTTAAATCTCACATTAATCATCAAAAGTACATGGGTGCATTGGCTTCCTGTGAAGAGCCCTCCCATGCTGCAGCTGAAGAAAACACACTTGTAATCTCAGACATTCACCTTTTGTGCAGAAATGTACCCTATAGATGTATCAATTGCTGGTAGACTCTGATCAATGCAGAGATGTGAATATTAGTGGAAAATCATGAAACTCCACTTTAATGCATCCACTGGAAGAAGCATTTGTGAAAGCATTTATTCCAACATGGGAGAAATCTCATCTGACCTAGTTTCCTATTCTGTTTGTTACCTCCTGGCTGTCTCATCTGAGGTTCCACCTGCTGTTTTTCCATCTGCCAGTCTTTTTTACACCAGAGGAACCTTCTGAGTACACGTTAAATGTCAGGCAGGCTGGAGAAAAGTTGTTTATGTCTGCATTTAAACAGATGATATTTCCATTAAAAGTGTGTTATGGCGACATTAAAGACTAAGATGTCATATGCATTTGGTTATTGTAACTCAGGGCAGGCCTGCTTGTGTGAAAACTCATGCTATTATTTCACATCTTTGTACACCCAAGCAGAATGACCATACCCTGTCAAGTTCATTGTTACTGTCTTTTCTAGTAATATTGAAAGCCTCAAGCTAGGGGCCAAAAAGTTACCAGGTGATTTGGTTAAAGTCACTGGAAACTAAAACCACTAAGAGGGAACCATCTGTTTTCTCCCACTTACCCCCTAAGCTATTTCAGAGCAGAACACAAAGAGTTAGTTTGGATTAATGTGTGAATAAACATCAATTACCTGAAAGAGTAATTACCTCTAAGGTTCCAATACTTAAGGGCAACTATTCCATTCAAACCCAGGATCTGAGGTATATTTTGGCAGCATATAAAACCACAACTATGTTGCAAAAGCCTGGTAAGGGCTAAGATGTGGGATTATTAACGTATCTTTTTTTTTTTTTCCTCCTACTTTTGCTATTCTTCACTATTTTGCAAAAAACTTCCTTTACTTTCAGCAAGTTAGGCATCTGGGAGCATCACCTCCATGACATATCCCTCTGACAAAAAGAAGTACTGTATAGCCAGTGCCTCAGAAAACTCTAGACTCCAAGATTTCAGCAGTTATTTTCTCCCAAAAAAAGCATATAGAAAAGAACTGGAAACTCACCTTGTCAGTGCAGACTGCCACACATAATTGGTATGAGAAGATCAAATGCATACTGGAGCTGTAGCTGTCCTAACACACCCATGTGAAGCCAGTAAGAATCTTTTCACAGATTTCAGTGAACTTTGGATCAAATCTTAGGGGCATTTAAGTAGCCCTATTTTGAGTATTAAGATTTTATGAATATGTGTAGGCATCCATTCTGTAACCTGCCTTTCACTGTGCTCCTGGAATAATTTCAGCCATTAAATGGACAGCTGTGGATCTTCTAGTCTCCCAGTTCTTGGAGGCAGTGGCCTCTACTCTGAGTTTGCTGCAGCAGTTTGACCCACTGTCCATGTCTGATTCTTCCACAGGAGAATCCCTGGGCCTAGACTATCCATGCTATGAAAACCAGGATGAATAAAATCTATGCTTCCTGTAGAGAATATTACTTTTCTTTGAGTTTATGACATTGCAATTTACCTTAATTTGCCTACAACTGTCTTGAGGGAATTAAGGGAAGTCTTGGTAGGGAGAGGAAACACTTGAAATTCGTGATATGAAAGTCATGTAATACAAGTATTAACACTGATTTACAGTAATAAAAACATTCTTACAATGAGTTTAATTAGGAACCATTACAAGACCAATTAAAGTTGTCAAAATAGAACAAAAAAGCAACATGTGTTCTTCCCCTGGAGGAGTAGGATACGGTGAGGCTTATTATTAACTCTTAGTTAGACAACAGAAGATTGCTTTTGCTTGGAGTTAAAATCCAAGCTCTTAGAGAAAAAGAGCTCTGAGTTATATTCCTCTCTGGAAGACATTGTTTAAAAAATTTTTAGCATGCCAGCAGAAGCATCTGAGTTCAGCAGTATCTATTTATTTCAGCTTTAGCACCCAACACAGTTCTGATGTTTGCAGCCTGCATGCCAGTATCCATCTCACTGCAAAAAATAAGACACAATGGCGCTTGGTTCACCTGGAAAGGATGGGCAGGCAGCCCTTAAAGCAATCTAATTAAAATGCAGCTTGTTATCAGAGCAGTGCATCACACTGTGCTGCCATAGTAACCACGGTCCCATGGACTTTTGGGGCCATCTGAGGGCATGTTTGCAAGAGGCACACAAGAGCCAAACAGATCACCTCTGGTACATTTTAAATGACCTAAAAACTCTGAATTATTTGCTGATATTACCAATGAAAGAAATTAATTAACTCTGACATGTTCAGACAATGGACCAGTCTCAGGAACAAACTTATTACTGTTCTTTATACATAACACTCCCCACAGCTTATTTAAGAAGTGTACAATTTATTTGCAACATGTGAACAACCAGTTTAAATTGATTCCCTAGTGAAGAAACAATTAAGAAATCAAGACCTGTGGGCTGTGGAAGTAAAGATGAACAACAGAAATACATATTCTATTTAGACTGCTATTTCCAGAGCTGAAGTATTTTCTGAAGTATCAGGCATGAGACTTGTCTCAGCTGTTGCTTTTGGTGGATGATTCCCTGCTGTCACATCGGGGGAAAAAAAAAAAAAAAAAAATCACACTATAGCACTGGGCTTTTTTTCCCAAATCTTCCCCCTAGAACAGAAAGATCCTTAAACAACATAAAGAGATATATATATATAGAAGCAGTATCTTACATTGTACCTCATCCTGATATAATTTTCCAGAAATGCAACCAATAGATTTGTCACTGAGGCATTCATTTTTCACAGTAAAGATGTCCAGGTCAAGGAACTCTTTTGACACATCACCTGTGAAGGAGACTGCAAACTGTTGGTGGGCTGCTACAGATTACCATCAAATATTTCTGAAAAAAAGCACAGGACTTTAGCTCTCATTAAGCAATTAAACTATTGATGAAAATACCTGAAAGTTGTTTGAAATGATCAAGGGGATTTTTCATTGATTTGAAGAAAAAAAAAGGAGCTTGATAGCAATTCTTCTGAAATAAATCAAAGTCCTGAGAAATATGGGGTTGGGACTGGGGCAATTGAAGCAATGGTTTTCTAAGCATCATGAAACCAGCCTGTTGATGTGACTTTGGCTCACAGCACTACATCATCAGCTCCCACTGTCTACAGATGGAATGGGCACACAGTTGGAAAGATCTGTTTCATGTCGGGCATGATACTACCAGGAAGGCTGCAGAAAGGAGCTCAGTTCAGGAACAAATTGCTCTTTTTGAGCATACCAGTAACATGCATTATGTGGCTGTGCCTAAGTTTCCCCCCTTTCAAAACCAGACAATGATATTTACCCGTTACCCAGAACACTGAAAACAATAGCTGCAGGTCAAGTTCAAAATCCTACTCAAGACTAGAGAAATCTTTAACACAAAACCACTTCAGGTTAGAGGTAACACTTGATCCAAAAAAACAAATAATAAAACATGATAGAAGTAAAACCATCTCACATTTAAATCTTTATACTCTATGGAAAAATATCCAGGCAGTGTATGTCTAAAAATACACAGCAGACTGTACTTCTGCAAAATAGGACTTTATACAAGACAAATTCATTGCAGCTAAGCCATCACTGTATATCCCAGCACTTTAACAACTTTAGAACAGTAATTCTTCAAGGGGCCTCATGATAATCTGCTGCAGCCCATTATTAATGGCTGTATTCACTTTCAGGTTGTCCTTACAACAGCAAGTTTAATAGCCTTACAAACAAATCTATCTGCCAGCAAAGCTGCATCCAGCTGTGGTAGCAGCCCTAATTTTCTCATTCTTCACCATGTTTTTTGTGCAGACTGGGCTCACATTTTCTGATTTTGCTCCTCCAGTTCCTTCAAAAGAAGCAACACAGCTTGAATACTTCAAAAGGGACTTTTGGAAGGGAAAGGTGATGTTAGAAATCATTACTAATTTAGAAATTCATTTTTAATGAGTTACATTTTATTTGCTTCAGTTGAACACCATTATTTACAGACACAAGTTAATAAAACACATCACAAAACAATAAAATTTCAACAGCTAATATTTATAGGTGCATAGTTCATGCTCAATTACTTTTTTTTATATGTATAGTACATACACATATATATAAAGCTCTCACAATAAGTCATCTCTGCACAGAAAGAATAGTCATAGGAAACAAATAAAAACTGTATCATAAACAATATCAAATTACTGACAGCCTATCAACAAAACATGTACAGAATTAGAAATAAGCAGTAGACACTTAGGTGTTTTTACTTAATATTTTCTTTTTTAACTTTTAAACTTGAAGCCACAATATCCACAGCACAACAATGACCCTGCCAACCGGCTTTCATTTCAGCAGGAGTGAAATGCTGAAACAAGGTGGATGCAGTCACAGATACTCCAATCATTGCTGATGGAAGACTTCAAAATACACTGTAAAAACTGTAAAAAAATTTAACGACTGGGCACATTGGAACTCAGCACTTGTACAGGATGGGGCGTCTTTAGTAGTTAGTAGATTTCAGGTGATAGGAAGGAAAGGACTCTCATGCTTCAGGTTCATAGTCTTGATACTCTTCCTATTGAGGGAGAGCAGAAATCAACACTACTGGTATTTTAGATAAAGACATCCTATTTTCTCTATTTATTCTACTCCTGGTGGATTCAACACCCAGACATTATGGATTCTCATGTGGCCAGGATATTAAATGTATTTGGATTTTGTCACATTTTCCAGATTCTGTACTTCACAAGTCATGGTACTTAGAGAAGCATTAAACTTTTACAGTGCTTAACACATTCAGCTGATGCTGCCAGTAACTCCTGAGACCACCCATGACAATTCACTTAGAGGGGAAGGAGGACTACCTCTGTGCTGAACAGCACATCAAGTGCTGCAGATCCTCATATGAGTCAGTAAATCATTTAAAGGAGTGTTGAAATATGGACACATGAGCAGCATCCATAATTTCAGCGATATTCAAGATGTTACACTCAAGCCTTTAGGTCTTTTATTGGATCACAGCCTGTAGTTTTTATACCTCTCATTTTCAGTCTTATTATCTGCACTACCATAAAACTGCTAGTCCAACTACCAGTGCACCATGCCAGATATTGTAATAACATTTTAGATAGCTGGTTCATAAAAACCAACAAAATCATTTACTCCCATAATTGCATTAACTTGAGATCATGCTTCACAAAGCATGATGCATTGGTGAGTGGCCAAGCTATTAAAATAACCTATGAAGAGGCAGTTTGTCCTGCATTCCCTACTAAATATTAAAAAAAGGATTCCTCAAAACCCAGGCACAAGTGTTTCGAAACACTCAAAATATTTTCCCATTTAACTTCCTTACTATCAAAAAAGCAATTAATTTTCTGATTCCCAGCACTATACCTCTGACAGATCTTGGCCAGAGAGACCATGTTCCTGCTGTGCCCTTGCAGCTCCCAGCATCAGCCTGGGCCAGGCACATGCAATTCAAGCATTCAGGCTCCTCCTGTGCCCTTCCTTTACGTGCATTCACAGCAAACACCACAAGAGATTTACCTCTGGAGGCATCTCATAAGCCTCGTTCTCAGGATCCACAGGAACACCTGTATTATTCACCATTCCCTCCTGCAGGAAACCTTCTTCATTCTACATTTAAAATAGGGAAAGAAAAGCAACAGTGACTGCTTGCCTCATCATTTCCACCACAGTGTGAGTTTCCTCCCCACCACGGGTTGACTTCTTGGCCTGTCCTTTGGCTGTGGGATGCTGCCAGGGGTTGTGGAGAGTGGGGGGACATCAGCTGCAGAGAGATCTTCTCCATGTTTCACGGGGTATCCATGGGAATGACAACTACCACCCTTTTGAATAGCTGAGACTCCATTTTTCTCTTGCCATGGACAGGCCAAGAAGTCAATCTGAATAAAAGAACAGTACCACCCCTAACTTGCTGACTATCTTTGGAAAATATTTTTATCCCACAGAAATGCTCTGGTCAAGTCATGAAGCAAACCAAGACAAGATATTTCGTTTAATCTTATAGACACATCCATCCTCTCATAAACCACTGTTTATTTTAGAGTTTTAGCCTGTTCATGCTGCAAAAAGGGGGAAACATGCTGATTTTTTTCTTCTGTTTTAGAACCTAACTGTATTGGAAAATGCTTTTTTTTCCTTTAATGGGTCATACCTTTACATGATTTCTTATGTCAACCAGCACATTACTCTATACACTACTGGTGTATGATACATGGTATGATACCTTTTACCCATCTTCTTGCATTTTTTATTATAGAAGCATTTCATTTTATACAACAATTTTAGTAAGAGACTCTTGCAATCAACAAGATGGCAATGGTGTGAGGAATAACGTGTTGAATAAGATTATTAAAGGACGATTATTATTCTCCTAGAACTACAGATACTCTCTACCGTATGAAACAAACACAAAGGAAAAAACCCACAACATTTCAATTGGGCCAATCTTTGTAGTTGATACTCCAGAAGTTCACAGAGAAGAAATATGAATTCTGCCAGAGCAGAGGCTGCTGGAGTTCATCATGAACTGTAAGAAAATTATATGAAAACAGGCAGAGTGTCTCAATGGATCTATTGTGACCATGCTGATTTATAACAGGTGTCAATTTAGACAGAAATGCACTAAAACCAACTACAGATACTCAGGAAGAAATCCATTTTAAAAACCTCACCTGCAGGCTGGTAGAGCAGACAGAAATACAAAATTAAGTAAATCACAAACCAGACTAATGAGATAAATCTTCAAAATCTACAAATTCTAAGATAGTGGCACTAAATTAAATTTAGGATACAGACAAAAAGAGGCTAAAAGAAGCTAAACCTGAAATTCACCTCTGAAGGCTTAACAAAATAGAACATAAAATGCAAAAGAGGTGGCACTAAACCCTTTTTATCTTCACTCAGTATTTATTTGGCTTCTCCATTTGCCATATTGGCTCCCTCTGTGGTTTAACCAGGTGACCTTAGTCATAACACTCTGTTCCTCACTTTCTGCACCACCCCAAGCACAAACTGTAACTTCATCTACCAGACATCAACCCTGCTCTTCCTTGATCTGTCACCTTTTGACACATATGTAGGTACACAAATTTTTCATCCACATCAAAGTTTACAATGTGCAGAATTTATATCCATAATATAGATTCTTCTCTTCAGCTCTTACTGCAGACTTCAAAAGGTCTAGTATGAGGAGGTATCTGGTCCTATTACTCCTCAGTGGGGCCAAATAGTCTTTTTCCCTTGGAGAAAAGCAGCACAGCACAGTCTGTGCTGTCTAACTGTTCTGCCAAGTTCCCTCCATGCCTGTGCCTGCTCTGAGTCAACACCCTGAGCCGCTCTATGGAATAGACCATGTGGACAAATTCCAAAAAACCAATGGACTCTGATGAATAAGGTTGCAAGTACCTTTATTTAGGTATTTAATAGGCATCTGTGTCTTCCAGAACTGCCAAAAATTTGGGGTGTTCAATATGAAAGGTAATTTTTCAGGCTTGAAATTATGAGAAAAGTAGGCCAAGTTACATTTCTGCCTCATCTTATTAAAACGCTTGAGCTCCTCGATTACATTATTCCAGTATTTACTTACTTTAGTTTCTAAACAAAATTTTAATAGCATTTTTATGCCTGTTTACTTTTACAAAAAGTAGCATCAATCCCTACTAGCTTTGACTGAAATAGCCAAATAGAGTATGTGATGCAAATTTTACAGTTGTTACTGTGCCCTTGATCTTACAGACCAGCTCTAAGGACCTAAACCTCCCATCACATGCACTCCTGCTTAATCCAAAATACAATTTCATTTCTGCTTCCCCCAATCATTAAGGAACAGCTTCAACTAACAATCAGTTCATCAAGTAAAACTGTGCCCAAAATCAGGCTTGAGGGTGCACAAGAAAGCATGCATGCAGCTTAACGTTATCTGCAGCAGGAAAACAGATGGCAAGTGAAACTGCCAGGACCATTATTAACGACAAGGAAAAACACTTCCCAGCTGAATTTCAAATAAGAGCTTCAAAGTTTGTATGCTGTCTTATTGTTAGGAACCTCTGCAATAGATCTGGACTGTCCATCAGGATTACTGAGACACAAGGCCTAAAAGACTGAATTTATCACCTTTCCAAGTCCCTTCAGCAAGTTCAGGATGGAGTTTTCTCTACAGCTTCAAATAAAACAATCAGCAGCACTAGAAAAATACAACATCAACCACAAAACCACTGTTTTTTCAAAGGAAGTAAATCATAAGCCATAACAAACCTCCAAGGGAACTCCTTGCCTGGGAAAGGTTTATTGCCTTTGCCCAGCTGCAAAAGCAACACAAACACCACATCTCATGTTGATGTCACTGCAGTTCAGATGAGGATGACATTACTCAAGGTCATCTGTTGCATAAATATGCATAGCAAAGGTGACAACCTCATTTTGAATGGTGGCATGCTCTGCTTCTGACATACAGTCCCCCCCCAAAGTAAGGGCATCATAAAAGTAAACCACCACCCCCAGTAACACAGAGCCATCTAAGGTACACCTTAAATAATATTTAACCTCCTTTAAAACAAAGAAATGCAAGTTTACATTGTCATGATCAGTAATTCCATATCCTAACTCAGTTATGGAAGAGGAAAACCACCCAAGAGACCAATTCTTGTCTTGGTATGAAAAGACACATTTTTCTCTAGAAGCTGCAACCTCTCTCAGCCACACTGAAGGGCATCTCCAGAGGGAAAGATTTTTTTATATTCAATCATCAGAGAAGCTCAACTAAAGCTTCTCAGACATGAAGTCAGTTTTTAACTGGGGAGCATTGAACTCTTGCTGGGAAAACACTTTTAAAAGGGAAAATTACAACTCACCCAATGAACAAGGCATTGGAAGAATGGTGAGGTGAGGACTTCTGCTTGTCCCCTAAGGATTCCCTTAAGGAATAATGAATACCCACATGGTGACTATGGGTAATTTTTGTATTTTGACTCCAGAGAGTCCCATGCACTCCGACTCCATATTACAGGAAAAAAGCTTCTGTACTATCCCAAGCAGAGAAGACCCCACTGCCATTCTCTGGCAATAACAGGAGTGTAACTTTGTGCTGTCAGCATTTCTGCCTGCCTTGCTAAAGGCATGTGCCTATCCGACCTGCACATGTGCTACCAGGCCACCTGGCAAGCCCACCCACACTTTTCCCAGGAATACCTTGCTACTTACATAGTGTATACCCTCTTTTTCCATGAGGTCCTCTCATTTTGTCAAGCAACTTGTGTCCTTTTATAAACCAAGAGGACAAGGTGCCCCATCACTGTGAAGTGACACTTTTGCATGGCCCTGAGTGCCAGGTCTGACTCAAAGAACAGGTATGAATATAACTGGTATACAAGATCATGAAGCAGAACTGCTGTGATGGCTCCAAAATGTTGATTCCTCCTCTTTTACTATGGGACTGAATGCTGATAAGCTCTGTGCACCACAGTGTGAAATTACACACTTTTGCAATACAATAGTAATCAAACTAATTAAAAACTCCACCTGAAGACCTGACTCTGTTAAAATACAGAATATTTGACAAAACTTCAGGACTATTCCTTTCACCATGTAAATGTCGCCAAATCAGTTTTTCTTATTTCAGTGTTTTTGGTGAAAAATGCATCCCATTCTTTCCCTTCACTCCCTTTCTCAGCTCATAACACTTTTGGTGGAAGGAAAGAGACTGTTTAAGATCCCCTACCCATGAAAAACAGACCAAGTGGTCCACTCCTGGTACTGCTCCTATGTTAGTACCACACAGTGAAAGGGTCACCTTCAGGAGTGTGCATTCTGTTCTCTTGGTGACATGTTGGTGTTGCAATGCCAAGCTATTGCCATCAGAAAGAAGGTAATTTATCCCAAACCAGAGATGAGCCACTTCAAAAGGAAGCATTGTAATTTCAATTTAGTGGCTGATCTAAACACTATATTTTGCCATCTCCCTGGTTAGTAATATGTTTTTTCTCTTCATTATGAACACTGATGGAGTCTTATAGTCATGCATAATTCTCATGATTACTGGAGAATAATTCCTTCTGGAGTGATTCCACATTCTGAGATAAATAAGCCAGGATACCAAACTGTCTGCTCTTAGAACATTTATACTGGCAGGAGGCCATCACCCTGGAAGCCAAAAACCACAGAGGTCAGAAGAGACCTCCAGAAATTGCCCACCATGAGCAGGCTGCTCAGGGCCACACCTTTACCTCCACCGCACCAGGTGTTTATACTCATTGATGAACTCCCCCCTCAAAACTCACAGCCATGCTGTTTCACAGTGGCTGATTTTCTGTCTGTTCTTGGGACCTCTAGGGAATTTCCCATGCACATATTGTGGGAGGACCTTTTCTCTCATTGAAAGCCTTACTGCCCACAATAAATAAGGTGAGGCTTGCCTCAAACACCTGAAAGATTAATGTAACCTGAGGAGTCATAGTTAATTTCAACAAAATAGATTATTAAAACTCAATGAGCACTGGTCACTCTGCATCACTTGCCAGTCTGTTATTGAGTGTTTTATAATGTAAAACTGTGAACCAATTAAACTTGATTAAATTAAATCCATGTAAATTAATCAAATTAAAACTGTGAATCAAAAAAGCTATGAACAAAGACAAGAGGCACTATGGAAAAAGCAGTGAACTAGAAAAGGGAAAAAGCTGTATTACAAGGTAATCTTCTGGAAAGTCCTTTGAGACCCCAACAAAACGTTCCATGCAAAGCAATTTTAACACAGTTCACTTTGTTGTACGTACACACCAGTTGGTACCTGTGGGAGCTCAGAATAAGAAAATACACATCTAAAAGCATGATTACCTTGAAAAATTATCACATACTGATAGAGTAATGCCTGCCTGCCAGCCATGGGCATGTCTTTGTGGCCCAGATGTTAATTCTAGCCCACTATTGGTGAACTGTTGAATTTGCTGTTGTTACAGTCTGGATAATTGCACTAGTAATCTGTCTTTATTTAGGGATAAAGTCGTTTACCCCTAAAGCAATTGGTCTCGTGCCTGTTACTGCATCCATAACTCAGCAGGGCTGCCTCAAGCCCTTGCAACTGGTAACCTCACGTCCCTACAGCTTGACTAAGCCCATTTCATTTTGGTATTACCCACCTTGTGAGAGCTTTTGTCAGGAGCTGTCAGTCATTACATGGTGGAGCTTAAGGTAAAATGTTGGGATTCCTTTTTTATACCCACAGTGCAGCTGTTACTGTTCCTGTGCAAATTTGCCTCCTGCTGAATAACAATTTCCTGGGCTTATGGGCTTAAAATTCCCCTTTGAAAAGAAAATAATTTGCATTCCTTCTTCTCCAAAATTTACCCCACCTGGATACTGCATTGAAGTGAAAAAATAACTGTCTTCCTCATTTGGGAATTAATTTTTTTTACAAATATTTTGACCATAAAGGCCAACTTATCTGGACGGCACAGAAACCCTTGAACAAAGAATCAAACGAGGCAAAACAAAGACAAGCTAAAATGGCCTCAATTCATTTACTTTCCTAGTCCTAAGATAGTATACTCATGGACCTGACTCTGTTGCCAGGTCAGCTTAGGATGCTTTAAAGCTCCTGCTCACTCATTGCAATAGTCACTGCCTCCAAGACTCAGCTGTGAATGACAAAGCATCATCATCACTCCAGAGATACGGAGATGTATCTGTGCACTTGCTAGAAATAAAATAAACTGCTTTAATTACCCCTAAGCTGAACACCTAAATGAAGGAAATGATGAGAAAGCATTATGGGTGAAAGAAACTAGCTGTTCCAGTGCATAACTCATTTAGAGTACCAATAATGAAATGAGACTTTCCTCCTTCCTTCTCCTCAAATGGAGAGTTGAAATGAAGAAGAGACATTTAATTAAACAAATAAATATCAGCATTAGCACAATTCCAATGAAAGGCTAAAATAGTGCCTGCAAGTTCTACAAGCTGAATTCCAATTTGCATTTTTATACCTTTCAGTTGGCAATGACAAAAGTGAAAAACAAAAACAACTGATGCTTACAGAGAGAGGAATGAAGAGTCTGTGGTAACCTGTAACCACAGCTCTGTCTTGGTGTCTACAAATAGCTGGAATTAATTTCTGTTTACAACAATTTGCAAACTGCTGTAAATGCCTTGACAACATAGATGTTGTATATTTTTTTCTTTCCTTCCTTTAAAATTCCCCAGTATTACTTGATGATGCTGCCTTTGACGATTACTTGATGATATTGCCTTTGGAGTACAATAGGAACATTTCTGTGAGAAACCAAATTTGCTGAAGCTGAGATTCACGTTTGCATTAACCAGGCTGATTAAGTTCCTGATTAGAGCTGCTGGAATGTTGCTATTTGCTGATAAGTGAAGATTACATGGAGAACCTGTTCATTGCAGGCCACACCAGAATTTCATACAAGTTCTACAGTGATGGACGTGTGCATCAATTCCAGGTGACTTAAAGTAAGAGATTGCCTAGGGGCTGAGTCAATGTGGTACCAGCAACACACATAAACATATTCAGGACACAAAGCCCTTTCAGCTTCATCCTTTTCTCCTTCCCAAATCCATGGTGACATTGAAAACTCCACCGTTAGGGGGAAAGAAAAAGCTAGAGCACATAATTTGGAAAGACTAAAGCTATTTCTAATTGCAATATAATGGGAGTCATGCTAACTAGATGTCACATCAGAGATGTGGCCCAGATCTGCCTCTCTTTCCATTCTCCTGAACAAGACAATAATATTTTAGAATAATAGATCTCAAAACTGAAATTTCATACTACAGTTCCACAGAAATCTTCAGTCAAACAATACCACTAATTCCAATAAGGATTTGGAAGAAGGGCCAAGGACTGCACTGAAGTGTTTGCTTGATCTTATGCAGTGAGAAGGAACAGTAAATAGCCTGAGTTTATTTTAATTGTTTTTACTACATAACTCAAAGACACCTTGACAAAACTGAGTGAGTGACTGAAATAAATAACATGCCCCTCAATAGAAAAGCGTGTAAATAAGCACCACTTAGGCACTCACCAAATCAAAGATGATGGGCAAACAGTGCATAGAAAAGAATTACAAAGTCAACATAAGCCAAAATGTCACCTTAGTGCAAAAAAAGGGAAGCCATTCTCTCATGTATTAGAAAGGCCTATCCAGCCCTAGGGGGCCTTCTCCTAAATACAGAATTCAGTCTGCACAATGCACTTGGCTGGGGATGTTGGGAGATCCCAATGGAGAACTGCAGGAATGATCACATCCTAGAACAGAGAGAAAATTGAAGGAATCCATCAGACACTATGTCTGTCAGGAGCTCCATGGGATTAGCTAAATCCATCTGTCCCTTTCTGTAACAGAGGATTCTCCATTCTGTGTGAACCCATTACCAAGACTGACCTCCAAGGATGATATCTGAACATTACCTTCATTAAATAAAACTAGAACATAACACATGATCTTGACATATCACATTCACTAGAATACTGGTAAACATCAGCTTGGAAGTCAGCACAGAAATGAGCAGTATTGGTCAGATGTGGCTCTACTAGGTCAGTAAAGGTGATTTTAAATTGTGTGGTCTCAGCTAGAACTGCAACATTATTTTACCATACTTTATTTAAAACAGTTTGAATATCATAATCACATTTCAATGTTAAGTACATTTTTAGTACAGATAAACTCCAGAAGTTATTCTATAGACTCCATGAGCATATATTCTCTAAGAAAAAATTAAAGGAGAAGAATTAAAATTCTCCAGTTACACAAACAGTTGATTCAATGCTGCATTATCTAAAACAGCAACCTCTAAACCATACCTATTTCTCCTACTCTTAGAAAAAGCCCTCCACACAGACCTGCAGGCCCAGCCAACCTTTTGGCATAATGAACAGCATGAGCTCCCACTCACATGGCCCCACCTGTGCAGAGTTCCAGCTCTGTGCCCTATCTCTGTGACTGCAGTCACAAAGCACTGAAGGAACTTCACTCACAAGGAAATTCCCTCTTCAGCAGTGGAAAGAGTGCAAGTTTTGGTCCCTTCTGCTTTTCCCTAGAGCATGAGCAGACAACCCAATGCAATCAGCACTGACTCATTTGCTTGTACTCTCCAGCTCACTGAGCTGTGGGCTCACAGGTGACAAAGTGGCAGGATGTCACCTTCAAAGACTGGAATTGATTGACAGGACATGCTATGAATGAAGTGCTCACCCTTCAGTTATTATTAGTGAACATCTCTCTAAAGCATTTCTTCAATTCCAACATATTACAGCACTTTACCTAGCTGGGGAATTTGAAAATATATTTCTTCTACAAAGTAAGAATTGCTTTGAATAAAACCCACTCGCAACAATTATTTGAACTACAAAGGTTTCAGGAGTATTTCCTGCAATTGTGATCTATTCAGTAAAAGATTAAACACTACAAAAGATAGAGACACAGCCTGTGTTTTAAACTTTATACTCCTGAAGTGATATTCATCATCTAGAAGCAAGTACACAACTATTCAGAGCTTTCACTTGAATTGGGAAAGGTTCCTTCACAGTTCAGTGGCACAAAACACAAGCATCACGAACATCTCTTCAGTTTATTCTTCTCCCATATTAGAAGAGAGAATTCCTTTTAACTAAGTGGAAATAATTTCTTAATAAAGTCCACTTAGCAAGGTGTAGCACACAAGGAGACTCTTAAAAGACCAGTGCCTAAATACACAATACTTGAGTATTTGTGTTGTCTCTGCCTCCTCCCCCAGCACTGCTATTGTTATCTTTGCTTTTCACTTCTGGCTTAGATGCAAGGAGGTGGCAGACTGAAGTCTGCTATCCTCTACACTCCATGAGAGTGGGTTTCAAAGCAACAGCTTCCTAGGCCAAGTTCTGCTCTTTGTCAATATAAGCCTGGTGTAGCTCTCCCCTCACTAAGCCATTTCATACTTACACCTGTAGGTCTGAGAGTAGCCTGGGTTTGTGACCTCCTTTTTAGACACTTGCTGCTGTCCCAAAAGGGATGGACACCAGAAAAATCTCCACTATTACTTCACATGTAAGAAGTCATAAAGGGTGTAAGCTTGGATAGCCTTTGAGAAGTCACCCAAGTTGCACCTCTGCTTTAGGCATATTCAGCTTTCCCCAAATCGTTCCCAACAGATGTCAGAGAAAAGCCACTTAAAAGCCTTAAAGTAACAAAGGTTTGATACTGGAACACACATTACCCTGACTCATTTCAGTCTTCTCTGGGCCATCCCAGCTCTTTCCATCCACACAACAGAGTCAGGAAAAACCTGTGGAGCATCCACTACCCTGTTACTGTGGTGCTCTTTTATGAGAGCTGCAGACAAGTTACACCTTGCTAGAGTTGAGATGTGGCTGCTTGGAGTTTGGAACAGTCAAGTAGGGCAGAGATGCTGCTCACCATGTTGCTGAGAAGGAAAAGCAGGGTAAGCCCCAGCGGCGCCCAAAGTCCAAAATCTACCTGAACCAGTGTGAGCTGATGATGATCTCAGCCATAGATAAAATTTCAAAGGGGAGCTGTTGCTGCACTGCTTTTACCAGCAGCCTTCTACTAATAAACTCTGTTAAATCATTTGACATTAAAATGTAGAGCTGCTTTTTGAGGATCAAAGCATTGAATGTTAGTTATCAGAATTGTTAAAATGACACTTTCCCTCCAGTCCTTTCTTACTATTAATCACAGTAGCTCCCTGAACTTCACCAGCTAAGCAGGGGCTGCCCCTGGAATGCATTTAAGTCACAGTGAAGTTATCACCATAAACTGCTAGAATTCACAGGAAGCAGTCAGTCCCATAGCTACTAGGAACAAAAGGGAAATATCACTTTTCACATCTACTTTTCTGATTTGAGAGGGGATTCTAATCATACTCCAGCCCTCAACCCCATTTAAATTTAAGCATACAGAGGAAAAAATGATGCATACACACCATAGAGGTAGCACACAAAAAAAAGTACTTGAGATAAAAGAATTTATTCTGTTCATAACAGTCAGAATAGCAGGTAAAACCACAATTCTGCCAGGAAGTTTTGAGTGAAATACTGCTTAGTAATTGCACTCATTACATCATCTACTTTGGGGATATATAGGAAAAATCAAATCACTTTTCTTCAAATTCATGGCATAACAGTCAGCTACATGTGATTTATGGAAGCTCAGATGAAGCTAAGGAAGAATAATATTATGTATGTCACGTCAATGAGACCAATTACCAACAAAGTTTATTCTATGAGAGACAAGAATGCTCAGTTAAAACACAGGAGTGAGAGAACACATGTAGGAAATTAATTACAGTCAGTACAGTTCTTTCTCCTACAAGCAACATTTTCAGTTCCTGAACAACAAGACACTGCCTGAAGCACTACAACATTTCCTCCATCATAGTGAGAGCTTAAATGCTGCTCTTTTGTATTTTCAGAACTGAGGATGAAACAAAGACTGGCAGGATGAGTCTATGCTTCAGAAAATGATGTGTACTTATGACATGACTCCCTGTAGTTTGAAAACAACACAAAAACCTATCTGCTACCAGCCATAAATATGTTTCTCTACATGTGCTGCCTGATGAACATTTGGATAAGAACCAGAGCCAGATCTTAAGAACCAGCCATGCAGATCTGAACACAACTGACTTGAAAGACTGCCACAGCTGGATGCCCAAATGTCTCTAAATGCTCAAGTCATATCAGTTAGGCACTCAGCTGGTGAGTTTATGGGCAAACACCATTCCTGAAATGACCTATACTAGAAAATACTTCTATGGAATACAAGGCTAAGAGTAAATGTACTTTGACATGAACAAACAAACTAAATTAAATTCAGCATTATGCTGTACCATCATCTTTTAATAACGCCCTCCAAGTAATTTTGTTTCAGTTATCTGATAGGTATTTATGCATTCCCTCAAATGAGGTATTGCAGTGGCTCTCATTAAAGTATAATTTTTGTTGTTGTTTAGCATAAAGCCAAATGATGTATTTACTGTTCCATAACAAGCATTGTTCAACAGGCTGATTCAATGAGGAAACATAGTAGTGAAAAAAGCAGTGATTACTCTTACACATGTGTATAATTTCTGATATAAGCAGGCAACAAACCATGGTCCTTGTTCTCTGGTTTAGTTGCTCATCTGCCGGGAATTATCCAAGAAAGGCAGTGGCATTGGAAAAAGCAACAGTTGACTGCTCTAAAGTTATTTACCTCTTTCCCATATCTATAATATTTCCAACAAATATGCAAAGTGTGGATGCTTAGTGGGCTACATTTTACCTAAAGTCACTTCTGCCAAGATGAGCTCTGGACCATCTAGCACCCTCAAAAGCTGTTTACAGAAGAAGAACTAGTGCCTCAAGTATTCAGAAGCATTTTTCTGAATGGATTATTGCAGAAAAGAAGTTCAACGCGTTCTTTGCAACAACAACAACAAATATAAAGCATATTGTGTGGCTGCATGGTAATTATTTGCCAGCTGGACTTAAACCATGACAAATATGGAAGCAATCTGATAAGAGAAGCTTAAAATAACATTACTACTGAAAGCTTAAAAGCTGATCTACTCCAACTGGAATTATATTTAAACATTTAAATTCATTGTAAATTCATTAATTAATTTGATTCAGCAAAAGATTTTCAAGCATACACTTGAGCAAGTAGTTAGTTCCACAGAAGTCAAAGTTTTTACACAGGTTTTACACAGGTTTAATACTATCAGAGTACTGTAGCAAATCAAGAATGACCTTCAGAAATCCAAAGTGTTTCATGTGCCAAAAAAAAAAAAAAAAAAAAAAAAAATCAAACTAATTAATATGTTAAGGTTGGACATTTTGGAAATTTGGTGCAAACCACTCACCCAGTGAGACAGACTCAGGATCCATCTGTAATCTCCCAGATTAAATCAGTGACAAGTGAGCTCTTCCACTGTACCCTCATTGCAATAGGAGCATTAAGATTCAGATCTAGAGAGACAGCATCCAAACTAAACATGTTCTTAACACCAGTTCCAACAAACCCATGGAAACCAAGATTTAAACCAAAGCAAATTTAGGAGACAACATTCCCCCAATGCCTATTCACCACAGGAACAGAATCCCTTCAGCACTTGAGGGTTTTTTTGGTGGTTTTTTTTTTTTTTTACTGCTGCTGATTACCCTGTGCAGAGGAAAAATGCTCTAGTGCTTTGTGTTGTGTGGGTGATGCTCCCATTTCCCAGCTGAGTTTGGTTCAACATTTATAGAAGGGATAAAGTATTCTGAATTGGCTTCTATCAGTAAAATGACTCAGTGATCACTGTGCAAGTGGGAGGACTTCAAGCATTTGACATTGCTTCTCACATTCTTGCTGTCAGAAATGCAAATGTTGGGGAATTTAAACTCCTTCCTATCTTGTCATTTTAAAATCCTAAAGGGACCTTTCATCATTCAGCGGCCTGTTAAATATTTAGCAGTCAGGAAGAAAAGGATTTTTTTTCCTTCTGTGATGGTTTAACTGGTTTCAAATCTAATACTGATTCCTTTACATGAATAGTGTATCACCATTTGTCCACCATTTTCTTCTGAGAAAAAAATCCCTCCAATTAAAAATATAAACAGAGAGAAGATGGGGCTGTGAACCCCACAAACTACATAGTCTCCATGCACAGAGCACACATACATCTTGGGGGCTTAAAAAATATATTTTAATTACTCTGTCCCTCTTCAAAGCTAAGTGCCTTGCCAATATTGTCTGGAGACATGCTCAACTTGTTGAAGGCAGCAGTGCCACTATCCTCTTCAGAGGAGTAGGGCTTTGGTCCCAAGGGCACCAATCCCTCCTGCACTTGAACCTGTTAATCCCACTGAAACACTTGATTGTTTTCATGGTAATATTCATCACCTCCAGGAGGAGATGTGGCTCTCTAAGCCAGGAGCTGAAATTAGGCACCAGGGAGCACTGAGCTGTGAGCAGCCCTGCTGCTCTGGCTCAACTCTGCTAGCAGCCTGAGGAGAGATGGCTCCTGCAGCCTCCCACACGAATCCTCTCCTGTGCCTGTTAGCATGCCTGTTATATTAATGACTCATCTTCATCGTAGGGCACCAGCTCAGATTCTCATTAATCACCCTAAGTGTGCTGCCTTCTGCAGTTTGCTCAGAGTCCCCGCCACTTCTGCATTACAAACATGGGGAAGGAGTTTGGGGGTCAGGCCCTGCACTTCAGCAAGGACTTGGTAACTTCACAGAAAATACCCTACAATCAGAATCTGTTTTTTCGAACCCTGTGTTGGGTAATTTCTGGATATTTTTATAAGCCAAAATAACTGCTTCCAAAATATGATTCCTAAATTGCATGGGTAGCCAGCAGGTGCATTCCCAGTGACAGGCTCAGACACAGAACTAGCCCTGTACCACAGCCCAGTCCACCTTTCCTGTAGGAAAAACACTGTCTAGTTTGTTCAACAGCATGAAAAACCTAGAGTAAAAATTACTGCACTGCAAATTGATTTATCCTTCAGGGTAAAAAAAAAAAATCTCAATATATTCTGAAAAAGACTCTATATATGTTATGAGAATGAAAAAGCCACTGAGAAGAGCTGCAGGGTGTGATGAGGAAGCACTGACTTTTCATGGTCTGTGGGCACTTTCTCTTGTATCCCAGCCACCACTAGATTACATTCACAGCTCCTTCTTTACATCTCTTTGGATTTCAATTACTATTTCTTAATTATTTCTGCAACAACTTCATTTTATTCCATTTTACAGATGACCTTTTTTAACGCTAACTACAAAGTAATATGGCTTCCTACTCTAGCTTAAAATGGGGTTGGCACAAATAAACACCGGGGCAAAGTGCGCTGTTAGCAGAAACTAACAGCCTATAACTGATGTAAATTTATGTCCACCCACTGGTTAGCCCATCAGTTTCTTCTCTTATAAAATGTCAAAGCAACTGTCAATCATGCAGACAATGTGAGAGGCTTCCCCACAGAGACTAAAAGAGCTCTCCCTTCCAACTTGCCATGCCATTCGATGGGTGAACCATTTGACACAGAGGTCAGAGCCCAGACACAGTAGATATGTATCAGAAACTTGACAGATATGCAAGCAAAACATCAAGGCTGTACCACTCCTTGACACATCACTTTCTTAGAATACACGCTAGATACCACATACAGAGTATCTGTCTAAAACCATTTATTTGGCAGGTTTATACCAGAGCCATTGCACTGGCCTTAAACCCCATGATTGATCACTTATCTATTCCAACAGATTGCTTATCTACCAAAACTGTTTGTGTTACAGGAGCACCAATTTCCCATAGCTGATTAACTTCAGTTCAAGAGATGTGCTTCATTCAAGCCAAAAGCACTCATCTTCATGTGTAGCTTTTTCTACAAAGGACAGGGACAGCTTCTTCCCTGACTAGGACTGCCAGATTGAACCTATAACACCACTAAGACTGGATATAGCAGGCTGCTTGAATAACTCCCCAGCATTTGTATCTTGAAAACACTAAATTTTCTTCCACTGAACAAGTGTCTGCAGCTACCTTAAAGGAAGTGCTCATTCCTTCTTCGCTTGCCTGCCTAAAATAAATATCTTTCTGGCACAGAAAAACTCTACTTTTAGACATGCTACATATGAGCAATACATTTTGCTGTAAGACAGCAGACTGAGACCTGAGCTCATGGCAGCAAGGGGCAGCCCACAGCCGACAATACTCACAGATCAGCTGAGCTCATGTCTCAGGCAGCACTGCTTTTCTGCCTGAAATACATTTTGTTTCCCCTTCAGCTTTAGATTTTTCTTCTTTGGTTTTGCACTTCAGGATTACTAACTGCAAACCCAGCAGCCACATGTTGCTGCCCCTCTAAGTCCCAGCTCCTCTGGTGGATGGCCCCTAGGTGAGGAGCTCACTAGCCTCATTTCATTGTGCTGTTCACCTTGGGTAAGAGCTGTCAGCCCAGTCAGCACTGACCTGTGCAAGGAATGGTCTCCTGTTACACAGAAAAATGTCCTGGCTCAAGGGGCCAGACTTCTGAAGTGATGAAGCTTCTCTACATCCCCAAAGGACTAGATGCCGTGCTCCAAGCCCTGCTCATTGCTGGATGGCTGTCACTGCAATTCCAGAATGCTGGCCCAGTAATTGACAACTGCTAAAATGCACTTCTGAGCAAGTAACACCACTCAGCACTCCAGCTTGGGCAACATCGATGCTGTGGCTTCACCACATTGACTCTACATTTTAATTGACTCAAAGATTTGAAATCTCAGTAAACCATCCAGTGGCTGTTAAAGTGTGCCAGCACAGTAAGAAAATGAAAATACTGAAGGAGCTTTCCAGCTAAGATAAAACAACTTTTTATTTCCTTCCATAATACAAGGCTTTAGTCAGGGCAATCTGACACTGTTCAAAAGCCCATCGTTAATCACCAGGAGTTAACAGTTGTCTTTCAAATGAGAACTTAAAGTAATTAACTTCAGGTGCTGAGTTTGTTAAGGACACTTACCTGTCCAACACTCTCACACCACCTGAGCTGGGACCAAGCTGCATCCCCCACACTCACACCACTGTTTTCTTCGCTGGCTGGACCCCAGGATTCCCACAGCACAGTCTCAGATGTCTCCATCTTTTAAGTACCTTAATCACGGTACAATAAAAAAATTCCAGCTCAAGCTGGTGCCTCTGAGGAGGGACTCAGAACAAAGGAGCCCCTGGGCTTTTATACCCTCACAGCCACAGGGCAGGAGAGTCTGGAATCATCAGCTCCTGGTGTGCCCCTGAGTGTCTGGTCCCCAGGCTGGGCCACAGGCCCCAGAGCCCTCTGTGCTGCAAAGGGTCAGCACTTCATGGCTCTTGCCTGGGGCTCTGGCTCCTGCCCCCGGAGCTGAACCTGTACTGCAGCCACAGCCTGAGCTACCTGCACCAAATACAGCTTGCCAAAATGCTGAGTGAACTCACTGCAGAAATTCCAGACTAAGTTTCCACTGGAAAGCTTTGCTGTACTAGTGGTACATATTGTGAGCATGAAACCAGTCTGTCTTTATTGATAGGTCTAGACCCACACCAATTCTTGCAATGCAGTTCTTCCATTAGCATCTCATATTCTGAAAAACTTTCTCAATTTTTTTTTTTTTTTTTACTATAAAAGCTTTATTGACATTTGGGATGAAGTTCCTCAGAGAGCTCTACCAATATCTGTCTACCTTCTAAATATAATCTTTCTTCAGACATCTATCACATCCTCCCATGATATGCACAGAATCTGTTCAAGCTTATTGTACAGTCAGTGACAGATTTAACTCTGCATTTGCCAGATTGGGAATAGTATAGATGTGCCAGCATTTCTCTGACAACATTTCCGTCCTTTCCCATCAATTATTAGACTGTGTAGCTCCTTGTTGTCTCCCAAGGCCATATAACTGCTAAGAAAGAGCCTATTTTGAAGTTTGTAAAGTGGACAAGCAAAAAAAAGGCCCTCTCATGCTTGTTCTTACAAACTGCACAGCAGGAACCAGATCCTAGACCCTTCCCTGGAAAACCTCTCAATTTCCCAAACTGCTTCTTGAGGTTCACTTGGAAGCGTGATGTGCTCTGCACTGCTATGAAGCAAAATAATCCCAGAGGATTGACATGGGTTTGAAGTCAAGGGTATGCCATGTTTACATGGGATTTCTGTTTCCTTTGGGAAGCCTTGGACAGAAAAGTCAAAAATAAAATTCTGAGTACTCAGTGCATCGGATCAGACCGCTGAGTTGTTGACAGAAGCTTGGAGAGGCTTGCCAGCTTTCCACATGAAACACTGGCTTTCTTCTAATACACCCCCCACCGTCTGTGGCCCTGCCAATTGTAGCACATCAGAGCAACCATTGAGATAATGACCGTGAAGTCTCATGATACACTTTGATGAAGTGTAACATTTTTTAAAGGATTTTTGTCTGCGCCAAAATGATAGAGACAGCTGACTAAAAATCACCCCATCAAAATCAAGGCTGATGAACAGCAGGCAAAGACATGTGCTTCCACAGAGAAAAGGGAGGAGAATTTACAGCCAAAGACTCTCAATGACTATGTGCACCACAGATTCCTTTATTTTGCTTTTAAATGATCCTTTGTTTCAAATGAATGTATGTAACTTTGCCAAGAGAGCAATTTCCCCAAATATTTTTTTTATTCCGCATCAAAAAAATGATTCAGCATTTAGCATTTATAATGTTAAATAAATACCTTTTCTATGCAAGCTAACTTTTTTTCTAGACATTAATTTTTTGCAACCTTGCAAAGTAATATTTTGAAACAGCAAGGGCTTAAAACCTTCTCAGCCATTTTAAAATTGTCTAGTGGCAACTCATTGAACCAACTTAGCTTATGGTAAAACAATTGGAGATGTGTTTCCCAAGCAAACCACAGGGAAAAGAAACAGCAAGACGGTCACTTAGGGTTTTACCCTGCTTGCTTCAGCAGTCCAATATTTTTTGTAACAGGAAATTCATTACTTGAAATGGATTCATTGATACACACCAGTGCTAAGTAGCCTGGTTTAGGAGGTTAGAGAAAATCTGCAGAATTTCTTGAACTGGCCATTTACTATGGATCTAGACCACCCCACTGTGCTGATGGAAGTGTGGTTAGGAGGTCTTTGAGCTGAATCAATTTGAGTTGGAATTTTCCCAGTGTATCACAGTTACATAAACACCTGTGCAAAATATCTTTGAGCTGAATTAATGGCATAAGGGTGCTGATGGGGGAGGGGAAGAAAGGAGAGAAATAGAGTGGGAAAGAGAAAGCTGTTTTCAGTAGTTTTCAACATTTCTTGCTTGCAAAAAATGGGTCTGGAGGAGTGTGTTTTAAACTGTCTTTACTATAACCAATGCAAGAGCTCATGTATGCCTATTTTTTATCTCCTCAGCACTGTAAACCCAGAACAATGCTTTGTAAAGTCTCTTTTTCTCTCTCCTCTATAC
>JAOTQP010001652.1:17143870-17248071 GCA_026413545.1 Cichladusa arquata
ACTCTCCTCCGCTCCCCTCACTCACGCTGCGCTGCGCTCCCCCCATTCGCTCTCCTCCGCTCCCCTCACTCGCGCTGCGGCCCCGCCTACCCCGCCCGCCGCGGCGCAGCTGCGGCTCCACAGCGCCCCCCGGCGGCTGTCTGCGCCCCACCGCGCTGTTCCGTCGCCTGGCCACCCCCCCCCTCCCCCCCCGCGGGCTGTTCCACCTCGCGCCCCCCCCGCCCCCCGCCGCAGCGCGCCGGGCCCAAGATGGCCGCCGTGTCAGTTTCGGGCTTCGCTGCCGTCCGGCCTTCACCTCCCGGGTCCCCGTGCTCACGGGCCTCGGTAAGTAACGCTGGCGGAGCCGCGCCGGCTCGGGTGGTTGATGCCGAGGAAGTCGGGGACAGGCGGTTAGCGAGCTCCGTGGCCTGAGGAAGGGGAAGGCCTGTTGGGCACTCCAGGCTCGCGGCCTGTTCCGGCCCCGCCGCCGCTCTGCGCCAGGCCCGGCCCCGCCGTCCGCTCCCGCGGCGCTCGCCAGGCCCATGCCTTGGGAAGGTGGCGGTCGCGGCACGGCACGGGTGAGGCGAGCGGAGCGGTCCGGTCGGGGGTCCCCGAGCTGAGCTCTGTTCAGTGTCTGGCGCGAGAGAGCGCGGCTGAGGCCGGTGCGGGCCCAGCCGTACCAGTGCGAGGAGCTGGCCGGGCTGCACTGCCGGTGTCCGGGAGGATGGAGGGCTGCGTGGGGTTCGGCTGTCTGCCGCGGCTGCGGCCTGCTCCCCGCTTTTCCCGAATTTCTCGGTGCGACTTTCTGTGCCGAGGCAGTGCGCTCCTTGGGGCGCCGTGTGCGGTACCCAGCCGCGGTGGCGATGGGGACGAGCGGTAGCAGGTGCAGGGGTCGCTTGTCACGCAGAGAGCGAGCGAGCGAGTGACCCACGGGCGCTGGGACTCTCCCGGTGTCGCCCCGGCCTGGCCGGACGGTTGCATAACGCCCTGCGCAGGGAGCTCGGCTGGGAGCGGGGGACGGAATCCTTCGGGCCTCGGCATCCAGGCGGGCAGGGGCACCGCGGGAGCGCATCTCTGCTTTGCAAGGAGGGCAAGTGTTGAGGACCATATTTCCGTTTACATCTGTTGTTCGCAGCATTAAAGAACTCTCGGCAAGCACTGCATCCTTTCTGGTTTAAGCAGTCCTTCAGAATCTTTCCAGTACTGGCCGTGTGGAGCTCTGCTGTTGAGTCTGATGTCTAGATGCAAATGTATTCTGTGTGTTGATAAATTCTTCAGTACTTGCTAGAAGGCAGAGCAGGATAACTGTGTTGTCGGCTTAGCTCTTGTCTAAAACTTCCCTTGTAGAAAGTCGTAATTTTTTGTGATAAACACTTCACAGATCCTTCTTGGTTAGTGTAGTAGTGTATTCCTGAAGTAGAACTTCAGCGCAGCAGACAGTTACCACACCTAGAAAAAGCTATTTTAAGGATAACTAGCTAAAGGCTCTGAAGTAGAGCCTCATACCCTTTCACCAGCATTGTTAATCAGCAGTGTCATAAGCATTCCTTTTAAGCTGTGTATGGTCACCTCTTACTTTGTCCTCAGGTGTTTTCAGTGGGCCTCATCAATACTGAAAATTATGTTGTATTCTTTTTTTCTATAGCCTTTAAAAGTAGAGCATTTTATTATAATCTCTGTGTTTGTTCATGTTTTTCCTTTGTGGAGCAAATGTCACAGCTTTTCTTTACAGAAAGGAAATCCATGATTACACTCTTGAAAGTGCTCTGAAAGTTTCTTGCTATTTGCTTAAGAGTCTTGGTTATTCCTATTTTCTATTGAAGTTTCAGGCAGTGTCTTCCATGTGTTAAAATTAGGAGAGCTGCTGCTCTTTTAAGATGTTTGTTGTGGTTTTATTTTTTTCCACCCAAATACTAATTTATGTCGTTATGCTCAGCAGTGATACAAATCTTGGTATAGACTAATGGATCAAAATGGAAAGGACATTTTTCTCTAGGTTGGGTGGAGTAATTTTAATGCTGAAGTATGCTTTTATTAGTAGTGAAGATGAAACCTGAAGTATTACTTCAGTATTTCAGAACTGTAGTGGCTTAAAACTCTGCTACATATTTAACAAATTAACATTGTCTGCTACTTTTTTTTCTTTTCTTCATAACTGTTTTTTTTTGTTTTGTTTCATTTTTAATGCCTCTCTTGTTTTCTTTCAGGCCTAACATTAGAGCTCTTTTGATTGTGAGACCAGATGCTCAGGTGAGATAACCCTGAAATCTTTATACCTTTGTCGGAAACCTTTCTGTGAAGCTGTTATGGGATTTATTGGAAAGAATATAGAAGTTTCTAACTGTTTTGTTTTCTTCTTTTCAGTGTGAAAGCAAATAGTGTTTGAGAAGGAAGGATTAATTCAGAACAGAAAACGTGTATGCTATGGTTAGCTGGTTCCCATCATTCGAGGATCTGTTTTCTCATCATTTGAAGCTTGTTCAGCATCAGGATAAAGGATAACGACTCTATGGATATACAGAATTCTTCACCATGGTAAAACTCGCCAACCCGCTGTATACAGAGTGGATTTTGGAGGCAATCAAAAAGGTAAAGAAGCAAAAACAACGACCTTCAGAGGAGAGAATATGCAATGCAGTGTCATCTTCACATGGTTTGGACCGCAAAACTGTTCTGGAACAGTTAGAGTTGAGTGTTAAAGATGGAACTATTTTAAAAGTCTCCAACAAGGGTCTCAACTCCTACAAGGATCCTGATAATCCTGGGAGAATAGCACTTCCGAAGCCTCGGAACCATGGCAAGTTGGATGGTAAACCAAATGTGGACTGGAATAAACTTATTAAACGGGCAATTGAGGGCTTGGCTGAGTCCAGTGGCTCATCCTTGAAGAACATTGAGCGTTTTCTGAAAGGTCAGAAGGATGTGTCTGCATTATTTGGAGGTAGTGCTGCCTCCATTTTTCACCAGCAATTACGATTAGCTGTCAAACGTGCTGTTGGCCATGGTAGGCTCCTTAAGGATGGACCTCTGTACCAGCTCAACACTAAAGCAACCACTAATGCTGATGGGAAGGAGAGTTTTGAATCTCTTTCCTGTCTCCCTCCAGTGTGTCTTCTTCCCCATGAAAAGGATAAGGTAAGACAGTTTTTTGCATGGTCATTTTCTTGTGATGGATGGAATGTTTCAGTATAGAGTTGTAATTTGAGGCCTATGATCTTGAATCTGGTATGTTAGAAGTTACAAATGTGTATTCAGGATCCCATTGTATCAATTTTCCTAAACATGAGAGGAAATGTAATGGATTGTAATTTGTACTTTGGACCAGAAAATTGCAGGTGAGCTGTGGGGAATTTACAGTGCTTCTGTGCAGTGGAACTGAAGGTATAGTAACAGGTTTACTGTAGGTGTGTCAGCAAAAGATAGGCAGTAAGCCTTCTCTCTTGAAGGTGAGGTTGATTTGCAAAGCAAACTTGAGATGACCTCCTTCTTTCATATTTTTATTTGTCTGCCATTTCTTCTTTCTATTTGAATTCAGGTAACATAGTGAAAGGTTGTTTAGCAATTGCCACCTAATGCTGTCTTAGAGGCTTTCTTTATAATGGGCAAAGGACTTTCTGTCCCAGAACCTCTTTGTTGTGAAATAGGAAGAAACCTCGTCTGGTGGAGGGTGTTCCTACCTGTGACAGGGGGTTGGAGCCGGATGACTTTTAAGGTCCTTGCCCACCCAAGCCATTCTGTGATCTAGAGAGCATGGAGATGCTGGAAGGAGCACTCAGGGACTTCTGCATCCTCTGCCCCCTCCTCTCTCCCCCATTTTAAATATAAGTTCTTTATAAAAAACAAAATATCTTTTTCCTGTTACTTTCTCTTATTTTTCATGGTTTTCCCCTCGTTTCTGCTGTACTTCTGCATTCCTAAGGTCATTGATCCTCCGCTCTAACCTCAAGATGAAGTTGTTGGAGTGAAATTCATACCCAGTCAGTATCTTTTTATTCTTTCTGGTACTGTGAACACAGAGTAAAACAGAAGCTTGTCTTTGTTTACTGAAAATCAATTTGCCAATGATTCATACATTTGCACTACTTGTCTCTAGGACATCTAGAATGTGAAAATTATTCTTTTTTATCCTAAAGAGATACATTTCTCAGCAGAATGGAAGTTTTTGGATGGTATAAATATCCTGTTCAGGAATGAGTTCTTTGGGTGTGTCCTACTCACGGTTTTTGAAGTCAGCTTCACTCTCTGGTGAGAGATGCTTTAATGATCTGTTAGGATTTGAGGATTTCAAACTGCTATAGGAGTCTTCTTCCTAAAGAAAATAAAATCTACACAGCTGCTTTATCACCAGTAAAGTTTCCCTGAAGTTCTAATTTAACTGTGGGAACTTTACTGTGGACACAGAACTTAACTTGTCAGTGTGTTGTGCTGTGGGCTGGCGTAATGTAGGAAGTATTACTATGCTAAAAATTCCAGTCTACAAGTGTTTCCTATGTAGGTCTCCAACTTTGTCAACTTTGAAATCAGTTTAGCTGTAAAATGTTGTGAAAACTGGATATAAACAAACCTGGCACATGAGGTGGCTGGATTGAGAGTGTTGGTAACAGATGATAATAGTGGCTGTGCCACAGTATGTTTTACAGCCTATTCAGCCTCCTTGTGATGTGCCAAAACTCAGGAGCAGCTTGATATTCTTTGAGATTAATTGTTCCCTGCACTTTTCTTAAAATGTTATAAATCAGAGTGGTGAATGGTAGTACGAGCTACTGAATGTACTCTGGGATTTGTTTTTTGTTCCCCTGGAAAAATATAAATATTTCTGAGTTTTTGTGTCTGTGTGTGTCTGTGCTTAACCCTAGATTTCTGCTCTTCATGTACCATTTCTGTGCTGCATAACTCAGGCAGAGTTTCATACTAGTTTCTGAAGTAATTTTGAAGATACTATGTTAAAACATGTAGGTTCTGCTAGTATTGATTGAGTGGCAAGTCAGTGGTGGCTCAAAGTTCCTGTTCTCCAGGATTTTGGAGACAGTTTATTTTTTGCTTTTCATTTGTTCTTGGTTGGTTGTTTTTTCCGTGCAGACACTGCAATGACCTCCTTTTTTTTTTTTCTTTAATGAAGTATACTTGGTACAGATTCTTTGGGAGTGTTGTGATAATGTTTCCCTTGATTCTTAGAAGAGCCTTGGCAATAACAGGAACAAAAAAAGTTGGATCTCCCACCTGCCAATTGATGGCCTGACAGTCCCTGAGCAGCAGCCCCCAGACAGCTTCTCCCCAGTTTATGTACTGAGCATGACCCCAGATGGTCTGGCGATCTCTTTGGACAGGCTGGGTCAGCTGTCCCAGCTGTGTCCCATCCCAGCATCCTGTGCCTGCCAGCCTCCTCAGTGTGGGTGGGGTGAGAAGCTAAAAAGTCCTTGACGTGGCGTAAGCCCAACTTGGCGACAACTGAACCATCAATGAGTTATCCAAAGTATTCTCATCCTATGAAACACAGCACCATGCCTGCTCCTAGGAGAAGAATTAACGTGATCTCAGCCAAAAACCAGGACAACTGTTCAATAGTTAGTATAGTAGTGCTACAATGCAGTAATTACTGCATTACTTTGAGAGGCTACTACAACACAGTAATATTTAATACTGTTTAAGAGCAAAGAGCTCTTTCCTGGTACACCATCGTGAGGAACTTAAGCTGTAGTAAGTTGCAGGTCTTCAGGCTGGATGCCTTAAAGATAGTCTGCTCTGCTTTTGTTTTGTTGACACTTGTTACAGAAAGAATCTTCGTAAAATTGTTGTATAAATATTAATTTTTCTTTCTTCACCAATATTTTTCTGATTGTATGAACACCTTTCCTCGGAGCAGCTTGTAATACTGCTTCTGGCATTAGATGAGAGGTTGTAACATTGCTTGTTTAAATGTTCAAGAATCGGGCAGTCTGCCCATTGTTACTGCTGTTGTGGTAAATCTGGACTTGTAGTGAGATGAAAAAGAAAGGAATGAGAAGGGTGTCCAAGAAGAATGACCCTTGAGTAGGAAACAGAATCCCATTTCTAATATATTTGCTTGTTTTGAGGTACTTTTGAAGGGTAGTTAACCAGTGTGTGGACCTATGCATGACTTCTTATAACTTCTGGCTTGAAAATTCTGAAAACCGAAAGGTATTCTGAACTGAAGAAAGAAGTCTGACTTTTGAAAGAAGTCGACATTTCTCCCTATTTCTACTGAACTGTCCCATCTGATCTTAAAAGTCCAGAAAAATTGGTGTCAGATATAGCCTTTAGATGAGTGTCTGTATAGGTTTGACTTCATTTAGAATTCATGAACAGTATACAGCCTCTCCCAGCATTAGGTTTCTCCTCAATCCTTGAGACTCAGTTCTGGGTATTTAGTAATGCGTGTTTTGATTGTAGTGCTGGATCTCTTAATTTGTCTGAGGTCATAGTGAATTCCTTGAAGGTGTGCATGGAAGGAAAGAAGGTAGTTCTGCTGCTGAGCATTGCAGTGATTGAACTTCAGAAGCTGCTAATCATTAAGCTGCATGCAAAATCTTCAGTACAATCTCAGGAACAAGTAGATGCACTTCCTTAGTGCTGCCACCGATGGTATTTTTTCCTTCAAAATGTACAGCCATAAAATGTTCTGACTTCACCTGGCTTTGCAAATTCCGGATACCTTTGTATGGGTTGTCACTCAGCAACAGACCTGTTTATAAAAAGTTTTATCAGCGTGTGTTTGGGTTTTTGCCACACTTGCTGTATAAGGCTGCTCGTGTGGTGCTAGGAGAGAAAATAGCGTGTAGTGACTATGGGACATGGTTAAATCTTACTGTCAAGAGTGGTATATTGAGCAGTGGATTTTGCTAGTGAAGACTTATGTGTAGAATGTTTTTGTTCTCTCCATTTTATGCTCAAGATGGTAAAGGTTCAAAAACTGAGTAGGATTTGGTATCACAGTTGAACTTGCGTGGGTATCCTGCGTAAACTACAAGCTGCAGCCTCGAATCAGGTAGAGATCTTTAACTGACAGTTCCTCTTCTCTGGTATCGTGTTTATGTGAGCCTCTGTATTCTGTTAAATATGTTTTTCCATTTTCTAACTGAAGTATTTTCCATTCTTTTAGGGATGCTGCTAATCTTGAAGTAAAGCAGTTTACAGTATTTAAAGATAGAATAATTACCTCTGTGCACAGACATTACTTAGGTTTTAACAAAATCTTATCCCCAAAGTAACTTGTTATTTCTAGAAATCAAAGTAAATGTTGAAGTTCGTTTTTTTTTTTTTAAAGTATTGTGGAATACAAGGCGTTTTTTTCAGTGAGAGGAATTAAGATATTAGCTTGCTCTTAATTTGAGGAGGGTGTTTTTCTTTTGCAGCTGTGGCTTAGAAATATCTTTTGATCTAAAGTAGAGTAATATAATCATCTTTCACTATCAAGACAACATCCTATATTTTCTTGAAAATTACGAAGCTGGCACAAACTGTGAGAACTCACAGGATATTACTTTGAGCAAAGAAAACTTCAGTAACTTGAACTGCTTGGTTCCTGAATCAGTGTCAAGTGAAGGGAGTTTCTTCATAGTGCAGAGAAGGAAATCTGAGCCTCTCTTTCCCCTCACTGCCCTGAGTTTACAGTCAGGAAGTCTTGGCATGTGATTCTGATTGTGACTAACAAATCTTGAATAGTTTTAATCCTCTGATTACAGAACTTGTTAGTTCTGGGAAGGTTATTTAACAATTGTCTGTCTAAGCATTTCCAGTTGACATTCTGTGAAGTTTTTACTGTATGTGGTAGTAAGATAATTTCTTCAGTTTGACTGTCGGCCCCAGATACTATTTACATTGCTTTTTTTCATTGGTTTTCAGATATCAATAATCACTGCAGAAAATACAGCCTGTGTATACCTCATTAGTATCCAAGCTATCAGCCTTCACACTTGGCTTTACTCTTGTAGCAGCATTTCAGATTTTCTCTCCATTGTATTAGACTTTCCTCAAACAGCAGCGCTTATTTTAAATTCCTTTAATTTTTCTATTTAATGACCCTATATGTTTCTCTTAAGAAGAGGTTTGTATTTCATGCTTGTTCCATTCTTCTGTATGCCATTTCATATTTTCTCCATTACATTTGTTTTAATGTAGTCTCGTGCTTTAGGCCATCATTCTGCCAAATAAATACGCTTCTTCTTTTCAAATGAGATTCAGCAAGTGAATTGGAGACAATATCCATTTACACAGAGGAACATACATGTGTATGTTTCAGTAATAGCTTTTCTTGGGTGTATTAAAATATACTTAGCGTTGTTTTCTTGAGTAAAAGCAGTATTTTAAGGGATTTCTGTTTTTACTCTCAGTTGCTTAATTTTTTTTTCTTCACTCTACTGTCTGGAGGGAACATTAAGAGTTGTGATTTGGTAATTTATATAGAAAAAGGGTTAGTTACTAACCATTGCTGCTACAAATTGATATTATTGAATAGTATTTCCTAAATTCTGCAGTTTTCTCCATATACAGCAAAAAAGCCGACATGATTTGTAAAATTACTTTGACAATATGAAATTCATTGGTTCTGATTTTATTGAGGCATGGGACTGGAACAGTTTTCCTCTCCAGCCACTGATCCAAAAGGCGTGTAATCCATGTGATGCCATGCTCACTGAAACATGTTTCCTCATGTTTTAAATAATTTTTCCATGTGGTATAGGTTGTACTTTCCCTGTGTCTTTTCTGGTTCATCTGCTCTTGCCAGGAGCTACAGCTTTTGAGGGAGACCTTTGCAACAGAATGGGCTATTTGAAGTGAGGAGTAATGATTTTTCGCTTGCTTAAAAACACACACAAGAAAGCGTTATCTAGTGTGAATTCTCTGAAGTCATCTATGTGGCTTCTAGGGGGTTCACATTCAGGGAGTCTTAAAGAGCAAAGCAGAAAAAATGTTGCTGTGAGTGTATGTGTTTCTTTTATGCTGGTTTAAATTCTATTCCCACTCGATTTCAACCACAGTGACTACCAGAAACATGTATGTGATGATGGGACAAAGATAGTCTTGGTATTTTGTGAGCCCCAGGTGGTATTAAAACATCTGTAAAGTAAAGTGCTTTAACATTACTGACAAGTGACCATTAGGACATCCTGGCCTGCAGACTTGACTGAGTTTTGAGGCATTTCCTAACCTCACTTCTCCT
The DNA here is from genome assembly GCA_026413545.1 of Cichladusa arquata. Taxonomy (NCBI): domain Eukaryota; kingdom Metazoa; phylum Chordata; class Aves; order Passeriformes; family Muscicapidae; genus Cichladusa; species Cichladusa arquata. The sequence goes on from JAOTQP010001652.1 coordinate 17,153,031, forward strand.
GAATTAAGAGGACTACAAAGCTGATGGGTCAGCCAAAACCAAGACTGTGAAATTACTACACTTCTTCCATAGGCATTTCTCCATGGGTGCCTTTAGGAGAGCATACAGTCTGAGAATCTTTAAGGCACATTTGGTTTCTAGAAACCCTTTGTATAGTAACAGCATATGCTGAGAGGCTGGCAGGCTGTAAGACACTGTCAGTCCAATTTGTTCTGGCTCCCTCCCTCACTGAATCTGGTGACATCACACAGATAGATGTGCTTGCTAGCAAAACAGCAGAAGGAGTTGAATGTCTGCCAAAAATTTTCAGTATGAAACTGAGCTGCCTGCTTCCAGTCTTGTTTTCACTAATCTTTCATTGTGTGCTTGCATTTTTCACTTGCCAGGATGTTCTTTGCTGAACAAACACAGCAGCAGTGAAATCTCTCCATACTTAGTGCAACAATCTCACACAGAAGCTTTGGAAGAGTAGCCTTATCTTCACATTCAAAATTGTTCCAATTTAATTAATTATTCTAAAACATTTTGAATTCTAGTAGAGCCTTCCCCCAAACTGTAGATGTTTTGGGGTTTTTTGAAGTGTGATAAAGTGTTTGCTTGCAGCTTGCCAGGGGTAGTAAATGCAAGAAACATTGAAGCTGTGAAGGATAGTTTTTGAGCTGGTTCTTCCAAACCTAGATAGTGTTTACGTGTGGGCATGAACAGGGTATGCACAAATACTGGCTGGAACAGAAAAGAATTACTATCCTAGGCTGTTGACTGTCTATAAAGCTCTGTTTGATTAAATAAATTGTTCATGAACTTCCTGCAAAGGATACATGAAATAATTTTATTTCTCCCCTAAAAAGTTGCATCAGTGTTACAGCTTTCCTTTCAAGAGGCTGAAGGTAAAAGTAATTCCTGAAATCTTGATTCCAAAGAAATTAAAGCACTGGCTGAACCTTCATACGCAAGGTTCTTTTCCTCCCTATACACCTGATAGTGACTGGAAGCAGCTGGCTGTCTGGCACCTAGAGCCCAGTCATGAACAAAAAGAGAACAGTTTGTGTGCAGTAGATCCCCTCTCTCTGTTAGAAGAGGATAGGAAATCCCTGCATAGCTTATTTCAGCTCCTGTTGTTCTGGTGCTTGTGACTGGAACGATATTCCTGTGGGCAGTGAAGGTGCTAGCTTCCCTCTCCCACTTGGATAGTAATGATTTGTATGCTTGGCATAACTAGCTACAGTTGCCTTGTTTTCTCTGTTTCTCAAAAGGAGCAAAAGCTGCAATCCTTCAATTAACTAATCCTGTGAACATATTCCAGACTGAAGTAGTTTGATGGGCAGGTGATTTTATGTTAGTTTATACTTCAGCATATTTTGGGATTTACCCAAAGGCTAACATAAATACTTGTATTCTACATGAAGAATATCAGGCTTTCATTCCTGTTGTGTGGCTAACTTTTGAAACAGCAAATTTCCAAGGTGTTCAGATTGTTTCCATCTAATGGGTGCTTTAAGGACCACACCTCAGACTGAAAGTGTACTGTGTGTGCTTTGTCTGTACACTGAGTGAAAGGTAGAGCTTTCACATTTTCAGTTTCTCTACTACAGTAATATAAACAAACCTGGTGCCTGCAAGAAACTATTCTGGATACGGCTTTGGCTTAGGCAGGGTAAAGGTGCTTGAAGTTCTTCTGGCATATGCTTCCGTGCAGGAATTAACAGTATACACATATATAACTGCAGAATAGCTTCTGAAGAGGTATGTTCGAAATCACTAACTGTAACCTGATACAGCTATACAAAGAATGCTTTTCAAAACTTGCCATGATCTAACATTATTCCCATTTCCAGTGTTTTCAGTGGGATTTTAGCATATTTTTATTGTCTTTTTAAATTCAATTTTGTGTACATCTTTGCTCTGGAAACTATCAATCACAGGATTTAAATGTAGAATTGGATTAGAAAGAATTTTCTAGATAATGAAATCCAGCACTTAATGTTAAATTATGCCATCCTTTCACTCTTATTAGTTGATCAAGTACCACTTTGAAACAAGCAATTATTGCACTTGCTACATCTTTGATGCGGCTGAATGTCAGTCCTTAAATTTAAAAATGTCCTGCTTATTCCAGTCTAAATGTATTTTTGGCTAATTCATGTCTATTTCTTACTTTGCTTATGCTGTGCCTCATCTTAAATACATCTTTTTTCCTACACAATGTCTAACTCCCCCCATAACTTTTTCAGAGAGATCACACCTTTTTATCTGCTTGTGATTGCTAAATAGCATACTCACATAATTTTCTGCAGGAAGATTTTAGTTTTTCATAACAATGTTAATAGTTGTACGGTTTTTGTGCTTTGGAGTACTAACTTCTATTCAGTTAGTGCGAACCAGGGAAAAATCTTTGAGACATGACGTGTATTACATCATGTTTATGTGATATATAAACATCTGTGTCAATTTTTGTATTACAGTTTGCTCCCTTGAGATCCCCAGTGCTCTTACTGTCTGTTTTCCTCACAGCCGGTTGCTGAACCAATTCCAATTTGCAGTTTCTGCCTTGGTACAAAAGAGCAAAATCGGGAGAAGAAACCTGAGGAGCTCATCTCTTGTGCTGACTGTGGCAACAGTGGTAGGTGACCATTGCCAGGATGCTGGTGTTGTCCTTCCCTGGAGCCAGAGCAGCTATACCCTGCCTGCTCTGCCCCAAGCACAGAGGGAGTGTGCTAGTGAGAATCCTGCCACTTGGGACAGAGAACTCTGCTGTGGTCACTCCTGCTGACCCAGACATGGGAGGAATATGTCAGTTAGCTCAGCTGAATCTAAGGCTTCCAGAGGGGAAACAGTTGAGTTAACCTAGCATAAATAATTCATATGGCTCCTGGAAGTTGTTTTTTTGTTTTTTAATGTGGCAATGAAGACCAGTTTCACCATGTTTGTCAATTCAGTTATGAAGAATTATCTTTAGGTTCTTTTGTATGTGGGCCTGCCATTTACTATCTAGGGCATTGGTTTGTGTTATACGTAGCTAAGAATAGAAGCACCTAAAAATAGGAGTATGTGAATAACCAAAATTCTGCATGGGAATACATCATTGTTACAGTAGCCTTTATGTGAGCTATGTATGACCATTAACAGAAGTATAATGATTTTACCAGTAAAATTTTCTCTTTTTTTTCTCTAGGTCATCCATCCTGTTTGAAGTTCTCTCCAGAGCTGACAGTTCGAGTGAAAGCCTTGCGATGGCAGTGTATTGAGTGCAAAACATGCAGTTCCTGTAGAGATCAAGGAAAAAATGCTGTGAGTAGTGGAGTGTGGATTTAATGAAGAGGATACCAGTTTTGTGGCTGTTACATTAAACTGTAAAATAAAATTATTTAAGAGGCAAATATCTGCAGCTTTTATTTTAGTCTGGTAGTCTGAGACCTGTGAAATATCTTGAATTGTCTGTAGTTGAAAACTAGGTGCCTGTTCTTCTTGTTACAATTGTTACAAATTAACAGGGGGCTTGATGCTGATGCACATATAAAGAGAGATTATCTGTCTTGAACAGGATAATATGCTATTTTGTGACTCCTGTGACCGTGGCTTTCACATGGAATGCTGTGATCCTCCTCTTACCAGGATGCCAAAAGGTGAGGACTTTGTGGTGAAAGGGATAATTTAAGATGGTGTTGGAAGAGATCAGTGGGCGGACAGTGCTTCCACTTATTTGGTCCTCTTTTAGCTACATTTAGCTCATTTTTGTATGGAATTACCTTTCAGGTATTAGAAACCAAAGAAGGGTCAGGACCTCACATCCAGGTTTTTTCACTATCTCCTGTTTCCTGTACATTACTCTCTGTGACGGGTTTTGAAAAAAGAAAAAAGTCTTGGGGTTTGAAGGAATAGAAGAGATCCCTACAGATTAAGATGATCAGCTTTCATTTGCATGAATAACCTTGTACAAAAGGAAGAGACAACTCCTGTGTTTTTGACAGTGGAGTGTTCTGGACAAATGAACTTCTCTTTCCAATCAGAAAGGAAATTATCTATGGAAGACTCTTCCTTGGTAGTTAGAAGAGAACTTTCATATGAAAGATAGTTGGAAGTGATATAGTCATAAGCAGATAATGGGATAATTAACCATTAAATTATGTTTTTCTGATGATGTACTGCCAATTAAGGAAACTTCCTTTGTGTTTGGAACTCTTTGGGCGGTGGGGAATATTAACAGGACTTGAGTTTAGATTGTTGAAGCATATGCATAATTCTTCTTACACGTCTGTGTGCTAATCAGGGCCTTTGGTATTATTCCTACCCTTAACCTCAGAAGGCCTGTGGGCTGTATTTCTCCCTTTTGTCCTATATAGATGCCTCTTGCATTTGGTGATGGGGACTTGTGTCTTATAGGTATGTGGATATGTCAAATATGCCGACCACGGAAGAAAGGGAGAAAACTTTTACAGAAGAAGGCAGCACAGATCAAAAGACGCTATGCTAACCCTATAGGACGTCCCAAAAACAGGTTAAAGAATCAAAATACAACGTAAGTCTCTATAAGGAAGAGTAAGATGTGAGATTCTGTAGGACAGTGGGTATTTCTGAAGTCTCTAGTTTACTTTGTAAGAAGTTTTCTTTTACTATTAAGAGCTGTTCATTACAGATTTTCTGAAAAGGGCTGTGAAAGACTACAAGTAACCTCAGTGCTTCTTTTGGCCAAGATTTTTTACTCTTTGTAGTCATTTAATGTTTATTTTTTAACTATTCCTTACAGTCATAGGCAAATTTTGCAGTTCATGTAATCTGTTTTGCTGGATGCCTCCTTCTTCCAGCATAATTGCCTTGCTTTGTATTTCCCAAGAACCCTTCCTGTTGTTTAAAGAAATTAAGTAGTCACAATAAAGCATATGAGATTGTTTGACATATTTAATCTGACACTGCTGCCAGGAAATATTTGGCCCCTTTCTGCTTCCATTCCACATGTTTCTGCATTTGTGGAGAACTCTATTGAGCCAAGACAGATTGTGTTGCTGCAGCCGTGTCGTGGTTGTTGTCTTGGTAGCTAGTTGTCTGGGAATTAGATTTGTGTGGGCAGGAATTCTTTGGATAACTGTTCAGACAAAGCAATTTCCTTGAATTAGGATTGCTGTGCAGTGCTGGTTATGATGCAGCACTCTGGACTCTTCAGGGTGCAAAACAGTGAAGGAGCATGTCACAAGAATGTAAGTTTTGGACATGAGATCAGCTAAAAAAGCCAGTTGAACCACCAGTTGATTCTAACCAATAGCACCAGAGGATGTTCTGGAAAACAACCTTACAAAATTTAATGCTTCTAAAAACATAGAGGGAGCATCTCTATTAAACTTTTATTTTTCAGTCAGTACAATAACTTTACATAGAAGAACTCTCAATATAATTCAGAGGAGCAAAAGGAAAACTGTTTAATGATTGCATAAATTGAAGCCTTCTGTGCAATGTATTCATTCTAGTTATTGATTTTTAAAATTCGATATTATGTTAAATTTGGTGATAATCTATTGTTTATACTCAAATTAGTTTGACATAATGTTCAATGTAGAGAAAAATATTACAGTACTTCTACTGAGATGTTTAAATCCTGTCTCCTGTAGGATACACAGCCTCTTGATGACTCCTGTATTATTAGATTTTTCAGCTGACGTTTCTGTGTGGTTGATAAATACGTTAGAGAAGGTGCAAGGCCACCTTACCACATCTTCTGACCGCATCTCTCCCCTTCTCATTGTTTAGGTCCAAAGGTCCATTCAGCAAAGTTCGCACTGGTCCTGGTCGGGGTCGGAAGCGTAAAATGGCTCTGTCCAGCCAGCCAGCATCATCAGAAGGAGGATACCTGGAGCAGACAGATGTCTTGGACTTCTGCAGAGATGGCAGCAACACTTTGAAGTTTAACAAGAAAACCAAAGGGCTTATAGATGGCCTTACTAAATTCTTCACTCCCTCCCCTGATGGACGAAAAGCTCGAGGAGAAGTGGTAGACTATTCTCAGCAGTATAGGATCAGGAAAAAGGGTACCAGGAAGTCTAGCACTTCAGAATGGCCCACAGGTAAAGATTTTACACCCTGCCAATGTAAGTATCCTGTATACCAAGCAAATGTTCGAAGGATAGGATGTTGAAGTGACTGGAATTGTTAGAGGATGGAAACTTCGAGCTGAAAGTTAACACTGGAATGCACTTCTGTTTGGTGCATTGAGGTAGAATATGAGCTGGAAAAAGGAATTGATCCTGAAGACTTTAGCCTTTTTGTATATGATGGCAAGGTGTGATGAGGAGTTAAATGATTACAGTGAGGTAGAATGCCCATTGGTAAGGAGCCATTTTCAGACAGCCTAGGAAATTGGCTAAATAATGTCACATTTGAAAGTAATGACATAGGTAGTGGTTCATGAAAATTAGGAGCAGCAAGGTGGAAGTATGAAATGGAAAATAGATAACTGAAACCAGTCCGACAGACCCATAAGTTTCCAATCTATGGATGCATGCAAGTGTTTCTTAAGTTTCTCAGCCACAGAGAAGCCTGCTTGTATGGCTTGGCATCTTATTGCTGAAAACCATCCCTTCCCTTTGGAATGCAGTTCTGCTTTCCTTGGTTTTTCTGCTTTTCTACCTTAAGATATTATCCATGCCTGGACCTTTATTTAATTTCTGTATTCAACTATTTACAGTTTTGTTGAATGGTTCTGAATTGTTCCTAAGCAGGCAGTGTGAAATATTCCACAATAAAATACTATGTTTACAACTTTAGAATAGTTACCTGCATTAACCTGGCTGGTGCTGGAAGAACAGCAGTTTGACTTAATGCTTTGGGAGTGAGGTGAGGTGTCTGGAGGATTTTGTTAGGTTTTTTGTTTAGGTTTGTTTGTTTGTTTGTTTGTTTGTTTGCTTTTGAAGGGGTGTTTCTAAGGTGATGAACCTCTGGTAAAGGTAAAAACCTCTGGTTTTACCATATATGGCATTTAAATAGCTGTGCTCCTTGTTTGTGAAAAACAGGCTTAGTGGTAAGCCATTTATGCCTTCATGGTACTGTGAATATCTGGGTGGTGACATTTGAACCTGCTTAAATATAGGACAGTACTGCTTACATGGTCCCAAATCTAGAATGTGTTCTTCCTTTATGGTCCCCAATCTGAATAGAAAGTCCCATAAAAGAAACCTGGCACAGTGTGTGAATACAGCCGGATGTTATTTGTCACTGCACTAAAAGCAAATACTTTTTGGTAATTTAGGTGAACACAATTTTCTCTCTCATTTACAGACAATCAGGATGGCTGGGATGGAAAGAAAGAAACTGAGGAGCGTTTTTTTGGAAGCCAGGATGTCTTAAATGAAAAAGACATGGAGTTGTTTCGAGATATTCAGGAACAAGCACTGCAGGTAAAGTTAAATTTTCAGTGTCTGGGAGTAGGTACCATATCTGTAAAAGAAATTTAAACAAATCTAAAGCCACCACCCCAACAACAAAATAACAACAAGAAATACAAACTTCCGATGAGACAGTCTGTCACAGAAACTAATGTGCTTGGTTTCTGCTGATTGAGAGTGGTGGGCTGACCTGAAGAGAGCTGAAGGATAATATAAAAGTGAACATGGGAGTGTAAGAGGTTAAAGTGGCTAAAAAGCCTTGGGGGCTGTGGCTTTAGTCCTCTCAGAACTGTTAAATAGCTGGTAAAATATGTGGGCTGTGAAAACAATACGATATGGGATGATTTGCTAGCAGCATGGATCACATGGAGTCTCTGAGTAGTTAAAGCATTCTTTTTCTAGATACTTTAATTCCTTGTGGAACAGGATAGAGCATTGCTGTTGTGTCTGTGTGCACATGGATAGATGTTTACCGAGAGAGGTTGCTGTTCCTTTGCATCTAGAGCTCCACGAAATGTGGATGCCTAGGACTAGATCCTGAGGCGACTTTTGCCGATTCCAGCCCCACTTAGGAAGCTTAGCAAGATGTTAATTTGGAATGTTGCCTTTCAAACACTAACCCATTGTCCTGGGTATAGATAGCTGTCTCATTCTGCTAGCATAAATTTGCATATAGGTAATTCACTGGTACTCTTCACATTAGTTGCTGACCTTCTGCATGAAGTGTTTTAATTTGTTAGTACCTTCAGTCCAGGTTGTTCATATTATAATGCGAGGCTAGTAGGAATAGTTGGATTTCTATAATTCTGTGAGTGACAGTCTTCTGAGATAAAATCTTCATGAGCTAAGAAAAGTATTTGTTTTCTTTTAAAGTAGAGCATTTAGTATCCTTATTTTTAGTTGCTGTATAAAATATACGGTTACTATCAGAGGGACAGGGGAAATAAAGGTTGTATAAGTAGTTTAAAATACTCTATTTGTATTTTTTTCTTCTTCTAATAAATGTGAGGTGTTTCTTTAATTCTTCAGCACTTGTGATGATAAGCAGGTAGCTGCATCCTGAATATTGGTTTGGTAGCTGCTGCATTCGCAGTAGTCCATCTAGTCTCAGAGCTGGGAAGATAGTAATGTTAAATACTCACATATTCTAGTTTTTAACTTCAGAAGCAGCTCATGTTTCTGTTCTTCACTATTAAAATAACAAGAAAGAAAATTACAGCAAGACTCAAACTTAGTTTTCTATTAATTTATATTTAAAATTATGACATGCAACACCGTGAATGGTAGTGGAAATACACAGTATGATGATGTTTATTAATTCTTTCTTTTTGTGAATCATATGGTTGCTTGAAGTGTGACTGGTACTGGTTTTTAGTGTCAGAGAGCAACATCTGCATCTTCCTAATTAGCAGTGAGTTCAAACAGGATGGTCTGTGTAGAATAAAATGTGTTAATTTATTTAATCTTAAAAGTCTTTCACTTGGAAATTCATGAAAACCTGGGATTTTTTCCCCTTGCATAGAAAGTAGGGGTGACTGGGCCCCCTGATCCACAAGTCCGCTGCCCTTCTGTTATCGAGTTTGGCAAGTATGAAATCCAGACCTGGTACTCCTCTCCGTATCCACAGGAATATTCCAGGTAAGACTCTGCTTTGTTCTTCAGTGTTTATGGGAAAGCTATGCTCCAGTAGTCATAGAAATCTGGTAGTTTCCACATTTTGGTGTCTGAGAGATTGTTTTGCTGTGCTGCACACATAGTTGCTTTGCTATTCTCTTGCTTCGGAACTTTGCAAATTGTCTGAACTGCAAACTCTGTACTTCGTTCAGAAAGAGGGATGGTTTGTAAGGGCTATAGCTAGAGGAAGAAAATTTAATGAAACTCTTTGTTTTGCCATTTAATAAGAACATGTGGTCTGTCATAAGGAATTACTCTAGCTATACAGAGACATTCCTGACCAAGCTAGAGTATATAAATGGAATTAAATCACAAGAATTTTGGGATACTTGCATTCCAGTCGTTCATGTAAGTGTAGTATGTAATAGGGTTTTAAAGCAAACGGGTAGGTGGTGATGTGACCCATCACTCAAGGGTATGTAGATATTTATCTCATCCATCCTAGCAGCATTAGTGCAAAACTGGGAGGCGTTACTGGTTTTTTCCTAGGATTTTAATCTATTTCTCCTGGCATAACTTAATAATGTAAATGTAATTTTGCAGGACATTAAGGGCATTTTTTTAATATGCATTTGTTACAGAATAGTGTCATGACTTTAACCATGGTGGTTTTGCCCTCATTACCACACACACGAGGTCAGGGTATGTTGATTTTTTCATCAAGTTCCCTTTTGGCAGGAGTGAGGAAATTTATACAGAAGTCTCTGTCTTCAGTCTCTGCTCTTTTTTTATCTTTGCTTACAGGCTACCGAAGTTGTACCTTTGTGAATTCTGTCTAAAATACATGAAAAGCAGAACTATTCTCCAACAGCATATGAAAAAATGTGGCTGGTTTCATCCTCCAGCCAATGAAATTTACAGAAAAAATAATATATCAGTCTTTGAGGTAAGTTAGAAAATGAAGCCACTCACTCTTATCTATAAAATAGGGTCCTCAGCACCTGATCATGTGATAAATTTTTGATAGTCTTAAAAATCTTCATTCTTGAAACACTTGAGTTTCCAAGAGTGAAGAACAACAAGCATGCAGCCAGTAGGAACTGACCTTGTGTCTCCATTATTCATCCATAAAACACAGAAGACTCACTTTGTAAGAATCTGGAATTCTTATTTTACAAAAATTAATTTTAAGTTTTCTCTTAAGCTATTGGATGTAACAGTGACTTTGTCGCAGCCTCTATTCTGTGGAAGTTTGAAGTCCTTTGAGATGCTTCCTGTGACAGAGAAGTCTTCTCTCATGTTAAGACATTTCAAATGTGCAGGGATACTCAGGTGAAGCCTGTCCTTGTCTAACAGCAAATGGAGTGACAGAACTTTTCCTCCTGTCTCAGGTTGATGGCAATGTCAGCACTATCTACTGCCAGAATTTGTGCTTGTTAGCTAAACTCTTCTTGGATCACAAGACTCTCTATTACGATGTGGAGCCATTTCTTTTTTATGTGCTGACACAGAATGATGTTAAGGGCTGTCACCTTGTTGGCTACTTTTCCAAGGTAAGCATTTGGGTACGAATTGTTTGGTATGATGAGCAATGCTGCTTTGGATTCTTTAAATTGTTGTAATTTAGGCTCTTGCATTTTATATAATAAATTATGTAATATAGGTCTAGACATCTGTTGTAACCAGGTTTTATTTATATTACATTCAGAGACCACCAGTTAGCAAACCCAAGTTTCCTGTAACACTAAATAGCATATACTTGCTAAGGAAGTTGTACTGCAGCTAGTAGTTAAAAAAATCTTTTCAAATTACTTCCTGCTCTTGTTGGAGATGGGGTAGTACTGTTTGTGACATAGCATTCCTTGGTAATTCTGTTTATCTCACCTTTTATTGTGTATATACATTGTTTTCCAAACAAGTTTGGCAGCTTTGCACCTGATTTGAAGCCTTTTCTTTATTTTGAGGGAACAGGGCCAAGATTTCAGAAGAACTTTTCTTAAGATTTTTGTCCTTAATTTTTTCAATTATTTTAAAATCATTTTATTTGAAGATTTTTTTTTTTTTTTAAGTATTAAGAAAAGCAAATATGAGATTGGATTTTGGTATGTTATGCTTGTAGCATTTAAAGAATCACTGGAATATTATAGGCTTTTGCAATGAATTTAGCTGCATTCAGATTTATTCTTAGAATATATCTTCTCTGCAGCCCATGTTCTTTACTATATACTATCTAAGCAGAAGGTTATGTCAAGTTTTCATTCTTTTTGCTTTTCTTATCTGAAATGATTATAGAGTTTTAATATTGTCTCTTTGAAGTTTTTCCTTGGCTTTATTGTTCCTAAGAAACTTCGACTGTGGCTTCCTATCTCACTTTTTCCTATAGAACTACTTAAGCACTTTTACAAAGCAACTTACACTGTTTTCTCACTGATCTGTTTTTCCAATATGATACTTTTTTTTTTCCAACAGGAAAAACACTGCCAACAGAAGTACAATGTTTCCTGTATAATGATTCTTCCACAATACCAGCGTAAGGGCTATGGCAGGTTCCTAATTGACTTCAGTAAGGAACTTTTTCTTTACTTTTTTAGTGTGTCTTATTTTAAAGGACTTAACAGTAGAAGCAGATACTTTTCAAAATAAAATGCACCTCAGGACAAAGGCTTATAAAATCATCTGAACTTCACCATTTACTCTTTTTGTTGGAACTTCAGCTCTAAAGACAAATTGATCATTTTCCCCTTAATTCCAATGTTTTCTGTGTAAGCAACTTAAGGTAGAAACTAAAGGCATGTGTCGTATAGTGATTTTAGCAGAGGCTTGTCTTGTGCATATAATTCCTTATACAGAAACCAGCGGTAAGGCTGCGTGGTCTATGGGAATCTTCAGCAGCTTGAGGAGGTGAATGAGTGTCTTGAGGAGAAGTGTCTTACATTTTAATTTAACTTTGAGAGCAATAAAACCAGACATACTTAAGCTCTGAATACTCAGATAATTCTGAGATTCCTACATGTATCTCAGTAATGTCATGGGAAACTTCCCCTGTAACTGTACATTGTTTGTTGTGCCTAGGGCAATTTAATACAGCCCTCCCTGTGGACAGGCAAGTTTTGGAGTTCATGTTCAGAGGAAAACTCTGCTGGTAGAATTATATCAGAATGATATCTTTTGTAGATAAGTTTTTGTTCTCCTGAAAATACTGGTGAAGCAAAAGAACTCAAGGATGTATCTTGAGAAATCAACAAATGCAGGTTGTGGTAGAAAAGCGATGAGAAGGCACATTTGTCATCTTCTTCCATTTCGAACCCATGCAATGTATCGCAGTCTTAAATTAATGACATCTCTGCAAATGGAGCTTGATGTTCTCCAGTATGGTCCTGAAGTTTGACAGTAGAGAATTTTTAAGAAAATTTTTAGTCATATTAGTTTTAAGAGTGTGTTTTTCCTCTTCATTTCCAAAATTGCTATTGCAGTTGTGCTTCAGGCTTGGTGTAGTTTCTAGGTAGGCACCTGCTGCCACCTCGTGGCATTGCCTATAGTGAGTGTCTGATGGCAGCAGAGTTCAGAAATCTCAAACTCGATCGCTGAATAACAGGAATTTAAACAAGGAAATAAAAAATTGGCCCCATAACTCGAAGTATCATTCAGAGCTGTTGTCTACAACTTGGAAGCAGCGCTCAGCTATTGTATGAGGCCTTTGTAGAAGTGGGGGTGGAAACAGAGGCTCATGTTTTGAAAGTATTTTCTTGTTTATGTTTAGGCTATTTGCTTTCAAAGCGTGAGGGTCAAGCAGGATCACCAGAGAAGCCCCTGTCAGACCTGGGGCGCCTGTCATATATGGCTTATTGGAAAAGTGTAATACTGGAGTGCCTTTATCATCAACGTGACAAGCAATTAAGCATCAAGAAATTGAGCAAGCTGACTGGAATCTGCCCTCAAGATATCACTTCCACTCTGCATCATCTACGAATGCTTGACTTCCGTAGTGATCAGTGAGTACAAGAGACTCGTAATCCCAAATACCTTCAGATGTATTTCATTGAAATTCAATGGTGTTTGAAGACAAAACATATCTAATAAACTTGATTTTACTAAAGACTTTAGTGTCCAGATACTCAGACTGTGGCACTCATTCTGTGCCAATGCTGGCTCAGATGTCCAGCTGTGTAGCACTGAAGATGTGGAATTTTGAGTAATTTGCTGCTGTGAGAGCATGTTGCTTTTTTAGTCGTGTTTTTTTGGAATTCCTCAGCCAAATCAGTCTAATACACTCCCAAATGGAGAAAGCACAGGAACTTCCCTTCTCTGGAGGCAGATTTGCTCCTTATTTTCAGACAATGAGCAGACAGTTGTTTCCCTCCTTTCCTCTATGTCTCAAAAATGCCATAAACTGTATGGATTAGCGTGGAGTGCTTGAAGAGTGAGACAGATGGCTGGGAGAGATGAAGTGTGTTGGTATAGAATAGAGGTAGCCTGCTTGCTCAGCCAACAAGTCAGGTGAAATACTGGAAATTAGTCTTGTTTCAGACCACAGCAGTTTGGTGAGTGGGGTTGTATTCTATTCTGTTTGTGTTAAAGTTGAAACTCACTTGGAAAACTTGAGAATAGTTTTATGTCTTCAACTCACAGTACACCTTTAACCAGTGATATTTCTCTCAGACCTTTAAACAAAATGCACCATGGTAGTGGGACTGCAAGTTTTCTTGAGCAGTCCTTTTATTTCTCTTCAGTAGCTTTCACCTTATATTGCCCATTCCCCAAATGGCATACCCTTGTCCATAATAAAAATGCAGCTGGATGTCACCCATGGAAGGATAATGGCTTCACCATTAGCAAGAAATGGAAAGAATTTTAACATTTCCTCAGTTGTAAGATGCTTTCTCTGGTAGCCAGATGGTACTGCAAATTGTACTATTTTAATGAGTTTCTGTTCTCTCTGAAGTACTTGTGGCATCGCTGATTAAGAGTAATACAGTTTCTGTAATGTATCTGTTTCACATGGCAGCATATGCAGTACGTCACCTGTTATTGATGAGAGTATCATTGCTGTTCAGGTTTGTGATCATTCGTCGGGAGAAGCTCATCCAGGAGCACATGGCAAAGCTCAGAACTAATGTTCGACCTATTGACGTGGATGCAGAATGTCTGCGTTGGACACCTGTTATAGTTTCCAACTCAGTTGTCTCTGAAGATGAAGAAGAGGAAACAGAGGATGGAGAAAATGATGAGCAACAAAAGCAGAAAGAAAAGGGTCCAGAGACCAGCGTAAGAGTGAATCTCTTATTTCTGTGTGGCATGTAGTTTATATTTAATGCTTTTGGAGGCAGCACTAACAAAATTTCAAATGTGAAGCTAGTGCATTTGTCGTAATCATAAAAAGCAATGCAGTCATGGTTAGTTTATATATATATTTATGGTTTCAGATTAGAAAATAAAACTAGTGAAAACATTGAGGCGTAGTCTAAGAGAACAATTCTTGGAGAGGTTGCACTCTTGCATCAGGTGGTGATTGCTGAGTAGAATACTAAGAGGCAGATTATCTACTGTTCCTGTATTTACATTAAACTAATTGTGCATTTTAATGGAAAAATAGCTTCCAAGTTTTTCTCACTTTTTTCTTGAAAATTGCACACTGTGTTTGAATGTAGCAAGGTTAAGTTAGCATTCTGGGATACCGTGAATGAATGGCTGACTGAAGTGACTAGTTGGGAAGCTAAGTGAGAGGTATTACCACTTCTGAGGAAAGGAGTAGCAAGTAGCTTTACATGGAGCTCTTAAAGGTCAAATCTTTTTTTTAATCCTCGATTTTTAAAAGTCACTTTTGTTAAACTTTTCTGACTTTTTACTGAAATGCTTTTGTGGACAAAATTCAGGATAGACATTTATGCTGAAATAGGAAGTGTGAAATCTATTTGTTCTTATTTAAATCAGGTGGTAAAATCTGTGTCATGGGAGAAGAAAGAGCAAGAGCCTTACTCACCAACAGAGAGTGAAAAAAAGCCAGACATTGTTGCTCCAGCCAATTCTGCACGACCAAACAAGCACATTTTTCCCCTGGATAGTCTTCCTGCAAACAGTCAGCCATCACGAAGAGGTCGATGGAACCGCAAGAGCAAAAAACTTCATGAGCCCTTTTGTGAGAAGGAGCCAGCACTGCCCATAGAGGAAAAAACGGCAGTTACCAGTGGACGATGCACTGAATGTGAGGAAAAATCGGCAGCCTCCCAAGGCCGATGCAGTGACTGTGAGGAGAAGTCAGTGGCCTTGCAGGGAAGATGTGGTGAATGCGAGGAGAAATCTCCAGCCTCGAGAGGCCGGTATGCTGAGGTTGAGGAAAAATCTGCAGCTTCCCAGGGACAGTATGGCAAAGGTGAAAAATCTGCAGTTCCCCGTCGGCAGCACAGTGAAGGTGTGGAAAGGTGGAGGGGGCAGTTGAAGAAGAACACAGAGCCGCTGAAATGCAGATTCCCAGAGGACTGTGAGAGATTGCCCCGGCACTACAGTGACAGTGACAGGGCACTTCTGAGGTGTTTCAGTGAGAGCAGTGAAGAGGAAGAGGATGAGCCTGTGAGTCCTCGATCGAGCTCTCCACCTGTTCTCACCAAGCCGACATTGAAACGAAAGGTGTGTGCCTTGTTTCTTGTTCTTTTTGACTGTGTTACCCAGTCAGTTCTGTAAGTATGGTGGGGCTTTCTGAAGGATGGTGCAGTTCATAAGGTCTGTATTAAATGTACAGGGAGCACATGTTTGGTGTTCCAGAACTCTCTCTGTGGGGCACTTCCTGCTTACTTTTTCTAGTGCTGGTTTTTGGTGAATTAGAGGTAGGAGTTTGAGGTTTTTTCATTCTAGCTTCTACCTTGTGCTTTTGATTTTTTTTTTTTCCTAACTTAGTTATTAAGGTTTTTCTCAGTCATGCAGAATAGAAACAGATACAGTCCTACTTATGAAAGAAGCTTGCAAAACACAAATGCTCTCTAAACAACTGAAATCAGAAATTATTGAAATTATTTACCATGGAGATGCAAATTTTATTAACGTGTCTAAGCAAATGCTTTCTTCATGGGGTGCTGCACTAAAAAGTTCTTTTCTGCGTAATTTTTGCACCTTGTTCTAAGCTATTCACATCTGTGTTATAGTGTGTCCAGAGTTCCAGCTGTTATGGATGGGTTGTTGGCTTCAGCTATTTAAATTCTAACTAGTGGCAGGTGCCAGACAGTATTTCTAGTGAATTCTGGATTCTAGAAGGGAGTTCTCTGCTGTTCATATTTTGTATTTATCTAGTGTTTCGTTTCTACCGCACAGGATAAAATATCTTCTCTTTTCCCACCTTCCACTTTCAGAAACCAATTCTCCATCGGAAGAGGCGGGTCCGCAAGCGTAAGCACCACAACAGCAGTGTTGTCACTGAAACCATCTCAGAAACCACAGAAGTGCTGGATGAACCATTTGAGGACTCAGACTCTGAACGGCCAATGCCTCAGTTAGAGCCTACATTTGAGATTGAGGAGGAGGAAGAGGAGGAGGAGGAGGAGGATGAAGAGGAGGAGAGTGAACTTTCATCGAGTGGGTACTTTCGGCACTTAGCCCAACCAGACACACTCAGGCATAGACCCTCTTCTAGGAGGAAGTCCAGAGATGAGGAGGAGTCTGATGACAATAATGGTATGTATGCAGGTACACTGGTGAAAGTTTGATAAGTTGTGTTGGATGATAACAGCTCATGATAGAACCAGCTGCTTTCTTTGGCTCCTGACTTCCAGCTGAGAGGTAGGTTAGGCATAAATTACCAGTCAAACTAGCCTCAGACATTCCCTAGTTTTATGAAAATGTGGTGCATACATTTTACTATCTTACTGACAGTGACCTGATCCCAGGCTATCCTTTTGATTCAGCTTTCCTAATGGAATTGGTGTCTGTGATTGTGGGAAAACCCATGCAGCAGAGTCACTTACAGAAATAAAATGGAAATGAACTGACAAGCCCCCAGTTTTCCTTAACAAAGGGAAATATTAAATTGTCTCTTCTGACATCCTCTTCTTCATCACATTGCGTGTTCACTCTCTCAGCTTCTCATAGCTCCTTAACGTTCTCTGAACCTTCAGTTCATAAAACAAATTAATTTGGTTCTGACAAAGAGTCCACTGACAATTCAGAAGACAAATCTGTCATTCAGATACTCAGTTAGCAATCTTCTTTATGGCTATTAGATGTCCTTGTTTTGGTGGGCTACACAGTGCAAGGTAGTCAGCAAAATAAAAATTAAAAACTGTGTGAAAAACAAGTACAGTGCCATTATCACACAAGAAAAAATTGTTGCCTCATTAATTGATGATTTTCAGTTAGGCTGTGGTTACCAGAGAAGAGGTTTTCTTTCAAAGTACTTTAATGCTAAAAGCATTGATACAATAATAGCCAGGTTTACTATCTATTTGGCATCAGTTACCCTTAAATCCTTACTACAGCATATAACTATGTAGTTTTAGGGCAAATATGCAGACAGCTTTGAGTTTGCTTGGTGGGAATGCATGCACAGTCATCTTACACCATTGTTTTGTTAAATTCTGTTGTGATTAGATTACTCATTAAATACATTTTTGTGATACTCCAGCACCATCAATAAGACTATGGAGTCAAAGGCAGATCTCTCTGATCAGTTGTTTTAAGTCTTTTTCATTTGTGCTCTTCTGAATGTTTTCTGGTGGAGATGCAGTGGATGCATCTATATAGTCTTTTATAAAATAAATCAGTGATTTTTAACCATCTTTTGTGGACTACAAATAGTCCTTTAAGTGATCAGGGATCAAAAATGGTACTTGGAAAGCCACTGTTTTAACTCACACCCATTTTATACTACAGTGATACATTTCTGGCTCACCTACTTTATAAATACTTTTCATTTATTGTTTTCTGCTCCCTTGTCTCACTTTTGTTGCTTTTTTTTTCTCCCCTGAACTTCTGCAAATTGGTCAGGACCCCTGAAGCAATAAAATACTAACCATAGTATTTTAGGGTATTGCTGCTCCTGACATCACACAGTATCTGTTGGCTGCTTTTGCCTTCAGTGCAGATGCCTTTAGATATACATATTAAAACTGTAATGCTTTTAGAAAAAATACAGTGTGTTGTCAGTTACCTAAACATGTTCATCATAAACAGCTGGCTTTTTATTTTGGTAAAAAAATTAGGCTGGGCAAGAGTGACAGCACTGCCTTATGACAATTCAAAAATACAGTGTTGCAACAATTAATTTGTTTTTTCAGGACTATATTATATAGCTTAGAGCCTAATTGAATTGTGTATTAAAGGCTCAGAGCTTTGAACATGGAAAATCTTGGAAACGTTGATGTTCTTAGAAAATGTCATGTGCAGCATTACATGCTGCTAATGAGCAGACCTTAATCCTTATAAACTAATATTTCTAAGCTAATAAGTAAATTCTAATAAATATCTAAGCTAATATTGAAGTTGATAAACATTTTCGATGTGCTTGGGAAGGCTTCCATGAATGTTTAGGTAAAAAAAAATAAATAAATAAAAGTTTGAACAGTGTCTTTCAATTTGTATTTTCAGGTAACCCACCCTTGAAACCGTTATCTATGCTGAGGAATAGTGAAGCAAAAGATTCTTCACTTTAGCCAGATACTTCCACACCTATGAAAAAGAAAAAGGGATGGCCAAAAGGGAAAAGCCGAAAACCAGTCCACTGGAAGAAAAGGCCTGGGCGAAAACCAGGTTTTAAACTGAACCGGGAAGAGGTGCCGCTGTCAGTTCAGGATGAAATAGTTGATGAAGTGGTAGCTAATTCAAAACCAGGGCGTAAGGCCAAAATTTCAGATAAAGAAGAATGTGTTGAGCAGAAAGACCTGCCTCCAACTGAGGAAAGGAAAGAGGAAGATGCAAATATGGAAGCAGAAGAGGTAGGCGAGGGAGAAGAGGAAGATGTAGCCAGCAGTGAAGTAAGAGCAGTTTCTCCTGTGGATAGCAACAGCAGTCCAGTGCCAGAAGTAAAAGAACCTGAGGCAGAAGAGGAAGTGGAGGAGAAGCCACGGATTTTAGAAGAGCAGAGGCAATCAGAAGAAGAGCAGCAAGAATTAGATGAACCTGAACATGACCATGAGGAGGAAGAGGAAGTTGCAATAGTGACAAATCAAAACGAAGATCATGATGCTGATGATGAAGATGATGGTCATCCAGAGTCTTTGAAGAAAAAAGAATTGGAGGAACACGCTGTTAAAGAAGGGGTGAAGGAGGAGCCTCAGGTGCAAGAATGTTTTTTAGAAACAAACATACCAAGCAGTAGAGAAGATGTGAAAGAAAAAGATGAAGCAGAGGCAGATTCTGAGGAAGAGCAGCCTTCCAATGAGACATCAGTGGCCTCAGAGCATGTCCCTGGGTCTGAAGATGATCATGAAGAAGAGCAAAGTAATAAAGAGGGGTTAATTGAATTAAAGGAAGAGGAGGAGATTCCTCATAGTGAACTAGATCTTGAAACTGTTCAAGCAGTCCAGTCCTTGACACAGGAGGAAAGCAATGAGCATGATGTAGCTTACCAGGACTGTGAAGAAACTCTTGCAGCTTGTCAGACTTTGCAGAGTTATACCCAGACTGAGGAGGATCCTCAGATATCAATGGTTGAAGATTGCCAGGCCTCAGAACACAACAGTCCAATATCCTCTGTTCAGTCCCACCCCAGCCAGTCTGTGCGTTCTGTCAACAGCCCAAACGTGCCTGCTCTGGAGAGCAGTTACACACAGATCAGTCCTGAGCAGGGATCCCTGTCCGCACCCTCTATGCAGAACATGGAGACCAGCCCCATGATGGATGTGCCTTCAGTATCGGACCACTCTCAGCAGGTGGTGGATAGTGGCTTCAGTGACCTTGGCAGCATTGAGAGCACTACAGAGAATTATGAAAACCCCAGCAGCTATGACTCCACTATGGGAGGCAGCATTTGTGGAAATAATTCTTCCCAGAGCAGCTGTTCATATGGTGGACTGTCTTCTTCTAGCAGCCTCACTCAGAACAGCTGTGTTGTCACTCAGCAAATGGCAAACATTGGCAGCAGTTGCAGCATGATGCAGCAAAACAGTGTCCAGCCTGCAGCAAACTGTAATATCAAGTCACCTCAGAGCTGTGTAGTAGAAAGGCCCCCAAGTAACCAGCAACCAACAACACAGCCACAACAGCAGCAGCCTCAGTCGCAGCAGCCACAGCCCCCACCTCCCCCCCAGCAGCAGCCTCCGTTATCTCAGTGTAGCATGAACAACAGCTTCACCCCAGCACCGATGATCATGGAAATCCCTGAGTCAGGCAGCGCTGGGAACATAAGTATCTATGAGAGGATTCCAGGGGATTTTGGTGCTGGGAGCTATTCGCAACCATCAGCCACATTCAGTCTAGCCAAGTTGCAGCAGCTGACCAACACCATTATGGACCCTCATGCCATGCCTTATAGCCATTCTCCTGCTGTGACTTCCTATGCAACCAGCGTTTCTCTTTCCAACACAGGGCTGGCTCAGCTGGCTCCCTCTCACCCCCTGGCTGGCACCCCACAAGCACAAGCCACTATGACACCCCCACCAAACCTGGCATCCAGCACCATGAACCTCACATCCCCTCTGCTGCAGTGCAACATGTCTGCCACCAACATCGGCATTGCGCACAGCCAGCGGCTGCAGGGGCAGATGCCGGTCAAGGGGCACATCTCCATCCGCTCCAAGTCGGCGCCGCTGCCCTCGGCCAGCGCGCACCAGCAGCAGCTGTACGGCCGCAGCGGCGCCGCCGTGGCCATGCAGGCCGGGCCCCGCGCCCTGGCCGTGCAGCGCGGCATGAACATGGGCGTCAACCTGATGCCAACCGCGCCCTACAACGTCAACTCCATGAACATGAACACCCTGAACGCCATGAACAGCTACAGGATGACGCAGCCCATGATGAACAGCAGCTACCACAGCAACCCTGCCTACATGAACCAGACAGCACAGTATCCTATGCAGATGCAGATGGGAATGATGGGGAGCCAGGCCTATACCCAGCAGCCTATGCAGCCAAATCCTCATGGGAACATGATGTACACTGGCCCCTCCCATCACAGCTACATGAACGCTGCTGGGGTGCCCAAGCAGTCTCTTAATGGACCATACATGAGAAGATGAGCAAGATCAACTTGCATCCTAAAAACTGAAATAAATATAAATAAAGGAACCTTTTATACTGACGAACCAGAGAAAACAGACCTTTTTCCAGTTAAAATATTGCTGTAGATTTAGAGGGATTTTCTTTGGTTTATTTTATTTTTTAGGAAGCCTGGTCTTTTTTTTTTTTATTTTTGTTTGTTTGTTTGTTTGTTTGTTTTTCTTTTCTTCACAGTCGTCAAACATTTTATTGCTAAAATCACTTACAGATATTTTTAAGAGGGGAAACATGCACAAAATCTTCTCATAATTTAAAAAGAGCCTTACTTTGCTGACAAAGTGGACAGACTATGTGTAATGTGATCTTCCTAAATTTTTTTTTCTATATATGTCCTATTCCCTCCCCTGTGCCCCTCTGTAAGCAGTTTCTAGTACTGCAGCCATGTAAAATGTTTGACATCTCAAAGAATAACAACCCTTCCCTCTAAACCCCACGTAACATTTCCTACTTCTAGCAGGAGGCACTTATTGGGAGATTTGGAAGGGGACACAGAGGATAAATGAAGATCTTTATTTCTGCAAGTCAGGAAAAATCTTTAATTTTCCTTGACTCCTTCACCCTCAATAAAATTTGGAGTTAGATGTAAACAATAAACCATTCACATTGGTGTTTTTGTAGATGAGTTAATTGAAATTGTATGTTCTATGCCGAAAATATAATGTAATTTTAAAATTATCCCATTCACCACCCAGACATGCACGTGAACACACATGTGCATGCACGCACACACGTTCTGTCACTGAACTGCGGGAAGCATCTCAGGAGAGAGCTCGTTTCGTGTCCCTTGGGCAGTGTTGGCAAGGACAGGGTGGGTGATGAGCTGTAGGACAAGGAGATGGTTCCAGGCTCTCGTGGTGCCCTCAGGCAGCCCCAGCTCTGAGAGCCCAGACTGGTCTGTGCTGCTGAGGGTTTGGTTCTGAGCCCTGGAGTCAGACTGAGCTCAGGAGCAGCAGTTTCCAGTTAATCTCTTAGCTTGGGAAATGTTGGAAGCAAAGGTGTGCATCTGGTGACTGGGGTGAGAGCCCTGCCGTGTCCTCGTCACTCCCCGTTCCTGCTCTGGGGTAGAAGTTGCTCAATGTGCCGCGTTCTGGGGGTCAGTGATATTTTTCCTGATTCTCTTACTGTATTTGATACCCATTATATAGGAATAGCCACACATCTGATCTAGTGTGGGAAAAGAAGGGAATCTGCCTCTTTTACAGCAGTGAAACCGTCCCGACACCATAGCAGGGTCTAAGCGGCAGGATTTTGCTGTTTATTACTGCAAAATCCAATTTACATAATTTTGGCTACACTGCTGGCATGTCACCCAATACAAAAAGGGACAACCCTTTAATGTAAAGTTTTTTTTAAATTGTATATGAAGTAGAAATGCAGACACATTAATAAGACTAATTCCTTTTGTTTTTAAACCAAAAGAATCTAAAAGTTGGGGTTTCTTCAGATGCACTAAAATGGACTTTCCTCCAGTAACTGCTAACCATACAAGGCAGAATTCAAAGGACTTCCACTTTTTGTTTCTGTTTAGTTTTGAGCATGTACAAGGCTGTGTAGGACCCCATTTCTCTGTATATAATATTCCAGTTCCAAATAACCCGTGTAGAAAGCGCACTGTGCTGCCCTCTCTTCTTAGATCTTCAGCTGTGTCGCTGCTTCCTGGGGTGGGGGTGGGTCTGAGACAGGAGGAGAAGCTGTTGAAATGAGGGCCATGAATTTAGTTTGTTTGCCTTTATGTTTGGTTTGGTTTTGTATGGGTTTTTTTATCAATTGGGCAGCTCCCTTTTCCACAAACCTTTGTGACTGTAGAACTATTGTAGAAAAAAAAAGTTCTTTTCTATATATAAAAAGAAATTATCCAACGCAGTAATATTGGTACCTACCATTTTTTCACTTCTGTTTAAAAAAAAATGTATTTTTAGCAAGATAACTTGGGTAATCTTCTAAAAGAAATTTAAAAAAACTCACTGTTAGTGACTTCGATGCCTTTTAAAAATAAGAGCTTTTTCATTTCATTCCATCTTTAAAATTTTTTATCTTTGTTGTAGAATATTAAAAACTATTTTAAGAAAGATAAAATTCTCTTTAAAGAGATCTCTAGAGTGTGTGAATAGGAGCTCCAGATGCCTCTAAAAGCCGCATGTACAAATGAAGCTGAGTCTATTCCTGTCTGTTTATATTTGCTTTTCCTGTTTTGTAACCTCTTTGTACTTTGTTCATGGTGACTTGTAAGCTAAGGGGAAGGGGGTGCCTAGATGCCTTTGTAATTCTCCATGTCATACGCTCCTGGCTGGATGGTCTCCCTTCCTCTCCTTGTATGTAATATCACTTTTTTTTCCCCTTTCTAGCAAGTACTTTCAAAAGAACTCTGTACATTTTAACATAAAAAAAATAAATTATGTTGAGCCATTTTGGATGTCAGTTGTGCATGTAAATTTTTTTTCTTCCATTTGGGTGGTGAATGCTGTCTCTGATACTTGGTCCTAGGAGTATGATTCCCTGTGGGCCTTTTCACCATCAAGAGAATTCACTTATGAGATCTCTTGTTCATGTTAATTTTTATCTAGAATTTCTAATTAGAGAAAAATTAAGAAGAACAAACTTGAAGCCTTTCCAGAAGTCACCACCTTCAAATTCCTTTCTGCCAAGGCTGGCCAAAACCAAATGTGGTCCTGGTTTTTGTCAGCTTCAGTTTGTAATTTTGACTTGTGTCCTTTCAACCTGGCAGAGTGTGTTTGTCTTTCAGCTGCTCTTTCATCTGTAACGAGAATCACGGATAGGAAGAGAATGAGACATTTCACCGAGCAAGGTGGTGCCCTGCAGCTCTAATGCACAGTTGGATCCCTGGGGTGCCGTGCTGTGGCTGCACGTGCTGCACAGGCCAGAGTTCTGCCAGCGCTAGAGGGAAGCACAGCCCAGCAGCAGTGGGGTCAGTGAGGGATGCACAGTTCAGCAATAGTGGGGTCAGTGAGGGAAGCACAGTTCAGCAGTGGGGTCGGTGAGGGATGCACAGTTCAGCAATAGTGGGGTCGGTGAGGGATGCACAGTTCAGCAGCGGGGTCGGTGAGGGATGCACAGTTCAGCAGTGGGGTCGGTGAGGGATGCACAGTTCAGCAGTGAGGTCGGTGAGGGATGCACAGTTCAGCAGTGGGGTCAGTGAGGGAAGCACAGTTCAGCAGTGGGGTCGGTGAGGGATGCACAGTTCAGCAGCAGTGGGGTCGGTGAGGGATGCACAGTTCAGCAGTGGGGTCGGTGAGGGAAGCACAGTCCAGCAGCAGTGGGGTCACTGCTAGAGTTCCCCGTGACCAGCTCAGGACGGAGCCGCTCCTCCTGTGCTCCCAGGGCTGGCCCGAGCCATAGAGAGACCTGGTGGCCACCAGAACCTTCCAAAGGCTTTTCCACAGACATGCTGTCACAGGGGTTGTCTTAAAGAAGGCAAGCTGTTTATAAAAAGCATTATTTGATCAAATAGGCTGCACTGTTAACTGTTTGTTAATTAAAAACTAATAACAAAAAACCCAGCCTCAGTTTGTGTGGGCTGACTTAATGACAACAATACTTGGGAGCCATGAAAAAGGTGACCTCTTTTTTAGAATCTTGTCCAACAAACTATCAAATCCTACCATTAGACAATGACTAAAGAGGGGAAAGGGGGTATTGTTGGAGTGGTTTGTGGTTCATTTTTTTTGTTGTTGCTGTATTTTTGGGGTTTTTTTTGTCGTCATCTTTTTTTGTTGTTTTCTTTTGAGAGACTTTCCAAGCCAAAACAGGTTTGAAATCTGGCTGTCTTGAAGAGCAAGAGGCTTTGGTACCACAGAGCATGGTGGGAACAGCTGCTCCTGCAGGTTCTGCAGTGCCACGGCCAGGGTCATACTGTGGGGATGGGATAGTTGCTCTGCTCAGTACTGTCAGATTTGCTCTAAATTAGTTGATAGGTGAACCAAAATGTCTGCTTCCAGCTCTCAGCGTGCAGGGAAGAGTTTGAATGCAACCTACAGCAACAAACTACTGTCTGGGAGACCAGAGTTGTGGTTCTTGTAAGAAACTAACTGAAAGGAGAATGACCTTAGAGGGTTACAACAGTGAGATAATTCAGAAAAAACTAAAAATAACTGAACCTTCTTAATTAGTTCAGGGAAAGAGCTCCTTGCTGGGATGCCATCTCTGCAAGATCTCTTCAAGTAATAATGCAGATTGACTGAGGCAGACCAAGTTTACAGCAGCTGAGGTGAGGCCTGCAGCATCTTTTATCTTCACAGCTTGTCAGCCAGAATAATTTACCTAAAAATAGATGCCTGAAGTTGAGCTTTGAATATAAAATTATTTTGCCCCAAATACAGAGAATCTCAGCAACTTCACCAAACATTGATTTTTCACCTAGAGCAAGGCAGGACTTCAGCTGCCTATTGAAACAGCTGCAGTATCTTGCAGTGAGAGTCAGGAATTTGTTTCCGTGCTTCCCTCCTTATAGGAAATTCTATTGACCTTGTTGATTTCATGTCATGATTTTCCTAAGGGTTCACCTGCCAGTATTTGTTTGTTCTCCCTTACCAAATACTTTGCCCTGTGAACTCTAGATGGTGACTGTTGTCACTATGTCAGTATGTTTGTCATTTGTGTCACATAGTAGAATCCCAGTGATCAAGGTAACAGAGAGTTATAGTAAAAATTATCTGTTTACAACGAAAAAGTGGTAAATATGGTGCTGTGTGACAAACAGTTAAATAAAATTCTTGAAAAATTTCTACTAACGTTGGCTAATATATGCACATGGTACCTTTCAGCTAAAGGAGAAAGTGTTTACTGAAACTCTGTCATCCTCTGTTTCCCCATTTTACCCAATAGGAACAAGCAGCAACAAGAGATCATCTGCTATTCCAGATGCTTCCCAAACTACTTCTCCAAAGAAGACAAAAATCACTTTGGACAAAAAAAAATTATGTGATGAGTGAAGTGAAATTACTAAGTCCATTTCCTGCTTCTGTCCTGAGTCCTGCAAGAATGGTGAAGACAATGAGCTTTTGTTTATGTGCAGCAGATGTTTAGGGTCCCTTTTTTACCAGCCATACACTGACAGCATGTAGAAGCTTGGTATCAGTCACAGACCAAATGCTTCCTGACTGAGAACATCCTGAGTGTCAGCCCCTACTCAGAACAGCCTTATGTGTATGGCAGAGGTAGCTACTTCCAGTGAACTTGACTTTTAAGTCATGCTGTCAAAATTCAAGACAGGTTTTTGAGAAACAGCTACTACTGATGCCAACGACCATGCAGCTGACATGCTGCTTCCCCCCATCAGAGAGCTAAGCATCAATTCAAATCCTAGCAGCTAGGCAGGTCCCAAGACAGCAGCTCTGAACTTAGAGTTTGGTAGGGATGAAATCCTCTCTGATATCTTGGGGAAAGATAAAATGGTGTCACATAGGAAGAGCTGAATTCTTACTGGTCAGTGAATTTCCTGGAGCAGGGCTTCAGTCAGTCCCGCTGGGAGGAGCTATTCTCCAGGGGAGCAGGGTCAAGTCGCTGTGTGTTCCCTTCTGATAAAAATCTTCTGCAGTCTGAAGCAGGCAAGACTGCAGTTACTTTAGGAGTGTCCTTGTCCTCCTTTGCATTGTATTAGTGAGCATGATCTTGAGACGAAAGCAAATCACAGAAGCTGATCCTCAGAAAGTGCTCCAAAGTGCCTGAGTATACACAGCATGGGGTCAGCAGGTGATGGCTGAAAGGCCGGGGACAAAGGAAGGCACTGGAAAAACGCTCTCTTTAGAGGCCATTGCAGACACCCTTGATCATCTCTCTGTCTATCCAGCTGTGAGACAGGCACTTTGATCTCTTGGGAAATCTGATTGCTGTCCACAAGAACCTTCATCACGCATTCTGCACAGGGCTCAGGGAGCCCAAGCAGCAAATGTTGGTGCAGAAGGAAGACAGGAAACAGAATCGCAGTGTTATATGGTAGCACTGTCTGGAAGCTCTGGCAGTTTATGTACAGCTGCACATAACGGCGTTACAGTCAGGGTCTGAAGAATACAATACTGCTCTAGGTAAGGTGATAAGGAAAATTATTTTGAACAGGGAAACATTTCTAGCCCTAGAAAAGTGCAAGTATCTCTCTCAGCTGCACTGGTAAAAGCTATTCTTCTACTCAAGAGCACCTTCCTTTTCTGGGGATGGCAGATGATGCTTTCAGTGTCTTTCAGGCTGTACCTGAAGTGCATTAGATCAATAATCCCTCTGATTTACAGATGGAGTCTGAACCTGGGACTATCTGAAGTCTTGCTAGCTCATTCTCTGCTCTGCTTTGTGGGAAGGCAGGGACTTCGTGGTATTTCACAATTCATGTGTATAGTGGTTTTCCAAGTCATGGTTAGTTATGCAGTAATGCACTGGGCCACAGGGACAGGGGTTTCGGATCAATGCTATGGCCAGGAAGAGTATTTTGGGAAGTTCTGTGCATCTCATCTTCCCTTCAGCATCCATTTCCAGCATTCCAATGAACCTGTGCTTCAAGGGCCTCTAGAGAAGGAGACTGGGCCCAAACCATAGAATGATGGAATCGTAGAATAGTTTGGATTGGAAGGGACCTTAAAGAACATCCAATTCCAGCCCCCTCCTGTGTACAGGGACACTTTTCACTCAGGTTGCTCCAAGCTGCATCCAGCCTGGCCTTGAACACTTCCAGGGATGGGGCAATCACAAATTCTCTGCGCAGCCTGTACCTCACCACCTTCACAGGAAAGAATTTTATTCTCACATGTGAATTAGACCTATTCTCTGTCAGTGTGAAGTCATTCCCCCCTGTCCTGTCACCACGGTCTCTTGTAAAACATCCTTTTCCGTCTTTTTTGTAGGCTCCCTTCAGGTATTGGAAGGCTGAAATTGGGTCACCCCTAAACCTTCTCTTTTCCAGGCTGAACAAACTCATTCTCTCAGTCTTTCCTTGTAATTCCATCATGTTCAATAGTCTGTGATGGACTTATCCTGCTCAAATTTATCTACCTCATGTATTTCTTTGTTTTCACAGCATTCCATAGGAGTGGATTCCATGTTTCATTTTTATGTTGAGTAGAAAGATTATTTGGGGGGGGGAGGGGGTGGGGGAGTGGTTACTTTAAATATGCTATCTCTGATTCTCCTTTGTGTGTAAAATAATGATTTTTTTCTCACTTAGTGTGTTCTCTGTATCAGTCGCAATTTTATGTGCTCCGTTATTGCCTTTTGTTCTGTCTTGAGTTTCTCTGCTATCGTGTGCAGTCCCTTCACGTATCACAGAACTGCAGAGTGAGTGAAGTGGGAAGAACATCTGGCATTTGCTCCAACCCCTGCTCCAGTGGGGACACCTAAAGCAAACGGTGCACAATCCTAATGCAATTCTGTGGTGGTACAGAGCTGCCTCCTGAACTGTCTGCCTGCTAGTATGTGGGAGATTCCTTCAAGCCCCACTATAGGCAGTTTGTGCTTCCTTGTGGAATCATTAGAATATTTTCATTATTTTTGTTCAAATGAGTGCCTCATTGTGCATTACAGAGAACGGCAGCCAAGCATCCAAATAAACGTCTGGAGGCTTTATCAGGTATAAGCCTGCAGGCAAAGTTGAAGAACACTGGGCTAGCTATGCCTAAGCATATCCAGATTCCAAGACTGGCCACTCAATGAATTCAAGAATTTGCACTTGCAGAATAGCCTGCCAATGGCACGAGGGGCTCTTTGACTTGGCAGCTAGGTACACCCATGTTAATGACACTTGCACCTCCTCTGAAAAGTGTCTCCCTTATGGTCACTCAAAGGACTTGCAAAACTCTGAGTTCTTCTGAGCCCTACTGCTCTGAGCTGTGCTGTTAACTTGGAATAGTATATTCCAGTCTGGGTTTGTGAGTAACTTCTTTCTTAGATGGCTTTTAAAACTCTACTCTCTGAGTTCATTAAGTGGCCCTATTCTTTAATGCTGCTGCTTTTTATTCCAGCCCTTTGTTTGGAGCATCTGTAACACTGCATAAGGCTGCCTGGAGCAGGGAAAGAAAAATAGATAACTGAAGTCTCACAAATTCCCCTTCACTTGCTTCTCACTGTGCAGAAAAAGAAAGAATACAGTGCCTGATGCATAAGTCAGCAAATAGGTTAGCAGGTTAAAAGCAGCAGTGACAAAATAAAAAGCTTTCCAAGAGACTTCTAGGCTCAACAGCCTGGTTTACGTGCCCAGAGCTGGTGTGCTCTGCTCCTTTTTCCCAGAGCAAACTTAGGAATTTTGCTTTTTAGCATCTAAGACATCTCAACAGCATGCCCACAGTGTCCTCCGAAGCATGCATGCAAAGCTTGACCAGCCTCAGCGTCTCACTCACCAGTTCCAGGGTATTTGGCTGCTGCTGCTGCCCTGTGCTCGCCCTGCTCGGGCTGTGGGGAGTTCAGAGGTGGGATCAGGGAGGAGGAGGAGGCTCTGCCCTGGCTGATGCTGTGGGGCAGCGGGGAAAGGAGAATGCCTGTGCCAAAGGCTGGGGTGCAGCACAGCCGTCCCTGGTGCCAGTGTGCAGGCCCTGGCACGGAGCGGGGGGCTGGATTCTGAAATCTGACCCTACTTCAACCTTGGAACCTTCCTTGGAAGGAAGGACTTGAACAAAGGCTTGGACGCCCTTGCTGCTCACGTGAGGAGCTCAGGGTGCTCCTGGCACTGGGCAGTTGGTGCCCAGGCTGGTGGGAAACGAGGCTGATGCATATAGCAGAACTTGGTGTCATTTCTGAGTTCCCTGTTTTAAAAAATTAAGAAATTCCACAGAAAGAATTGCAAACTAGCAGAGAGCTGATTTAGGATGCAAAGCCCAGCATCTAGAAGTGAGGTGGTCCAGTGTCTTATGGTTAATTTTGACAACTGCCTCCTGTGCGCCTGCTGAACAAAGGTAATGTGTCCTCAGCCTCATATGGGCTGCAAGGGACTCGTGTGGAGGACGCTCAGTTAGGGTGATAGTCCCATTGTGGTCCCAACTCCCTTCTGTCTGTGGAGCATTTTAACTCTGCAGCTTCTATTTAATTTTGTGATTTTTTTTTTTCATGGGCATTGACAGAACATTGCTATAAAAAGATGTGCAGCTGTATCTAGACTTGAGTGTATTATTTATCAATGTCGGTAAAATACACAAAACTAAAGCTGTACTAGGAAACACATTGTAAAATTTTATAATTTCCTATTCTTTATATTTTATTAGGACCTTCTCTATGTTACCAGTCATCATATTCTTTTAAAACTGTATGACGCTCCAGTCTGTTTTTCTGATTTTAGCACGTTCCTTGGTCTATGGATGAAGCAACAGAAATGGGGGAATTTCAAAGGGAAGAGAAACAAAGGGGAAAAAATGTAAGAATACTTACTCTAGCAAGAAAGTGACCCACAGTGTCTTACAATTAAGCGTGCATCTCAGCTTCTTGCCTGTCTAAATATCCTGTGACTGTTGGGTAGTTGCTGAGGAATCAACATTAATCCCTGCTTTGCCATCTCTTAATGCTAAGGGACCATTACTGCCTAGAATTTGGGGAGCCAGTTCCAGAAAAGTGCAGCATCTGCAGAGCTTCCACCAGTGCAGATAGTCTTCCCATGGGTGCTTTGCCCATGGGTTTGCACCTAGGCAGTGTTTTTTCCAGTGAACAAGAATTGAGTTGATAAAGGCTCTGATAAAGACTAGGGGGGTGAGTTTTTGCTCAGAAGTGCCTGAACTGATAAGCACACTTTGCTGCAGTGGGGTCCCCACTGAAGAGCCCACCGTGAAAGCCCCGTCCTGGTTTTATCCTGGCCCCCTTCCACAGTAGTGTGGAATTGTTTGTGCTTTTGGAAGGGAGCTGCAGGTGAAATGTAGGGCTGTGTGTCGAGAAGGGATGGCTGACTCTCTGGGAGTCTTGCCTAGGAGCCCTCAGCGGTGTTTGAGCTCTGGTGGTGCCTGGCTGGGCAGATCTGGTAGCTTGGGTTTACTTTGCTGCTGCTGTGTGAAGAGCAGAGTGAACCCTTCATTTCTGTCTCCTGTTCACAGCTCAGATCCCTCCCCTCCTCTTGCTGCTCACTCAGCGGGGAGATGTGGGGTGGGAAGGATGCTGCTGAGCTGCACTTTGCTCCAGCCCTTGCCACATCCTTTGCAGCATCGGCGGTTTTCTGAGCAGAGACGCTGCCTGCCTGCCTGCTGAGCGATGCAACCGTTCCCTAGTGCTCCCTTGGAGAGAAGATGGAATCGGAGCCCAGGGAGTGAGGAGTGATGCGGCTGCTGCACCGAGACTGTCTGTCAGGAGGAGAATTGGAGAGGCTGCCTCAGCAGCACTGCAGTGCTGAAGCCCCTGCCTGAATCCATGCAGGTTCTGTTCTTTAGGCATTGCTACAGAGACCTCGGGAGTCGAATGAAATGCATCAGCCTCCTTTTTTGCTGCTTCTCTGTTGTCATCATGCATTAATTGCTGGGAGTTATTTTCCTTCCTGTGGCTGACTGCCTGCATCTCTTCTCATACTGCAGGAGAAACAGTGAGGGAGAGAGCACAGCACCAATCCAGTGTCCTGTCCCACAAGAAGGCTTCTGCATGATGTGCCAGCACAGTCAGAGGCTGCTGCAATGGTGCATAGAGCCTCTGGAACAGCTGGATTTGGGATTATTAATGGTTTATAAAGGTGTCCCAGACTGCATCTAGCAACTACCTGGAGACATTGGCTGTCCTTTGGGGCTTACTGACTGCTTTCAATTTTCCTCTCGTTACTGCTTTCACACTCATCTGGGTCGACAGCCCTTGAGTGAGGGGAACATACTTCCTTGGCCAGGAATCAGAGGGTGCTGCACGGAAAGTGGAGGGGACTGCAGTCTGACCAGCCATGGCTCAAGCAGCTAAGCAGCTGAAGAAAATCAAAGATATTGAGGCTCAGGCTCTGCAGGAGCAGAAGGAGAAGGAAGAATCCAATCGCAAGCGCAGAAACCGTTCTCGGGACCGGAAGAAAAAGGTCGGTGCCATGGGGGCTCGCAGCCCTGTACCCAGTGCTGGGGCTGTGACAGTGATGCTGCTTGTGTTTGAGGGCATTGGAAGGTGGGGAGAGAATGACAGGGGGGCAGCTTGGTCCCTGTACGTGCCTGTGTGCAGTCAGCACCAGAAACAGTCTGTCAAACAGAGGACAACTCTTGGGACCAGAAACCTGCTGTTTACCCCGACAGCTTGCAGGGAGCCATGGCAGGGAGGAAGGGGGCACGGGTATGAAAAAGCCTAATGAAGGGGAAAGGGAACTGAGAGGTTTATCAAGGCAGCTTAATAGACTCACTCAACCCAGTAACAGATTTGATCTCTAAGATAAAATTGCTGGTTTCTAGCTTACATCAGTTTCCCACAATCACTTTTTGTGTTCAAAGCTTAAGGACAAGAGAATCCCACCCCTTTTTCCAGTGAAGGACTAGTTTTAATGTCCACTCCATCCCTTGCTTAATCTGCACCAGAGTGCTGAAAGCAGGGCATAGCAGGAGCAGACCCCTGACAGAGCAGGCATCTTTGTGCAGAGGTCAGTGGGTCCTGCTGCTCCTGGACCAGGCTGTATTTGTGCATGGGACGCGGGTCATCCTTCCCCGCATGCTGGAGCCTGGGCTCTGCCACTCTTTCGAGCTGTAGTTCCTCTCTGGAAAGTCACTGTCAGTTTTTTCTTGCTGCCAGCTTCCTGCACAAGTGGGCATATTGCTAAGACAGCTTTGCTGCCCCTTGCAGACCTCTTGAATCTGAATGCTCTTCTCACAACAGGCTCTGAGGGTCTATCTGCTACGCACCAGTGCAGAAAGGCAGGTGAGGAGAGAGGTGAAACCAAGGATAATCAAGGATACATCCCATAGGAGGTTATGATACAGGAATTCCTAGGTGGGCTTCTCCTCTGTCTCTACCCAAAGAGTTGGAGACTTCCACGTGCCCCTGTGACCAGGAGCCTCACAGCAGAGCTCTGCTCTTGGAACATCCTGGTAGCTGGGCCCTGAGAGTACTGAGGAGCATCTTGCTTTTTCTTAAAGCTGGGCCAGGACAGCCTGGAAGAGGTCTGTGTTCACAGAGAGCAGCTCGCCAAGGGGAGATCAGTGGACACATCAGGACAGATGTGAGGTCTGCAGGCAGCAGCTGGGGGTTCAGTGTGGGGGTCATTCCGCTGCGATCGTGTCAGATGCCTCCTTCTCCAGTGATAAAAACTGCTCGATGCCTGCAGATCCATGGCTGCTCCCTGCAGGGTCTCTTGTACTGGAAGCTGGAGGAGCAGCTTGCCTCTCACACTGCCAGAGGGCTTTAAAGGGGATCTGATTTGAAGAAGCCAAAACCAGGACATTTTTCTATTGGGCCAGCTGTCTCTTTTTAGCCCCTGTCCCAAAGCCTCAGCGTCTCTAGTGACAGTGTCATTCCTGTGCAATCTCCTCGGGGGCAAGCGGAGGCATACCAGGATGTGTTGGAATCTCTCATTCTGTTTTGCTGCAGCAGTTGTGGGGGTTTGGTTTGGGTCGGTCAGTGCCTGCTCGTGCCCTGTGAGCCTGCGTGGGACTCGTTTTGTGTCCCTGCCAAAGGCCCTTGCCCTGGCTGTTGGAATGAACTGAAACCACTGTGGTGTCACTGGCTCCTCCTGCTCCTCTGCCAGTGCCTGCCAGCTGCATCTTGCTCTGTACACAGACACAGGCTCTTTGGGGCAGAGGCTGTTCATTCCCTTGATGTTTGTCCAGTGCAGGGTATCGGGATCTTGATTATCTGGTTGAGCCCACCAAGCATAGCTGCAATGAAAGTTAGTAGAGGCATGACCTACGATCCAAGGAAGTCTTAGCATGACACAGAGCAGAGAAGATGGCCAGAGGGAAGGAGATGACAGCCTGAGAAGAAATAGCTTCTCATCCCATTCCATGTGAGCTGCTGCTATGAGCTGTTACATCCTCAGTTTAGTATCCATTAGCATTTCCTGGAATTTTTGTGTGCTTGTATGTGTCCCATGAACTGCACAGTTGTATCCTGCAAGAACCTTGTATTCTGTGATACTTGGAGGCAGTGAGTTCTGTTATTTAATGCTGTGTTGCCCAAAAACCTTCTCCTTGGACTGTGATTGTATTTGTTGCTTTCCAGTTTCCACAGCAATTTCTTGGGTTTTGTATTAAGTGCGTGCAGTGATAACCTGATTGACCTTGTATTGTCCATTTTTGTGTTCTCTACCTCTCGTTTGTCTCTTGGCACAAGGACAGTCCAGATGTGTAACCTTGTCACTCCTCCAATATTCCCTGCCCCCAGCCTTTGTAACTCAAGATGATGACAGCAGAGCTTTCATTCGACAGGGGCTGCATCAAGGATTTAAGGAACAGTGCCTTGCCTTGTCACTCATCCATGCTCCCTGCCAAGCCCAGGCACACTTCTGCTTTGGGCAGAGCTGCCACATGGAGCAGCCAGGCATGTCCTGAAGTGTTCCTGCCCTGTGTGCTCTGCCGAGTGCCTGCAGCTTGTCTCACTCTCAGGATGGCCCCAGAGAACAAGTGCTCAATAGTCCTGAGTGTTCCCACCTTTCGTGTAAGTGCTGAACTGTGAGGACTTACCAGGGCTGTGGCTTGATGTGTTAGTGACTTCTGGTGATGCCCTGCAGATAGGAAGGTGTGACAGAGAGCAGACATGAGTGAAAGAGAGTGTGAATTAACAGAAGTTCACTCCTATTAGAAAATGTGCCAAGCATCATCTGGGTTGGCTTCTTGCTATTCCTACTGCAGGATCCTAGCTTCAAATCTCTGTGCATTTTCCTTAGATGGGCAGTTTATAGGGGACCAGAGCTGTTCTGTCATTGCTGCAGGACTGCATGTGGAGTTTCTGATGGTGCCAACTGCACTTACAGGGAAGTAGTGATTGACAGGAATTATATCTGTTCTTTGGATGCAGCTATATGTCTCTTTTTTGTGGTTTTAGAGGCAGTCATAGTCAAGAACACTTCCTTCCTTTCCCTGCAGATGTGGTAAGGCTGCCTCAGCAGGAAGCCCTCACTGGAAATCAGGCAGAGCACTTCAAAGACACAGTCCTGTCTTTGCCAGGGTCAGAGGGCAGCAGCAAAACACATTGGAAGAGTGGAAAAGTGATCTTTTGACACTTATGATGCAGCTCTGTAGCTTGTAATGTGAACACAGTTACTGAGTTCTTTTTGAGTTGCTTATGACTTATTGTAGTTATGTATTAAAGATAGAAAATAGACCAAATCCCTTGCCAGGAATTCTGGAAGCACTGGCAGAGCTCACCAAATGGGTTGTTAGAAAGGGTCCAAACTCTCCAAACTGGTGCCCAGAGCACTTGCCTTGCCCTTTGTCTCAAACACATCTACAAGCAGCTTGCAGCTGTACCAGGAGCCTCACAGTCAATGCTGGTGGCATTGTAAACTGACATGCTTTGACTGAGACTAACAAATAAAAGTTAGTACTTCTATGAATGTCTTTCTTCCTATTGAAGTATACATATTCTGGTATTAAATTCAGCCAAATATTTAGTCAAGCATAAACAGGGGCAGACACCTTCATCTGCCTCTCTACAGAGATGCAGATTCCAGCTGTGCTTCCCAGTGGGCATACCCTCACTTTTTTTTTTTTTTTTTTTTTTGGTGAGAGAAGGAAAAGGTTTAAATTCAGGTAATATTCTTTAAAAGACTGCATTAGAGATGCAAAGATAAGCAAACACTCAAAAAATCATGAAACACCATCTGCTCTCTTTTATCTTCTAAAGTCTATCAGCATCATCAGTGTTGCCAACATTAGTCACCCTCCTCATGATATTGGGTGTTTTTCTTATGCTCTCAGCTCTCAATCAAAATTATACAATAGCAGTTGTTTAAAATAAACTAAAAAAAAATCCCCTACACTTGATGCCTGAGAAAACTAGTGCAAGCCAGCAGCTCAGAAAAGCAGAAAAGTGAGAACTATTTGGATAGAATTTAACTGCTAAAATATTAAGTATACTCCAGAGGTTCTTTCAGAGTAGCTCGGCTTCCATAGGGATACCAAAGGGACATCCACACTTAAGATCCAGGCTAGCACACTGCATCTCTCAAAAATCTGCTTTTAACTATGACCACAGAATATCCCAAAAACCCTGTTGCAAGCCACATTTTTACACAAAAATAGCTCATGATGGAGAATTCAACTGACCTCTGTGCCTTTGGAAGCCAGGCAACACTCAAACACCAAGCCCCATTTGATTACAGTCTCATTATCTCCTCATGTGAGCATGCAGGAGAACAAGTGCAGCCTCTGCCTCTCTTGCCAACTTTACACTATCATGATTACATCTTACTCAGCTGCTTCACACAGCTTTTATTTTTATATAAAGTGAAGAATTTTTTTGCTATTCTGAAACACAAAGTATGTCACTGCTACTGCCTGCTGAGACCAGGGTGCAGCTCATGACAAGTGCCATAGGCACTGGAGAGGCACCAGCACACCTTGGCTGGCAGGTGGAGCAGGGCAGCCCAGGAAATGCTGCTCACAGGTGTTTTTCAACAACTCAGCACAGCTGAGCTCGGACTCAAATGATTTGGGTTCATTTTTATGTAGCCAGCAGCTGGGAAACACATCCATTATGCCCTGCTCTCTCTCCCTACTCCAACCCTAGCACAGGTGCCAGCCAAAACCTCAGCCTCATCCTTGGCATTTAACAAGATCCAAAGTCTTGAACCTCATCGTCCTACTCCTGTTTGAACTGGAAAGCTGGTGCTGCATTATGTGAAAGCATTCTGTTCTCTGCACCCATGTCACAGCCTGCATCTTTGCAGGGGGCTCTGTGACTCATGCCTGACTCATGCAGGACCTGTACCACCAACAGCATCTATCAGCCAGAAAACAGAGTACTTGCCCCCAGGTTAGGAGCTATTTTAATGCCATGTGTAAGGAAGAAATAAGCACAAGCCGAGGTAGCTGGCCCAAGGAGACCTGAAGGAAGATGATGCTGCCCTGATACCCACAACCCTCACTCAGCCCAAGCACTGGGGCTTCCATGAGGAAGATTAAAATGACACCAGCCATCACCTGAACTTAATTTAACCACAGCACCCTGGCATCCAAATCCCACTCAGGACTGTCTGCACATACACACTTGAGTTCATATACCTACAGAGAAGAATGAACCCAAGCACACACCTGGTCCTTTGCACTGGTCTTTCTGCCACTGTGATTCATACAACACATTTTTCAAAGTTTCATGTCTTTTCCTATCTATATTTTCCAATATGAAACAGCAAAATTAGTTATTTTCTTACTGTTACAGCTTCCCCCCGACCCTGCAAAGAGAGAGGGGGAAACCAGGATTTCAAAACATTTGAATATTTATTACAAAGTCACCTCCCTCTCTCCTTCTAGCCTCAATATAGCAAAGCCATTTCTCTCCCACATTTAAAACCACCGAGCTCATTAACTACTTAATGAGTTTTGTTTTTTCCTGCTGCACAAGCAGCAAGCCTTAGTTTATTTTCCAAGTCACAACTTTTTTTTGCCGTCATTTCTAATAACACAGTTTTGTGCACAGAGGTTTCCTGAGAGCCATGTGGACCAAGACATGTTTCTTCACAGTAGGAAATATAGAAATTGGTAGAACAACAGCACTAAAATTAAAACATTTATTTGATATGTCAAACAAAACCTACAGCACCAAATCCAGGAGTTCCTTATATTACACTAGGTTAAGAAAGCACAGGCAAAATGTGTAAAATATCATGGAAATAGAAAATTTGAAATCTTATAGGGTATATTATATTTAGCAATATAATTTAACTGCACAGTAAAGCTAAACTGCTTAAACATTGGACATGTATATCATTATAGTTTATCCACTGCTAGTAACTCTGCCAGTAGAGACAAGAAATTTTAAGTTGCCTGTAGGGAATTCTTTTGGATGAATTATCAGAGAGTGGTTGAATATTTTAAAAACCCCCACATTTAAAAAACCTATTTCTCAAGAATATCCTCTTCAGTTAGTCCTTCCAGAAAACCAGGCCAGATTTTTAATTGTGTATCTGTCAGTGCAGATGATGTAAATCAATCATTTAAATTATGATCAGTTTTTAGACATTAGTTTTAAGAACGAGAAGAGAGGAAAGATCACGAGATGATCTGCTTGGTTGATCTCTGGCTGCTACTGCCAGTAGAGTTGTTAGGGGGAAGCAGACAGACATCCACACATGCAGGAATCCACCTTTTCAATCTGCTGCAAATCAAATCAAATGACCACCTGGGCAGCATTCAACAGCTGCCATTTGCAGTAGTCACCAACACATCTCTAGAAGGCATCTTTGAACTAACTAGTCAGCTTCCAAACTGGGTCAGCTTTTTAAAAAGAAAACAAACATCTCTTACATTGTCATGTTTTCATGCTTATATTTTACCTGACCTAAACTATATAGAGCTAACATCGGAATTAAGCAAAAGGCTCCAATCCAAAGTCAGTGCCATAAGTGCCAAAAACTTAGTCAGTTTTGGATTCATGTTGTAGGCTTAATAGTCTTGGATGCTTAGAAAAGATAATAAAAAGCAAGGTATGATGCTGTTAGCCTTAATATAAGTTATCTGCATCATATTAACTACTCTACCATTACCAGAATTCTTAAATGTTAGTCCAGGTGAAAGCAGGTAGGAAACAGCAGTGATATTGGAAAGTATCACAATTTCAGGAAGCATACAGTAGCAAAGCAGAGACCAGTGGCAGCTTTTCTCCACTTCCCTAATCCTTCAATTACCCTGTGGTGAACCATGGTGAAATCACAGCCCTGATCCTAGGAGGGAGAGGATATGTGATGCACAGTGAGGAGGAGCAGAGGAAGTGGTTTTAAAGAGTAACCATGTAAGCAGAGTCCACAAATCATCAGCAAAAACTACAGAAGAACTGCAAAAAAAGCCAAGAATGAGTCCCTGCCACAGGCAAAAAAGTATGGTCCTATCTCTTCATAGTCCTGACTGGAGAAGTCAAACCAAGTGTCTTGTTGCCTGCAAAGTGGGAACAACTAGGGATCCTACGCAGCCATTTCCTAGCAACACCTGTACAAAGAGGAAAAGTAGCTGCTTCTCCTATCAATTACAAAATAAATTTTTTTAGAATAAATTTATCCTGACACAAGTTTACAGATTTATATTTTTGCCTTCTGTAAAACAACTATGTACTTAAATACAAAAGTAATCCTATTTGTGCTATTTGGCATCTAAGAACTTGGCATAAAATAGAAGAAAACATATGCAAACAAAATGCTTAAATAGCACAGGAAATATTCTCTTAAGATCTTACTGGGTTAAATCAATATGAAAAAATAAATGAATTAGCAAAAGCTATCATTACTAATCCAACTGCTATGGTATAATGAAATGAAAAGTTGCATGGTAGGTTTGATGAAACTATTAGTCCTTGGTTTTGACCGCTGTTTCTCTAGAGATTCTGAAGGGAAATATGTGAATTAAGTGAGGAAAGGGATCTGTCAACTACTCAAAACCCATAAAGAAATAAATAAAAGCAAAACCCCAAAGCTAGTAAAACAGCTTCAGACACCTTATTTTCAATCCCTCTTCCCATCACTTCCATGTAATGCTTCAATTTTTAATTTTTTCCTAACGTTACTGTTATGCTACCTGTGAGCCCCAGTTTATTGGGGGACTCTATTTCACTTAATCACCTTCTGGCCAATAGACCACTCAGCACAAAATATCCAGGCCTAACCGGTCTTGCACAGGAATGATTTTTGGGAAGAGTGGTGCTCAAGCTCTGTCATGGAGTTCAACTGAGATCAAACAAAGTCTATCCACTTCTGTCAGCAACACCCATGAATTTCAGCCTTCTGAATGCTTTACTAAACACTGTGCTGATGTTTAACCTCTGCAGAAGTCTTCCCCTTGCTTGCAATGGCATGCCAAGCTCATATTTTACACAGATAAAGCAGAAACATTCTACCAGCTCTGCAGGTAGGCAAACAGACTTATCAGATTGTCAGTGATTAAATGCAAAGCTGCAGCCAGTTTACGATAGACCAGAACTCTTCCTCCTACTTCTCCAGCAGCCTTTATCCATGGATCTAAATTTCAAAGTAGCTCAAAGTGCATCCCAGGCATTTTAAGCTCTAGTGTTAAAAATTAATTTCCCCTAGCAATGTGCCCTTAAGTTATCTTGCTT
The DNA here is from genome assembly GCA_026413545.1 of Cichladusa arquata. Lineage (NCBI taxonomy): Eukaryota > Metazoa > Chordata > Aves > Passeriformes > Muscicapidae > Cichladusa > Cichladusa arquata. The sequence continues at coordinate 17,193,329 of JAOTQP010001652.1, forward strand.
TCATGGTAGTTGTTTCAGTGATCCTTTTTGTTACAGAGGCAGCTTGGGCTCAGTATCAGTCATTTCATTTACAGCTGGTACTGAAAGAACCTGGAAAAAGCTTTACTTGATCCAACCAAACCTTCAATTTTCTTCTCTGCTTCCTGCATTAATCCTTAACTGAGTATTACTGTCCCCATTTCCCTCAGAACAACAATTCAGGGAAATTACTATTTTTACAGTACAACAATATATTAATTTCTGACTTTCTCTTGACATCTGTGAGGATGCACAGAGTTCACTATGGGGTCACCAGCTGCAAACGTTACCTCAAATATTTTTGTGGACCTTCTCTTGACTACGTGCTTGTCTGCCATCAAGCAAGTTATCCTGCATTATTGCCAGTGTCTCTGCTTGTTTCCCAGGACAGAACATCTAATTGTTAATGATCATATGTCCAAAATTTACCACCTTCAAAACTACATCTAAAGATGCTTTGACAAAGCCTTCACATATTCTATCTTCCCCAGTTTCTCCATATGAAAAATTGTTCTTATTCTTTTTAACACATTATCTCCTCTGAAGAAAACCCTCCTGGCATGTGCTTCACACACACACAGCTACTTTCCAGTCCTCAGCAGGCAAAAGGGACATAAATCCTATGCATAGAACAAAATTTTCCTCCTTTAAACAGGTGTTCAGTGGGAGCCATACAAAACTTTGTGTACCACCCAAATAATGTGGTTCAGAATGAATATTCCTTTTTTTTTTAATTATTTGTTTTGGCCAAAACTCCTCTTGTTCCTGGAGAAAAAGGAAGCCTTAAATTGTTTTTCAGCCACATTCTCTGCACTGGATACCCTGCCAGATTTTTGCTGATCACTTTACATGCTGACACTGCTTTTATTTTTTTTTTTTCTTTTTTTGCCTGTTGAACTGATGTTTTTTTTTTATTATTTTCACATGATGTTCTTTGGAAAAACACAGATTGTTTCCCCAGTTATGCAGCTCCCATCATTACCTTAGCCACACGCTGTGTATCTCTGTTCTGGCCACATCACCTCACTACTTAGTGTAATTTATGAACTCTGATATTCATTCAGCTCCCACGCTTTCAACCAGAGAAAAAAAGACTAAATGCTTGCAGGAGCCACACTACCTTTTTTCCTTCTGTAATCCCTGGCACTTCTTCTCATTGTCCTTGGTAGAAGAAGAAAAATTTAGGTGGAGAGCATGCAACATCCATGGCTTCTCTTCTGCTGAAATGAGTAGGTGGGTTTATTTTCTGTTCCTGCAGGATCTGGACACACATTATGGCCATTTTTGACACATATTGTGGCCATTTTTTATTTCCCTGCTACCATCATTCTAAATCTCAGTTTGTCTTGATTCTTTTTGAGTCAGACTCCTTAAGAGTTTTCTCCGGTAATTCAAAAAATGACTTGCAGAATTATGTATCAAAATGTATTTTAACAGGAAATAACTTAATTGTAATATAAAAGATGCTGAACTCTTAAGCAATTGTAAGGAAAATTATTAAGCAAACATAGTGAAAAGCTCACCCCTCAAATTCCAAAATCATAATCATTCCTTTTGCCCTAGTGGCTACAGCTACAGCCTTTAGAAAAAACTCAATTTTACACACTCCTTGCTTTCTCACAGTCACTCTGTGGTGGTGAAATCCTTAGTATTTAAAAGTGAAGGGTCTGGCTAAGAGGTTTATCTTACCTAAAATAATGTTTCAGCCCACGGTGGTTTCCAACTCCCCACCTGTGAGCTTGGGTCATATCAGACAGGGGGAGACGCCATCCCTGTGCTCTCTCACTAGTGCCACAGTAAATAAGGTTTTTTTGTCTGACTTGCCCTCATTTGTACTCGCACTGTTACACACTCAGAGTCCCCAGAGCCCCCAACAACTCTGCACCACATTTGTTTTGAAAACAACAGAATGCCATCTTTCTCAGAGGCCCAAGCAAATGAAACCAGTGACCTTATTTCATCTCCCTTTCCCCAAAGGAGCCCTAATTTCAGTGCTGGGTTGCAGCTGGCAGAACAGTACATATTACAAAATAAGCAGTGAGAAAGAGCATTCCCAACATCACAGTGCAGAATGCAAGACACTGAGATTTACTATGTTCCTCACAAGCCTTAACACACTGTACTCATCTATTCACAGAGCACTCAATCCTCCTTTTTAGAAAAGGCTCCTACATGTCCCATGCTAACAAAGATGACATTTACGAGTTTTACCATGAGTCTTTTTTCTCCTCAGCTAATTTGGTCATGGTAGGAGTATGTCACTTATTTATGGCATGCATTTGGGTGGAGTGTGGGGTTTTAATCACCAGCTGGAGGAATTTTTGTTGTTGGACATTTTGGCCAAAGCTGTGCTCATTTAAGAGTGGTTCAGAATTAGTAAAGCTGAGGAGCTCAACTGGGAGCACTTTAGGAATACATATTTCAGGATACTTCTAATTAATCTCAGATTAGACACCCAGAAGTTAGAATCCAATTATGGGTCACTGAACAATTGCTTTGGACAGTGACCTAATTTTAATGCTAAAATGATATAATCTATTTTATTGCTGCTGAGAGGGAAACAAAGTAATTAGTTGGTGCTTTTTAAGAGGACAACAAGCAATTTGAGTTTCTTTTACAGGGAAATAGTCAAAATTGCAGCGTTATCTGCAAATAAATCTTCATTGAATTGCTTCTCATCTGCCAAAAATAGGCCCCCATTGCACAGAAAGCAGAGGCTGATGGGAGAGAACTGCATCATTAAAAAGCTAAAATGTGTTATGTTGTTCCATTTTCTCATGTAAACATTGCTTCTCTTCCACAGCCTTAGAGTAACAGCATCACATTTGAAGGAAATCTTCCCTCTGCTTGCTTTGGAATGAGTAAAATAACCAGTACAAACCTACACAAACAAAATTTAAAAAAATCCCAAGCCCCTAAAAGTAAAATACCTTAAGACTTCTTGAAAGTCTGGTTATCCTATGACCAAACATTCTATCAAATACTTGACCAGATTTTAGGTGGTCCAAAATTGATGAAAGTCAAGTGACAACCACTGGCACTTCATGAGCAAAGACAGACTGGGTGGGGATTTGAGAACTGCACCAGAGGCACTAAAGTTGCTCTCTTAGAGAAAATCAGTAACTCTCACACTGACTGACATGGCCAACAACTACACACAGCTGAAAATCCTGCTCCTGGATGGAAGGAGAAGCACAGGCAATAAAACACCAGAGCAAATCTTGCCCGACAAGAGTGCTTCTTTTGCACAGAATCATAAAATTGGTGGATTAAGGATGCACAATTAAATGAATCAAATTAGATTTTGCCCAGGCAGTGTTGTACCTCAAAAATCCTAATTTAAAAAATAATTCAGATATATTTGAATAAAAACAAAGCCTTTTGAATTTAAGCTGAATTCAAGAAAGAATAACAATAAATGACAGTGTTTCAGTTTGAAGGAAGGTGTCTCATCAGTTATCAAAAGGATTTTTTTTAAAATATCTTCCTTAAAAGATCTGTGATAGAAAAGACAGTGTACTAGTCATAGATTTAAAGTGATAATGAAGTGGAAGAAACTCTGATTACTGGCAGCAGAACAGGAACACAAAAATCTAAAACTGAATCTCAAACATAAAACTCCCAGCACTTATCCCAGAAATAATTTGTTCATAAGCTTAAAATCTCACTTTAAAAAACTCCCACAACTATTAGCAGGAAATCTTGAAGACATGAGCCAAGTGTAACTGTTACATACATGTGTAAAATCCCCAAAATACTCAGGTGACAGCTCAGATATACCACATCTCCCCTTCACTCTGCCTGTTCAGTCAGAAAGCTAAGAACAACAGTTTAAAGGTCAGCAAAATTAACTCTCAGTAAACTTTGCTACAAAACCAGCATTCAGCTAAAGCCCATAATACCCACAGCTTGAAGACACTGTCTTTACAATGCCTATTTTTAAAAGTATCCATGAGAAGCTGCAGTCACACTATGCCATTACAAAACACTTCAGAACGCTCATGCAAACACAATTCTTGTAACCATTTCAATGGCATTCATCATTCCTTTTATTTGCATTCCATTATCATAGATATGAGAAGCCACTGCAAATATGCACAGTAATATATTTGCACAGCTCCTTCAAAAAAAAAGGCTTTGTGAGCTTGGAAGACTTTCTATCCAAGAGCAAGAACATTCTGTGCAATCAGTGACCAAATGCACAGTGCAAATAACAAACTGCAAGCAGCACAGAGCAACTGACAGGCTGAAACAGCCAAATCATTTTGAATAATGGGCAAATTAATGGAAATTGAAATCTGTTCACACATCACTTATGGACACAACAGCTAAAATTTCTGCGTAACAAAGTTTTGAATAAGTATTAGAAAATACTACAGGAAAAATATGGCTAAGCAGGACCAAGGCTAGAGGATTATCCTTCCCCCCGCCTCTTCCCCCCCAGTTTCTTAAAATTATTCAGTCTAAGACAAGAACAGCACAGCTCTACTGGACAAATAAGTTACATAAAAATGTAGGATTTCCCCTCTCCCATTTTATTGCAAGGCACATATTTTTCAAGAAATGCAAATAGAAACTCAGTAAACGTCAAAAAGAACAGAATGGAGACCATCTCAAAGAGCTCAGATTTGGTATTTCTTTGATCATCAGCTTGACCTTTGCCTGCTAAATGGCACTGAGCTAAGGAATGATAGATCAGCTGTTTTCACAGATAAAAACTAAAGGACATCAAATACAGCCACCAGTGCCACAATAAATCTTCAAGTGGGACACTGGCTGCAGAGGGTTACATGGATTCAAATTACTGCTCAACAAGTTGAGAGGTACAGGGAAACACTGCCCTTGTCATACAATGGTTCTGACACTTCTGGTTAGGAAGTCCCTTAACTGAAAATCCCTCCTGGCAAGGGAAGAGTGAGACCATGCCCTGCACATCCTGCACCTTTGAGATGAGATTTGCATGCCACACCAATGTTTAGAACTCTTCTTAGGTTCTTATATCCGGTACATTTATAAACAAAAGAACCAAGACATCTCATGTCCATTTTTTTCCATTCCAAAAATCAGCAAAATAATAACACCATAAGAAACTTCAAACATTTCAGCAATGGTGGTAATTTCAAGAAGCACGATGAACAACTTAAATCTACATTGCAAATCTGGCCCAGCAGCAATACCAAAAGATGTAGAAAGATGCAGCAAGATGCAGCTCTGAGTCTGGACAACTCAACTCAGGGTCACATTTGAATTTAATCTTGCTCTGTGCAACTTCCCCTCACCTTGTATTAGAAGCTTTTAAATTAAAATGTTGTTCAAAGCTACCAAACTTTGTTTCCCTGTTACTATAAGAAACTTAATCTTTAAAAAACTGAAGACAGTCATCACTCAACTAAAAATTTAATTAGCTGAAATTTAAGAGGACAAGCAATTCATCCAGGTTGGGCTGTGCCTGACTAGACAGATGGCAATAGGACTTCTTTCAGTGTTCAGAAACTGTAGAAAACACAGTTTCTAAAGTGCTTTATGAGTGCTGGTGTGTATTAAGCAGTAAATAGTTGCAGGTGAAGGCCTAGAGTATGTTCCAATAAACAATTTAAACACTGTAGGTGCCTAAATCAACACTATGGTAGTGAACCTGGGCGTACATGTCCATGTTTGGCAGGCAGTTGACCAATTCAGGTTCATGCCTCTGACATCAACACTACTAATAGGACTAATTAATTAGCTCATATTCTACTTGTCAAACAGCAAGAGAAATCCAAGCTTCCTGCCTTGCATTTCCAACAGAGTAGAAGCATCTGTTCTGAAGATGAAAAGTGACATTTGCTTTTAAGTTCTTTGAAATAATCCCCATGCTTAGTGCAAGGACTAATGATTTTTGCATGTTTCAGGATCCTGTTCTCGTGAGCTATATTTCTGTCACCTTTTTTTTTCCTGGATAAAATACAAGTAAATCCCAATACAACAAAGCTTGTGCAGCTGCAAAGCCTTGAGAGGCGTATTCCACTTTGTCCACCCAAATTACGTTTTTTTGGATACAGTGTGACTTCAGACAACCATTACAGGAGTTTTCACCCAACAGTTACTAAAAAACATGTCATGTTCTACTTACAGTTCAGACTGTGTGTGAGGAAAGCACCATGGCTGCTTAGAGGATGACCCTTGTGACTCAAATATGATTTTTGTGGGTCTGGTCCATGCTTACAAGTACAGAAAAGTATCAGCACAGCAGCTTCAGGCCAACACCAGTCTGTGTGTTCTCTTCAATGCAATCCACTGATGCACAAGGCATTCTCCTCCCATGCAAGAGGTGATTTATTCTCCACAAGGATTGGACTTGAAGGTAATGCATTTAATGCTGAGAGACTGACTGGGACTCATGGGCTCACCATCTTCTAAAATGGAGTAGGGTCATGCAAACACAGTTATTTCTGCAGCACCTATGTCTCTCATGTCTGGACTGATGCTCTGATACGTACTTTTAAACTGTATCTTTAAATACTAACTGGCACTGAACACTTAATTCAGTTTCCCATCTCTTTTCTCAAACAGAAATAGACATTTATATGTGGCACTTGAGCCAATTCTGTCTAAATAATTTGACACACAGGAAGAGATGGTCGAGAAAAACATGCACAGAATGGTGCTGCTATCACATCTCATGCAACTGCAGATGTGTTCTGATAGCCAACACTTCAAATACAGCCCAGCTACCAAGATGAGACTTAAATCACAAGGAGGGAAGAATTAGTACAAGCACTAGAAGGCATGGTAAAAATAAGCAAGGTAAAATTATTTCCCTGAAATTGGAAGTGTAATTACTTTTGTGTGAAGTTTTACACATCTTACGATATTTTAAGAGCTGCACATCTACTCCTCTGAAATGCCTCCCTGTTGTAAACAGGTCACCATCCTTGATTACCAGTAATAAGACTAAAAAATGTATCAAATAATCCAAATTTCATATGAACTACAAAATTCCCTCTGTTCCATTTCTACTTTAACACGATTTTTTTTTTCAGTGATGGCCATGGACAAAGACTAGAAGATAAGCTATTCTACCATTCTGGCTCCATAAAGTAACTGAAAACTCAAAGGCCACCAGCTTTGTGATTGCTATCTCATATCAAATCAAAAACTCCCATCACCTCACAGTAATTGTCTGCTTCTCTGTTAGTATGAAGAAGACCCTAATACCTTATTGTATTTCAGAGTCTAAGGCAATGAAGAACCAAACTTCTTGGCTTGGGAAAAGTGGAAGGGAAAGCAGTAAAAAAGCAAAAGACAGAGAGTTCTAAATTATTACCTCGGAGATAATACAGTGATCTTTCAGAAGGGAAAGACAGTTACAGTAGACTAAATGCATATAGATACAATACCACTTCAGCAGAGCAAACAGATGACAGACTGGATGATCTGTCCAAGAGCATAGCTAACATCTGTGCTATTTTTTTTAATTGCAAAGCACTTCTGTGCAATGCTTGACTGATCATTATTTTATATATCCACAGCTGAAGAAGCAGTTTCCCTGACAAGAATATCCTGCTGCCTGGCATTTGTACTTTTTACTAATATCCCAATTATGTTACTACTGATGACCAAGAAATAAAATTATGTATTCAGTAAGACATTTGGCCATGCACCAAATTATCTCAGATTCTCAGATGTTCAGCCTACACAGTCTTGAAAAACAAAACTGTTTATATGGCATAATGAAGAACTCAAAGATCAGAACAATTTTGAATAAAAGGCAAAATAAAAATCAAACACCAAGTAAATGGAACAAGTTTTCTGTTGAGTAGGTTTGACTGACAAGATCATCCTTACTTGCTGTCAGAGAGTGACAGTCCACACTGAGGTGGCGAGCAAGCACTGAAATAAAAACTTACTGTCAAAGGAAGTAAGAAAACTTAACTGCCATCAGCTGTCACTGTACCAGCCTTACCCTCTTGTTCTTAGTCAATTCTACTTGCTTTCAAACCTTGCCAATCTAGAAGACACATCATGTTGATCAAGAGTACGAGACAGAACTGACAGCTGAACAGATAGCCCTTCTTCATGCAGCCAGACACAGGATGGGAACAAGGGATTAATTTAACAGACCCTAACACCATTTTGCATGGTAAGACCATGACGTTATTTGCTGCTCTGTACTATTTGGATATTATCCACCTACTGCTTGATGCCTCTGTAAGAGCAGCTGCCCAAATGACTAACGTTGACTCTCCCAATGGAAAAGACAACATCCCAGATACTATGGAAGAATAATACATGGAACAACAAAGAACAAAACATTTTCATTTAAAGCCAGAAAAATGACATCCCATTTATTTCCACCCTCTAGAGGCTTATTTAACCATTATTCAACAATGCCTGGCGACAAAACACTCAGGGTTTTGGTTTTTTATTGTCAAGGTCAATAGCTGTATTTTTTCTGTCATATACAACTTTACCAGATGATTGTTGTGATTAACAAAAATTTCAGCACTGCAGCATGCAGTGCTCCAACAGCAATAGATAAGCAGAAACAACTCACAACTGTTCAAATACAGAGTTCAAAAAAGCCCAGATACGGCAACAAACCAAGGGCTGACTTTACTTCCTGAAACCATGCACTCCTTGTAGCCAGTACACCTAGAGACCTGACTGAGAAAGCCTACTGTTAATCAGAACAACTACAAAATTACATACTAGCATTGTCAAAAGACACTAGAGTTCTACCTCACGAGTTCTATAGAGGTGTGTGTTATTTTATGTTATCAATATGCCCATTCACTTCTGCTTGTTTTTCCTGCAATCACCTGTCAAACCTTCCTGCATCCTTGAGCAGCCCCAGTGGCTGCAGTTCTGTTTACCTGCTCACCAAAGCACTGTTGGGTGGCTGAAGAATAGAAGAGTCTTACCCTTGATGCACCTTTAGTTTTAACATTAATGTACTAAAGCACTTAGCCCTGTTTAGCACTCCTGAGCAAAGACAATCACAAGAATCATGCACTGAAGCACGAGCATGCTTTTTCAGTGAATGATTCTCATGCACATCCCAAGTCTTCCCAATGCTAGTCCACAGAGCATGCAAGTCTTGCACCTCTGGTCCCATCCTTTGATTTTGGAACTGAAGCAATCTGTGCTTTGAGAGAGACAGATCAAGTCATCAGCCAAAACAGGAGCTTCTTGATCCATCTCCCTGACTCCTTGCACGGCTTGGATCCCCACTAGCAGCCCTTCCAACTCATCCAAAACAAGGGAAAAAACTTCATGCAATGCCTCATTGTGAGGAAGGTAGCTCCTCTTAGTCAAAGATTACTTGTGTTTCTGCACTTCTTTGCCCCCACTTCCCAAATCAGTCTCAAATGCTGGCCACAGGCAGAATGATGCTTTGTGAAAGCACAGTGTGTTCTAACAAAGAGCAGCCAACAGCTAGCTGGGTGTTTTGAAAGACAAGCCACAATGCCTGGGGATGAGCCAGCCAAATTCCTGCCTCTCCTCCAGAAGAGATTTAGAAAACCCCAAACAATCCAACGCGTCTCAGATACCACAATCAGAAATTATGTGATAGTCCTACAATAAGGGACAAAACGGATGAGATACTGCAACACAAAAGCTCTCCATAAATAAGCTACATACAGTAGCTTTAAACACAGTCATGATTTTAACAGGTACATTGAAATGCTTTTTGCAAGTAGTCGACAGTTCATGTCAAAACAAAAAAATACAAATGATTTCAAGTTTTCTTCCTTCTGAAAAATGTTTGGTAAATGCTATGACAGGTTTGTTTCTCTCCTTGAATGCCACATACATTCAATTAAATGTAAAGAAAACCCTAAAAGTCAACTTGAGCTCTTACTTCTCCTGAACCATCGCTTTATTTTAATTAAGATATATCTAGCCAAGCTACAGACTCAATTTCTCCTGCATAGCCACTGTGAATAAAAGTCTTGTACCTCTTTGCCCAAGGACAAGCAAGATAGCTTTTGACAGATTTACAAAAATGAAGCTGAGCATTAAGGTAATAAAAAGCCTACCTTGACTTGCACATTGATGATTTGTAAGAGAAGCAGGAAAGCACCAATCCAGTTCTGATCTCCCACCAGTCTTACCTGGGACATCAGGGCAGGAAGTGCCCATAAGAAACACTGCATAATTTCTTTCTACTTTGTTGAAACAGTTGGCATATTCCTCCAGTGTCGGTATCACTCCCAATGATGGAGGGTGACTCCCCTTGCCATCCTGGGAGATTGGTGTCTATCAATACATGGCAGTCATCCTTACTGTCACAGGACTGCTGCAGAGATCATGGCAAAGGAGCAGGGAAGGTAATGGCACAGGGGGGTGGAAGCAGATGATCTTTAGTCATGCCATGATTCTCTGATAGAGCAATGTGATGTTGCACTGGACTGATGAAATAGCTGTGCACCTGATGGAAACCAAAAGGATAGGGCTCCTCTACAGGACACAAGAGTGCTTGCAGGACAGAAGGACCTAAGACCCAGATTTCAACAGGTTATAGAACTCACTGGACAGATTTTAACTCACTGGTAAATTCAGAAGGTATTCTGATTTTATTTTCAACTTGGATAATCAATACAGACAAAGCACATGGCTATAGATTTTTCCTAAACAATCTCTGAAATTTCCTTTTTACATTCTTTCATGCATAAAACCACACCCAAATTCAAGATCCTCAGAATCTGATAAGCTTCCTTCTCCTTGGGGCAAGGAGTACTAATTAGGTGAGCTAGTGAGATGTCAGCATACAATCTAGGGACATCTGGGTGGATGTGATGGTTTGTACAGAGCTCATAATATGCCCTCAGGCATTGAGAGGTGGAACATGAAAGCAGAGGTGGAGGACATGACATGATGGACCTGTGCAGACTCTTTCAGGTAATTTGAAATCTTAGCTGAATCTATGTCCCTGTAAAACAATCATTCAAATGCCCTGCTTTTCCAAACTACTTCAATTTTAGGTACTAGGACAGATACTTAAAAGCAGTAAGCACTTACAAATCTCTGCTACAAGTAAGTTTTTTGGCAATTATCAAAGGGATCAACATTAGGACAGATGCAGAGCACTTATTAAAAAAAGGAATCTAAAATTCAATTTCTTCTTCCCAAGAGATTCATGTTTATTATCAATGTTCACCAAAAATGCAAAACATGAGGCTGAAATATTCAAGTTCCAAGGCAGCTTGAATTCCCAGACACTACTTTGCAGGCAAAAGCTGCTGGGTATAAGACTAAGGTGGAATCCATTGCACATCCCATATCACAGTTCGAGCCCTTCTTCTGCATTCCCAGAAGCACAAAGAGATTTCTGGAGAGTGAGTTCTGTGTCAGCACCCCAAGGAAACAGGATTAGAGGTTGCCTTATGGTTCTTGAATGCAAGGGGAATCAAGAACTACCTTTTCTCATATATGGCCACTCTTTTCTCCTCTCACTCATTCAGTAATGATCAAATATGCCCTACCCAATCCTTTCCATCCTTCCTGAACCCAGCTCATCCCCACCATTGGCTTTGATTCCAGACACGGACTTTTGCTAACTAGAGGATGCAGAGAAAGGTTGAGTTTACCATCTATCCCACTCAAATCAGTTACTGTTTTTTCAGGCTAACTTTAAATCCAGAATGAACAGGAAAAACTTGAAGTAACCAAATGTCCTTAAGACTTAATGACACCTTGACCAGCTATGATCGTCCATTTTATTTCAAGTTCAAGTTGTCCATGTTCCCTTCCCAGGATTAATTCCCAATTCTGATTCTCCTTCAGAAGGTCTGCAAAGTGTTCTGTTTAGTTGCTTCCCTTCCCATAATGTACCACACACAACCTAGAGGTATAGAGCTCAGCTAAGGAACACAGAGACTGGAAAAACAAGAAAAAAACAAAGCCACCAGTATTCATCTTAACTGTCATCAAGATGTTTACATTACTTCAAATACATTTCAAAGCAAATCTTTCAAAGCTTTCGTTTTTTAATGTGGTTTCATTACTTCTCCCAGCCTCCCCTACTTCTCAGTTTGGACAACAGCTGGCATTTACGGCAGTCCAACCAGCCGCATTATAAAGCGTACATCCGAAATGTAGCTCAGGGAAAAATCTGCAGAGACAGCTAAGACTTAAAAACTCCATCTCATAGATGGTGTGTAGGAGGTGGAAAGAGGCACTGCTAAATCTGTTACCTTTCCTGTGAATGATGAGTACACCACCCCTTCCAAAAATAGACCACAGAGGAAACGTTATTCTGGGGACTGTGAAAAAGCAAGCTCACTACTCTGGCTCAGACACCAGGTCAGCTGTATGTGAGCACATGCCCTCCTTCAAAGCTACTGCAATAGCTATTACTTCAGTTATTTTAAAAAGTAAACACATGGAACCTATTGAAAATAATGGTGCTTTAAAAAATGTACCCTCATTTCATGAAGCTGTTTTATAAATTCCACACTAACAGAAGGTAACAGCTGACATAAGGCTCCTAGTAAAAGTTTCCATCTTCCACCTGTTAGTCTGACAACCCTGCACTGCATTCTATCACAATTGCCATCACTAATCCCTCCTGCCTCCACCTTTTAAACTTCTGCTATGCAAATATGTGCTCATAAAGCCTGTCTGTGGACAAGGAAGTGAGTTGAGCTGCTAAATGCCCTGATCCAGCACCATCAAATAGTACAAACACACTTCAGAAAAAATTCTAAGACCACAGTAAGGATGAGGAGAAGAGAGGAAATCTTTCTTCCATCTGAAGATCTGTGCAAAGCCAGTGACTTTCATTCTTGACCTGCTAGAATAATTTTCTCCAGAGAGGGAAATTAATTTAGCCTCTAGCTGTGTTTGATCTCTGACCTTTCTCTACAAAAAAAATTTGCATACAGTATGTCTGAACTCAGTCAGTTTTATCTTGAGGGATTTGTAAGACGATCTGATGCATGCACAAAATTAGAAATGATCCATTGAGCCATTAAAACTGATGCTACTAGGAATCTGAACAGAATCATTTGCTCAGACCAACCATATGGAAGCATTAGCTAAGTCAGACAGGGGTTAAACAAGCATCTCTGAGTGCAATTCTTACATGGCTAAGATATGCTGGTTGTTAAGTAATGAACTGAAGTGTTTGATGCTACCAGTGCAATGTTCTTAATTTTAATTGACATAAGTATATTCACTAGGCAAAGTATAAGTGTTTCATGCACACATTATCATCTTTAAACTGCATTATGGATATAAATTCTACCAAACTGGTCAGCAACTGCATACATGCTTACAATTAAACCACACATTTCAATACCTTTGAAATATTAACTTATTACAAATTATTAGCTCAATAATTAAAAACATTTCAAATTAGAAGCAATCAGAAGCTCACAGTGAGTTCTCAACACCAGAGATGCTAACAGGTCTTACAGCTTCCAGCCTCCTTCCTGAAGGCTCTAACAAAATCAAGAGAACCTGCCAGTCTTAAAAGTTCTCTGTAACCCAGCTCAATTGCCCTTGTCATTTCCTTCCCCAAGCACATTTTGCATGATAAGCTGTAAAAATAATTTACTTTAGATGTGATAGCTTGTTTCAACCACTGCCTCTTGCGTTCTCTCCCTTTTAGAAATACTGTCTCTATGAATAAGTAGAGATTTCTCATGACTGACACACAACCCGACACCTTAATTGAATTTTCCACACCACTCCAGGGCAATGCATGTTCATTTAGACCACAATGAACCCTTTGGGCCTTAAAACCATCACAGGGAACTAGTAAGGAAAAAAAAAATTTCCAAGTATCTTTCTTATATATAGGAACACATGAAGAAAGAACTACATCATACAATTAAAAGGTATAGCAGAGGTCAACCAAAGAAATCCAGAGCCTCTGCTTCATCCCACAGCCCCTGAGAAGAGATCTGCATGGCTGACATAACACAGGCAGGGTATCAGCTGCTCTAGGTGATGCCCCTTCTACACAGGATGGAGTGGAAGGTGGGACAGAGGGATTAGGCTGCTTCAGAGGCACAAATCCTGTTTTATGTGCTTCTGAAGCAGAGGCAGTTACAGACAGCTCCTCTTTCTGTTCATAGCTAACCCACCAAGCAGGGTAAAAGTAGTTCTATACTGGCTGCATTTCCTCATCTTGAGCTTGATTTTGACTTTTCTGACCCAAGCCTGGCAAAACTCCAGGGCATGTGCTAATAAAGCACAAGGAAATAGCTCTGAAAGCTAACACCAAAAGCTTAGAGGGCAATCAATATGTCCAATACACTTCAGAACCAGGCTTTCTGCCTGCTTCAGTCTTGCAGAAAGCATGGTTTTTTGAAGGACAACTTTAGCAGCTTACACCTCCAGTTTCCTCACAGGGAATATTTTGCATCAGATAAGCCACTGGCAAAAAAGATGTTTGCAATCTAAATGTTCAGATGCATTCCTGAGATATTCAATGTAGTTTTGTCCAGTAACAAATTCCAATGTCCAGATATATCATGGAAACTTTTGAAACACTCTGGACAAATACTTAAAAACTAAAAAAATATTACCCATCATCTTTATCCAGGCCAGTTAATTTCCTCTAAAAAATTAACACAGTTGAAAGCAGGTGAGAGGGGAAGTTTAACAACAGTTTACTGCAGAAAAGATGGATCATCTCTTCTTTCATTGGGTCCTAACAGCTTCAAAAAAGTCCCAGACATCTGCAGGCTATGTCCAAGCTTTTATCTATTACTCCACAGATTCTTTAGGAAGTTCTATCAGTGGTTAAAATAGCTATAAAAATGGTGTATATCATATGACACTAGCATTTGCTAATCATCACCAGTACTCTGATATAAACTTCCTTTCTTCTGATAGTAACAGCAGCACTGCCAGTAATTAGGTAATCCCAATAAAGCATCCCACCTTATTTATTCCATCCTCCCTCTTAACCTACAAGATTCCTCTGGGAGGGAGATGACATTGGATTGACATTCTGAAAACAGAGATAGATTAATCTCCACAGAGAGGCATTTACTCCACATCTCAGTTCTTGAAGTTAATACAACCCTCATCATCACATCAATCCAAGACCCCAATTTGCTACTCATGCCTATTAAACATCCCACTGCAGTGCTGTGCCAGATAGACCAGCAGACAAACTCACATTGCAGTGCTTTGCCAAAATGTCATTTCAGCACCATGAACTTTCACTGCTAGCTAAAAAAACCTGCCAGCTGCAGTCCCTGGCTTTTAGCATACCAGTAACCAGCTACCATCACAAACCCTCTGGAGACAATGACTTCCAGAGAGGCACAGAATGAATCACATTTGAGCTTACCTTCCAAGGCTTACATACTCCTTCTTGGCCAGCAGAGGAAAGGAGCACTGAAACGTGGCACAAGATGCTAAGGAGACACTTATAGTAACCTGATAATATTTGAAAGCATTGTAAAACCCTTACCTTAAGTTGAACAAAACTGCCTCTTTGCCACATGCCCAGCTATCATGGGTTACATGAAACTATTTCCCATCTGAAATTGCTGAATCTTTCACACAAAGTGGGCAAGAACAGGAATAGTTGGCATGAATACATATCATCCCCAAATGAACTTAAAAGTATTCCTCTCACCAAGTAGCACCTTCCTGAATACTTAGCATAGGATTGGCAACTACTTAGAACAGGGAAAAAAATAATTCTGTGAGTACTGCATGAAATCCCGTAGATGGATGCATAGGAAAGACTGGGACACTGTGAAATGGAACTGGTCCCATAGTTACCCTGAGAGAATTCCATAATGCAATGCCATACCTACCCAGGGGAGATCAACACAGAAGCCTGGAATGTGCTGTTGGGGCATATTAGGTAAGTTACAGGGAAAAAGGAGATGAAGAATATAAGAGGTGGAAGGGAGACCAGAGTGAAGAAGAGGGAGGAAATAGAGCAGATTGCAGACAACCAAACCCTTATAAATGCAGAAGGCAGACTCCTGGTGAAGGATGGGGAATGTCTTTTGCTTCTCCCTCATAAGTCAAAGAGAAAGAAATTTAAAATTGTATTCTATTTGTAGATTTTACAAATATTATCTCACTAGCATGACATGAACAATTCCTAGTGGAGAATGTGTTTACCCTTCTATCAGCTGACAAACAATTCCTCTTTGAGACCAAGGGAGATAGGCATATTCAGTTTACGATGGGGGTACTTAATTTCTCCACTGTCCAAGACAAATCTGAGGTTCAGCAATTGCTAGAAAACAAAGAGCAATGTAATGGCACTCAAAAGCTCCTTAACTGAATCTATCCACAGGTAATTAGGAAACATTATGGTCAGAAATAGTGAAGGCAGCAGATAGACCCTGAATATCAGTCTGGACTAAAATGTTCTCACAGTATGGAAGCCATTAAGAAACCAGGAAAACTCGCAAGACCTTTAAATTACACTGACATTTGCTCCTGAACTAATGAAGAGCAGAAATCTCCAGGATATTTTGATAACACCTTAAAAGTCTTCTTTCCTCAAGTTCTGCCTAAGTCACAGACATGAATGCATGGAAATGCTTTGACAGGGAGAACGTGGTCTTCCTTCAAACACTATTGTGCCCTCTCAGACAAAAACTGCTGGCTACATGCCCCACACCAGGAAAAGTATTTTCTCTGCCAACCAGGGAGGTCAAACATAAATTGCTATCCAAAATTTTACCAGCACTTCAACATGTTCTTCAACAAACATAAAAACTCTAGCACTTCTATCTACAATCACTGATTCTCCACCTTCTGGTTTTTCCCCATATATTCTTATTTTCTTTGCATATTCATTTCTATATTGTCCTGCCTAATTTTAAATATTTCAAACAGTGGTGTTCAAACTGACATAAAATTAATCTACTCACATCCAGAGGCGCTACCAAAATGTGCACATACTGCCAAGAAGGAAGTGACAGGCCAAAAAAAATCTTACAAAGCAAAAGAAAGGTAGAAGAAAAACGTATTTCCTTACTGGCTTTCTGTGGTTTCTGTACCCTTCCTATTAATCAGCATATTTTCTGTGAGCATCATTAGTACATTCCATCAAATAAAATTTCCTGTAAACATTAGAGTCTGCTTCACACACTCCACACTGTTCTTTACCATGCCATTAGGCAGTATCAACATATACTGAGCTACATATGGGAGGCTTGCCCATGTGGAAAGACCAAGAGAAAACAGAACTGCATTAATGAAACTGCATCAAGTGGCCTCAACTGCAACTGCAATGTGTTTCCAAAATAAATTCAAACCACTAAATCAAAGCTGCTTTTATTCCAACACTCGGAATTCATACTGGATTGCAATATAATTTCACAGGTCTACTGACATTCATACCTCTGTACAACCAAGATGATTCATGAGCCTTCCCATCAAAAAAAATACATGGGCTGTCATGAGGAGGAGACTGGACCGTGTACATAAAGCAAATTCAAAACTTTAACATCACCTTCCTATGGGTGCCTTACAATTCATAACAAATCAGTTTGCTGTTTCTAGAATATGGATTAGCTTTATAGAATGAATTTGTTACAGATATTTTAGTACAACACACCATCATTAATTCTGAGATCAGTAAGAAAAGCTCTACCAAAATAAATCAGTCCAGCTATGCTACAATCAGAGATATGTCAGCTCACTGACAGTTCCACTTCCTTCAAGAATTTAAAGAAAAAGCTAACAAAGACTCTCTTCAGAGGGTCTTCTGTGAATCAGCTCCTGAGTAGTGTGGATCCCCTAATGGGAAATCTATCTCACTTTCTTCTACTCTCAATCAATCTACAGACATTAAAAAAGGAAACACTGCTAATAGCTGCTAAATATCCTCTTTGTTTTGCAGCAATCACTCATACATTATGCATAGATCAAGAACAAAAGGATAAAGGAAAAAGAAAACCAGACTATGTGCTCTGCACATTGTGATTCAAACAGAAATTTGAGAGCAAGTGTTGTCTGACTGATGTTCAGTGGTGACTATCTGAGCAGGCCTTCTATACATCACCTGAACTACTTTGGTTTCCTTGAGGAAGACTGTCAGAAACCACACTATACAAGCTTGCAGGGCCAGGTTGATGGGGCATTGAACAACCTGGTCCAGTGGAAGGTGTCCCTGCTTGTGGCAGGGGGTTTGGAACCAGATGATCTTAAAAGTCCCTTCAAACCCAAATCATTGTTATCTTCCTACCTGCTGCTGTAATTGCTCTACACACCAGCCAGGAGTGTCACAACAAAACACTGCTGAGGCCCACCCTGAACAACCAGAAAACCCATCTCTCTGCATTGCACAACACAAACTGGCACTGCCTGCCTCAGGTGTAAGGAGTACGACTGCCTGGCAGGCCTTCTAGGGATCTAGATTAATATATTTAATCAAACTTATCCATTCTCTACTGTGGCTTTTATTAGAGCCATAAAGGGTACGAAGTAGTTGAGGAAGGCTGTACCCCTAAAGTCTGCTTGCTCTACAGCATCTACAGAAATATTTAACTCCAGAAGTTAATTGGGTGGAGGCTGTTTCTGCATTTGGCACATCAAAATCTTACTGAAGTTTCCTTGCCTAAATCAAGACCTGATGTTTTGTTCATACTAAACATTCTGGGAGATCTGCTTGTTTCAACTAAAGAACAAAAGTTTAAGTCTCATGCAATTGGAACTTACATCCTGCTTTTCATTGGGGACTATTTGTCTTTTGGGAGACATTTGGCAAATGGGAAAAAACAGAATGCAAAGGTTAAAAAACTCTCTAATTCCCTTTCTGAAAAAGGAAATTAGACATCTCTGCTCCACAGATTTTCCTTTGTGTTTTTAGCCAAGCTTTTCAAAATTAATTGACTAACCTATAGACTAGAAAGATGGGGAATGGTGAACAGTCAATAAGTCAAGCATCTTGTACAGTATACTGAACATTAAGATGGTCAAAAAACCAGGAGATGTTCATATTCTATCAAAATACATGGTTCCACCTAGATCCAAATTCTGAAATTATTAGACCTACTGCTAGAATCTATTTACAACAAAAAAAGTACATTAAAATTAATTTTTAAAATTTCAAGAATTTTTCATGTGGCATGTCAGTATTATGGCACTGTAGCAAGGAAAATACACTAAAAAGACAACAAAAAGATAAAAAGAGACAAAACATGAAAATGCCTGTTGAAGTTTTTCAATTACCAAGCTAAGCATTTTTATTGTATGCAGGTAACAAGGAGAGCACTAAAGCAGTGCTGGGGACTTGAATGTTGGTATTCAAACTTTGGAAACTGATACATAAGATAACTTGAGTAGAAGTCAAATTTCATCCCTAAGTTATTTCTGCATAAAATTTCTATAGAAGAGTTTTCTAAACTGATCTCTATTTCTAAAATCAAAGTGTAAAATACAAAATCTTAAGATTTCATATTCAGCTTTTTTGTTGTTTTTTTTTTTTTTTTTTTTTTTTAAATACAGATGGTAGTCAAAACCTCTTTGGGAACACACAGGAATCTCAGTTTGTAACAGGACAAATCAGAAATCTTTGAAAGAAGTGGTATCACCTACATTTAAGAAATTGGTGCTTAATAAAGCAGAAAAGTATCCTCCCTTCTGAAAGACAAATTTTCGGAGACACTCACAGGGTTTGCATCCCTTCTACTAGTATGATTTCCCAAATGAACAAGTAACAGATGACTGGAGTACACTGTGATGTTTGAGGTCTTAATCAAAACTGAGTTGCTCTCACCAAAATTAAAAGGTGTTTCATCATGTCTTTAGTCTCAGCAATGCATCATGTCTCATGGAGCTTCCCTGTAAGAAGGATCACAAAGGCTTCTACTTATTTCTATATTTGATTATGGTGATTCCCCAAAGCAGATTCATTCATCTTGGCTCTGAACAAAGTATAATGTCTGGGGAAAATTTTGGTGGTTCACAAAATTACCTGTTCCAGAAAAGAAAAGTAATAAGACAAGAAATATTCCAAACCTGTATGTTCCACAGCACTGAATGCTTATGCTATGACACTGTTTGAATTCTAAGGAGTGCCAGGAAATGCAGGGAGTGGGAAGGGGAGATACAGCAAACTTGCCATTGCTTTTACTCTTCTATATTAATTTTCACATTAAATGCAATTAGCAAGGGCTCTTAGTTAATTCATATTTTTTATAGAAAAAACCACCTAATGCCTAAATTGTCAGTCTTGACACATGAAAGCTTTGTAATTAAACTAATGAGTTGTATTACCTGCTCTGGAAGTACAGCACCTACCTACTTATTAGCTGCTACTGTAATTTGGTGTTTTCAGTGCTATTTACTGCAAATATGTTAAATTAAGAGACACTAGGGAAAAAAGGGATTTAGCACATAGGGATACCAAACATGATCCATACAGAACACAAAAATCTTAAGGATAAGACCTGTTTGTCCATTTAGTAAAATCTATAGCACACAAAATCCATATGACTGTAGCATCATAGGGTACTAAAAGAACCTTGACATTTCAGCTTGACTGGGAATTTTGGTGCAAGAACAGTAAAAAATAAAATTACTCAGCATGGAAATCACAGAAGTTGGCAAGTGTTTATTCTTGAGATACCAGGGAACCAAATGACATGGATTCATTGAGGTTAAGAACTTCAATTTGTGAACTGCATATCTGAAAACAATAAACTTTGTAATCCATATTTTGTTTCCACACAATATTATACACTAGACACTCACTTGCTGGTACACCCACCCTCATTTGTATCCATACATTCAGGCTGGCTTGTAAATAGAACATTCACGTTCATCGCTTCATTAAACACAGCTATCAATAGTTTTTACTGTTTAAAAACTAATTTAGAAGACACACTGTACACAAAAACACACAGGCACACAAATGTTTAGTTGTTCAGTGCACTGCTTGCAGTGCATTAGCCCTTTTATAGTTAATTTGAGCCTGCTAACCACCACCACCCTGGCTGTGTTTAGCAGTGAGCTTCTGCCAAAGCAGAACTCCCCCAGGGAGCCTCAGTTGGGCACTCTCAAGCCATCCCTGTCTCAGCTGTGACTCCACACTGCCTGCTTACACCAGCTGCAGGGCAGCTGGGTGACAGTGGGGTGTCACAGCAGCCCTCCAGCCCGGCCTCACTCTTAAGGCTGCTTAAGCCTGTGCCTCATGCTCCAAAGCACACCAGTTTTTAAGGCTGCACTAGGCCAGCTTGGAGAAACCTCTCAAGAAAGAATGTGACCAAGAATTTGCTGCCTATTTCATCTGCATAAGTATCACTGTATCCACAGGTAAAAAAGCAAACGTAAAAAATTAAGCTGAAAGTCAAAAGCAAACTTCCATCATGGCACAAGAACAATGCCAGTCACCACGCCAGACTGCAGGCTTTCACACACACAACCTTGCAGAGATAAATGACACCAAGTTGCATTGATACTCTGACTGAATGCCTGGTTGGCACCTCCTGTTTTCTCAGACTCACCCTGCTTCCTTCAAGGGACCTGTGTCCCTGCTATTCAGGATGGCCACACCTGCCCTACCCAATTGTCAGTTTACCTGGAAAATCCAAGCAAAAAAAAATAAATCTATCTCACGTGCCTCCGAGCTGCAAAGGAAGGCAAACCCACTAGGTTTTAAAATAACTTGGCGTGACTCAGTTTTGATATTAACATTTTCGAAATGGCTACTCATCCCTTGCAAAAGCAGTAAAAGACAGATGCAAGGCAGTCCAGGAGGAGCCACAGATACTCATCAGCTACATGGCCATACTGCATAGATGGCTGAGAATCTCAGTCTAAAAATATCGGTATCAAGCCCCAAATGAATGATTTTACACATCTAAAGAACAAAGCACCAGTTCAGAATAATGTTGCTATTTATAGGAATAATATGCATGTACGTTATGGATGTTCTTTCATTTCACAGATGTGATTTTAATCTGTTACAGCCATCATGACTTATATTTAAACTTTACCATACAGAGAACAGATTTAAATTAAAGTCAGCAGACATTTGTTTTATACTTTATAATTACAGGGATCTCTCTCTATAGAGAGAGATAAAAAGGCATTAGTTATGGTCAATACCAAGGGGGGTAATTGTGCATTACAGCAGTGATGATCCTTATTACACTGAGTTTCAAGAGCTGTGAACAGAGAAGAATATTCTCAGCATAAAACTAAGCAAGAGCTTTAGCAGAAACGAAGGGCAGAGACTCCTGTGACCACGGCATATTCATGTATCCCCTGGAAGTTCATTAGATTCTCCCATTTTGCAAATCTTCCCACACAGCTTTCACAAAGGTCCATGACCACATCAAAAGCAACATTTTACTTATATCTGAATAAAAGAAGACTAAAAAAAAATCCCCCAGGAATATTGATTTGAAAGAGAATAAAACTGCTTGCTAGATGTTTTCAAGACAATCCACCACAATGAAATGAATGCCTACCATAACATAATATCCCTTTTTGCTCCTCAGAGTAAAGCACCAATAGGATTTGTCAGACAGACAGGACTACACTTCAAGAAGAATAAAAAACTCCAGTTTTTAAGGATTCAATTTTTACAGCTCCTCTGGACACTAACTGCAAATAAGATACACAAAAGAACTTCATGCTAAATTCCATGACAGCCATATTTTTATGTAAATACTAAATATTCTTCCTAATCCTATTTTTGTCTAATTCTTAAATGCTCGTACAGTAAACAGCACAAAGGGATGTATTTGCCTCTTCTGGGTTATTTTTGTCTCCAAAAAAGCTTTATATACATTTTGGAAAGTCTCGTTCCCATCAGCTGGGGTCACTTTCAACCCAGTATGAGTGGAGTTATACAGTGTATGAATAAAAATACCTACAATGTTTTATAGGATGACCTAGAGCAAATTTATTCTGAATACTTGAGGCTATTTGGAGGCATTTTTGAGATAGTGTCACTGTATTATTGGAGGACAGTGACTCTCCAGCTAGATCTTGACTTCAGATGCAGTGCAACTAACTAGTCAGTGGATTGGTACACAAACCCTCCTCTCTACAACTAGAGAGGATACAACTTGTACTGCTAAACCTGAGAGTTGCTGTTTGACCTTTCAAGACTAGAAGACTGCTTTTCAATCCCAAATTACTGGGAAAAACAGCTCTATTTCCCCAAGATTATACAGCTATCCTACAGCAGCTGGCCTCCACTAGAGGCTGCTGAGCTCAGAACCACCACTAGATCACACTTTAAACCATGATCCAAATTAACTAAGACACTTCAGAATAGTAAAGTTCCATGCCTAATCATACTCAAGTTTCCAGATCCTACAAGTCATTTGAAACACAAGCTATAAACAGCAGACGTCATCTTTGCTGTTTGTTTGGCACAACACAATTCACCCTGCATTCATACAGCTGAGAGGCAGAAAGCACTCCATCTGCCTCCCAGTTCATGAGCCCCTCATTGCTCACTTCTTCACCTGAAAAGGACTGCAAATAAACAAACCTGTTTGGCCAACTGATCCTTCTTGACCAAGCCAGTGGCTGCAGCGATGTTCCCCGCTCCTTCCACCGTCTTCTGCGCCACCGCCGTCACTCCTGTCACCACAGCTCCCCCAACATTAGACACCTGCTCTTTGGTCTTCTCAGCCACTGAGGAGAAGCAGGAGATAGAAAAACACATTATGCCTCTGGGAGCTGTAAGTTTTTCAGAGAATTTATCACTGACAGCCCAACATCATGAAAAGCCATAAGGCCATTACATTTTCTGTACCCCAAGTGGATCTTAAGAAATTAAACTATCCATCTGGTAATGCTGGAGCAGCAGAGGTAAAAATAAGCCTTAGCTGGGGCTCAATTTCTTTCATGTGAAGGACATCTGACATTTTCATTCATGTCTAACTGCACTTTAGGGAAGAAAAGCCATTATTTAGGCGCTCTTATTATGTCCATCTCACCGTATAATATATCCTAGTTTGGAAATGCATTCCAATCAGTCCACCAAACACTTGCTGCATGATACAGGGCATGCAAGACAAGATTTTTTGCACTAAGCTCAAAACCCATTGATCGTTCTTATTATTTTTATTTTCTAAGATATATTTCATTAAATATTCTATCAGTGCTCAACCAGAGAATTTCAAGCAGAACCTTTTAGCTGACTCCCTTGAGATTTTTGCCCCAGTGCTGATATATAATATACTAATTTATAAAAAGACTGAATGCCAAAGCAAACTGGATTAATAGCAAACTTCCAAGCCCCAGGGAACAACAACTCATTTAGCCTACATATACATCAGCAGTTGCCATTCTACCTTTCAGAATATCACTGGGGTTTTTCTGCTCATTCATCCCCAAGGGCTCTTTCTGACAGCAGCTTAAACTACAGTGAAACTGCTCTAAGAAAAGGCATGGAATGACTTCATGCCTTGAAGTTGCATACCCAGATTTTTAGCAAAACACACATGTACTCCTCTAAACAACGGATGTTTTTCAAAAACATCCATCATATATTTTTGCCATTCCAGCTAATACTATACTTTCCTTCAGGCTAAATCCCATCCGATCCATAAAATGCATTCACAGCTTTACTGCATCCTTTATGAGCATGGGATGGATTCTGCTTGAAAGTTAGGTCACCATTTCTGAGTCTTTTTGGGAAGCACATCTAAAAATTCTACTTTCTGTAGATAAATCATATTTCTTTAATTCCTTACATAAAAAGCATCAGTTGTCCATATCACAGGGCAGGCAGCATGCATTACTATGGTTGATATTAAATAGCAAAAATTAGGGAAAAACTAGAAAGCTAAACAACATTACTAATATGCAATTTTTATTAAAGACCCAAATTATAAATGTCTGCTCACTGAAAATGGAGGCAGAAAATTTAATGCTCCTTCTAGCTAATTTAAAGGGAAAAGTTAGTAACTAATTAAGTATTATTTCTATGACCAGGAGCTTTCATTATAGAGTAGAACAACAGACTACACAGTCTGAAATTAGAAACAGAAAAGTCTGCTTCCACTATCTCCAACACTATACAGGCTAATAATCTAAAAGCTCATGAGAAATTCCATTGTATACATCCACTACTCTATTGCCATGCTTTTTTAAGGAAAAAAAAAAAAAAAGGAGAATCAAAAGTGGGTTTTGCTGGAAAGCAAATTTTGCCCTCAGGGAAGATTTGACTTAATGCTAGCAAGTGCAAAAAGATATCTGTTAAGATGCCCCATTTGCTTATTACCAGCTACAGACCACAAAAAGCTTTGGATTCTATGCATGAAATTTATATACGAAGATTTCCACTAGTTCTTGCAAGCATGTATCTTAAGATGTGTGTCCTCATAACATGCTGTATCTTGCAGAGCCTAGTGAGACCTGACTGCTTGAAGTTTTTCAGAAAGAAACTGAGTAATATTATGAAACAGAAATTCATCCATGTTGTTCCAAATGGCAAAAAAAGAATTCTAAAAAAATAAAATAGCATCTTATAAAAGTAGATTCAAAGATCCAATTTCCCAGTAAATCTTGTTGGGACAGAACAAGAGTAGACGACTTCAAACTAAAAGAGAATAAGTTTAGATATGGAAGAAATTCTTGACTGTGAGTGTGGTGAGGCACTGGAACAGGTTTCCCAGAAAAGCTGTGGATGCCCCATCCCTGGAAGTTTCTCTGGCTTGAGGCCAGGGGGCCCTGAGCAACCTGGTCTAGCAGAAGGCATTTCTGCCTGTGTAAGGGGGTTAGAATCAGAAAATCCTTAAGGTCTTTTCCAACCCAAACCGCTCTATGATTCTATAATTCAGGGTCCTTTCATTCTGTTAGATTTTTTTTTTGTATGGGAGTGACACATATTGTTTTGAAAATTCCACTTTCCATAAAACATTGAATGGCAGAACATGTAAAGGACAAATTCAGTAGGCCCTATGTTGACAAGGGCTCAGTTGACCTTGAGCAGATTCATCCTTTCTGATAAAATGATAAAGCATGGTTGTACTGTGTTGATTGTCACAGGCACAATTAGTTTCATTATCTCAAGCTCTTAAAGCAACTGCACCTCAAAATATCAAGAAACAGAGTGGAACTGAGTGCACTGTGGATGCTGCAGTATAAACCACCTGATTCTCAATGCCATTATTACACCCACATTTCTTGTACTATGTTGTCATGGAAAGTACAACCACCTACCAAGAGCAACTATCCAGTGGCTGCTGTTCCCTCTACTACAGTATATTGGGAAGGCACTGTCTGAAGTACATTTCCTCCTCCCAGAAACACTTTATCCTAAGAAAGGCTTGGTACATACAAACTCAAATGAAAAAGGAAACAGTCAGGCCACTAATATTGTTACTGCCACAACAACAAGATACTGATAAAAGTAGTAACAAAAGGAGTATACTTCAGATTGCTTCTATTTCAGACAGCCATGGTTTAACCCCAGCTGCCAACTAAGCATCTCACAGTTGCTCATTCACTTCTACCCCCAGTAGGGTGGGGAGGAAGAGAATTGGAAGGGTAAAAGTAAGAAAACTCCTGGGTTAAGTATGGTTCAATTGAAATAAAATAATATTAAAAATTAAAAAAGGTAATAAAAAGGAAAATAAAGAAAAGGATAAATCCCCCAGGTGATGCAAATTAAAACAATTGCTCACCACCAACCACGTATGCCCAGCCATCCCCAGGCAGATGACTCCCACCAACCTTACCCATAATTTTACAGCTCAGGATGATGCCATATGGTGTGGGATATCCTGCTGGTTAGCTGGGGTCAGCTGTCCTGGCCATATCCTGCCCCAATTCCTTTTGAACCCCCAGCTTCCTCACTGGTGGGGTGAGGTGAGGAGCAGGAAATGCCTTGATGTGTAGGCCCTGCCCAGCAATAACTACAACATCCCTCTGCTTTCAACACTGGTTCCAGCACAAATCCCAGACAGCCCCACACCAGGTACTGTGAAGAAAATTACCTCCATCCCAGCCAAAACCAGCACACAGACATCACATAATAAAGCTGAGACAGGAATTACCATGGAAGATCTCTCACACACTGCTTCAGAGATCAAAGCCATGAAGATAAATTCAACAAACTATATAAATAGCACAGATTGGCAAGAGCAATCATAGTAAGAAGAGAATCTTCCTTCCTCTAAGGAATAACTAAACAACAACAGCATTACCAGAGTGACTCTGATAATGAGCTCCAGCCTGGTGACCCCTCCAGCTCTGAGGACCTTTTTGGGGTCAAAACCCTGCAACAGGAAAGGAAAAACCAAAATAGGTTTCCAGTCTCATGAATTTTATTGCTGACATTAAGTGGTAATGGGGAAAAGCATCAAGTGGGCACAAACAAATCAGTTCAGAATGCAGGGGGTAGATTCCAGCTTATTAAATTTATCTGAATACCAGGTTGCTTAATGAACTTAAGCCATTAAGTCTTTGTAAAATTGATATCTGCTTTGCATCACAGTGTTGAGAGCCAGAGTAAATCAGCTTCTGCAGAGCTTTGCTGTGCTATGGCCTGATTATTTCTTTTGTCTATGCAGAGACTGTCCATTCCCTGGGACAGTGTACAATGACCACACCAAGGCTAACTTTAAGTTCTAATACTGACTATAGCACTGTGGATTAGTATTAGCACTGAAGTTGTCTTTTCACTACTTATTACAGACAACCGAGTATCAATGTAAAATCTCTGGAGCAATTCAAAATAATTATTATTTACTTTCAACCTTGAACAAGAAGAGTAGATCCAGACCACAGAATTTCTCTGAATTCATGAAATTAATCTAATTGTATCAAGTATACTTTTGAGTATGTTTTTCAAACAGTAAGTTTGTCTTAAGCACTTGAAGAATTCATTTGCAAAGATATCGTAACTTATTATTAACTTATTATTATTAATTTATGCAATTTTCTGTAAGATACCTGATGAAGTTAAAGAGCAGGAACACCAATGACTAAGAACAAGAATGATCAGATAAAATAATTAAGCAAAACACTTAACTATGGTTTACTACTATCAATATTGCATATTCACTCACATGACTGAAGGACTAAAAGCTTTTTTGTCCCAACTTATTTACCAATAGTGGTGTATTTAGAATATCAGGAGATGGACTGTAAATATTTCATCTTAGATACCATTCATTTCTGGGAGATAAGTAAGATGGATGAATTATGCATTTACAGTCAAAGGCCAGGACACATTTTAATTAGGAAGGCAAGTCTAAATGCAAGCATACACCCCATAAAACCAATAAGCAAAGCTGCTTTATCATCATAAGTTCAGAGAAAGGGTGACCTGACAAATAACACACTCACCATATTCCTGTGAATCACAGCCTGGAATCCTCATTCCACAGTGTCTTGATGTCACTAAACTTGGTACAATCAGGTCACATTTAAATTAAGAAACGACCCCTTCTAGTAATTCTGGGCTCGGAAATTAACTGACTGAAGAATGCATTTAGGTTTTTTACCTCTTTAAGGTGCATCATTTCACAGTCATTCCACCAGCATAGGGGGTTAAATCACAACTTATTCAAAGACACCAAAACTATCAAGATTTTGGAACTCAGACATTAAGAAAGGACTGACTGCAAAACTATCAACACTCATTTCCATCTGTGATTCTAGTTTGTGTCACTCTTTCCAACCTCTCAAACCATTTTCATTTACATAACAGTTGTTTATTCCACCTCAGGTTTCACATGATGCACTGGGGAGTTAATATCATCAGCAAGACTTGTGAACTCCCAGTCATATGAAAAGAGACAAGTAAGTCTTTACAAGCGACTTAAAAGGCATTTTTGTCACATCAACTCTAACAGCACTGATTTAAACGAATTTGATTTCTACAGCAATTTCACTAGCATCTCTATCCTCATAGAATCACTACAGTGAACTTAAATGTGTTTTTATCTACTTTCTTGCCGGAAAAACTATTTATAGGCTTGCTATTATTTTTTTTTTATTCTTAAAATGTGTCCAAGCAGTTTCTCTGCTTGTTTTCTCTGCAAGTCCATACTGTTTCATTTTGGGAGCTGTGATCTCTAGATTTTGCCTGAAGCCTTCTCTTCTCACTGCCAAATTTCAACCTGTTCACTCCCTGTTCATTTTCCATTTTCATTCAACAGCCAAACTCATCTCAAACAGCTCGAAAGGCCAGAAGGAAGCAAACTGTGGCACAGAACCCATAATTTCCAAATTTTGGCATTTTACTTTGTGTCACCTGTTTCCTAAAGTGTGAGAGGAACAGCTACTGTTTTGCCTAAAATCAAGAGTAACTTTTTCAAATTTTCTATTCACAGGCAAAGCACATAACAGATGTGCTCCCCTTATGTTTGGCTTTACACTGCTTTGTACCTTCCAGAAGAAAATTTATTGTGTTTTCAAATCTGTAAAAATTCTATTCACCTATTGAAAATTTGCTGCCTAACTAAACATATTGCCATCACATAAAGAGAGGCACAGCATCTGGAATCAGTAGGCTTTTTCAGGATGAGGAAGAGAAGTCCCTCACTGAGCTAGGTCACTAGAATCCCAGTGCCTCAGCATGTTTCATACGTGTGCAAATGGCCTTGAATTTGATTCTACCACATCCCAGCTTGGTGAACATCACCTCTATTAACTTGCTTCCTAGAGCTGTCAGCTGCTGCTCCCACATCTGTGGGGATACTGGATATATCTGCCCCAAATCTCATTCTGCTGCAATCCTCTACTGGTCATAGTAATGATCCCTCTGAATATTTCTCTTAATTGAGGTCTAACAGGCTGAGATTTCAAATCTCACAACAGCAGCACGCGTGCTCAGCCTGAGGCTAAACTCTGAAGGTCTATCCTCGATATTTTGCTCTGTTTTGTTACTAGAAATGCTCTTGACTGATTTTTCAACCATTTATGTGGGTTGTGTATTAAGTACTGACATTTGTTTACCTACCACTGTTTATTCTTTGCCTTGGCTTATGTGAGCACAATGATACACTGATACCTGAGCTGAATTATACACTGGCTGAGGAAAAAAAATTCTTTTCTACTATCTTATTTGTTTCTGAATTGGTTAGGAGAAAAGCAACTTAAATTTCTTGACCATGCATTCTCTTCACATCTCTAGAACTCCTACATTCTACAGCAGAAAATTACACATTTTATTCAATGCCCTATGGTCAACTAAGGCTTTTCTGCACTGTGTAGATATCAAAGACTTCTGACCATATCAAAACACTCATAACTGTGCAAATTCAAATCAAAACTGAACTTTTTTTCCTTTCTTGTAAGCCATTTTGATTCAGTCTTCCCACCTAACTAGATATCTCTATTTTCCTATGCTTTTCCATCTTTCATAAATTGTAGTGCTCTCAAAAAACTTAGAATTTTTAACAGCTAAACTGTTGGTTAATCTCATGCAGGAAAGAAGCTGCAATCAAGAGATAATTATCTTACCTGTTGTAACACCATGAACAACTCCTTCCTTGGTCCTGGAACCTAAATAAAAAAAAATATTAGGCTGAAAATGCATATTCTTAAGTACTGGTAAAGACTAGACAGATGATAAAGAGGAATTAATATGTAGACAGAATACTGTTGCATACAATATTTTCCAAGGTTATTAAAAGAAATGAAAAAGAAATTCTGTCTAAGGGAAGAGGCAAAACCATCAGTAAAGAACAAGTGCATGGATGGGTATTGACTGCAGAAAGGTGAATAGTAATGGAAACACTTCTGCAGTACACACTGACTTCCCTTGCCATTTTCCAAATAGCTGTGTTAGACCTCCCACTTGGCAAACTCACATGGATGACTCTGCACAGAAACCATGTTAACATTCCTAACAAGGATGGTGCATGCATTTGTAGAGGCTCTGAGCCACAGTCTCCAGAAGACGCTTAAAATTTCATCTTTGCCAGATCTCAGCTTGCAGGGCTTGACAATCACAGAAGCACTGAACCACAGCAAGGCCTAGAGGGTAAATTCAGGGGGAGATGGAAGTGCTAGCCAGATTTGGATATCAACTAATCTTTAAGGGGAAGAGAAACAAATTAGTACATACTGCTCTTAAAAACATAACCGGGTGCCTTTTTCCCTACCAGCCCTCTACTTGCCCTTGTCAGGTTCCATAATTTGGCTGCATTTCAGGGATTAGTATCCATCTGTGGACTATGATGCTTAACAATGTGCAATTAACAGTTTATGGCTCCTAGTTAATCATCTTACCTAGTCTGCCAGAGACAGGATGACATTTTATTTTTTTTACCAACACAGAAATGACCTTACTTGTAATGCAATTTTTTTTGCTGTCATTCAGTATTTGAGACATTATAATTTATACTCCTCACTTTATACTTGTAACATAACAGAAAAAAATGCATAAGCAGAAAAATATTAGAAATATCAACTTTTTGTTCAAAATTCTTTACAATAATACAATTAAACACAGAAACACAATATAAGCTCATTCATCAAATGTCCTATTTGCTACTAGTGCAAATGTATGGAACTTTAGCCATATAGTTCCAGCACTATTAGATTGATTATATGATTGAAAAGGCACTCTTACCTATAAGCAAGAATAGAAAAATAAACTGTGATAAATACAACAGAAAAAATACTGCCGCAAGTAAAATGAAATGTTCCTTTAGCTAATGATGACGTCAAACAGCTGAGAAGTCTTTTCCCCCCATTTATTCCAATTTTCTCTTTTAAAAAAGTTTGATTTCTCTCACTGAAAAATATTCACCATAGAATAATCAGAAATTTCATAACATGCAAAGTGTTCACACAAAAGGACTTGTTTTAAGACTTTGGTTCTCAATTTTGTACCAACACAAGACCTGAAGAAGGAAAGCACATCCTGGAATCCACGCAGATGATAGTTCTACTGACTTCTAGCAACTAAACACTCCTGCAGGCTTACAGTGTGTCCACTGGAATACTTAGTATTAAGCACGTGCTTTTAAAGGCATTGTTAGACCTGGCCAATATCTCGTTCATGCTGTTGAACTGACTGTTTGCAAGCCAAGCCATTAAAGACATGAAACCTGTGAAGTAGCAAGTGTCAGTTCCCTAAGGCCAGAAAGGGATGGATGGTACGACAGAACTCCCTGAGGACTCGTGCAATGCACACATCTCCAGAGGGACCTATTCCAAGTCTATTCTTACTCACACACAACACTGCTATAACCACAACTCGCACAGAAATGCTGGTTTCTTTAGTGGAAGACAGACTTTTAAAAGGCCCAGCTCACAGACTCATATGGAACAGCAGTATGTATAGGCAGATCCATTAATTGGCAAATAACCAGCTGGTTGGTGTTCCAGACCCTACAGCATATGTTAGAGCTCAAGAGTCCTTGCCCCACTGCTGCACACTTGCATGCAAGTAGCTGTTCCTGCCATCACAGCTACAACAGCATCCAGAAGCACATTAGGATCTGCCAGAACAGACCTATAAATAACAACAGTTAAATTCAGTAGGATGACTTCTGGCTGGCCACGAAGGAAAGCTGGTTGTCCACATTGTTCCCAGGAGAAACTAGCGGTCTTTCATCCTGGCATTCCCAAAATACCAACAGTCTTGCTCATTGTACCCTGCATAACAAGGGGAACAGAGAAATCAGAGTAGGGATAACGTAAAGACCATGGAACATGACTCTAATCTAAACCAAGAAGTAACAGTAGTATATGGTAATGCTATTTTCCCTAGCTATAGCAGACATCTGCGTGAGTGGATGGAAAACTCTAAGCAGCATTTTTTCCTTTTTTCTTAAATTATAAAAAATGCCATAGAGTCTCCCCATGATTTATTATCATTGCTGTCATTGTGCCAGAATGAAGGAGTGTATCAGCAGTTTGCAAATACACTCATTTCTGGACTATTTGAGAGACCAATGGACTACTCACATTGCTTAGTCAGAGTTGATTACAGACTGGGAGACAAACCCAAATTAGAGGAAGGGGCAATCAACACTTAATGAAAACACTTGCTTCCATGCCCTGAAGCCCATTATTCCACCAGACCAACCTTGAGTCCCCTCAACTACCCCGCTGGCTTTTCTACTACCAAAGGAAAATAAAAAAGCATTATGAAAAGGGAGTGGAAGAATTTGGATGGCTTTGCCAAATAGGTCATAACTGTTCTGCTCTACTCTAAGGCCATGTGCCAGCACAGGGAATAGTAAACAACTGTCAGCCAACCTGCTGCTAAAAAACTATTCCTTTGTTCTACGAGCTTAAAAATTTAAAAGATGATCAGACTGGAAACTTCCATTCCTGAGCACTGAACATGCACTCGAATCAGCTGAGCAGAAACGTCAGCTCCCTGGAAGCACACATGAAGCTCATCTCAAGCACTGCATTGCCAAGAGTGTGTGAGCCCATCCTTACTCAGTTCCTGGCTTCAAAGCAAGTGGGGATTAAGTACTGCCACTCACTTCCTCTCTGCTTCACACTAACAGCTCTTG
The DNA here is from genome assembly GCA_026413545.1 of Cichladusa arquata. Taxonomy (NCBI): domain Eukaryota; kingdom Metazoa; phylum Chordata; class Aves; order Passeriformes; family Muscicapidae; genus Cichladusa; species Cichladusa arquata. The sequence goes on from JAOTQP010001652.1 coordinate 17,226,724, forward strand.
AAGGACACACAAAGATGCAGTTTTAAATTTACAGCACACATAGTCCTTTCTAAACAATGACCAGGCTATTGTTTGACATCAAGAAAGGTCCTGGTGCTGTGCTTCAATGACTTAAGAGAGAACCAATGATGAACCCCATTGGCAGAGAAATTTAAGGGGGAGGAAAGAAATCCCAATACTTGAAAGCATAAAAACACATTGTAGACTGTATTGAAGGGATCTTGGGTACTTAAAAGGAGGCCAGACAGTGGACTGAGTGAGAAAGTAGAGAGTTCACCATGGACAGGGAAAAAAAACAACAACCTTAATCAATCCTCCAAACACTGCTCTCCTACATAGCTCTAAGTTTCTCCCTTCGCCAGAAGACATTTTCCTTGTGCCAAAGAACTGCTAAAACCAAAACAAGAATAAACGAATTACAATGACCATATTTCATCCCAAACAGCATCTGTTGTTAACAGAACTCTTACCAGGTAGATTTAGGTTATAGTCTTCCTCATAATAGTTAACAGCAGCCTGGACAGAAAGGTCTAGATGTTTTCCACATTTACTTAAATTGCACTGTTTTCAGTGGAAAATCACATCACCTAGGGGATCTGGACCAAAGACTTTGCATCTTCTTAATTCTCCAGCAGCAATTGGAGGCTGAATGTTATGAAACTGAAAATGATTAGCAGGTCCCACTCAGCCCAGTGTTGTTAGGTTCTTTTTTGCAAGATGTCAGGCAGCTTTCACAGTATAATCTGGCTGTGAATCACAAATCTGAAAACCCAGCTATAGAAAAAGGGAGTGAGAAGTCTTCAGGAGCTCTAATGAATTGTGCTGCTCCTCTCTGCTCATAAAGTGGCTTCATCCCTTTTTGCACTGCAATCATTATCAGCCTGCAGAACACAAGATTATCACACTGGGCTTTGCTAATGCTGCACAGTGGAAGAGACACCTCTGCTCTGTGCTTGGGAATTAGACAGGGAAACATCCAGCTCCTCCTTTCCCTACGTGAACTTGCTGAAACATCCTGCCTGTATGGGCAAGCACACAATTGGACACAAGCTGCCAGAGCTTCTGGAGATAACTTCCAACCAAAGGCTCTTTTACCTGCATTACAAACTCTGCTCATATCCTTTGCCTCCTGAAAAGGAGACACCAGGTGGGAGAAAGATCCTCCATTACTACAGTAACATGCACAGGTCCCTATCACAGCTCAGGGCTCTGCTGTCTCCAGTAATTTCTTGAAATTCTTGAAAAAAATAGCATGCCCGTCCTCCAAAGTTCAACCTCAGCAAAAGTGTTTCTGAAGACAGGAAATATGTTGCCTTTGGGAACAGAACTAGGTTCAAATGTTATTATGGTCTGGAGAACAGGTCAGACACAAAGATTAATTTAGCACACAATGCTGGTTTCTAATACAAAGAAATCAATGACCCCAGAAGCATGGCCAGGACTACAAGAAAACAAAAAAAAATGAAAGTCCTACCTCTGAAATATAATTCCTACATTAAGCACAATATACAGTGGAAGAACATCTATTTTGATACCTTGAAAATGAGCAGATGCTCATTTTAAAATAGATTCATCCTACAATTAGTGCTCAAAATGACTGCCATCCCTGTTGGCAAGAGCACTGAGCTTTGCTATGGCTTAAAAGGGAGGGAAGCATATTCCAAATGAGTAGTCCACACTATCTGGAGCAGAAATAATTTTTTACAAACTGGCACTAGCCTGCAACAGTAGAGGGAATCCAAAAAAGGCACTGGAATAACAGAGACTTCAGTGCTCCCATTGAAAAGAAATGCCTCTGGTTTTCAGCTCTGTTTAACTTCTCTCTGTTACATGTGCACATCTCCCTTGGTACACACAGTGCCCATTACAGAACTGATCTGCTCAAAATCAGCAGAACAGACACTACCTACAGGAAAGGGTATCTTTCCCCCCTCCATTCTTTTATAAACTAGCTTTATTTGATGAATAAGAGAAACAGATCCATAATCATTTTTTTTATAAAAAAATCACTTACTCATATAGTCTTGGCAGATTGCTTTTCCTGTGAATTTTTCATGACAGCATTTGCAAGACACTTTTCTAAAGCCCAATACTTGTTAAATGAAGATGACTATCTTTCATGAAAGTACCAGTCAGGGATTTGAAAAGAATTTTATCCCAGGCTCAATGCAAGACTTGACTGGCCTAGAATAAGACACTAACAACTGCTTTGCTATCTTGTGGTCTACCTGCCCTACCTCATTAATTGTAGAGGCTCTTCCTTGAGAAGTCATGGAAAATATTTGCCATGAATTTGCAACAGTAATTACATAACATGAAATGAATATCAGAAGGTAACACTTTGCCATACAAAATGTTACTGTCAAGGTACCAAGCAGTTGGCATGTCTATTACTCAACTCCCGAGCTGACCTCTCCAGTGTCTTCTCCTGGAATCCTACTCAAGCCCCACAAGCTCTGTAGAATGCTGTGAATCTACCTTCACCTACAGCTTTTACATTTTTTCCTATTTACTTCTACTGTACCAACCATCAGCCTTGATCTGGCAAACTTCTTGCATGGAGTGCCAGCTAATGACCTTTACTGTAAGGCACTTGGCTTCAAAGAACCAGAGCTCAGGAAGGCACAACTTTCCTCCTGTTTCTTCTGCAATGGTCTCCTATGAACAATTACATATATTTTTTGAAGAACAGGTCTGATGAGGATGCAGCTGTGAATGTCTGGGTGCATCAATCAGCAGCTCTCTGCCCACCTACCCACATAGAGGACTCCCTCTTTCGTCTTTCCTGCTGCCTCTGCCACACCCTGCTTGGTTTTTTCTGCTGCTGCTACGACTCCCTCCTTTGCCTTGGAAAGCCCTTTCATGAACACATCCATGGCTGAAGACTTTCTTCACACAGCTCTAGAGGGGAAAAAGAAAAAAAAGACAGCACACATTTTCAGTAAGGTTTTATCAGCATTTTATCCCAGAAAGGGGAAAATATATTCTAACTGAATGGGATCACAATTACTTTAAAATTATATTATTTATACCCCCAAATTGTATAGCTATATGAAACAGATATCCTATTTCCAAGGAACGGAATGGAGAGGCTGCCAATAATGCAGTTCTGATTGGAAGATGATTCCATTGATATAAGTAACTTCCTTGCCTATCAAGGCATCATTTCTCCCAAAGGACAGTTCTGTTGATGTGCTGAATGCAAGATTCACCCTTGTGATTTGATGATACTCCACCTCTTATCCAGAGAAAAAAGCCAACTTAAAAAGCAAACAAACACACCTGAAAAACCAAACCACATAAACCAAAACCTCCTATAAATGACAAATGTTCACTTGTTGTAAGAAAATGCCATTACAACTTAGGACTGGAGGAAATAAAAAATGCTGCATTTCCATTAGTCCAGCATTTTACACACAGTCCACATCATTCTTTTGGAAGCTGAGTTTTCCTGAATGGGTTCATTGCATGCATCACAAGTGAGAAAATATTTTACTAAAAAGCTAAAACAAGATCACGGGATTTAAAAAGCACTGCACTACAGCTACCAAAGAGAGTCCTCTGGCAGCAATACAATCCAGTGCTACACTGAAACCATCGAAATAGTAATTAAAACCCAGAATCAGCGTCCCTTAGACAAGTGCATTATCAGTAGTCCTTTCTCTTCCTCCACCCACGCAGACAGAAGTGCTGCCTGTTATCTTCTCCTCTTTGCCAGAGGCTGAGTAGGAGGAATGGATGTCTAGGAAGGCATCTGGGCTGTCGCAGCTTTCCACTAACTCGTGACGAGCGTGCGGAGAAAAGCAGCGTTTGTGCTCCAGCCGAGCTGCCCACGGTCCTGCCTCCCTGGGGATGGCAAGGGGCTCCTTACACATCATGCCAGGTGAGGCAGGACCGGCCCGGGGGACCCGCGGCTCCGCCGCCCGCAGGGACCCCAGAGCGGACCCAAATAGCATCAAACAGCATCGAATAACATAGAATAACACACCTGCAGAGGGAGGGGGGAGCGAGCAGCGCGTCGCGCCCATATGTATGTGTATGTATGTGTAGCTACACACGTACAAACACAGACATGCATGTAAATGCATACACGCAGCGAGGCACCTACCGAGGAAAGCAGCGCGGCGCGACCATATGGGCACCCACGGGCGCGACGGCGGGCACGGCTTCTCCTCCCTCCCCGTGCCCACACGTTCAACAGGATGTGTCTACCCAGCCAGCCCTGCTATGACCCGCACACCTGTAATCCCGCACCCGCCCCGCCCTGCCCTGCCGCACTCACCGGGCACCGACCCGCTCCGGGCAGGCTGCAGGGCACGGAGCGCGGAGCGGCCGAGGCAGCGGCCCCTACTCAGCACATGCCGAGGCTCGGAGCCCGCCGGCTCTGCTGGCACCACCCCGGCGGCAGCCCCGCAAGAGGCGAGGGCGGGGGGCGGAGGATGCGCCGCGGGAAGGAGGAGCGCCGGCTGCTGCTCCCTGCTGGGTGCGCGCCCCCTGCGCCCACCCTGCGCGGCTGAGGGGTGGGAGGGTGATGGGGTGCGAGCACCTGTTCCCTGAGCGCAGAGAGAGAGAGAAGCGAGGGTAAAAGGCGTGCCTTGGTACCCCCTGGGACCCTGCACAGTCACCACTCCCTCCGAGGGCTGAGCGCCTCGTCTTAGAAGTGTAAGGAAGCTGTTGATGCCGCACACCCCTGAGTCACTTCTCCGAATCCTTAGAAAATCTCTCCCAGCTTCGCTTTTTCATCTACTTCCAAATCTTCAGCCCTGAATGACTGCAGTTCAATGTGACTGTTCTCACAAGATTCATGATCCCGGCTCATTTTGAGCACGGGAGGTGGTGCTCTTGCAGGTGTAATTCGAGTCATGACTGCACACACACAAGAATTTTCATCCCAAATGAAGAGCAGTACAGCCAGACTCGCCCAACCCCTACGTGTCTGCTGGCATCCTCCACCACACAATCCATGGCCACTGCCACCCGAATCTCAAACTCATGCAGAGAAGTCACCTTCTCCCCAGAAAGGAAAACCTATCAAACTTCTCTATTTTGGTCACAGAATTTAAGCATGAAAAGCCAAGACCAGTAGGAGACAAGGCACTAGAACAGATGGACCTTCAGCTTCAGTACATCAATTCAAATCCTGCAAGGCTTAAAGAAACAGCTTGGGTTTTACTGCACTCCAAAAGGAGAAACAGAACGTGGCTTAGATGAGATAAAAGGTTGTGAGCTGCAAGGAGCATCTTTCATCCATCACGCCTTGCAGACAGCTGATGCATCCCTGGTTTTGTTTTCGTGCTGAACATGTAGTGCAGAGTCTTACTCTTGTCAGGCTTCTTTGCAAGTTCTAATTTTTCTGTATTGTTTGGTAAACTTTCTTTTGCTTCATTCTACTAGTAGTTTTAATCAACCAAGCATTAGGCAACAGATTTTACTTCATTGTGTAAGAATGTTCAGACTGGTAATACAAATCATTTTCTCATAATTCTGCCCTCAAGAAAACCTTAATAAAAAGCCCAGAAATTAAATTACATAAGGTACCTCACCTTATTCATCCTGTTGAGCACATTCGTAGTTAGTAGTGCAACAGCTAGGTGTGGTATTTCTATTTTCTTCCTATTTTGGGCAGAGGACAATAGGTACGGTTCCAGACAGTAAATGAAATTTAATCAAAATCATATTCTTTGCACATATTAAGTGGCCCAATTTATGTATCTTAATATGTAAATTGGCTTGTTGAAAACCCTTCTGTCAGTCATTCTCTACTATTCTGAGCAGTAGACTTAGACCCTAAATTAGAAGTAAAGTGAATATTGCACTCCTTATATTATTATATAATATATGATATATTATTATATAATATAATAAAGTATTATCTTCCAGATTTAAAGAAGGCTTTTGTTTTTTCAGCAAATGACTACGAGTATGAAATGTTGCTTTTTGTAATGTATAAATCTAAATCTAAATAGACTTATTGTATTTAATTACATTAGGAGGAACAGGTAATCCAGTATGATAAATAACCTTGTACATTTATGGCTCTGGTTCTGAAAACTTTACAAAGAAGAGCTCAGATTTTTGCAACTCCTAGCTTTTGCAAGCAGTCTTTTTTTTGCCTTATGTTTATCAAACGTAGGCATTATGTTCTGCTGTTAAACAAAGTAACAGCTTGTCCTTTAACAAAAATCATGCAGCTAGAAATAGAGAGGTAAAGGCAAGAGGGATCAGTTGCCACAGCAGAAGTAAAGCTTAAAATTTCAGCTGTAGTATTCAAACTAGGAAGCTGTTAAATTCTAAATAATAAGGTAAGAGGCACAATAAGAAAAAAATAGAGCACAAATGTTGACACAAGAAATTCTTCATTCTTAAAATGAATGGGACTTAAGTGGAAAACAGAATTAAATATGAATGAGAACGGGCATTGTATCTCCAAGGCAATTCCTATTTAAACCACATTGTCTACAACAGCTGGTTGGGGCTTTTTTTAGGTTGTCTCCTCAGTACTATTAGTATCACAGTAAGTTCTCCCCTGAAGCATTTTCTGTCTGAACGAAGGATAGTAGCAAACTGATTGCCCACTGATCACATTTAAAACAAATCTTTATTTAATGACACTGTTTACTTCACATGAGCATCTAGAGCAAAAATCAATTAAGTAGTACTAAAATCTTCTTTAATCCATCTTGCCTTGCAGGCTAACTTATTGGTTTAGTTGCTAGTGATCAAGTATATCTACTTTATCACTATGAAAAGAACAATTATGGACAATTGAAAAAGGTTGCAGAGGAAAATTGATCAGAATTTACTGGTTTTGGATTACTGACTCACACAGGCTCCCTGTGTTACCACAGAGCTGATAGGTGATGCTCCTCAGAGGAAAGGTACCTTTGAAAACCTGAAAGCTGCTGCATGAAGGGAAGCTTAGGGCACTCTGTTCACAGTTAACATTGATTACTCCACTGCAAGATCATTATGCTGATTGCAGATAATCTGAAAATTGTCTTAATTAGATAAATACTTTAACTGTGAGAAACTGTGAACTCTTTATGCATGTAAAGTCCAGTCTTTGGATTTCTTACAGGACAGTTTACTGTGTGGATTGTTTTAGAGGCAGCTGGGAGTTCAGATCAGTTTCCTAGACTCTTGAATCACAATGTTTGCATTTCTATTCCCACTCAGCTCCCCCTGTGGACCATTGCTGCCTTTACTGACCATGGTGTAACTACCTGCGTGCATAACCCCTTTCCGAGAACCCAATTGCTCCATTAAAAAAAAAAAAAAAAAAAAAAAGATGAAGAAGACCTCATCTTTGCTTATAGGTAAGCCTGAGATTTAGCAAACCTTTATCTTAGTACCTATTATGCTCATAAGTGTTGTAATTTAACACTCAAGAGCATGCTAGGTGTTCCCATGATGTTTACTCAACTGAAAGTTAAGCACATATATTAAAATCTTCATACAATCAAGATGCATCTCATATCAGAGTTAATTTCCCAGTGGAAGCATTCTGTTTATTAATTTAAAATTAATATTCATTATTATGCAGCGGTTGCCATTTCCAGTTCAGTCCCATTGCAAAGATTTCTGTTTGTGAACTGTTTGGATAGATATAACCAGGTGCTCATTATGGGTTGGGTTTCTGGATGTTCATTGTCATGTAAACATTGCCAAGACACACAAATAGCACTGATCAAAAAAGTTTTAATTGATATAGACTTATATGACATAAGTATATTTATTGGGGTACTTGGAGGTATGTACACACCTACACACACAGACATACATATACATATATTTCAGGAAGATTGATGTATGTCTCTCATCTGGTGGATTTCAGCACAGCTACACAATCTTGATATGACTCTAACCACCAGACAGAAGGGTTTCACAGCTTTATACCACCTCTGTTACAGAAAAAGACTGCCAGACTCCAGATTTTTACCCCTCCTTCACTCACAGTCAATGGTGAAGTTACGGAGCCATCAGAGCTTTCATAAGCAATGGTAACATTTCATTAATTAATTAACCTATCTGGGCTAAAAATTCAGTCTTGAAGGGCACAGGAACTCTGTTCCACCTGGAACCTTAGGCACAGCTTTACTCTGAAAAGCAGTATCTTGAGTGCCAAGGAAGCCATCTGGCAGCATGTTTCTACTCAGAGGCAACCAGTAGGTCAGATGAGGCTGACCTAAGGGTGCCTGGCAAAATCAGTGTTGATTGTTCTTTAAGATGTTTCCCACAGAATTACAGAATATGCTGAGTTGGAAGGGACCTCATTGAGTCCTTTTAGCTCTGCAGAGGAACATCCCCAAGAGTCACACCAGGTGCCTGAGAACATTGTATGAAGGCTTCTTGAACTCTGTCAGGCTTGGTGCTGCCACCACTTCCTTGGGGAGCCTGTTCCAGTGCCAAACCTCTCTCTGGGTGAAGACCCTTTTCCTAATATCCAGCCTGAATCTCTCTGATACAGCTTCAGGCCATTCCCTTAGTCCTGTCACTGCTCACCACAGAGAAGAGATCAGTGTTTACCCGTTTTTCCCCTAACAAGGAAGTTGTAGATTGTGATGAGGTCTCCCCTCAGTCTCCTCTTCTCCAGACTGAACAGGCCAAGTTGCATAGCACCAATGCATTGATTTTACCTGAAAGAAACAGTCACCTTTATCACATGTGACAAAATGTGTTATCAGCACCTCATATAACTGAAAATGCTACTGCTAAAAAGTTGAAATCACCAAGCCAGAGTCAGGTCTGACATCTGTCTTGCCCCAAGTCCTGTTTGATGGAGAAGCCAGCACCAGATATCTCCAAGGTCAATGATAAGACAGCATGTTCTAAAGCCTGCTGCAAATACAGGCACCTGAGCCAGTGCAGGCACAGCACATTAATTACCTGGATGGCAGCATTTCTCAAGAGGTGCACCAGGAAGGCAGCAGCTTTAACTGGATACTACAGTTACTTACCTGAAAACTGTTTGAACAGGTGGAAAACCCAAACAGGAGCATACTTCATTCTATCAAACTGTCTTCTTTCTATAATTTCTAAAGGAAAGTAGACATCCCATAAAAGAAGAGTGGTGGTTTTCATTCAGATATTCCCATAGGGAAAACCTAAAGTCTTCTCTGGCAACACATTATTCTCTTCTCATTTCTCTGATTCCTATGTCCTACCTTCCCAGCCATATTGTCCCTCAAGTATTTTTGTTAGCATCACTCCAATCACCATAAACTCATAACACTGTTATCAGTTGCCAGCACTTTTTTTGTAACACCAACTACTTGTCCAACTCAACTCTCATTCATGCTGACATTAAACCAGAGATTGTCTATGGAGAACCAAAAATAGCAAAGGAAATATCACTATAAGCACGTTAACCTGTTCTGGTTTCTTTGGCTCCTTTATTTATTACAGGGAATCAGTTATTGGAATCCTATTTTAATGCAATCTCCAACCCACAGGCCTGTACCTTCTTGTTGATGTTTGTATTACCCCCAAACATATGTCTTGATCTAAAATTCTTAATTTTAAGGCAACACCCTGGGCTACAAACATATATATGGAAAGCTAAGTAGGGCATGGAATAACTGTGGGGAGCCATTTCAGATTTCTTCACAAGGGGATGTACACTCAGGCTTGGACAATGTAGACAATAGAAAAAAAATTACTTTTCCTCATAATCACATACAAAACAAATGTACTTGTGAATTTAATTTAAATTACCAGTCCAGTTACAGCCTCAAGGTCAGATCTTGGAAAAAAATCTTACCTTAGAAACATTTAATTTCTATTATGCTCTCCACTTTGTTTCAATTCACAAGCACTTTGAAGCATTCACATTTGCAGTGATGCCCAAGAGGCAGGAGAAAAAGACTCAAAGCATCATTTCAGTAAGAGACAAGACAGTTAGGTAAGGGACAAAGGGAAGACAAAGCAGCAAACAAGGTGGCAGTGGTCAAAATTAAAGGCCACAGTCAAATCCAAGTCAAATTTGTGTAGGTATCTCAATGAGGGGTTTGTCCAGAAAGAAATTGTAGGTTGTCAGTGGGCTAAGTAGAGATTTCTGGAGAATGACCTTTCGTGTGTGAAGATTTCCTTTTGTGTTTTGAAATACTAATATGGAAGTTGTGCAGAATCAGTGTCTCAGGAATTTGCCTTTTTCTCATGGTACCAATCTACAGGAAATATTCCAAATATTTATAAAGGTTTGGTTTTTTTTTTTCACCTATCTATATATTTTGGCACTCACTTCACTCATAACTGCTGATGAATGCTCCATTGTGCTTGATATTTTATAGCCATGATTAGTCAATTTTCTTGGCTCAAAGGGGCTTATTATCTTGGTTTCATGACAAGATACCAACAGGGGAATAAAGCACAGATGAAGAATTTCAGAAGTTGTGAGAATGAAACAGGTGAACCATTCACAGTAACCGATAATCACAGATCACTGCCTTCCTAGGTACCAACTGCCCTGTGAAATGAGAATTTGACATTTCTGCAGCGTAAATTCTTTGTGCCTGTGGTACATACTCATCAATAATATTTTCTGCTGGCATCCTCATAACCATGTTACCAGGCGCTTATGAAGTTTCCTCCAAAAATTAAACTCTTTCAGAACTACTTGAAATGGGCATAAATCAGAATTTCCTCTTGCTATCCATGACCCAAATGAAAATTTCATTATTGTATGACTAGTCTGAATGCTCTGGTGAAAGAAGGCATTCCATATCATCAGCAAACTTGAGCATCAATTTGAAATATGTCTGATTACATGCATTTGAACTGAACATTCAAATTCCTAAATGAACTTTATTTCTTTTCAATTAAAATCATTGTGCTGAACATCTTAAAGAAATTTTGTGTATTATATATACATTCGGTGATTTTAAAAGATTGTGTTTCAGTCATGCAACTTCTGTCTGTTGTGAATAATATGGCATTTACTCTGCAGGGGTCATCTGTGCTGCAAAGTACTACCAGCATGAATGAGAAAATGAGACCTTGACACTTCATTAAGCTATCTCAGTCTGAGAGCAGCATTTTCAGTCTCTTTAACATTTTTCATAAGTCAGCTATGTTGGTCCCATCCAGTACCTTTTTATCACAATGTTACAGTTTTACAGTTTTGCAGTTTTGACATAGCTAGTGTGTAGCCACTGAAAACCACCCTCTCCTATTTTTTACTTCAGTGATCTCCATTTGACTTTACCTGTCCAATTTGGGCTGCCATTTAGACCAGCTCTGTGGAAGACTGACTCCTCACAGGGACCACAGAACTAGCTTTATATATGGCCTGTTATGAGATGCTGAGTCAGCCAAAGGTATGAGGTGGATCTATTTTGTCCCTGCCTCAAAAGATCAAAGCATTCAAACAGCTATGTATTTCCTTAGATTCTGAGTAGAATCTAAGCAAATAAAACAAATTTTCTCGTGAAGTCAGGTTAGATAAGGCCAACTAATTAGCCCAACTGAAAATAAAAATATTTATACCTGACTTTGTCCCACATTGCCTTGTTCTGGCAGCAGATTTTGTCTCCAGACCAGTTTATTGTCTTTCTGAGCTGCAGCAAGCAAGCCCTGCATGTTCCTCTTTGGTCCTTGGAAAGTCCTTCAGCCTCACCTGAGGCCAGGGAGCTGCTCTCTGCCCTTCAGGGCCATTCCACAAGCTCTGTGAGCTGTAGGTGTCTGGCTGCAGGTGGTGCTGGATGGCTGTGGCATAGGACCTTCCCTCCCTTACCACTCCACAAAAGAGGTTGCAATCTCTTTCTGCCTTCTAGGGAGCCTTCTTGATCCAGTCTTCTTGGGCCATTTTTCATCAACCAAGAAAGCATTCACACTTTCTTGGGCTACCCTGAGATCCAAAACATTTGTTCATTTAAATGTCTCACCCTGTTCAGACAGAGCCTTGTTACAGAGATACAGCTGTGTCGTGCACCCTTGTAAATCTGAGATTCTACATAGCTCAGATATTGAACTGTAGTCCCATGCTGAAGATGGTCATGGTCTGAGCATGTAGAAAGCCAATTAATTTTATTGTGGAGCATTTACCCAAGTGCTAGTGGCACAGTCTGAGACTTTCTTCATCTGCTGTTGTGATTACATATTTCAGACAGACAGCCTACATATGACAGAGGGAGAAAACTGTAAGAGCCAGAGCTGCTTGAAAGAAGGGAGCAATTCATTGTAGAAACAACAGAATAATGTTAATTAATAGATCAGCAGGATCCTGTTGCAGTATTTCTTTGCAATTATAAGGAGAGAGAAAGATATTTCTTTCAATAAAACCCTGTCTGTGTAAGTCCACAAAGACAGGCTTATTCTTCCTAGCTGAGAATACGTGTTTCTCTCATCAGCATGTCTGCATAGGCACGTGTAGGAAGACCTCAGTCTGCTGGAGGAAAGTGAGATCATTCTGGGAGGTTGTAATAGCATAACTCAGCTCTGCTGAGAAGCTCAGTGTGATGTTCAGCTTCCAGTCAAAGTAATGCATGGAAACAAAAGGGCCCTCTCTAGCCAAGGGTATGCTGCCTTCGCAGGCTTAGCTAGCTTGTCTATGCTGCTGCAGCTTCTATAAAAATTAACTGAGCCTCATTTACAGAATAGATCGATACTTCAGCTTGCATGCCTCCTGCACGTTTAGTCTTGCCAAGCTTTGCCTTGTTCCATGGTTTGAGCTTGGTGATCAGCTTATCGCTGTGCAGCCACTAACTCGCTCCCCCGCAGTGGGATGGTGAAGAGCCAGAAGGGTAAAAAGACAAAAATTTGTGGGTTGGGATAAAGACATTTTAACAGGTAAAGGAAAAGCTGCACAAGCAAAACACACTGAGGGAATTCATTCACTAGCTGCCATCTACAAGCAGGTGTTCAGCCATTTTCCAGGAAAGCAGGGCTCCATCACATTTAATGGGTACTTGGAAGATTAAATGCCATAATTAGGAATAAACCCCTTCCTTCTTCTTCCCCGAGATTTTATTGCAGAACTTGGCACCACATGGTATGGAATATCCTTTGGGTCAGTTGTGTTCAGCTGTCCCAGTGTGTCCCCTCCCAATTCCCTGTGCACCCCAACAGCCTCTTTGCTGGTGAGGGGCAGAAAAGGCCTTGACACTCTTAGAGCTGCTCAGCAATAATTGCACCATCCCTGTGTCACAACCCTGTTTCCAGCACAGATCCAAAACCTATCCTTATGCAAACTACTATGAAGAAATTTATCTATTTATTCAACTAAATGTACAAACCAGTACACTTAGTTTTGGTTGAATAGGCTTTCAGTGTGGTTTGCAGTCTTCCAGGCTTTCTTCCAAACATGTGAGCAGCCATCAACTTTAGAAGCTCAACTCTACATCTGTTTCTCTGAGATGTTCTGCTGTGTCACTAGCTCTTCTATCCTCTTTCACTTTGCCAGTTACAACTTTGTTCTCTCTCTCTTTTTAATGTACAGGACTCACATAGGGGACATGAAGAGTGTGTCATTATGTTGTGGTTGAAGAAGAGGTTCAGTAACTCAAGCAGACTCATCAACTGTTTCCTCCAAAGGATTAACACATCTCTGTATTTGACCTTTTGCTATTTTCTTTCCACTTTTTAGCTACTGAACTCTCTAGGCAGCCAGGATGTGTTGGACACCATGAGAATCAGTCTTTGATGAAAATTTCTGCTTGTTCCTTCTCCTGTTACCTTAACAACCAGTATATGTACCTCTCAAGTTACATCTTCATCTGAAGTGCCTGCCTCTTCCACATACATCCACTCTGAATATTCACGAAAAATTATGCTGGAAATCAAATATTACACAGAATTTGTATATTCCTGTTTTCCCATAGTAATTGAAATTGTTACATAGCAAGTAACTCTGCTGACAAATTGTGTGGGTTTTTCTTTTTAAATTTACCCCAATCAAAAAAGGTAACTTCTTGTTTAAAAAGCAGAATTAATAAGAGGTACTCAACTTCCTCCTAAGAAAAGGTTCTGCCGCATTCTACATTAACATGGTGCTAGTTTTCAGTGGAGGACTGCAGATTTTTATGTTTTTTTAAAAATCCAACTCTTCAAAATTCAGTTAAAGCAACAAGATTTCCAAGATGATACATGTAAAAGTCTCACCAAAGTCCACAGTATCCTTCAATACAATAAGGCTTAAAAATCGTTACATTCCAATAATTTTTTTATGGTGTTCTCTCTGTATGAAATAATTTCTCTGTATAGGAACACTGGTAGTTCACACTCCTCAATTCGATGGTGTATATCAGCATGTTCTTAAATTTGAAGTATGCACAGCAGCAAGCCAGACTTCACACATCTTTAATGCTCAATTTGTAGACAAGAGTCCTGACATTGCTGATCATATTCTATTTCTACAAATGACTGTCTGTAGGACTTTTAAATTGTTGTAATACAATTGTAATACAAAGTTTTCTTTAAAATCTGTCATAAATGCACTTTGAGGATGTAACTTGTTTTATGGATATTAGATTTTTGTCCTTCAGTATCATGTGCACATATTCTGTGCTAGTAGTCCTTTTCTGACAAATCAGTTCCCCCAAGTCATCACACTAAAATGTCTTACAATGATATTACTTTTAAAAGTTGTATTTCAAACTTGTAAAGGCTTCAATCAAAGAAAAGACTTCACCTTTCTCGAAGTACAAGTTCAAACACACTCTATCAAGTAAAAAAATAGTAGATTTATAATCCATTTGAGTTGTGTCAGCAAGGTTTAAATGGGGGGAAAACCAACCCAACCAAAACCCAAAACATTTTCTACTTTTTAAAAAACGTTTAATTTTTATTTTATCAGCAGGATAGATTACTCTCCTTAAAATTCCAAGGAAATTATACTTGATGAGAGCTTAATGACCACTAGCTGTTGCTGGAAAACTCTCAACTAAACTTGTAATGCTTAATATAATAAGGATGACTGCACTTGCTTTCTCCTCTCCCCACTCTTCTCCATTTTTTTGGATTTCAGATTTGCTCATGGGCTGGAGTTTCTACCTTTATGTCTTGAGCTGATCACACTCACATCGGTCACCACATCAGATGAGAAAAAATAAAGAAATAAAGCAATGTATATGCTCAGCTATAAGCTCTGATTCCAGCTCATATCTCACGCAACTCCTTTTCTTCCTCCATTCTTAACAATTTCTTCAGCTCTACTCCTGCAAGAGAGTAGATTGAGATTTTTGTCATCAATATAATTTCCATAAATTTGTATAGAGATTAAATTTTTGGCAGGAAGTGGGCCTAGAGATTATATAGTTCAGGTATATACCTGACCCCTTTCTGCTTATTCAATTGAACTCTTTAAATGTTTCTGAGCATCTTGCAAGAAAAAAAGAGATTACTAAACAAATTGTCTTTTACCTCCTCCTGCATTGCTAAATACAACAAACTAGTCCTGTTTGTTGCCTGTGCTTCATGCTTTGGTGTAAAGACAGCTGGGCTGCTGACTGTGTCACCTTCTTAGGTGACACCCCTTAATTCCTTTGAGGTATTTCCCTGGTGTTTCGCTGTTGGCTTTTTTTGTTTCCCTGTTGGTTCATTACCTCATCTCTGTAAGACTGGAAGTGTGCTCCAGTGTGGCTCACACATTCAGAGTCCCTGGCAGAGGAGCCTCACTGGTCCCTCTAACCTTTGCATATCACCCCAGGAACAACCCTGACACTGTCATGTGCCACATCTGTCACTCCCCTATCACACATAGCTTAAAGCTCTGCCAATTCCTGCTAGCTCCTGAGCAGACTGTCCTCTCTTGCTGAGAAAGGTGGCTCCCATCTGGTGCCAGCATGCCTGGTGCTATGCAGGCCATTCCACTGTCAAAACCCCCAAAATACCGACCAGCCATGGAACCATGTATTAATATACTCAGCCCATCTGTTTCTTCCAGTGTTGTTGCCTTCATCCTTTGCTTGGCCTCCCATGTACAAAACCTCATGGCTATTCTGCAGAGGGTGAGTTCAAAATTCCCTTGGAAGCATACCACTAATATCGAGCAACTTGTACTTCTGAGATTCCCCCTACTTCTTCTCTTTGAGTAAACAGACTGTTCATTGCTCTTTTACCAACATAAAGTCACAATGCAAAATGGGGAAAAAAAACCCCATGGAAATATAACCTGGTCAACCCAGAAAAGAGGGTCCTTAGTCACCTCCCAGCTTTTCCACCAGTTTTCTGGTGGCCCTAAGAAGGAGATCCAGCACTCAGGATGGAGGAGCCATGGTGCTCTGCCACCCCACACTTGATCTGGACAAGAGTGAGGCTGAATGCTGACGCACACCAAAGGGACCATACCCAGACTCTGTTTATTAAAGATTTATTACATGCTTGCCACTGTTGGTTACTCAACATCATGATGCACCTTCTGTCAGGTATTCCCATATTCTTCCCCATACCCTACAATGCCTTGCTTAGAGGCTTTAGGAAGGCTGTAGGCTGCTGCTCTAAATATACATATTTTCTTACACAGCAACTACTACCATCCCAAACTAAAGCTATCTTTTCCACCTTTCTGACTCAGAAATTTATCAGTTAGGGCAGTTTGAAACTCAGTAAACGTAGCTGGCAGTGTCAAAACAACTGGAAACATGTAGAAATTGAAATGGTGCTCGTAGAGAAAATTTTGTTATTGCAGAGGGTAAGCACAGCTTGCACAAAAACATAAGCACTCATCTAAGGCCCTAGCTCACCACATGGCAGGAAAATGTGTTGCTCAGTTCAAGCAGTTTGAAAAGCCAGGAGTAAGCCATCAATCATTTAATTTTACTGTGCCTCATAAATTTGTGAAGCCTGTATTTCCCAACATACCCATTTTACAGAACCATGGAGCTTCACAGGAAGCCAAGTACAGCCTGGCCTGCCCCATTCTATTACATTTTCTTTGTCTTTTCACCAGAATTGCATGTCATTGACAGTGAGTCTTTTTACAGAAGTTAATCCAATGAAATTCCCCCTTCAGTTATTGGAAACATCCCTGGTTAGTGGCCCAGGTTACTGGCAAGGCTTGTCCTGGACTGCAACACACACTGATGGGTTTTCCTCTGCTACCTCCAGTCTGCCACTCACAGTACAGATTCTGCTCTGCAGTTTGATGCATCCATATCAATCTACATTGCCTGAATTCTCCACCATTATACTCCAAATCCATGAGCAAAAAGGGGAACACATCTTATATGCAAAACCAACAGCTTATTTTTAGTTTAATGAAGCTCTGAGCTATGGAATGACACAATTATTTTTGGTGCAGTTACAATGACACTTAGTTCAAATGAAATACTGTTAAAAATGACATATACACAAATTTCCTAGAACCTATCCCCTTTTTCTGTTATTGTGCTCACCCTTGCCCTGCTCCTCTGGGTATGAAGGCTGATACCTTCAGGCCATGGACAGGGAGCTGCAGCACAGTCAGCATCTCCTCCCTGGGAGGAATGGGATATTGCTTCTCCCTTCTCAAACCAGGACTGATGGTTGAGATCAATATTATATTTAGTAAGAGTGTCTATGCTCTGCTCTTTTTTCCTTGGTCTGTGATACCATGCTGCACCTTCATTTGTGAGCTTAGCATATGTTATATACTAACTCTTTGTTCTCTTATCTTTTCACTAGAGCTGGTTATAGCCAGCTGCTGAGGCTGCTTTCCTTTCATAACCTATTTGTATCTTCTTTCTAATTGACCAGTGCTGAGTCATGGGTTTCCTGATATGATCCTTTCCCTGTGCTTTAAAGCTCCTTCCAAAGAAGGCAGGTTGAGAAGTAAGAAATTATGCTTATACACTTGGTATAAGGTTTTCTAACTCTTCCAACTGGAATAATTTGCTGGTGGCCATGACTGCCTACTCTGACCTCCTTTGACACTGTCTTAACCTCCAGTTTTCCTCTTACTGATACAGCTAAGAAATCCTTCAAATACCTTTCCAATCCAAGCTCTCATTTGGCACTTACTGTGCCATGGCTGCTAGACATGAGTACACATGCATATATTTAGCTTTAGTACTTGCTCCCAAAGCTCTTTATTTTCTAAATGGAGCCACTTCAGGCTCCAGTCCAACTCTAAACTCCCAGCTGCGGCAACCATCGCATCACACGTTACTCAACCCTCCTTCACTTTTTTGTTCCAAGGGAAAAATTAGTCACTACAAATAATCTACATTTGCTCAAATAGAAGATTACACGCAGAGGTTCATGTTGCTTTCCCTTTGTTTTTCTCCCAGGGCATGTCAAGACTGCTAACTAATTTTCTAGGAATAGAATTTATCATGTGAGCCAGAGAAAACTCTCTCAAATTTATTTTCCATATGAGGGGAAAAGCTTCTTTGTAAATAGCAGAGGGCTCACTCCTAGAGCTTGAAGCAACACCCTTGTGTTGCAAGATCAAAGAATTTTGAGAAGCCTTCAATGTAGATTAGTTTTACATATTATCAAGTGTCCCAGGAAAACAAAATATAGCTCCATATAGTAGCAATCCACACAGTAGCTGAATGTGAGGTTTTAAGCCTGGGTGAAAAGGATAATTTTGAAATTCTTGTGTTAAAGACTACATTGATGAGTAAATTTGAGCTGGTTTGAAATCTTTTTCTGGCAAATCCTTGTCTTCTCCCACGCTTAAACACCATTTTCTGTCTGGAAAATTAAAACATATCAATCACCGGTCAATCTGGAGATAGTTTGCCCTACCTTCAAATGAGGTCTTAAGGAACATAAATCCCCAAGTATCTCTTTAAGTAGGGTAAAAGGGAGAACAACATGATCAAGCAATTCTGTAAGAGAAACTGAGCAGGTTAAATCGAAGTCAGTGCTGGGAATTGACTCCAGCCTGTCATTGTGAATCAGGTTATTCTCTTGTACAGATATTCCACATCCTTAGCTCTTCTACCAAACCTATTCATATAAAAACCTGATTGCAAATTCGAGACAAAAACTGTCTGCCACCAGACTGCTCCAGTCTTCAGAGAGATACTTTTACGTTTTCCTGAACTGGTTCAGTCATATCTGAAGGAAATTAGACAATGCACTTCAAACCACAGAGATGCCAGCTAGGAAACACCCAGAAAATCAAATTTGTTACCCTACTGGACTAGAACACCACAGTCACTAAAAAAACTAGAGACTGACATATTTATTCCTGTGCATTTCATACATTCACCCTATGGACTGCAACAAGCTCTAGTCATGTATCCAAACAAACCTGGACAAATTTCAAGCACAGCTGCAAAAATTAGGAGATAGAATTATGCATAAACTTCAATTTATGTACACTGAAATGTCTACAGCTGTATTATCACCTTCCCCTTTAGGTTTTTGTCCCACTAAGCCTTTCCAAATGTCCCAGGCACAGTTTGGCAACAGGGCATAGCTCATGAGTAATGGAAGAACTTCATGGCTATCTGTGTACTACCAGTTGCAATGCTGGGGCCTCACTGCTGGAAAAGTGAGAAAAGGAATTCTGTGTATAAAATGACAAAAATGAAATTGACCCAGAGATGTCTAAGAAGAGCGAAACACAGAAAAACAAAACATCATGAGCAGAACTCCTGTAGTCTTAGGAAACCACATGCAGTTCTTTATCTTGATTGGATCCATAAAGCCTTGTTTTTTGCATTACTTACACAACATTCATTCTCCTTAGTAAATTCATTCTCCTTAGCAAATGCATTCTCACTGTCCTTTAAAGGATCTGTGACTCTCACTCCAGACTGAGCTGCTTGCAGGGTGTGGAAGAGGGAAGGGAGAAGGCATATATTTTCCCATGAAATGCATACCTACAAGAAAAGTGGTAAAAGAGCGTGATTGTAGAAAGCCAAGTCTGTATATTTGCCATGGAAACGGCAGTTTTAAGAAACATAATGATGGGAGGAATATCAACTATCACTTCAGTCTGATTTCTGCAGAATGCAGTCATGGCAAGCTGGCTAAAAGTAGGCTGCTCCTTGTGCAGCTTGACAGACCCTCCAGTTTTATTAGCTGGGTGATCACAGGTCATTTCTGGCTGCTGCTTTTGAAGTGTCCTAGGTATGTTTTACTATGTTCAGGAAATGTAAGAAGTGAAGTGGAAAGGTGTCTCACCTCACTCTGGACACTCACCTCATTTTTTGTGAGGCCAACATCACCCTTGATGCATATTTCATTCACATGTTTGCCTTTCTTTACATCCTAGCACAGGCACACAGTGTAAGGAAGGAAAGGGACTTCTTTGGACATCTCCTGGACACAAAGCAGCTCAGGGCCTAATTCTGGTATTCTGCTTTTGGAAGCCTTTTGTTTCACACATACCAGGAAAAACTTGACATTAAAGGCACTTCTAGGGTCTAAGAAAGCTTAATTGGAGTAACAAACACAACTATTGGCACAGGGTTCTCTTTCCCTGTAAGAGCTGTCACTACTTCTGTAGTCATCATCTCTCTGTTTTTTACTTCTTACCAGTTTCCTTTCCTTTTGATGCCCTGTTCCTCTTCACTCACCTCTCTTTCCTTCTTTATTCCATTCTTTTTGCTACGAAAGGTGTCATGGGAGCATCCCTGTTTCCCTTCTCATCCCTACTGCTGTGAACAAGTTTTGCCAAAGGAGAGAGATAAACATGCTTAATGCAGTCTCTTAGCCCTAGACTCTACAAAACAAGTATGGTACACACTCCTAAAGAGTTCACAGTACCTGCCCTTAAAGAATGCCAAGGGGGTTGGCTGTTCCCAGAATTCAGGGAAATGCTGCTCTTCCAGTCACTTGTGGCACTGCTATTCAGGGGGGTTGATCACCTTGTGGAGTCACCTTCAGCTGCAGGAGAGCTGCCGTGGGAGGTTGTCAGTAGCGCAGTTTTGTTTTTCATGTTGCTAATGAAACTTTGTCAGTAGCAGACTTGGGTGGGAAATCCACACTATCAGACTGATGATAAGTGCATCCAGGAAGTTTCTGTCCTTCAGGCATTATTACTTAGTCCCCAGCTTGCCACATTTTCTTGAAGGTAAAGCCAAGCTTTTCTTAGTGTTGGATTTAAAGCCTCTCTAGGTAACTGTTGTTTTCCTAGGTCTCTTGCTGATTTCCTGGCTCATGGGAATGGTTTGGTCTCCAGAATAGTGTGAGCGTTGCCTCAGCTAAACTCTCTTTTAGCACCATCACCTTCAGGCTGGTAAAAGAGGCTGCAGTGGTCATCAAAGACCAGTGGCTTCACCACATCTGAGAGGCAATGCTGTGAAAAAAAGGCCAAAGTAAGATCTCTGTACCAATATGTTATTTCTTTTGTTCTAGGAAAAACCTAGTGTTCTTTGGTTTATTTGCCTACCAAAGTCATTTCTAGGAAGGAAATGCTAGGAACAGCTCACAGAGGGGTTGGTGTTCGTTTTTTTTTTTTTTTTTTTTTTTTTT
>JAOTQP010001652.1:17248171-17272183 GCA_026413545.1 Cichladusa arquata
AACCAGATGATTGCCAGTTGCCATTTATCTGATGTCAGCTTTGCCCTTAGGATAGGCTGAAGTTAGAGCAAAGCAGACAGCAATCTCCTTCATCTGCTGCCACTGCTCCAAGTAAAAGAATACATAAATGTCTCTAAAGGCTAAAAACGTGCCCACAGGCAAAGGAAAAGAATATATTGGAATACACTTAAAATCACAGCTATTACATGATGCTTCAGCAAAGGTGTACTCGGATACTGTAGGGTATTCTGTTTGCTTAGTTTGATCAAGAGTGATGCTGGTGATGGAATAGGACTGCCTTAACTGGGTCTTGGTTGCAGCTGAGCCTTTAGAAACACTAGGAGTTCATGCTGTAACCATGCAAGCTTCATGTCCTGAGTTTTAATTGGAAAATCCTTCTGCTCCTATGTCCTTCTTACACAAAGTAATGGTTTCTCCTGTTACTACCATTCTAAGCAAACTAGGATTCAAAGGAATTTTTTTAATTACGTAAAAAGGATAAACCTAAAGAAATCTTACTGATTAATGGAATCCTATTTTAGACGTAAAATTTGAACTTCCTGGATAGACACAGAGAAATAGTTTTTTTTCTAAGTGTACAATGGCTTTAATTTGTAAGATGTGGTCACCTTAAGTCTGATTTCATATTTTGTAATGTGCTTTTAATTCATGCTAACCAGCCATACACAATGGATATGAGCTCTTAAATAAAAAATCTAAACCAAAAACTAAAACTAAAACCAAACCAAGCAATGGATATTGCTCAGGAGTCTTCAGTATGCTTTTGGACCTTACAGAGGAAACATTATGACAAGAAAAAGATACTTTATCTTTTGATATAGAGGTATTTAAAGCTCTTCATAACCTGGTAAGAATTCCCTGAATCATAGTAGAGTGACTGCAGAAGTGATTTCTTCTTCCTTATCCTAAGGTACCTATTTTCCTGTCTTAAGTGTTATTCTGTGCATCTGTATGAGAGAGAAAAGCAAAGTGGCTTTTTCACTGGACCATTCAGCTGGTACCAAGAGGCACTACAGGAAATGTGAGAATTTATGTCAAATACAAGTGTGTTTGATGTGGAGCAAGGGAAAGCAAAATTCTCCCAGCAGTAAGCACACTAGTGGAATAAAGAGCTATTCAATAGCATCTTTCTCACTGTGCTGGTTTTGGCTGGGGTAGAGTTAAAATTCTTCCTCCTGGCTGGTATGTGGCTGTGTTTTGGATTTTTGCTGAACACAGGTCTGATAATACAGAGATGTTTGTGTTATTGCTAAGTAGGGCTTGCACAGAGCTAAGGCTTTTCTGGTTTTCATGCTGCCACACTGGCAGGGAATTTTGGGGTGTGTGGGAGGTTGTGAGCAGCCACAGCTGGGATAGTTGACCCCAAAATGACCAAAGGGCTATTCCACACCATATGACATTATGCTCAGTGTATCAAGGGTGTATTAAGGGTGGGAAAGAAGGAGGAAGGGATGGGGAGAATGTTCGGAGTGATGGCATTTGATTTGTCTTCTCAAGTAACCATTACATGTGATGGGGCCCTCTTCTCATGGGGAATGGCTCAACACCTGCATTCCCATGGGAAGCACTGAATGAATTCCTTGTTTTGCTTTGCTTACATGTGTGGCTGTTGCTTTTCTGAGTGAACTGTCTGTATCTCAATAAAGGAGTTTTCTACCTTTTGCCTCTGATTTTCTTCTCAATCCTGCTGGTGAAGGTGAGTGGCTGCATGGGGCTTGTTTGCTGGTGGGGGTTAAACCACAATACTTGCATAGAAACTCTCATTTTTTGCCATGTCACTTGTGACCCCAGGTGCTAAGCAGACAGAAAGCCCATCGAATGAGCAGTGCTTTACAGCTGTTGTAGCTGCCAGCAGAGGTAGAGGAGATGATCTGGCTGTGCAGTCCTTGGCCTGAATAGTTCTGGGGTGACTAATCCCTATGGATTGGGAGCACTCTGCCTAAGACTGGGAATAGGTTTTCTACTGGTGAAGAGTGGGGATGACAGACTGTGGCTGTGCAGCCACGATGATCCTATTGAAGGTGTTAAATGCTCTGAAGGCTCAACAGTAACTTTGCCAAGGTGGCTGTGCAGACTTGTGACTTAGGGGAGAGCAAACCTGATCCCTCCTCACAGTGCTTGGGGAGAGTTGAAAGTTCCTGAAGACGGCTCAGGTTATGCAATGAGATGTTCAGGGATTTGTCTGAAGTCACAGTGTTGAGTGTGTGCTGTTAGCAGAGGTAAAATATAAAAGTGTTTATGAAATCTGTCCTTGATCAGCTCACTCCAGCATCAGTAAAGCAGTCACCTTGTCTGAAGAACCGCAGCTGTGACCCTGAAAATAAATGGTGTTCTTCTGCAGTACAGAACAGGGACAACTCTTCTGTGAGCAGAAGGGTACTGTTCTTTTATATAATGTAGTCTGGTGACCTAAATGACTCCCCCAGGAGTGCATTTGCAACTTCACAATCCCAGAAATCCACCTCCTGGAAAACTGCTTCTTTTACCATCTTGTGCTCTCACACACAAGATGTGGGAAATGAGAGGCTCTCCATGACTCCTGCTGAATGTGCCAATATCTGTAGAGTTAAAACTTATTGAGTTCAGCATGAGTGTGGACTCTGATATGGACACTTAATATGGATTGGAAACTTGAGATCCAGCTTCTGCTCCAAGATCAACTTTTTAAATTTCCAAGAAAAGCCCATGAGACCAGCTCCACATGCAGGGATTTCAGTAACATGAATACACAACTAATACAAAAATGTGGCACCTATGGATTTATGCTTACAAGAGTGGGCAGTATGTTGAGTGGGAGTTTTCAGAATAATTTTGAATCTAATTCTACCTAGTTTCACCAAATGCATCCAAGTGCTGATCTTTTTCTGGGTTCAGTTTGCACCAAGACAAGCAGCACTTGGATGAGAGCTAATGCTGAAATAAGACCTATAATGAGCCTGAGATTCAGATCCAGCATACAACAATCTGAAAATGGATATCATGAGTTTCTTACAGTGCCAAGATTGTTTTGCTAAATAAAAACAGCCTTCAAATCTTTTAATCTAAAGCCCAGGCATGTGTTAATGAAGTAATATTAACAATAGATTTTCATTTTGGAGTATTCAGACAGGGAAATAAACACTTTTGTAGTGAAATCTACCAACCACCAAAAAACAGTCTCTTCTGCATTACTTTTCTCTGCACCAGTGGAAATCTGCAGCTGCGTCTCTGAATTTAGAGGCAGAATTAACACTTTTGAATTGAGTGACTCAAAGCAGAATCCAAGGTGGTCTTTTGCTATTAGGCATTCTTATTGCATAAATAAACACAGCATGTAGCTGCTGTAGTTTTTTTTTTTTTTTAAGTCAGCTTGTGTTTAAGTTACAAATACAGTCAACACTAATTTATCCTTCATTTTGTGTTGGGATTTCTAAAAAAAAATGGGATGCCATATGCTAATTCAGGTAATGGTACTAATTCAAAACCTCAAATATAAAGCTCAAAAAGATAAGCGCTCACATGAAATTTCTTGTATTAGTCTTTAAATTAAATTGCTCATTAGATTGTCTCCTGTGTCCTACATTCAAAGGTCATGTACAGATTTCATTATGAATAGAAAAAAGAGAGGGGAAATAGTCTCCAAAAGAAAACACAACTGCATTTCTTTTCTACTGTGCTGTATCATAAAATTGCATCTGGTTTACTTGCACAGTAGAAGCCCGTACTTTCCAAGACAATAAAACAGAAAAATAAACCATAGGAGAGGGAAAACCCAACTTTTTAGCACACCTAAACTTTTTCACCTGGAAACTGAAAGCAGGGTACTGTTATCCAAATCTAAACAGGAACAATCATCACAGATTTATTTGACTGCAACAAGAGCTGCTGGTTTATCCCCCATGTTTGATGTTTTGTCATTGGGTTTATTGATTTGGTTTTGGGGTTTTTTGGAAGTATTTTCTGAAAAAACATGCAAGTAACTTACCAGCTTTTCTGCTGTGTCTCTCTTAGTAATCAGATTTCCATGGAATGGGGATTTTGAACTTGTTTTTGAGAAAAGATGATCCTCAAATAACATAAAGTACACCCAGAAGATGCTGTTCTGTTTGCAGGTGTATGAGCTTGTTTTCAGGGTTATCTTGTCCATAGTCCTTAGTACAGCACTTGTGTTAGTGGCCAGAGGCTTTTTGAACTGGTGTGCAGTGGTCTCTCAGATCTATATGGTTCCTGACAGGTCTATTCTGCTGCTGCTTTGTACCCATTTAAAAATTTCATGTTGTATTTCTCTATGCAATTTCTTCAGCAATTACTTTTCCTCTTTCTTTTCCTTCAACAAGAAACTAAGCAGCCTTACTCTCAGAGAGCTGCAGAATAGCAGTAGAGGAGGAAAGCTTTCATCTCCTCTTTCCTGGCTGCAGTGTTCTACCTTGCAGCTACTAAGCTTAATTTCACAGAGTGATGTAGACTGGAAAGGACATCCAAAGGTCATCTGGTCCAAAACCCAACTCTAAGCAGGGCTGAGATCATATTGCTCAGGGTCTTGTCTTTGAGTTTTGAGTCAAGTTTTGAATATCTCCAGGCATGGAGATCAGTGGTGGATACAGTGTGAATCTCTTACCTCTGCTCTGTTAGCATAAGTGTACCTAAATGTGCAGAGAAAAAAGAGAAGACACAGAAAATGTTCAGTTTTGTGTAGTACACCAGTTTTTCCAAGTCTTTTTCCAATAACAAGGTCATAAGTTTGAACCATCCAAAGGGCACGTGTGATAAGTCATTTGTCCATACATGTGAAAGGAAAACTAGCTAATAATTTCAGGTTTTATCCCTCAGGATTGCTTCACAGTACATATTTTTCCACATTTCTATCAGGCCATTAATCTTTATCCTGTGCCTTCTGCAGACTTCTTTTTTTCCTCCCACATAGGCTGCCAGGGTCCTGCTCTCCAAGGGGTCACAGGTTGCAGAGGGATCCACAGAAACAGGAAGCCAGGCTTCCTCAGTCAGTTTTGAAACACCAAAACCTGTTTCCTTTCTACAGAAATAAAGCCTGTCAGGGCATCCTCTGGGTAGGCTCACTATCTGAGCAGCAGCCCAGGAGGAGGGAGAAACTACAGGATTTCTTGTTTAGGAAATAAATGTGAGATAACTTATAGCATTTACAAACCATCAGAATGAAAGGGATCATTTTCTTGCTGCTCCTGTTGCACTTACACTGCAGGGGCAGCACTGGATTTAACCCTCTAGGAAAACTCTGGACCACAGGACAAGGTGATGAAACCCAGACAGATCACTCAGACTTGACTCCATCTTTGACCACAACTGGGGGGTCACCCCATTCTGAAATCCAAGCTGCCAAAGCAAGTGCCTCACAGGGACCTCCTTTTGCATCTGCAGGAGAGACACTGGGAATGACAGCAGTGAAGAAAACATCCAGTCCTGCAGTATCTACCCCTGCAGGTCAGCCAGATGGACACGGTGATGGTGACTCTGGCAGAGACAAGGTGGGAAGCTCGTCTGGCAGCAAAGGGACAATCCTGCAAAGCACTGCTAGAGAGATCCCTCTCCTTCAAGGGGTCACTGCAAGCCTGGATACAGCCACAGGGAACAGATCTGCCAAGCAGTCCTCTCGCAGCACTGGGATCACCAGGAGCCAGCAGGATGCCAACTCCAAAGCATCCACCTTTGAAACTACCAGGGGAAAGTAAGCTACATCTTTTTTCTTGTCTCCTATGTACTGATTATTTTCCTGTTTCCAGTGACATAATTGGCAAAAATACTAGCAATTTCAGTGAAATTATTTTTTGACCTTAAAAAAGACCATCTAAAACAAGCAAGGAATCAAACTGGCAGCATTTACTCAGGCAAAACCATTGTAATAAAAACATTTCTAACAGAGTTAATGCTGCAATGTTTTATACCTTAGGGTGGTTATCTCAAAATCAACAGGGAAGTCATTATCATATATGGGTAGGAAAGGACAATAGATGGCCCCCTGTTTTATGCACAGAAAATTGCTGTTGGTTTTTTTTTTCTTCTTTCCTTTCTTGTGGATAAAAGAAATTGCAAATGCATTATTTCAGTTTGAATTTATAAAAAAATATTGTGTTTGTAAACTTCTCCACTAAATTGAAAATACAAGCAATTAAATATACAAAATGCATCAATGTCTGACAATTTGAAACATCCTATTTTGTGACAAAAACTTGATGAAAAGTGATGTTATAGGTGAATGTGCAATCAGAGCTCTATAACTTAATACACAATAGCTGTGCATAATAGAGTATATCAAACAGTACTGTCTAGTTTTATAGTTCTGGAACACTCAATTATTTTCTTTGTTCCCCAGTGTCTTCAGTTCTCAATGGGGATATTAACACTGACTTTGCAGATATTGCAAGTTTCCCTTA
Organism: Cichladusa arquata; assembly: GCA_026413545.1. NCBI lineage: Eukaryota > Metazoa > Chordata > Aves > Passeriformes > Muscicapidae > Cichladusa > Cichladusa arquata. The sequence continues at coordinate 17,254,579 of JAOTQP010001652.1, forward strand.
ATTGCTGATGTATAACCAGATCCTGGTAGAAAATGAAAGACATGAAGGATTGGTTGTTTTCCATAGTATTTATGAAGAGCAGCCTTTCAGAATATAGATTTCTTCTTTTGATAGCACTTTATGGTAGCATCCAAATTCGTAGGAAGGAGAATAAATCACCACTCTGACAATTATCTTGCTGTGTGCGGCTGGGAGTTAATGTTCTTTCAAGTGAAAAAAAGATTCCCATTGACCTGAGCGTGTTTTGGATGATGCATAAGGGAAATAATGCGTAAGAACCCAAAGGAAAGGAGTTCTCTGCCTGTGCTTGGAAGAGACAGCCCAGTAAAGGAGCTGTGTTTCCCAGACAGCTTTCCTAGCATAAGTTCTGAAAGTCACCTGAGTTAAATGGAGTCCCTTTTTACATGAGTGCTGATAGCTACATGTCCATTGAAATAAATCCTAATACATGCTAACCTTGGTCTTTAGCTTTCAGAGTTTTCTTCAAGAACAGTATTTCAATTAAATTAATCTTCAGCAAAACTCTGTGAATCAGCAGGTATTCTTTCTACCTTTTACATGAGATATAAATACAAGTAGCAAAAAATTAGTCTCTGGTGAAGATGGTCACGTATTTTATTTATCATAATGACACATGGCTGCAACTGCAGAGAGGCAAAATAAGCAAATCTTGTATTTGCCAGCACCTAATTTCATGCGTGGTCAAGGAGCAACCTGCTGTGCAACATGGATATTGGACTCCACTGAGCCAGTTAGCAATAAAGCCAGGATTGTATATCAAATTTACAGGAGTGTGTAGCAGCATGAAACCCCAGCATAAAATTGAATGCTGAATCCCCAGTCCCTTGCTCAAACTGCTGAACTACATAGCCTCTCCCTCCCTAGCAAATATCTAGTTTTAGGTGTGGCCCAGTCCTTTTCACAGTAAGATTCTTGTGCTGCAAGGCTTGTCTTCACACTGTGTCTGAGGGTTTTTACAACCAGATGTGGTGTTTTGAACTTTCCTTCTATTTCTGCCATGACCTAAACAGTGACCTAAGTTACTCCACTGTTCTTCCTTTCATTACAGATTAGACCTGAATGAATAATAAACTTGCTTGTGACTCATTTTTCAGCAAAGAAATGAGAAAATGTCTAGTCTAGGGTGCTCACTGTTACCAATCACTGCTTTGAAACACCTGAAAAGCTACTGCTGAGAAAATATGCATAAGAAGACAAAACTTTTTACTTATTAAGTATATTTACTTATTAAGTGCCATCGACTATGCTCTGAATAATCTGTACCACATATTTTCTTTTTCTTTTTTTTTTTAATACTTATCACAAATAAAGTAGAAAAGATACTATAAGAATTCCAATAAAGACACAGCTTTTTTCAAGATTTTACTCATTTGAAGCCTGAGCACAGCATGACTCAATAGCAGATTCCACAGCTGTAAAGTGTGCTGTTTCTGAGCAAATTTGGAAAGCAAATTTAGAAGAACAATTTGATTTTTAAATTTACTTTGAGTTAAAGCACCTCTTTGGTTATAGTCTGTACTCCAACCTGAATTTTTGAGCGACCTTGTAGGAGCTGCTTGACTATAATCGTTCATGGCAACCCATTGTGCTAACATGTGTGCAGAGATGCTGATGTTAGGAGGCTCCATAAAGAAGGAACAATAGAGAGAGATCCGTGAGAGACAAGAGGAAGGAAAACAGACAAGAAAAAGCATTTATTTTAAAACATATTTATAATTTAAAAAATACCAATGCATACACTTTTTTAGAGTCTGCAAGGCTGTCTGATTGTCCACAAGGTACAGTACGTGTCCATTGTACAAACTTAATTACCCAAATACCCCTTTCTGAAGGAGGTCATGTTCCTTAAAGGCTTAATTACAAAGATAATTCCCTTGCTATTGTACCCTAGGTTGTGTGAGGACAATACTATGAACCCATACCTTATCACATGCATCTAGAACTAGGCTGGGCTTTGAACCTCTCTCTGTCACATCCCGATGGGGAATTACAAGGGCTAAATATCAGGTGTATCCTTTTCTCTAAAAACATGAATCTCTTCCTTCTTTTTCACTGGCACAGAAATGCAATTAAATCCTGTTCCTTTGGAACAATTTTGTAATTGGTACAGGAGAACACAATTTGTTGCTATCTGCTCTCAAATCATTTCAGAAGAGTGTTTTCTGTGGTGAGGTATCCACCCTTCAGGCAGGGTCTGCACTCAAGCTTTCATCAGGATAAGAAAACTTCATAGGAAGCACATCTAGAATGACCTGAGCTGAAGAAAAATTAATTTCTTCGCTCCTAGGAATGAGTTTGACTTATGTTCTGAAATATGAAACTTAATGTCCCTACAGATATGCATTTTTTTTATTTCTACCTATCTTCAAAGTTTTATGCAATCCATATCAATGAATAAAGATATAATGGAAACCTAGAGTGAGAGAATTTCTCCAAAATTCAGTGACATAAATCTGAATATCAATTTGGTGTGAAAGAAGAAAATTTATGATACATTATTTTCAACAGAATTCATTTGAGATACATGTTTTTCACCCTGTGGAGAGAGACAATTGCAGTATTTCACTATGTAAAGTGGCTTAAGCAGCAGTGGTGCAATGGAGTAAGTCTCAGGTGGAGTCCTGAGACAAGCACACTTATCTTTTCATTCTGAACCTGATCTTATTAATTACTATCCAAGGCAGTTCCTGAATACATCAGACCTTCATTCAGGCTGTAAATTAAGCACAGTGTCCCCACATTGCTGAGTGGCTCTACATTACTCTTTTCTCCTAGTATGTGTATATTACATATTTCCAGTTATCTTGAAGCCACTGAAGATCTTTATAGACTTCCTCTCCCATTACCTTGGGTAGTGGTGAGGTGGCAGTATTTTATTACTAAGCACAGAAGGGTTTAATAGAGTCAGCACCAGGGACAGATTTGCTTAGCTGTCACATGTGATAGGAGTGCTGAAATATTTCGTTCTCACAACCAGACGTCTGCATTTCTCCCTGGAAATTGCTTTTGCCTGTATCAGCTTGGTAGAAATCTAGTGTACTGACAAATTAAAATGAATGGTTAAGATCAGCAGATGGTTCAGATGCATGAGACACATAGAAACCTGATTTAACTGCCTAGTTAATGCAAGGTTCACAGTCTCTTTTCATCATGTCACTTTTTAATGGAGCAGAGAGAACAATTCCCGAATCGATTTCCTAAGATTTTGCATCACTGTGCATTTACAAAAAATACAGTCACACATGGCTTGGGTTTCTGCCTCACTAGGTATATTCACTGTGACTTGAAGGAAGAAGCTCTTACACAGGCCTTGGTGGCTGTGTCAGGGTGTGCTTGACAATCTTTGTCCCCAGAATTCTGTACTACAGCCATGCAGAAGATCATTGCAATAAGTCACTCTCATCCAGCAGTACCTTGAATGTATTTCTGATGCTTGGCTGTAAGCCCACAATCCAATTTTCCTACACATGCTAAGCTCAGTGTTACTCCCGTAGCAGACCCAAAGCAGTGATGGCTGATAGAGGCACAACAGACTGTTCTCTGCAGGACAGGAAACACAGCACTAAGAAAAAATTCACTTCTTCACCAAAGTTGTTTTTGAGATACAAAGTACTTAGCCTCCTCAGAGTCTTGTTGTTTAGTTTTTGTGTGATCAGATAAGGCACCACTATGCAGATGATTTCTGATTTTTTTCCAGGAAGGTAAGGAAGGTTTCTGTTTGTCTCATAACTAACGATTGCATTAATGCTCGTGCTTATCTTGCTCTTGTTCTTTGTTTCATCTCCCATGGGAACAGCAAGGATTAGGAAGCTTTCCATGCCTGCAATGTCCCTTCATCCCTCTGAACAGATTACTGTACTAAACTGGACACAGTGTTAGGATTTACCTCCTAGACAGTGAAATAGTCAACTCTTTGTGGATTTCATTTAGGATACAACAGAAACATCTGCTCAGGTATGCACAGAAAATAGGCATTCCTACAAATCTGTCTATAATTAACATTTTATAGAGCTTACCCTAATTCTAGAATAGACTTGGCAAGGAGAGGACAGCAGCAAGGTGTCCCCGTGTGTTTTCCAAAGGCATTATCTGTATTGCCAGATAGAGAACACAAGAGTTTCAAATGTCAAATTTTCTGCCAAATCTGATACAGAGCATCTATTCTGTATCAGGTTCCTGGTAAGCAACGCCATTGGTCATGAGGAAAAGCCTGATGGAAAAAAATCACCTTGAATTTCATGGAGTTTGGCTCAGATCCTTTCTGTTCAAGAGCCCCATAAGATCAGACAGTGACAGCATAAAGATATGTATCTATATGGTTAAGTGGCATATCAGACACAAAGAAACTGGCAAGGCTTTTAATCATTTAATGGAGGGAAACAAGAAAGGAGAAGCTGCCCAAAACCACACGGTAAACAAGGACAAATTCACCCCTGAAACTGTAATGGATCTTATTTTTTATATTTTAATTTTATCGCTTACAAAGGTTTTTTGTTGTTGTTGTCAGTATTTCCCAAAGTGGACAAGCCATCACTGACATACTGCAGTCTCCTTTTCCATAGATCACAAAAGCACTGAAAAAGCAGTGAAAACCAATACCACTGAAGGTTACCTAAAAAGCACTGGCAGTAAACTAGACCAGAACTACCTTAATGAATTTTGTACTCTGGGCCAATTAAAAGATGGAAAATAAATTTATATTCCAGAAGTAAAAGGTCAGAATTCACACCTTTTTAAAAAGCAGTTTTTCTGCATTTTCAGATGTGTTTTACTGGATAATTCTCAAAGATTTGAGATTAATATCTTCTCCAAAGTCTAAATTCTGTCTGGAAAAGTTTGATTGTGTTAAAAGCCTCTGAAATGGAGTGGAAAATCATGTATCAAAGAGGTGATCTGATTTGCAACAAGAGAACATTTTAAATGCTAAAATAGACTGGTGAGCTGCTAGATAAGTGGAAATGGTGAATTAATTTTTGCAGCATGAGGGAGGACAAACAGTAAATAAAAATTCAGATGAAACAAAGTGGCTATTGGCAGTGCAAGGCTTCAGCACTGTAATACAAAAAAAAAAAAAAAAAAAAAAAAGAAACAAAACCAAAAAAAACCGGAAATGAATTATGAGAGCAGAATTTGTGTTTTGTAATAGACAGGACAAAATGTCAGGACAATGAGTTCTGAAAAAAAAAAAACATTAAACAAATCTTTGACACCTAATGCTCCAGTCACTGTCAACAAGTCATCTGTTTCTCAGGGATAAAAACATATCCTATAATATATTTTACCATCACATACTACTTTTTATTTTATGTCACATGCACTTTTTAGCTCCTTCCATTCCAGCCAGCTTGTAAAACACATTTTCCAATTTGATTTGTTTATGTTCAGTCCCTGGTGAGTACTGAATTTTTATTGCAGCTGAGATTCATACATTTCAGAGCAGAGGAAGCTGGGTCTAGAACCTAAATTAACTAGTTTTTTTCAAGCTTATAATTTCTCTTTGAAATAGAGCTTATGTTTTTGAAAGAAAACCGATGTTCACTTAAAGATGTAGAAGTTACCATATTACAGTGAGAGATCTCTGTGGTCACCTAGTGGAATTCAAAGGAAGTTGCTAAAACAAGTCTCCCATGCAATAGCAAAAAAGAACCTTGTGATGGTGCTTGCTATCCTTATAATCTGAGTGTTTACACTGTGTCCATCAACATTGTTTCTTCTCATCCAAACTTGCAGGTTGCTTAAAGCAAATTGAAAAGCCAGCATTCTCTGGCTCTAAACGCTCGTAGCACCTTTCTTCATCCCCTTTGCTCAGATGTAAAGGATAATGTAAAATTAAAACTGTTGTAGAATCAAGATGAATATTTCATTAACTATGCTGTGAAATACAAATAAACTGCATGCAACATGAGTGAAGCACAACCACCAAGCTGGGCATGGACTTTGACAACAGCTCCAGCTCTGGGTCCTTTTGTATTCCATCAGCAGCACAGTAATCTCATTTTCATGATTCAGTGATGTTCAGCTGGGCTGATTCAATAGCATTTCTATTAAAAGCCAGGTAATCTGATTTACTCACAGACAAAAATCATTCATTTTCAGATACGATTTGAAGGGGGCATAACTGATTCTGTACCCTTTGTGGTCCGACTGGCACTGCTGCTCCTGTGGGGTGGCTTTAGGACCACTCACAAGGATCTGCGCTTACAAGCAAGCGGAGTCAATCACCTACAGGCAGCTTTTGTGAGCTTTGCTTTTTTCTCTGCAATAAACCTAGGGGAGGTTTTGCGGCGGAAACGTGCTGTGGAAGGGGGATTGCAGGGACTCTAAAGAAGCTGATGCAAATGGTGCTCGGGTTTCGAGCGTCCCCGGGTGTCCCAGCGCGGCCCCTCCGCGGGCTGCGGCCGCCACCTGCCCGCCGCGCCCGGCACTGCCGCGCTCCGCTGGGCCCGGCTCATCGCCGCTTAGGACGGCGCTCAACAGCGCAAAGAGCCTCTAAGGGCTCGCGAGTGTCCCCCGAATCTTCGGGCAGGGATCCCAAAAGCTAAAGATAGGCTTAAAGGCAGCGCCTGGGTGCCACTGATGGGTCCAGCCGCCCGGGATTCGGGAATTGAGGAACGCAGGAGCCGCTCAGGATTTGGGATTGGGAATGGCCCTGCCGAGGCTGCCCAGCAGAACGTGCCCACAGGCTCCAGCAGAAGCAGATGCTGCCCTTCCACCGTGCCCTGCTCCTCGGTGTAGGTGCCCGCCCGCCCCTGAGTGTGGGATGTCACATTTGGGGACAGCCACACCACGCTGGGCGCAGAGCTGGGCTGGAAATAGTTCTGTTTCAGCTGGAAATACCGCAGCAAATACCACATCAAGGAGGCTGCTTCAAAGGGCTGGGGACTCTGGCACACATTGCCACCAGTGCATGCTCCTGGCCACGACACGCGAGAGGAGGATGGAATCTGTCACTTGGGCTTTGTGCCAGCTGGGGACTTGCACCGCTCTTTCCAGGCTGGATTTCTGCTGTGTGTTGGGAGCATTTTGTTTTGTTTTTAAATGCAGCTTTCCTGATTGAAATCAGGCTCAATGCAAAAGAGACGCTAGGCTCCTCCAGCTCTCAACAAAATCTGCATGTTAGAAGCCTGTGTTGATGATCTGGAATAAATTATTCCAGGGAGGGTAAAGAGGATTTTCAGGTTTAAAGTCCTGTTATGCAAATCAGTTGTCTTCTGTTCTGCTTTTGCATTAACACAGCCTGTCATAGTTTTTCCACCACGCTTCATCTTCTATTTCCAAATCTACATTTTTTCAGACAATTTGATTTCAAAATTATATTTACATTCGTAACGTCTCTTAATGAGCTTATTTCATTGGTAGCATAAACCTAATTATGAGTCACACCAGGGGCTCTTTTGCTGTGAATATTTTCTCCAATTTAGCCTGATCAAAGATTGCTGGGCCATGTGAGAACCACAGCTTCAGACATTGCACTCACATACATTAAGAACGAGTTAAATATTTTAAAGTGAAACAATCTGCTCAAGGTAGTTACATTTTTGGTAGAGACCAGAGGCTGAGTTCAGACTGGCTTTAAAAAACAAGAATAGCCCTTAACATTTGGGATGTACTGTAGCATTTTTTCCTTTGGTAGGCATCTCCAAATGGGCACATTCCAATAGCTGCTCCTCAAAGCTAGACACTGATAATAAATGAAAAGTAGTAATAGTACTAAATAGTAATAGTAATAGTAATAGTAATAGTAATAGTAATAGTAATAGTAATAGTAATAGTAACAATGACAACAGTGTGGATTTTTAAAGGTTTGGAGGGGAGAGGAGGTGAGGTTATTTGGTTTTTTTAACTGAAATCTATATTCCAGTGCTTTGAAGCCTTTTGCAATTTTTTCAATGCCTGTTTTCTTTATTTTATCTTTTTATTGGCCCCATATGCTCAGATGCAAAATGGCTTTCAGTTGCTAGAATGTATATCCCAAACATGTGCACTGCAGAGCAGGTTGTCAATGACAATATTGCCATACTTCTGCTTAATCCCTTTCTCTGGTGAGCTGTCAGATGTGCATGCAAGAGTAAAGTGCAGGCTAGGGAGCCACAGGCCCAAGTCCCTAACCTCACCCCTGCCTCACTGTAGAGCAGATTTTAAATTCTAACCCCTATGTTTCCCTTTTTATTTTTATTGCCAGGTTGGGATGCTTAGCAGCCAGCTGCCCAAGGCATTAGCTCCTCACTTTCCTAGAGATCTAATGTGGAATAGGAAAGCACATGTGGTACTGCATAACAGCTAGAGATGGCATTATTGCTTCAGAGGTTTTCTGAGCAGACTTTGTATGCCATCAGTTAATTGCTGAGAATTATTTAGGAATTTAGATGTTTACATTCTCTATACTTAGTTTAAATCATAAGCAAATCCCCATGCTTAGTCAGAGCTCCTCCTGAATAGATCAGTGTCAGTCTGGCCCAGAATCACTTCCTGCATCTGTTAAGAAATATTTAGTATCCCATTCATATGCTGAGAGATTTTTTTTTTTTTTTTTTTAATCTCTGTGCTGCACTTAAGAGGAAAAAAAATACAGTTTTTAATCTTGGGTTTTGAATTTGCAGAACCCTCACCATGGCTGTGAAAGGGAAGAAATTTCATGCCTGTACTGAGCAGGATAATAAGCCTTGATGGTCCTAAGTGGGTCCTACCCTGAGTGGGTAACTTCATTATTCCCCTGCAAAACTTGAAAGACTTAAATTTCCTCTTTTTTTTGCCAATTTTATGTGTCTCATACTTGTGTATAGTTGCTCCTGACTTGCCCAGAGAAAGTGAGCAGAGTACCTAATATTTATGGCAGTGCTTCATAACTGCATTTATGCTTTTAGCAAAAATACTTTTAGCAAATTTTGATGGAGTCTTTAGTTAATACACACAGATAAAAGCAGTAACTAAAGGAGTGAGAACATAAAGGAAACATTCAAAAAGTGCAGCCTTCTTATACTTCATTAAGAAGAAATACTATCCTAATGAAAACTCTCAAGCAAGTGGAGAGTGAGTGAGCAAAATCAGATCAAAGGCACTCAAGAAAAGCCCATTTTATATGAGGCACATTATTCCTCAACTGTTGTGAAAGGGAGTGCTGCAATATTGGCAGTAGATGTATTGTGTGGTTAAATGTGTTAGTTTTAGCATCTTTCTGGCTTATCCTGCTTTTTTTTTATCCTGCTTTTTTCTCAGGAATAATTTTCCAAGTACAACACTATTGAGCTTAATGCACATACACTGGTAGGATCTCAGTAAACAAAAGCAATCATTTAAGGATAGATGCTGATACTATTTTGTGTTTTGTGCTGTTGTTCATGTTTGAAGCACTGTAAATCTGTACTAATGCCACTTAAGTAAGTGGAACTAATCTGGTCTTAATTGTATTTTGATTTCCATAGTAAAGAGCCCATAGCAAGATATGATTTCTGGAGTAAATATATATATTCCCTGGCTGGATCATGAAACATGAACAGAGCTACTACAGCTGGAAGAAAATGTTAGCAGCAAAACACAACACAGAAAGATGAACTTTAAGTTCTCATATGCAAATATTGTTTGGAAGTCCTTGCAGCTCCACCAGTCCTGCCACTTCAACAATGTCTAGTCACTAACTTGCCAAGTCAACAATTAAATATGTTTCAGCATGGACAAGGGAATAACATGAACCTGAGAAAGGCTGTACTAAGTTAAAGATCAAAGAAAAAAGTCAGCACTAGGCAAAACAGACATTTGTTCCACAAGCAGAAATGCAATAATACTTTCCTCATGATGCCTTCCAGTCTGCAGCTGGGAGACTTCCTGAGACAAAGGTTATAGTTACAACTTAATGATTGTTTAAAAACCAAACTGATAATATCCTAATGGCATGGTTTTTTTTCATGAAATAGTTTTACTGCTTTTTAAAATCCATTTTGGCTTCCAAATTCAGCACAGTCTATGGCTGTGGAAATGCTGCCTGACCCTTCATGTTTGTCTTCTTTAGTTTTAAACCTGTTTTGTTTTGATGCCCATTTATCATAACATGACTAACTGAATAATGAATGTCATGGCTTCATATCCTTCCTGCTCTTCTATTTGTCTTTTTTTCCACCTATCTTTAGGATGTAGGACCAAATTTGAGTTCTCTGTTCAAACTGGTTATGAACTCATATACAGCAACAAACAGTTGATGTACTGAAACAGTGGTGATTCCTGTTTGTTCTTTAGTCCTTCCCTAATAATTTCAAGTATTTGATTACCCAGCTTAGTTAAGGCAAACCAATAAATTGGCCTATTCAGAGAGCCATTAAAAATGACTCCAGGATTACAGGATTATTTTTTCCCCTGATGAAAGCTTCTGTATATAGTGATACCATCTCTATAAGCCTGTCTTTGTGACTGATTCTGCATTACAAGAGCCTTTTCTGACACCTACTTAGTTGGAAATTCAGTATCATGAGACTTCTGCAATGCTTCAAGTTCAGTGTTTTTTACTGCACCAAATGATTCTGTAAGATTCTGTATAACCCTGCCATCCCCCTATTTACTTACTTCCCCCCAGCTAATGAATACAGTGCCAATTACAGATTAATGTGGAATTGTGTTGATAAATTGCTTCTTGAAAAAGCAAACTAGTCTTTCATCTCTCTGATTTAATGCCTTATTAATTTATAACAGGACCTATCTTCTTACTATGCAATAGATTGCTTCCCCCCACCCAATATGTTTTGGTGAGTGACCTTGCCAAAAGCCTCTGAAAATCACACATTTAGCTACCTGCTTCTGATTCAAGGAATATCAATATATCTCTGTGGCATAATTTCCCTCTGCATATCTGTCCTGAGCCATTATTCACATTATAATTTTGACTTAATTCTATGCTCTACTGTAGCTTCTACTACAGCCAAGTTTCAAAAATCTGATTTAACAGTTTGCATTTGCTTGCAACCTCCTTAGAAACCTTTAAAAAAAACCAAAAAAACACAACCAAAACAACAACACAGCAAGCCTGCTCTTCCATGTACCAGCTCTGGCTCCTGTGCTGCAGTGGTCTGGAGTTTGATAATTTTGTATGTGACTGCCTTCTCTGGATGGGTATCCAGAGGCACAGGGAAGTGTGGAGCTGTGGCATGTGTTTGCTGTGTGTTGCTTTGACCTCTTCTTCTTCTTCTTCTTCTTCTTCTTCTTCTTCTTCTTCTTCTTCTTCTTCTTCTTCTTCTTCTTCTTCTTCTTCTCCTTCTTCTTCTTCTTCTTCTTCTTCTTCTTCTATTATTATTATTATTAGTAGTAGTAGTAGTATTCCTGTACTCACTTAATGTTGCTGGGGAAAGGGAGAAACACTGGAATGGCTGTCCATAAAGTGAGAGCTGTGGATGATTAGAAACATCACTAAACAATCCTTTGAATTCTGGATGAACAGTTTCTGTAGTCTGAGATGCAAGTATATTTTAAGACCTGTCATTACTGCAGTCTAGAAAAGCTTCTTTGTTCTTGGAGCTCCACAGATGTTTGCAAATTAAAATTTAGATTTGCAATATGAATATATGTAGAGATGGAGAAATGATTATCTGTTTTCTTTGCTGAAGCACAAAGACTAAGTAATTGCCCAAGACAACATTGGCAGTTTGAGTGTAACAAACTTAATTTTTGTAGCTTACTCCTATTTGTAAATTATGGGTTTAACTTTCACAATTAAGTATCATATACCATCATATGGTGGAAAGCCATATTTTACTTTTAATCATTTTACCTTCTCTGTTTTACAGAAACTGGTGTGCTTATGTCCACACCAGACTCATACCTACAGTTGTGGTGGACAACCTGGAAACCTTCTCATCAGGCAGAGCAAAGCCTTGCACTTGGCAAATTGGATCCTGTGCTCAGAGGTATGGAGAACCGGGAAAAAAAGAGTACTTGCAGATGCTTTAATTACAACCAAATACACCGTAAATGTGAATATAACCTTAAAAATTAAAAGGAGATTAAATTAAAAAGAGAGCATGCCTTCACTGGCACACTCCAGTCAGTTCAAAGTCTTTGAGTCAAAGAGAGGTGCACAAGTACAAAGCTTTAAAGCACATGTGGGGAGAAAATCCTTTCTGTTCAGTTTTCCAAGCTTGTGCTCTGTTGAAGCAAAAGGCTTCCCCTGAGAGGCATAAATATTTTTGTTATTATCTCTCTGCTGAGTGCTTATTTCTGGCACAGCTTTGGTCAGGCAGTGAACATAGAGAAGTAATTGGCCTGGATAGAACTTGTAAATAATACATCAGTTAAACATCCAGGTTGTCCTTTGTGGTTTGGGTGCCTCATTGTATTCTCCAAATGTTAGATTTCAGTTGTAAGTGAAATTGGATTTTAATGCATGAATTTGGAAAATGACAAACTGAAAAAGCACCAACAAAATGGAGATTGTAAATGTATTTTTCCCTTGACAAACTATAAAAGTCTCTTAAAAGTCAGTTTGACTGTTCTAAGAATTGTCCTCTAGATGGTATGGCAGAACACGCTTAGAGCTTTGAGTTGAAACTGGGAATAGGGCTTCTTTAGCATGTGGTGACTCTGAAATGCAGTCAACTGCACGGCAAAGCTTTGGAGAGGACCCTGTGGTTGAAATGTTGCCAGTTTTGTTATTTTGTTTTAGTTTTTCCTAATTCAATCACTTTAGGTCCTTGTGCTGCTTCTATAAATAAGGCTTCACTACATAAATTTCTGAGACTCGTTTATGTGGATTTTTTTTTTTACATGGATTATTTTTTAAGTCACTATTCCTGATTAACTCCTTTCATGGGCACTTCATTTTTATGAGTGGTTTTAGGAATGGATTATGCTAATGCAGTATAAGGTGTTTTTATTATAAGACCATCCATACAGCAAAATAACAGTAACTCCCTTGAATTCAGATCACCTTAATCTTTATTGAGTTCTTGTGGCTGAAAAAGCCATTTCTTAGAGCCAAATCTGGGTAGGGACACATACAAAGCTCCTGCCAGCTGCTATGAGGATTTTAATATATATAATATTGCATCCCCTGTGAAGGGATAACAACATTAACTGTAGTGTAAAACACAGTGATATTTTTTAATGCACTGGGAGGATATTTTTTCTTCTGACAGCCTTTAGATTTGTCTCTTTTTCTGGAATGATTTATGCAGGGATTGCATGTACAAAACAATTCAGTAACTGTTTTGTCATAATATTTTCTGAGATTTTAGGTGTTTGTGTTAGTGCTTATTAACTTGTGATAGTGTGTGATATTATTTTTATTTGAACTTTGCATTTAACATCTTAAAAGGCCAAGGAGAGTTGCTGTAGTTTATTCTATATGCCCTACTGCAGCATCTTCATTCTAAACTGACTTCTCTGTGAAGTTAAGAAACTGAGGAGAAGTGATGGACAGGACATGCAGAATCTGTTGGAAGACAGAAATAAAAGTGCTGCTGCCTCTGCAGTTGCATACTGTAAAAGTATTAACTGAGGCCTCACAATTACATAGCCAGGCCTTCCTTTCCTTGAAGTCCAGAGTGGCGTTTTTCACACTTTATTGGATTAATGTTTGTATAATCTTGTTTAAAATAATCAGAAGGGAAGGTTTCCAGTGTGCATTAATGTGTGCTGATGTCGTGTAAATTTATTGTGAATGCATTTTTCCACCAATTTCAAAGTGATATATGACAATTGTGCTTTTGGCTCACTTTTTTTTCAGTTTAGTAGTTATTAATTGTGATGTCTTCTGTAAGAGATTGCAGTATTTGAATCCTAAATAAGATATTCTGGAAAGATACATGAATAGACATCAAGTTTCTTTTAAATTCATGCAGATAATCCAGAGGTTGCAGTATTAAAGCTGTGATTGCTAATGAAACACCAAACCCTGGTTAGAACTCACTTTGAATTTCAAGCAGTAATGAAAGGATAGATATAACAAGTGAGATAATGTAATGAAGTTATGGAGGTATCTTACAGCTCCTCTTGGGTTACCTAAAATAGATTTAAATTGCTCTCATTTCACAGGTCCCAGACAACAACACACCAGGCTTACAGAATCAAACATAAAATAGTGACATCGCTGGAGTGGAAGTGCTGTCCTGGGTACAGTGGGCAAAACTGCCAACCCAAGGGTGAGTAGAGCTGTAGGAGTCTGACCTGTTCACCTCAGCAAAAGAAAACAATGCAAGTTTGATCTGTGAGCAAATGGCTCTGTAGAAAACCAATGCAGTGCTTTCTGTTCATTTAAAACCAGAAAAAGTGCACAGTAAAGTTAAATGCTTTGGGATGTTGACTCTTCCCTGCAAGTGAATTTGCAGGGCAGCTAAGCTAAGCTAAGTCTTTTCCCCTCTTCCACTCTAAATAAAGCTCATAAAATCCTCAGCCATATTTCATTTTGCTAAAATATGGAGTTTGCATTCAGTGCGTCTCTACTTTTGACCTTTTAGTTATTGACTATTGCAGTGCTGGGGATATTAAATCCAGGCCCTCTATTGAATACTTGCTGTAATATTCCTCTACAGCACTGTTACTCTTTTTCCTTTTGGTTTCAGGCTCTAAGAATATATTTTGTTTGTGATAAAATAATGTATCGACTTTTTTTTACTTCTCTGAATTTTGTAGCTCTTCTGCTGTTCATTTCAACAGTGACTGAATTGTTCTAGGTATTACACATGATCCCTGTATAATTGTGCCCTTTTTGACAGAATAGCCTTTTACCTCTGCCCTGGTGATCAAACTTGAGGCATCACATTGTAGTTTTACATCTGTATAATAACTATTTCTTTGCTGCTGGCCTTAAGCAAGCAGTCCTTGAAAAATTAGATATGGCATCAGCATACAGGTTTTAAATTAATGAATATTGCAAGAAAGGCTATTAGATGTGATAGGGAGTTCAATCAGCAGTGGTAAAGTAAAGGGCTGTGATTAAAAATTAATGTAGAGGAATGAAGAAAAATCACTATTGTTCACATCCAGGAGGGAAATTTCAGTGCCAAAGAGCCAGAACCTTGGCAGGCACAAAATTCTCCTCTGCACAGCACAGTGTGGAGCCAGATATTAACAGACATAACAGAGCATGGTCAGTCAGCAAGGCTGTCCAGTGAGCATGGATCAAGTATTTTAAATGTTTCCTTTCAGAAAAAAAGCAGACATTAGCAAAAATAGACTAAAAAAATGTAAAGGGTAGCATTAAAGGGGGAGGTCACCATTTACAAAATTGAAATGGCATCAAAATAACAGCCAAACATTGACCAGGAAGAAAAGCTGTATAACTTAATTTGCAGTGGCATCTCTGTAAAAAATAAGAATAAAGGAAAGTGTTGTGTAGTGTAACAGGAGCGGGTGTTACATCTCCTGGGTTCTATTTTCAAACCTCTTCTGGCTTGCTGAATAACTTGGGGAAGCCACTTATAATCTGCATAACCAAGTTTACCCATCTAGAAAATTGAGATGACACTTATCTCACAGGGGCACTGGGATATTTAATTAATTAATGCTTGTAGAAGTGCTTAAAGAGATTGGGATGAAAGGTGTTATGTCAGAGAAGCTTTTCTTCCTTGCTTCTGGAATCCTGCCTCCCAAGAGGAGCAGACCACCAGCATAAGCCTGCCTGTATTATTCAATTCCCACAAAGGGACGTCAGCTAATGAACTTGAGCAGCTGGGAGCCCAACAGCCTTGTCTTCCTGTGCTCTGCAGCAGCAGGGAGAGATGCTGGAAGTGCTGAGTGGGGCTCTCCCCAGACCCTGAGCCTCCCACTTGGCCTCTCTGTTGTTCAACAACAGAATTGTTACTGAAGGGTTTCTGTGCCAAGGGAGCTGGGGTGTTCTGACAATCCTTTAGATCCTGGGAAGGCACTGTTAGTGTGATGTGGGCTGCTTGTAGCAAATGCTAATTTAAAATGCCTTCTGGTTTAACTTCTCTCTCAGAGAAGTCATATGTAACTATTTCAGTCTCATAGTCCAGGCAGGAGGAAACACTTACCAACACCTGGTAGTTATTCCCAGACATCTGAAAGTCTTATTTGGTAGCCCCATTGTAACTGCTTGGCTACAGATGCTTCTCAAGGTAGTGCAGTAGTGAGAGAGATGGAAATGATGTGTTCAGATCACTTACCTCTTTTGTGGCAACCCATGACCAAATTGGCTAAGACATGGATCATATTCCAGCATGGACAATGCAATTTTATTAAAAAAAAAAAAAAAATTATAAGAATGAAAAAATGTAGACATAATTTCTTATAAGTCTAAAGAGACAGCTCAATATGGACAATTCAACAATTAAAGCATCATCATTTTGACCTGGGAATATCAAATGATTAAGTGGGAGCAAACCCACAAAAACAAAAAGACTATTAAATTCTGAGGTGCAGACTTCATGACATGCCACTTTCACTAAACACAGCTTTATTTTAACTTTGTGTGTGTGTAGTAACAAAATCCCAGTTCCCTCATGTATTCTCAGAATACTGAATTATAGGGTTTAGAGTCAGCAGCCACTGTCAGCACAGAACTCTCTGGTGTGGCAGTGATGCCATTTCTCCAGTAGATGGCTGGGAAGCAGAAAAGGTGGGAATTTGCCTTGAAACACAGGGAACAGGGAAGAAATTACCTAACCCTCCCCCTCTGGGAAACCCTTCAGCCAATCCTGCTTCATCAAAGATATATTGAGTCAAAAAGACCCAATCTCCATTTTTTTAATATTCCCTGAAATGATTTTGAGTGCTGTGTTTAAAAATACATGGGCCAATAAATTATACATCTAGGCCAATGTATTGGATGATAGATACTTAATGCTAAATTTCTGTATGCATTACCTGTTTTTCTGATAGAACTGGAAGAACCTATTGCTTGGGATTTTGTATTGCTGCTTTTTTGGTTTTGTTTGTGGTTCTTTCTTATTGTAAATGGCACCTCTAAGGTGGATCTAGTTGTCTAATTTCAATTGTTTTGTTTTGTTTTAAACTGAGCATGGCATACCTAATTTTTAAAAGGTCTCAAATGCAAGTAATTTGATGGCTATTTGATGGCTACCCTAAAGAGTATGTGTATTAGGTTTTTGGTCTGGTGCTCCCATCACACCTGCTGTTATCCAGCATCTACAATGGGAAATCTCAGCTGTGGGAATAAGGGGCACATAGATGTAATCACCATATGATATCTTGGAGTGATTCTTTTGGAAAAGGCCTGAGCCACGCTGGAAGAATGATGTAGGAGAAGCTATATTGCCAGTGACTCCTCTGAATTTGTTTCACAAATGAAAAGCCTGAATTTCTAATGCTGCTTGCAAAGTACCTTTCCTGCAGCGCAGTGAAATTTATTAAGTATTCAATATGTGACTGTCTGTGGGTGAGGTCTGTGTGTGTGTGCATCGCTGGCTCCAGTCCTTGCTGCTGTCAGAGGCAGTGCAGTGCACTTTGGGCTTGCTCCATGGCTGGTTTGCTCTGACAGAGATGCTCTTTGGCCTTGGTCTTACAGCCATGATGTTACCTGAATATTATGTTGCATGAACAATTTTAAAGCATTTGTAAAACAAGCACACAGGGACAAATATGTATCCTTGGAACTGTGAGTGAATAGAACTGTGAGGGTTTGGGT
>JAOTQP010001652.1:17272283-17321354 GCA_026413545.1 Cichladusa arquata
GCATTTGTAAAACAAGCACACAGGGACAAATATGTATCCTTGGAACTGTGAGTGAATAGAACTGTGAGGGTTTGGGTATTCTAGGATGTGAGGCAATTGATTTATTAGGGAGGATGAAAGATAAGGTGGATAGTATGTATTAAAAAAAAAAATGTAGTGTCTGTAGCACCAACAGTGTCAGTGAATGCATTTAGAGCAAGAGAAAGACCAGTAAATGAAAGAATGAAAGGACATTGATCAGCTGGTCTTTATCACAGGCAAGTAACCCACTCCCTTGTCATAGATTGTATCATCACACACCATTTGATAAATCCTGTACAATGAGTTGGGCTGACTGCAAGAATTTAGCTCTCATCAATAATCATGCCACAGAAAGATAACAGAAGCTGTTAAAACTACAATCATTTGAGGATTTTGTATTTCTTATCAGGCAAATTCAAAAGATTCTATCAAGATATTGGTCCATATGATAATTTAATCTGAATTCCTATCCTAACAATACCCTTGATTTACAACTTAAACAACTTATATTGTCCTAATTGCAGTCTATTTGTCTTCAAATGAACTATGTGAAACATGGAATTTCTTGATTCAGCATTTTAATCCGTTTCCCTGGAAACTCACATTATGCCTAAACTAGATTTTAATATTTGAAGTGTAAATAATGTCACCATACCCAAGTTACTCTGCTTGTACTGTACTAAAGACTAGAAATCACATTAGTGCCACATAAGTGGCATCCCTTAGATATGCTCCTCCTGGAACATTGACTTCAAAATGTTTCATGAACTGAGCAAGTGTATAAAAATTGGTATCAATTTACACTAGCAAATTTATTATATGATTTGTGCATATTTTTTTTTTTAAAAAATAGTGAAATGAAAACAACACCATTGAGCCTGATGGCTAGAGAATGTATGTCAGGAATATGGAAATCTCAGTTCAGGTCCCAGCTATCTGATCTGTTCATTACTTTTGTGAGTGAAGTTACTTAACTTTCTGGATCTCAGTTTCCCCAGCTGTGATATTGAATTAATAATAATGTTAATCCATTTTCACAATTTACTTTCCGATCTTTTGGGCTGAAGTGTAAAATAAGCACAGATAATCCCATCTGCTATCACCAGAGAAAATATTTGCAAAATTGCTTCCTTTGTGAAGTTTTTTATATATATCCCAGTCATAAATCTCAGATGATATTTGTTGACTTAGAGTTTGATCATGTTTTGAACTTTATTTTATTTCTTAGGTGCTTCAAAAATGTAATGTCACCATTGCGTTTAGTAGTAAGATTTCCATGGTGGAAGATCTGTGTGATTTCTTAAAAAAAAATGAACTAAAACAAAAAAAAAGCCAAAACAAAAAACCTTCCCAAAAATCAGTTTCAACAAACCTGGTTAATTTTGTAACTATTAAAAAACCTTACTTAACTTTACAGCTGGCAATCTCTGTATTGCTGTTCTATTTTGTCCTTAAATATTCCTCTAGAATTTTTAGCCCTGTGCATTTAAAAATTCTGTTCATTATGAAGCAAAATTTTATGTTTTAATATTAACATGAGCCCTTGCCAGTCTTGAGAAGTCTTTTATAAAACCAGCCAACACCTTCAGCAATGTGGTCCCATACTACAGGAAGCAGATAAGAGTCACTGCAGATAATTAGGCTTTGGTACATCTGGTACAGAATAAAGAGAGAAAAAAATTGTTCTGCAGCCCTCCCAATTATCATGTTCTGTGGTTCACCCACATCCTTTACTTTCTTTTTTCTCCCTTTTCCAGCTCAAGAACAGCAATCAGTTCTACACAGCAACCAGGCTGAAAGCAGCAGAACTGTCAGTGAGAGGACACCAGGAGCTCTGCAGGACCCCAGTGGGCCAGGTCAGTTGTTAAAATTGCTCTCACCTCTACCCAGTCACTGAGATCACCGCAAAAATTTGAGGAAAGTCTCTGCCTACTAAAGGGACCTGAATGCAATGTCAATTTCTATCAGTCATGGTGCAGTGGTTTCTTCTTCTGATAAAGATGGGCAGAAGATACTGAATCTAAATGTACCAGCAGGTTAGAAATTACAGTTTTGTGCCTAAATTAAAACCAGGGAAGTATTTGGTATAGAAATATATAAACTATTATGTTATTGAATACAATAGATTAATTAACAAGAGGAAAAAAACCCAAATTAAACGAAAAAACAAAGCAAAAAAACCCACCCCAGCCCAGATACAGTACTAGTATGGACCAGCATTGCACATAGAAGAAAATGTAATGAAATTATTGACTATTTGAATAGGTGATTATTGCTATGCATTTTCTTACAAAACTTGGTTCTTTGTTCAAAATCAGTACAAAGATGTTTCAAACTTTAACAAGGGCAGCTCAGGCATGTCTTAAGCTACTATGTTTAGAATGATCAAATAACTAAGAAACACAGCCAGAGTTTAAACATTTATAGCAGAGATGCTTGAGAGTATTTCTTATTGCTTTATTCATTTGCTCATTGTCGTGTTTACTTTATATAATCTGGATATTATGTTTTTGGAATATAGAGTCGTGCTGTCTCACAAAAAAAATGCACAAAAAATATGTACAGACAAATTAGAATTTTAAGAGCTGGTCAGTAACAAAAAAGATGTATTCAAATAGTGATCTCTATCAAAAACCTATGTTAGATGACTGCTGTGTGAAAGGCTTCTCCACATTTTGGTCACAAATTGTTGGAAGCTTTGTTCTGGCAGAAATCCTGCAATGCTTGCAATTTTAGGAGGTGGCACCACACTGTTGGCTACATGTGCTGCCATGAGAAGGGTGGTCATTTTTCACGGGGATAAAACCTCATTTCCCCCAGTGTCTGGGGGTCAGGTCAGAGGTGGAGTTTGGGGCTCCAAGGACAGCCAGAGTCCTAGTTGCTGGCAGCTTTGGTCTTGGAGAAATCCTGCAATGTTCATGATTTTTGGAGGCAGTACATGACTTTGGCCACGTGCACCTGGTCTCGACTGGTGGCCCTTTTCTACTTGAAAAATGTACTTTTCATGGTGAGGAGCTAAAAAATGGCCATGATGTGAAGGACTGTTTAATTGAAGCATATTCCTTGAACTTTCTTACTATATTCCTTTTCTTTTGGATCTTTTGATGCTTCTGTTATTTTTGTCAACACTGGCTTTTTGTATAACCATCATCTGTTCCACACTGTGGCATTGTTGTCACTCACCTATTGGCCTATATCCAGAAACATTTTACTGAAGCAAATAAATAAGGCACGTTATATTCTCAGGTCTGTGTTTTGTGGTTTTAAATACTTTCTTTCTCAGCTGTGACGCATGCTGAGAGAACAGGATATCATAATTACGATTGCCACAGAGTTTTATGGAGATTTACACCTGTATGTGTTTGTTTTCATGTATGTGCTTTATTTTAGATAGACAGAAAGAAAAAGAGAGGGAAAGATTGAGTCGAGCATAGACATATAGAGTGGTATTTTCAAAAGGGAGTTAGGCTGTTGTGTCTTGGTTGCTGTGTGAGCAACCAAGTCTCTCAGGGCTGGAGGGAGGAGGATGTTTAGTAAAGCAGACAGGGCCTATTATGAAAAAAGTGAGCTGGATCAATAGAGCACTGAGACATGCCACTTCTGTTAGCAGGAATTATGCTCTGAGTAATAAATCTGAAATTGGAATCTCTAATCTCCATGTTAATTGCTTTTCATTTATTTTTAAATCAAATTGGGTCAGTCTAGAAGGAGAGAGATACCTGTTCTGGCTGTCACCCCTGCAAACATGGCCTGGGGCCAGGACTGGCTGCCATGGTCTGTCATTCCATCAGCATCTGCTATGGCTCTACAAGCTAGGTTCTGCTTCCAGCTCCCACTATGCAGCCATGCCACTTTCAGGCACAAAAACTCACTTTCAGGTTCATCTACCTTCTCTTCCTCCCTCAGCGAAACTCATGGAAACCCAACTAAAAAAAAACATTACACCCTGCAGATTAGTTGTCAGTTTGGGTGACTGTGCATGAGCCACTAATGAATTCAAATCCCTTTCTCAGAGTAACAATTCAGCCAGAAGCAGAAGTGTCCAGACCTGTTTGTCTCTCACAAAGCTGTATTATGAAGACAATGGTCCATCAATGCCTGTCTTTGTAGTGCCAGCCAGAAATTGCCAGAGTCTAAGCGAGGTGGTTGAGTTAGAAGCAATTTATGATTGGTGTAAGTAGATACCTTGGGCAGAGAACACAGCTGGAGATCCTAACATCCTCATCTAAAAGAGCCTGACTCTCCTGGCTCCTACTGCTATGGCCTTTACAGCCAACACGCCTCCAAAGAAAACATTCTCATGGGTGTTGGCTTGCTTCATCTGCATCTTTACATACTAGAATTTTAAAGAATACAAGTCATCAGAAGAATGTGCCCTTTTGCATATATCTCACTTGGGTTTTTGGAGCCTATAGACCCCTGTACTTAGACATGATTTCTGATTAGAGCTGTTTCCTGCCACGGGAATAGACACTGATGCTGTAACGAAAAGTGACAAAGGATCAATAGCAATACTGTAAACTTACACTAATAAATATTCATATGCAATGCTAAAGAATCTCTTCCATAGCAGTTTATTAAGTTATAGTATAGCCCAGATCATTTGGAATAATCTATCATATGCCAAACACAGGCTGTTTAGGCTGAATTGTTGGAGAAGATTTTCTAGCTTTGCTTACAGAAATTCAAACATCTAATTTTATCAGCATCTTCTGAAAATTCCAGACTAAATTTGATATCTGTCATCTGTTGAACTCAGATGGCTGGCTGAAGTCATGTGGAGTCCTAATTTTCAACATCCAGGCCTCCTTCACCATTACCTATCTTAAAAGCATCCATCTAGGCCTTTTTATTTCCTGAAGAGACTACAAGGGTCAAGAACAATTTGGGCAGGTTTTAAAATAAACTCGACTTTGTAGGTTAAGCTTCTTTTTTTAATGATAGACTAATCATTATTCCAAAGAAATTTATCTATTAGCTGTTTTTCTGCCTTTCTGCTGTGTTGAACAAGTCTTTGTTTTGACCCAAACAATGAAAAGTTGATGTATTCCTTCAGACACAAGCCTTGCAAATTCATGAAGTTATGTTATAAATGGTAAGTAAAAATGAATGCTTTTGTGATTGTGTTAAAGCAGATTGACTAAATGAGAGTTAACTGAATACCCTGTAGGGTGCTAGATGGAGGAAGAATGGCATTATGTTGATTAAAATAAGCTAACCATTCAGAACACTCTTTTAGAATCATAAATACTTTATAATGGATACATATGTTTCAGTAATTAGTAACTGCTGTGCTGCTGAATCTCACTAATACATGATACATGACAAAAATCAAGATGATTCATTCAAAACTAAAAATTCAGAAACTTTTCACCTCACTTTTAGCTAATGTCTCTCAGTCAAGTATACCTTCTTGTTTTTTATTCACTCCACAATATTTAACAATGCTTGTTTTTTTTTCTCATTTTGTTCCCTGACCAAGCACTCTTTAAAAAAATGAATGAGAAGATTAGCAGTCAGGAGATGAAACTGACTTTTCTACAGAAGAAGGTTGACAGCATTGCTGCTGCGATGAATGATGTGAGCAAGACGCTTTCTTCTCTGGAAGGCAAAATCAATGAAGATAAGGGCAGAGACTTCCAGTCTTTTCTAAAAGGTAAGAAAAAGAAATTCATGTAATCACTCACCCTGCTAGAGGTGTCAGGAAAAAAAAAAAAGCTAAAAATCATCATAGGCTGCCCTGTTCTATTACTCAACACTCGTAGAGAGAACTAATTTTTTAAATTTCATTTCATAAGAGAGGAACTTGTTCATTTCAACATTCGCTATGGTGTCTTTCATAGTGACAAAAAATTTATATGCTTGGGTGATTCATCATCTACATGGTAGCTTAAGCCACTATCAAGGTATTTTCATTTACTTAGAGCATCTGCAAATATTCTTATGTCTGTTTTTGTTTATCTGGCAGCCATTAAAGGATGTAGTATTTGTTTTGCTATCAAATCTAACTAATATTCTTTAATACATAATTCACACACACAGGACAAACTATAAGGAATTCTGTGGTGGTTGTATTTACAATACAGCAAACATTCTGCTGAATAATTTGTCCCTGATCCTACTAGGCTATCTTTGATAAGCACCTGTACTCATGTTCAGTATATAGCTAGAGATCAGGAGCTTGGGCAGATCCTCACCAGCAGAATTATGCATCCATTTGTTGTGAATCCTGCAGCAGGATCTGTGTGTTACCCAGATAAAAGTGTTGCTTAACAAGCAGATTCAGACTGAAACTTTCATTTCCTCAATGTGCAGTTTTTTTTCTCATTTTTCAGGAATATTCCCCAAACCGTATTTTATACTTAAAAATCCAGAGGATTTTTCTACTGTATGAAAATAGAACATAGGTTGTGGAGTTCCTTACACTGAGATAAAACTGAATGAAACAATAAGTGGTTTTGTATCTCCCTCAAATTTACCAAGTTGGGTCCCATTTCTTGTATTTTCAGTCCTCTGTCCCCTGAGCTGCTCCTGCCACATGCTAGATGGCTCTCTTGTATGCAAGTTTATTCCATCTCTTGATCTGTGACCTGCTTTCACCTCTCCACATATTGCTAGATGGCATTCTTGACCTTTGGGTCCACATTTAATTTGTCTTTGAATATTTTCCATTTCTCTTCTGCTTTCCCCTCATTCTTTTTTTTTTTTTTTTTAATATTTCACTCATTCTAGCTGTCATTTTCATGCTAGTCTAAGAGGTGTTTTTCAGCATCCTGTGTTTCTGCTTCTGCCATCCCTATCTGCATTTCAGGGTCTAAATCTTAATTAAAATGTGCTGTTCAAAACTCCCCCTTCTTTGAAAATGTTCTTCAAGCCTTTATTGATTTCACCTGCAATGTTTTATATTATACCTGCTCAGAAAAAATCTCCAGCTGATGTCCCTTTTTTGATTTATCTTCTTAATTTATCTCCTAATCAAGTTCCAATGAAAAAGATGCTACCAACTACATTCCTTGGCTCTAATTATGAGCATTCCAACACAGGTTGTTCTTGGCTTCTACATAGGTAAACAGCAGGAATGAGGAAAGGAGGGGAGAAAGAAAAGGTTAGCGTGTCTGTTGGCTTGTATGTACAATGACAAATGGCAACTGCAGTTTCTGTCCAGGAAATATCAGTCAGTTGTACTCAAATGCATAAACAGCATCTTAAAGCAGCAAGACCTGAAGAGATCTTCCATACTGTCCTGTAACACTGGGCACTCTGCCTTGCTAAAAATTACTCCTAGAAGCTCACCTGAAGCAAACCACAGCTTTCCCAGTACCACTGCCATCCTGAAGCAACCTGCTTTTGAAGCACAGTTAAGTCTGTAGTTGCTTCATGCTATTCAGACTTTTTCCTTCTTCATCTACTTTTCAATTTTTTTCCTGTGGTGCCAGGTCCTTTGCTCATAGTCCATACATCATCTTTTTTCTTATCACAGAAATTATAATGTTCTGCCCAGCTTTTTATCAAGGTTTGTTAGGAGTGAGGTGTGATTTTGTGACCAAACAATTCAATAGAGTTTAAAAAGTCTTTAACTCTTGGTTTCATCTATGACTTTGGCGACACAAACATGTCATCTGTTGCTAGAGGGCAACACTCACTGGAAAAACTGATATGCTCCTCTGTTTTATTAATGAAATCTGTTGTGCAGTTTAAAAATTGTTTTCAATACTCAGGAGGCTGCTCCCATTTGTTACTTAGGGAAAATAATTTTATGCTCTTTTAAATTTTAAGAAACTCTGCTTGCTTCCTGCTATTCTCTTCTTCCCCCTTAAACTCCATATTTAACACATTTCCTCTTCATTATTAAACACACCTTTCCTCTTCATTATTAAAATGTACACTCCTTTCAAAATGAACTCAATAATGGAGTGTTAATCACTCCCAAGTCAGAAATGTCATTTGCAGCTACATATATAACCTCAATTCAGTCTCCTGTGTATATACATTTATTTTGCACATTATTCTTCAAATAATTGAAACTGCAAAGAGAGTATATGTTGACACAGAGTAATTACACCCTTTGGTTTTCTGCCAGCAAGGTAAAATTAAAATTTATAATCTCATAAAATGTGCAAGAGATCTTTAACATTCGCAGGTAGTTTGGACCTTTCTATTTCAAAACGAGCAACAGAGAAATTGAGTTACATCCATGAGTGCACACAATATTTGCAGCTCAGGCTTAGCAATACACCCAATTGTCACCTAGTTTGGGTCAGGTCTTTGTGTGGACAAGTGTGCTCCCACAGCCCCCCTGCACTTTGCTTATGAGCTACCCAGCTGTTCTAGCTGGAAAGCAGGGCAGAGAGAAACCCAAAGCTGTCTGGTTTACCGGGCTCCACACTTCCCTGGTAATGGGAGCACCTGAAAGCCAGAGCTGAGCTCCACACTACACTTACTATCCAACAACATGGAGCTGGAATAGCAGAGTGAGGCTGGCACGCTCTTGGCTGTCACAGAAAGAAAAGGTCAGGGTAGACCCTCTGGAATGCTTCTTGCAGATGAATAGTCTGTTACCAAGATTTGTTGCTGAGATGAATGAATTTAATTGATTCCTCACAAAAGGTTTAGAGTAATCTTGGTTCTTTCCACAGCCATTAAATTTTTCTTCACAGATCATTGTGTCTCTTAGAGCACAGAATGCTTTTCAGCATCATAAAGCACCCTGACCAAATCATCACTTGGACTGGTTTTTCTATGCGTCAGTTTTTAAACTTGGTTCAGATATTGGTTTTTCCTCTCAGCTGCCAGGACACCTTTATTCTCAGATATTTCAGTGTGCACATACATGTGCATATTCATGTACATGCATCTGTCTAGTCATTGACTTGCTCTTAGGTAGTGAAAAGGAAGATAATAAAGGTAATCTCAGTATTATCACTGTTGTCTATTATACTTTATGTGAAATTGCTGGGACTTTTGGAACCTCCACAATAATGGAATTTAATTCTTAGGAAACTTCATGCTAGATCATTGATGTGGCTCTTTCCTGGGCTGGCAAACTTGGGTCTGATTTCCTAATGTTTTGCTGCACTTGCTGAGAATGTACCTTAAAGTAAGTTTTCAAAACTGACTTTTAGAGAAAAATAAATTCCAGGCTGCAGAATTAATTGAGAAGAAAATGGAAGAAGGGAAGAGATAATTTCTGCCTTTATCAATACAGTTTTAATCAGAGAACCTGTGGTCATTGAGGCATTGTAGAGGTTGAAGAGTTTAATTGATATATCACAGTCTGGCTGCAAATGTTCATAGGGCTTATGGAAACTGAGCAAAGAATGCTTTGGTGTTTTAGTTGGACAGAGGAGCTACCTTCAGAGAGTAACTTAATAAAATTCCTTCTAATCTCACACCAGAGGAGAACTATTGCTCTAATTGATTGAAATATATTATGCAGAACTCTTTTATGCCTGTTTTGTAGCCTCTCTAAGGCTATATGGGAAATATATTTTCATGTTGTTCTTCTGCCTAGTGCTTTTCAGGATCAGAATTCCTAGGAGCTATTTAAGGAGTTGCAGTATGCAAGACTTCAAGTTTCTACATTTAAAATACCTTCATTTTGCAGCACTGGTAGTTACTAACTTTAGCTATTCAATAAGGCTATTATTTTTATTTTGCTTCTTTCTCACAATAGTGTATTGCATCATCACCTAGCACATACAATACAGTAGGAAGGTAATAATCTCTGCTTTCATTTCTTGACCATAATGTTGAAAAACAGATTTTTTTTGCCTTACTTCCCTAGTGGGGAAAGAACACATCATTTCTTATGAGCAAGCCACAAAAACACACAGATCTCCTCCTTTCAGTGCCCAGAAATAACTTAGGTAGGAGGTCAAAGTTGATACCACATGTAGAGTTTGCCCTCAAAATACTTGCCAAAATCCCACGGATTTCAGTAGAAACAGGGATGAATCCTCAAACACTATAGCTGTATATAAACTGTAAGCATCCTCTACATTCTTCAGCTATATATTTTACTCTGTGTGTGGGTAAATTGGGGCAGGGATGTGTGTTTCACCTCTGTGCAGTACTGTGTTCACATTGTGGGAAAAACTTAGATGTTACTAATACAGTTGATTTGATTTTTTTCCATATTTCTCCTTTCCCCCAAAGGTCTCAAATCGAGAAGTATAAATGACTTAATCAAAGACATAGCTGGAGAACATTTTCAAGTGTTTCAAGGTGAAATGCAAGAGAGCATGGCTCAAATTTTCAAGACTATGTCTAGTATGTCAGGTGACCTTGAAAATACAAAAGAATTAGTCAAGCATCTGAATGAAACCCAAAATAAATTTGCTCAGGAGAAAGACAATGGGCCAACAGAGCTTGACATTCTGGAGCTGAAGAGTCATATGGTGCTGATGAGAGAGGAAATGGCCCTCACTTGTGACAAACCTGTGAAAGCTTTACAAGAAAAGCAGAAATCCTTGGAAGCTAACTTGGAGCATCAACAGTCAAGAAGTGCAATTTATTATCAGTCTTTAAATAGGACCCTTACTGAAATGAGAGATGCTCACGAGCAGCTGTTATCAGCTGAGCAGTCTTCAAGACAGAACCTCCCCTCTGCAGATAAAGCCATGGAGGACAATGTCACAGAGTACCTGATCACACTGCATGAGAAAGTAAAGAGACAAGGCATGATGGTGCTGCAGATCTATGATGACTTAAGAGTCCAAGACAGCAAGATCAGCAATCTCAGTGTTGCACTGCAAATTCAGAGGGACTCTGTCCTGGGGGTCTGTGATGACATGTTGTCAGAGAGCAGGACAGATTTCCAAGCACAGCTGGCAGCAGTCCAAGAGAGTGTGATTGTTCTAAACAAGAGTCTCTCTGATGCGTTCCTTCCATTGGGCAATAAGATGGACAGAATGAATGAGCAAATTAATGACTTGTGCTATGATATGGAGATCCTGCAACCCTTGATTGAACAAGGGGTACCTTTTAGTCTGACTTCAGAGTATGAACAACAACTCCAAGCTAAAGAATTCAAAGAGAAACTTGAAAACCTCACTGTTGTCATTAACAGAATGAGCTCTGCAATGAAGGAACTTTCCAAAACACAGGAAGGACTTAGAAATGAATCTCAGGCTTATCAGGAACTGTTTGAGAGTCGTATTAATGAATGCTCCATGGAAATGGAGGATGGATTAAACAAGACCATGATAGTAGTAAACAATGCTATCGATTCTATTCAAGATAATTATGTGCTGAAAGACATGCTACATGCTCTAAGAAATGAGAGTGAAATGTGCTGTGGCAGAGCTGAGGAACTGGACAGCCTCCTGGCTTTTATTCCCCAGTTCCAACAGTTGAATGAATCCCTCCAGTCACTGCTTTATAACAAGAGATACGAAATTACTTCACAGGTAGCGTCATCTCTTTCTGATCCTCCATACAAGGAGTCTGACAAAAGTGTCCTCCACAATTTCAGTAGAGTTTTATATGTTTTAAATGATACATCATCAAAAGTGGAAAAGCAGCAACAAGATATCAGCCGGCTGGAAGAAAAATTGTTGGACTCTGTAGAGGGCTCAAAGGACCATGAGGTTCGCCTTCTGAATGTAGAGTCAAAAATTTCCAAGTTTTTGGCAAACAACTGTGCCTCACTGAAACAAGTCAAAGCTGCCTCAACAGAGAAAGAACAGGTGGTCTCACTTCAGCTGCAGGCACTGAGTTCCAGGATCAGGGCCCTGGAAGCCAAGTCGATCCGTTTCTCAAATGTCATCCCACTTGTGAACAAGACTGCTCGTGAGGCCTGGGGGCTGTGCCAGGATGCCAACAGCAGCATCCAGAGAGTGAATGCAAGCATACCTGTGCTAATTAAATTGGCTCAGCCAGATATCCCCCTGCTGCAGACAGGCCTCAAGGAGCTCATTGAATCTGTGCTAGAAGTAAAAGCAGGAACTATTCTGACAAATTTAACCCAGCATGTTGACATATCCATGGTAAATGCAATGAACAATATCACCAAACTTCAGAAGCAGCTGAAACCAGTTATAAAGAAACCTCCTCCAGCAAAAAAAGTGGCAGGAAATGCCACCATGAGCCTGGCAAGCCGAAGCCAGAGAAACACGGATAATGCAATAGATCCAGGTAATGCATTTTACTCTACTAAAAATCAAGGTATGTTTTATAAAGACTTATGTAACCATTGTGATGAACTGAGTGGGAGAACTTGACTGAAAGTAAATAAAAAGTC
Organism: Cichladusa arquata; assembly: GCA_026413545.1. NCBI lineage: Eukaryota > Metazoa > Chordata > Aves > Passeriformes > Muscicapidae > Cichladusa > Cichladusa arquata. Next base: position 17,284,546 of record JAOTQP010001652.1, read on the forward strand.
TAAAGACTGCTGTGAAGTGTGTTTCAGAGGAACCTGAGATTAGTCTCTTGTTTACAACAGAGTTTATTTTGCTTACGAGATTTTGCACTCCATTTAATTTTCCTTAATAAACTTCCATCTGATCAGTTTAAGATCTATATTCATGCACACACACATATTCAGCTGAGAACCTGACCTTTAAAAAGTTACTGAGAGTATAGACAAAATCTAAAGAACAAGAATTTTATGCCTGCATCTCAATTAGCAGTTTCAGTAGAAAAAAATGTATGCAAGCTGGGAGGGAGATATGGAGTTGCATCAGTACTTTGTAGCAGGGATGAAAGATATCAAAAACCTGAAGCAAGTGAACAAAAATGACTGTAATGAGGCTTTTGCTGGCTTCTTCAGGACTTCATTGAGAAGTGCAGTTAGTTACAGCAGTGTGTTCCTGAAAAAGCAGGAATCCAGCCAATAAAGGAAATTTGGCTCCAGTCCACCTGGAGAGCAGCTCAGCTAAGCAGGAGTTGCCATTCTTAAAAAGGAAATTTTGAGTGTGATCTGCTTCTGAACTTAGATTCAAATACTATCATGTGAAATGAATTATGAATGAATTCACAGAAGTACAAACTCTTGAGTTGTGACTTCTACAATCATAGTCGAGTAGAAATCAATAGCACAAGATAATGTTTTATGGAAATACAATTTATGGCACAATATAGAAAATGAAGAGTGAATAAATGACTTGAAATACTGAGATGACTCTAATTAACATTAAAATTAGACAGGTTTCTTAATGACAGAAACATGTCCAGATACTCGTGAAGGTCCAGATCTGAATATTTTCTGTAAAATGCTCTTAAAATTATGAACATTTCCAAACCAATACTTGGTTCCTATTGCAAGCAGATGTAGAGATAGTAAGAGCTATTACTCTTGTTCATGTGCTAAGACCATGGGCAATCTCCTTTTCCCTCTCCATGCTTTTTTCCTTCCTTTCCACTTTGCTTCTTCATCTCTTCCTGTCCTAGGGACAGCATTTCTCAATAATGAATGGAAAGGATCCTTTTTAAAGCCATAATCCCGTGAGTAGCTTGGTTTCTGATGAAAGTCATCCCCATTGAGGGATTTCAGTCCATGGTTATCTTTTCAGTCAGGGAAGGGACATAGCTACTAGAGGAGGCAACCACACTTAATGCACAAAGTAATTTTAATATTTTGCTATTCAAAAACTGTGATTCTTCCTCAGTTGTTTTTGTTTTATGTCTGTTACTGGCACTGAACAGGATGGAAATTCAAAATGTTTGTTCAAAATTGAAATTAAGAGAAAATGAGAGATGACTTTGATCCTTCCCACACCATGTACTTGGTTGGAAAGTATCACTAGTGATACCTGCCTGAAGCACAGGAAGGTGCCACCTGCTCTGGTTTTCATTCCATATTGATGAATTAATGTCTTTCCCATTTATTATTTATACTCAATTTAACAAATAGCTTGCTTAATAACATTGGATATATGCTCACTCACAAAAAGTGCAGTTCTTTGCAGATGTTGAGAAGCCTTATGTTTAGATGAGGTTTCTACATAGCAATGTTTATGCTGACTTTTCCATTGGTAATGAGATTTTGTACTTAACAAATTTCATGCCTAGCAAAGCCATACATTATATTTCTGTAAGTTAAAGAAGCAAGACCATTACCCTAATTAACAAATATTCATCTTCTGCCTGGTAGATTTTACTTCTCCATGAAAGCTTTTTCTCGCAAGTTCTAGGACACCACCAGAGATTTGTGCTACCTCTACGAAAAATTCTAGAAGATATTCTAAGGCATAATTGGCTAATTATAAAATATACTTAATCTTAGATTACCTTTTTCAACTAAAGAAAAATTCTAGAAAGAAGTGAATGAAAATTTTCATTGACTCCAATATGTTCAGTATTTAAACTTTAACAGATTAGGGCTTTAATTTGCTTTAATGTGGTCAAGATTTGACCCCGAGGAAATACTTTCAGAAGTAATTAGTTCAAACCACAAGAAAGCAATGTGAGTTTGCACTACCTATGCAGGGACATAAAACCTTGCAAACTTCCCATATTGTGGAATAACCTAAAGAAAAGTTCTGTGTCAAGTAGAAGCTGCAATACATTTATGAGCAGTGAAAGCACCAACACTCCTGATACTGACTGTAACAGCAACCCAGGGTGGATAAAAAAGTTATTATCTTAAGCAGCTTCAGTACCTAAGAGAAGATGACAGCATTAAAATATGTATTTCTAATATGCATTTATACACATATAGTAACTCTTAATTAGTCTTGGGTTTGGGTTGTGACTATCCTATTTTCCAATGCACTGTTTTTCTACAGAAATGTTCACACATTTCTATAATGTGAGGGCAGTTTAGCTCAGTTCCCATTTTCCTCTTGCCATTAGTGCTGTTCTCTAGGGAATCTAGAGGATGCTGTGCTTTTCAAATGTGAATGTACCTCTAGTTGCATGTCTGGTATTAGTTGTGGCTTTTGCTTTATTCAGATTTTGTCACCCTCCTATCAACATGAATAACAGAGAGTCAAGCTGTGTTATATTTATGTATTTGAAACAGTGCACATGTGAGAGGTAGTTTCATTTCATTCTCACTTTCTTTGTGTCTTATTTCTGATTTTGTTTTCACAAGATTTCTAACTCCTGACAGAAATGCAAGCTTCCATTGTCGCTTTATCATGAAAGCCTTAATTTCCAGTGAAATTAACCGATGCAAATGTTTTCTATTTTGTGTTTTAATTGCACTAATGAGATAGTTATTCCAGTTCGGCTTGGTGACATACACTTCAAATTTGCATATTTACTCTTTAGACTAATGGGTTGATGAAGCTGTAGTGTTGTTTTTAATTTGGTGAGCCTTAAATCATCACACTGGAATTATAAGATACCTCTGCTTAACAGAAAAACAGTTGCTGGAGTCCAAGTAGCTTGGATCAGCCCTGACCCACCCAAAACTGGAGGGCACAGCTCTCCCCTCCTTGCTTTTTGCCCACTGTCAGCCTGAGGATGCTAAGACAGGTGATTAATACCTACAGGCTGGCAACCAATTTGACCCCGTGCCAGCAAGGTGGTTTAGTAGACTCCCAGGCTCTTCCAGGCTCCTAAGGCTTCCTGAGAAGCAGATACTGATAACTGAATACTAAGAACATGTTTTTATGTTACCTTCTGGTCAGAAGAAGTTCCAAACTGAACTGCTGGAGTCAATCCTTTCCATAAGGAGACCATTAAATTGCTAAATATTTGTTTTGCTTCTAACAACACCCCAGTAGATACTAACAGGGCTTCATTATTTGTTTGAGATTTGTTTGCACAGCACTGACAGTCTATTTCCCAAAAGAGCTTCTGGCTGTCTGCCCTCCCAAAGAGTAGAAAAGCTGAGCATTAACTGGCTTTTCTCATTACTACTGCACCAAGTGCAATTAGCAACTACATTTTATTCTTTGCTAGTAATAGTGACAATTTAAGCCTTTAATTTATAGTCTCTCTCTTTTACTCATCTACACTGCTAAGTCGTGAAACAGTAATTAGCAATAAAATATTTGTTTTAATAGGAGACTCTTTCTAACCTGAACCTTCTGACACCTTTACCCCAAGGAGATAACTCAGACATAGTGTCTCAGGACACTTTATCAAGAAAAGAGAAAATACTGGGCAGAGGAGCAGCCTCAACCAGAAATTACAGCAGAAAGATGCTATTGTAGAATAGTTACATAGAGATTATTGGCACAGTGGAGATCTGAAGTATTTGCCTCTTGCTTTGAAAATCCTAATTTGACTCAAATCCCCACACAACTTCTCCTATTCTAGCATATGGAGGAGCTTCCCTGTTGCTGTTAAGCGGTGCTTCACTGGGAGGGTTAATTTAACGTTGATAAAGCTATGTCTGAATTTGAATTAACTCCAAGGTTAAGGTCGGGTAGAATCACCCCACAGCAGATTTCCAAAATGCTAGTCTCAATCTCATTATCATTTCCTTTTAGTGATATTTTTCCTGTTTCTTGGGTTTACTTCTTGTTTATGTTAAGTAGAAGCCAATTAGCAGAGAGACTGCTGTGTTCTTACAGGAAGCTTTTGTATTTTGGGAGTATGATACAGTCAGCACAATCAGCTGTTTTCCTTCCTTTTCTGCTTTCCTTTGACACTTGGTAAATGTGTGGATGCTTGGTAAGTATCAGAGAAATGTTGTGAGTGCTTGGTAAATGTGAGTGAAAAACAACTTCAATGATGGATGCAGCAAACAATTATCTGAGAAGAAAACCATTATTTTCTCATGTCCAGTTGCCTGTGCTGTGACCCCAGTCATGACAGTCCTAAATTGCTTTATTTCAGGCATTAAAGAGTAGACATTATTTTCTGTGAAAAGAATGACTGTTGTGTTTATAAATCCATATGCTGTATCAGAGCAAATTCAAGTGTCGCTGTAAAATGTGCCTCAGCATTCTGCTCAGTGAACTAAAATATCACACAGAAACAGTTTCCCTTAATGCAGCAGTTTGTGAAAAGATCTGGTTGGGAAAATGAAGATAACACTGGAATTGCTGAAATATGTATGTGAAATCCAGGTCAGCATTTTCCTGGCAATAACTAGATGATTTTGTGCAAGACTTTTTCAGTTCTGACCTACCAACCTAGATTTACCATAACAGGACTGTGTGGAGTTCTCTTTCAAGAGTTCTGCTGGTAAATCCTGGCAAAGAAAAGGTTTGTTTTCTAAAATATCTGGCTTTTATTTGACCAAACCAAGAGAAAGCAAAATATGTAATTTGGGAATGCTTTGTGTTCAGAATTTTTCATAGCAATATTTAATTTTTAATGTGACCTGAATTTTCTCTCCCCAAAAAACTGCTATGACAACACAGTATTCAATTACACTCCATAATTACTGTCTCAGAGCTCAGCAGCACTGGCCCGACAGATTTCTCTGCATTGGCTGAGTGTAATTTGGCCAGCTCATACCTAACTGGGAGCAGAGGCAAGAACATCCTCAGTGAGGGTGCTCCGCAAAGCCACCTGTTTGGTGTAATTTTCCTTGCTTGCAATCCAAAACTTCTACTACAACCTGGATAGATGCACAGGAATTAGGGACAAGTACTTGAAATGCCTGGGATAGCATTTAGGACCTTTCATCACTAGGAGCCTGACTCTCCTGCAGTGTTTGTTACGTGCCTGGGTGAAAAATGTTGTAGACAGAACAGTCCAACCTGTACACCAGCAGTACGAAATCTCTTCTGGTACTCCAAGGATAAGATGGCTTAGTCTAGAAAGAACAACCTGATCTACCTTCTTTGGAGGATCTTCTTTCTTACTGCATATACCTGACCCCCTGAGACCAGCAGAACTCAGAATTTACAGGTAATCTTGAATATCTTGGAGGATAACTGAGGGTATGCTGTGCTCAGGTAAAGAGGAGGCTGAACAGGGTCTGAAGTTCACAAAGAACTTGAGGAGAAATTGTGAATTGACAAAGAGCCTTTCCAAAAATCCTGCATGCTTAGGAAGTGCCACTGCCATGAGGTTACAGCTGAGGCTGTTGGTTTTCCTGGCTCTCCCTCACAGGGCAGTTTGCAGCGTGTGCCAGCTCCCCGTGCCAGAATGGAGGAACCTGTGTCAATGACAGACTGGGTTTTGTCTGTGCCTGTCGCCACCCCTTTGGAGGAGCCAACTGCAGCGTGAAGCTGGTGAACGACAATGCCCTGAGTGTTGGCAAGTACAGAATTTAGCAATACAGGATCAGCCCAGGCCTCTGCCCCAGGGCGTAATTACAGAGCATTTGCTGGTCAGAGGTCGCACATTTCACTTTAATGAGTGACAACTCAAGCAGCAGAGTCCTGTGTTTTGGTGCTGAAGATATCAATCCCCACGGGTGGCTCGTGATCTCTTTTTTTAATATGACCAGATGATGGGATTAAATTGGTTTGGGGCCTGCCATAATAGCTGGAAAGCTCCCTGCTGAAATATGCAGGGTGGGAGGGTGTGCAGTAGATGTATTCGAACACAACGTCATGGAGTTTGAAAGGGAGGTAAAATCACATCACTGGGAAATACTAGCCTCAATGCAGCCATAAATGTTCTACAAATATCAATAGCTACCAGGACTGTGCCCTCAAGGAGTCATTTTAGGCCTGCCTCTGGCTTTCACCAATAAAGGATGCGTCCCTTGAAAGATTTCAAAAGAAAAAAAAAAAAGTTAAAATTACACTTATTCAGCATAATAAATACAATAAATAATTTACACCCAGGCCACATGGAATGTGAATTTCATGCATCTTTCAGCAGTCATTTGGCTGATTTTTACTCATGACAGAATATAAATAGTGAACAAAATAATTTGTACAGAAGCAGGGAATGATAGTGTACAGGCTCAGCTTGAAGAGAAACTCATATACTTTTATCTCCTCATTTTACATCATGAGTGCTAAACCTCCTCACTGTTTGTCTAAGATTTGTGCCAAAATTCTTGGCTTCAGCTCACTCATATGAACAATGGAAGAGATCCTGGAGTGGGAAAACTAGGAGGGGGTGTAGGGTGGAAGGAAATCTCCCTTAATGATAACATGGTATATAACAAACAACGAATTCCCTTGCTGTTGCTAAATTTTTCTCAGGTGGACACATCTAGACTAATTGTGAAGAAAATTACTTTCTCTACAATATAAAAAGATATGTTTATGCAGGAATACTATGTTTCAGTTGCTCAGGGTCTGTCATCCACAGGATGACGTGACACCAGAAAATCTGCTTTTGGTCTTCTGGCTGGTCTAAGTTGCCTTTCTACAATGCAACATCACTTGACTTTGTTCTTTATTCCTTTACAGATTTTTCAAAAGGATCATACAGATATGCACCTATGGTGGCTTTTTTTGCTTCCCACACATATGGAATGACAACTCCAGGACCCATCAGGTTTAACAATCTGGATGTCAACTATGGTGCCTCATTTGCCCCAGCAACTGGGAAGTTCCATGTTCCATACCTGGGGGTCTATGTTTTTGAATATACCATTGAATCATTTAGTCCACGTGCCTCTGGCTATCTGGTCATTGATGGAATAGACAAACTCACTTTTCAGGCTGAAAATATTAATGACAACAAGTACACTGACAGAGTAATTACTGGAAATGCCTTATTAGAGTTAAATTATGGTCAGGAAGTCTGGCTCAGACTGGCAACTGGCTCTATAGCAGCCAAGTATCCACCAGTAACTACATTTAGTGGTTACCTGTTGTATCGTACCTAAGTCAGTCCTAAGTGTGAGCTGCTGGTCAAAAGAAGCAACCTGCAAGTAAATTTAGCTTTGCATTTAAACACTTTGCTTCTTTAATAGAACTAAGCTTCCCAATATATTGGTTTGTCTAGTGCTGATCCTCCAAGATGCTCTTTGGTTGTAGCCATGTGCACAACCCAAAGGAGTCCACAGGTTGGAGATGGGGGAAAAGGAAAACAAAGCATCTTCCTCATATTAATATGACTGGGAAGCACAAATCTAATTCTGTTCTGCTGTTACATTGCATAGACATACATCCAAAAGATTGCTGAGAATCACTTCCCTAGAGAAAGCTCATTTTGATAATTCCTTTACACCCTGACTGCAAACCAAAAAGGACTGATAGATATTGATGACTCAGATGCTGGATTACTACTTAGCTCATTGTATCAATTGATAATCATGTGTATATATTCTGTTTGGAAAAAAAATATATTTCTTTTTCATTTTACCTGCCATTATCCACTGCATACTTTGATATGGCAGTATTTAATTGATTCATTATTTTTTTTATGTAACCAGTATGATGATGAAAAACTAGGTTTTTTTGATCTGGCAGCAAAAAATCCAAGAGGAATACATTCAGATTAGAAATAAGGTATTTTTAGCAGTTTAATTAGTCATAGGATAAACACCATAATGGATTTGGTGGATTCTCTCTGCTGCTTGAATATTTAAACCACAGCTGGATTTTCCTTGGGTAATATGTTTTAAGCAAGCACTTATATTGGCTTCACACAGATTTTAGTATTTGACCTATAAAGTACACAAGATTAAATGATATAACGAAAGTATTTTCTAAGTTTGAGTTCTGTAATTCTATGATTATGTTTGTTTCTGCATTATAGCCACTAACTACTGAGGCAAGATGAAATTAACTTCAGTCTGTATGTGATTTTTCAAGCACCAACCCAATAAAGAAATATTTTTAATTGATGCCTGACTGCCTGAAAAAACAAACCCTCAGGTTTTTATTCTTATTCTTTACAAAGTTCCATGTTGCTCCAGTTTCTTGATATCCTATCCCCTGGTGTGACTGGCCAAGTTTGTTTCTGGTTATTGCCTTTGTTAATGATATTTGAGCAGGTTTTTCTGTGTCTTTGTGTTTGTCTCTCCATTTAAAAAAAAAATCTATGATCTATGTCAATCTATTGAAACACAGAAAGTTTTGGAGCTCCTTGAATTGTTTTGTTTTCCACAGTCAGGAGCGTTTCTTGAAAACACATGGGAATCTTCAGCTCTCTCTTAGTATTACTTAATGTACCTTACAAGATCTTAAGATGAATGTCCATGAAATGCCATCACGTGGATAAGAGAATCCACAATGTCTTCCCACAGATGCATAAATGTACATTTTGTTGTTTCAAACAGAAATGAGGGTTTCTTCCCCACCAGAAGCAGTGGTGCTGAAGCATGTCCATGGGCATGTGCCTCTGGGTGCTGGCTGCCTGAACTACAAAAATGTGCAGCACTGAACAGCATCCCTCCAACTTCAAGGGGCATCTTATCATGGCTTGTGGTTAAAGACAGCAGTTAAGAATTGATGAGAGTTGTCAAACCAAGCCCACTTTTTTTCTTTTTTGGAGGTTTTTCTGAGGCCAGAAATCCTTTCTTCTCTGTAATTAATGGGTTCTCAATGTACCATGGACTCTGAATGAGTGTGCTACAGACCTTTTCTGCTGTTGCACACCACATTTTTTCTGTAAACACTTAAAATCTTTGATATGGCACTAACTCAGCCGACAGTATCATTGAATGTTATCAAATATAATGAACACAAGCCACAACCCCTCCTTGTATGACTTCATAATTTTAATATGTTTAGCCCTCTTTATTCCTGCTGTGGCTATGGCTAAATGGCATGAAAATTACTCTGAAGATGAAATTCAAATGACCCACCAGAGGCTACCTCTCTGCTTTAATGTGACTTTCTTTGCCCTTGCTGCTCGTCCCTCTAAATCCTTCAAGCTGGGTCTTCATCTTCACAGGCACTATTTCCCCCCAGCAGTCAGATTATTTCTGATCATTGTACTAGTTTTCTTTCCTCTTTTCCCCCCCTTCTTTTTTTCTCCTCTCACAAAACAACAGATTCATTGGAAGTAAGAATTCAGATTAATACCACATATATATGAGTAACACTTAGAAGACTAATTTCCCTAATAGAAATAGTACTGAAACTAATTCTCATTTTACTATTTAAAATATGGGGAAAAATTAATTTTAAAACTTTATAATAAATGTATGCTCCCTCTTTTATACTGTTTAAGAATACATTCAAATTTTTCTTCAGATATATTCAAACTAATTATAGTTGACTTTATCTTTAAAAACTAAAATGCAGATTGTCCACTGTGAAGGTAGTTTTGTATCAGTCACTGAAGCTTATTTATGGGCTTGTGACTGTACCTGAGCTGGTTGGACTCACAATGCAAACCACTGAAAAATAAGTGAGGATCAATAAATAAGTCAGCCTACCCATTATGCAGAATAGGAAACAATCAGCCTGAAATCCCAGGAGAACATTTTAGGCATCAACCTGGATAGGCGGCTCCTGAGGCACTTTGTCACCCCTCTGCTTTCATCTTCATGCTCTGATTTGCATTCCCTAATGACAGCAGGCAGCAAATCTGAACGCTCATCTCTGCCCACAGCCCTTGAGAGGGACCACAAAGCCATCCAGAGCCTTTGTACTTCAGAGTGAGCAGTGTTCTCTTTATTTGGGTGACTCAATAACCATGGCAACATTTTGTCTGGTCCAGCTCTGACAAGCCCATCCAATTTACTCCAGAGTTTGTGTTATGATTTCCTCACCTATACCAAGCAAGTTACAGCTGAACCCAGCCCCTCAAACGCTTGGAATTCACACTGAGACCAGCGGCTGGTTTTCTTCACACACCATTTCCAGCTGCACAGCCAGCACAGCTCCTGCCAAGCTCCCCTGTCTCGTGGGTATTGCTCTCTGTCCCTACATCTGGGATGTTTTTGTTAGTTTCTTTTTTTCTCTGCAATAATAGCGTCAATATTGGCAGCAAGTGGGAAAGAAACCATTATTTCTGAATTCAGGCAGTGCTGAAAGCAGCTATTAGGAGCAGCACTGCAGCTAAATCCCACCAAAACCAGTGGGTACCTGGTGATTAAGTACCATTGGCAGTGGGATAATAAGTGCATTGAGGCAATTGCAAAACTTGCAATCTCCCTAGAAATCTCAATTGCAATCTCCCTAGCAGCTCAATTGTGCAGGTGACCAGGGGAGTGCAAAACAAAATAAGACAACACACAGTTTGGACATTTCCAAAGAACAAAAGTGTACACCACGGCTTTGCACATCTGTCACTGGTGGCTGCAGAAACAGCTGCCTTTCATTAACCCCTTCAGGCCATCAGATGTATCACACAAATAACAGTGTCTATTTTTTTTCATTCAGTTTTAGTTTTATTAATCCATACTTCTTCCTATCTTTAGCTGACTGCTAGAAAGCCTGAGCCAAATACTCCTGTTCCCATGCTAGAGCATTATCCACAGGAGAAGGTGGAAACCTTTAATTGTTGTGGAAGAAGTTTTTGTTCTTACTAAAGCATCCTGGTGTAATCACATTTTCAGCAGTTTTATAAGAATATTTATCAAGATTTTGTTTATCAATATTTATCAAGACTTTGTTTTTAAAATATACAGTAGCTCCATTGCAGTAATTTTCCCTTTGCAAGGCTGCCATTCTTCCCCCTTTGTATGATGGCCCCGATGGCAGGAGAGTTCTCAAGGGTGAAATAAAATAAAACACTCTGTTCAGATGAGACTCCAGTCTAGAGTGTAGGGTAAGAAAGCTTTATCAGCAAGCTGCTTCCTAGCTGAAGTAGCTGTAGATACAACCAGCACGCTGGCTTGTAATGAACTTCCTTGCCCTGCTTCCCCACCCTCAGAAATCTGTGGTGGCTGCGAGCTGAAAGCAGTCTTCTGCACTCACATGTTACATGTAAACAAACCCAAGTGTTTCTGAAAACACTGACTGCCGTGGCTGCTGTGGAAAATTCTTATCTTAGGAAAAGCAAGTTGCAAACAAAACAGATCCCGGCTGTTTACAAACAGTGAGCAAATACTTCCAGAAAGCTTGCTATTCAGATCTGCAGGAGTTGGGAGATGCCATAAAAATGACCTGAAGCGCCCAGAAGCCTTTTATAAATACTGTAAACTTTCTAAATGCTTTTGAGCCATTGGAAACCAGTATATCTCACATCCACACAGATTTACTGTGATGAATGGCAAAGTCAAGAATGGTGGCAACTAAAACAAAATCCTAAAATGATGGAGTTGTTTAGATAAAGAATTATCTTCAGCTCTATCTGATGTCCCTGAATTCTCTGCAAATTGCCTTGGAAGAGAAAGAAAAAGGTTCAGCCATCCATTGCTAGGCTACTTATTGCTACTCACTGAAGGGAAAAAATACACATGAGAAAATTGTGTACTATTATTTCCTTTCAAAGAAAGGCCCATTACCAGCTTACTCAAGCAAGAGACAATTTTCAGGCCCAGCATTTAGACACATTCTAGAAGAACATAGTAGACTTCAAGTATAGCTTTCATCAATAACTTTTAGGGTCTAAGTTGATTGCTTGGCCCCAACAACTGGCATTATTACAGCTTCTTAATAAGTATACACTATCATAAAACATTTAATTCTGGAAAAATGGGAACTATGCTTACAAAAAAAGGAGAGAGATTGACTAAGAGCTAAAATGCAGCAAAGTAAACTGGAATGCCATCAGCAATGAATGACAGAATCATTTAGGTTGGAAAAGACCTCTGAGGTCGTTGTGCCCTACCTTTGATCAGCACCTTATCAACCAGACCATGGCACTGAGTGCCATGTCCAGTCATTTCATGAACACTTCCAGGGATGGTGACTCCACCAGCTCCCTGGGTAGTCCATTCCAATGTTCCATGAAGAAATTCCTCCAGATGTTCCACCTGAACCCCCCTGTCAAGGCTTGAGGCCATGTCCTCTCATCCTGACACCAGTTGCCTGGAAGGGGAGGCCAAATGTGTACTAATTACTGCCCATCATGGGCAAAAATTGCTAAAGGTCATTCCTTTATATGTGAAATTATTTGTGTGGACTAAACAGAAATAAGATGATGGCTAAGAGGAACTCCTAGCTCCAGGAGCAGAAGATACAGATCTAGGACCACCCTTCAAATTTTTCTGTGGGCTTCCCTTGTTTGTATAGGTTTGGACTTAGACTTAACTAGTATATATGGTCATTATGGCCCCAAAGGAAGGTCAGATGCTTAAATAATTGTGGGAGAAAGGTACAAATCAGGAAAATAACACAGGACATGTTCGTGAGTGCTAAAAAAAAAATATGTAAATAACAACACCTTTGTCTTACTGAATGAAGAGGAAAATGAATTAAAAGTAAGAGATGGGAGACTGTCAAAAGTTAAAATGCCCAACTGAAAGGGATTGTTCTCCCAGCTCTCACAGCACCCATGTGCACTCGCTGGGACTGAACCACAGCCCTGCCTTTTCCTTGCCTTCCCTGTCTCCTGCCCTGCATTTCTTCCGGCTTCCCTGTTGTTTGTGTGAATGACCAGACTGCAATTGGAAATTGGTTATGATGCAATATCCTTGCTCCACATTTCTTCTGAGCCATAAAATAAGGACAGATTTTTCTTTCCCTCTGTTATTTTCAGTTTGCTAAGTCCGACAGGCATCCCAATTACTTCCATTCAGTTTTGTTATAGTACAGCACAAAACTCCAAAAAGCTTGTTTGGAGGAAGGGATGGATCATTCTTTCAAACTATTTCTACACAAACACAGTATGTCATTGTTGCTGTTTGTGTGTATATCCATTTTTTTATGTTCTTCAGGCAAGAATGGGAAAAGCTGGTGAGGAGAAATTATTTACAACCAGGTGATATACACTTCAGTTACAAAAAAAAAAAAAGAGCACATGAGTGAGAAGCTGCCTAGTGACCCCTTTTAAACTCCATGCCACGCTTTTCATTTTTTACAGGTGTATTTGCAATCTCTCCACTCATTTGGTAGCCAGTTTCACAGCTCTGCCTGCAGCTTGCACTACCTCAGGTGATTTTTCCAGTGACTGTGAAAACATGTGGATGTATCAGCAGTGGAAAACAATCCATCTGCTATAAAAATTCTTGGAGATCCTTTCAGGCTAAGGTACACTGCTGGTCACCCAGCAATGCTGCCCAGCAAAAGATTGCAGCCAGCAGGCAGGCCTTGATCTATCTTTTGAAGCAGGATTAGAAGCAGGTTCAAAGGTACTAAGATAGGAGAGGGCAGTTAAAACCAGAGAATAGCTAAAAACATTGCAGAAACATGTAGTCAAGGTTGGTATATTAATTTGTTTCTCAGTGCATAGGATAGACTTGTAAGATTTTTTAACATTGCTCAGAGAGAGATGAAAAATTCTCCTCTGTGCTGATCAGAAAAACTTCCTGTCTACTGAAGACACAGAACATATGGCAAGACATAGGCCTGTAAAAGGAGATTTCATTGAAGCATTTACACACAAGGAAGGTCTTGAAGTCCACCTGAAAGCAGAATGGAGATATAGAATGAAAAATCAAGCAACCTCTGAAACTTGGCAGGAAAGCCATGGAAAGGAGTAGCTGACTGGGTCTGAACAGTGTGCTGGCTTTCCTGCTGGGAAGAACATGGTTAAGCTGGGTGCATCTAGGGCACCTTGGGCCATCTCAGCTCTTATCGTGCCGCCTCCAAGTATTAGATCAAAACTGGGTATGGGTATGTAACCAGCCTAACCCCACCTTGTGCTTTGATGTGTATATACAGAGCTCCCCTTGGCTTATGAGCACTGATAAAAATAAATTCATTGAGTGAAGTATCTATCTCATGTCAAATTACCTGGATGTCAGCTGCCTGTGAATCTGAATATTCTTGCAATAACTTACTGTGGAAAAAGATTGAATCCTTATCTGAATGAGAGCCATTAAATAGAATTTAAGCCAAGTAATTAAAAAATATTAGTTTAAGAAAATAATGAGATTACATTTTGCATTTAAAAATCCCAAGATAGACTTAAATACTAGAGCAAAAGATGTCCAACATCTTTTTCAGTACAAGCTTTTCAGTATTCTTGTGGAAAGCTAAAAATGCAGAGTTGTCTTTGCAGCCCTCCAGTTCTGTGCTAACAGCACTGAACTGGCAGAAAGGAGGAGAGAAATTCCTCCTGCATATAGAGAGCAGTGCTAGAGGCAGTATTAGTGTGGCAAATTTTTTTAAGTCTGAGGCTTAGGTTGTTATAGCAATGGATAAATACCAAACTGCATGTGTGTCACTCCTCCTACCTGATGTAATAGAGCTACATGGAGAAACACATGCACAGCAGCTACTCTATTGCAAGGATGTAGAAAAGAACAGTTTGGCAGAAGGAAATGAACACTTACAACAGGCATATAAAAGGTTGAAGTAGCAGAGAAATAGTGCCTGGCAGCATTAATAGGTTAAGAGCCAGGTTCCTGCTCAAGTCAAGTTTTTTGCCAGTCTCCTGCTGTGTTTGTACCTTTTGGACCTCAGGCCATTCCAAGGTGTGCTTGTGAGCCTCACAGCCTGCAACCAGAGCACATTTTAAGAACAGCAAAGTCTGCTTGCCATCTCTGGAGACTATCACCAAACGAGTGAGGGCTGGTACCCTGTCAAAGCCACTGAGAGTGTTAGAGTGGGACACTCATGTCAGGATCAATTGAAGTCTATAACCACTTATAAAGGTGTCTTTGCAAATTTGATAGATCTTGCTTCACAACTACTGACTAAAATAATGATGTCTGGTGGGAAAAAGACTTTCTTGGAGTAGTCTTTCATCACCATCTGGTTTACTACTTTTCTTTACACAATTATTTTCCAATGGCAGCCCCTTTCCAGCTAACATCTTTAATGGGAATTTTTTATTTGACTTTTTGATCTTTCCTCAGCATGGTGGCTCTCCTCTGCAGAGTTACAGCAGCAGCCATGTGCTTGTGTGTGCTGAGAACAGCATTCTGCAAGTGCTGATGATGTTGGGCCTGTCTCTCCAACCTGACAGGATTGATCACAGCAATTCACCTCTCAAGTGGTCAATACTTCTGCAACATTTCAATCTTTCTGTAGTGAATCCCATACAGTTTCATGCTTTCAGCTTGCTTTTATTTTCTGCCAGTTGACTCCAGACACATTGGAGACTCACAAGGGCTCAATTTTTACATCTCTGCTCTTCTGAGTTTTTGCATTTCTTTGGAGCGGGTGTGATATATTTCCCACCATCATTGTTATGCTGATGACTCACTGTTTTATCTATCAAGTACTTGCTTTGGGAATTTGCATTCAAATTCAAAAATTATTTCCATAATCCAGGAGTGTTAAAGAAATTGACTTGGGAACAGCACCTTTCTCTCCCACCTCAATACACCTCCATGTTTGGTTTTAAGGAAGTGTGTTGTGTGCTCTCTTATCTGCTTTATATTATGAACTTCAAAAGCATGGCTCGTTCCAATTCTGCTCTTTAGGGGCTGGTCTGGGCACAAACCACTTCAATTGCTCCCAGGAAGCTGATTATTCAGGTGGGAATTAAAAAATTAAGCTGTCCTTTAGAGGTAGCTTCCCTTCAAGGTTGCACCTCAATAAATTTTCCTTCCCTGTTTCTCAGGCACTTGTGTTTCTTTCTGTGACACAGGGGCTGCAACTGAAAATTTCAGGCTTTCCTGCCTGGCTTGGGGACACCTGACTTGAGACCACATGGAACAAAAAAATGTCACAAACACCCACAGCTGAGAATAAATGAGTGAGTGCTGTGTCTCCCAGCATAAAAAATGTATTTCAATAAAAGCCACACTTTCTGGTAACTGCTGAGGCTCTAGCTCCTTTTTTGGCATCATACATGACTTTATGTCTTTTGATGGCGAAAAGTAATGTAAAATATATTGATTGATTCTGTTTTACCCTCCTCCTGGGATGACTTTGATGTCAAATACTTTCTTCTTGGAGAGGGACTATTTGTCACAGCTTTTCAAACAGTTAGCTTGAAATTATGTGTTCTTCTGGGGTCCCCAAAACACTTGAAGCTAAACACTTCAGAATTCAAAGAGAATTTGCTGAAGTGTGTAGATACAAGAATGCTTTCACATAAACTGTTGCAACCCTTTTTAAAAATCCCCTCTGTTTCGTGCCCTGTTTCATTATGAGACTAACTCTCCTTTCAGCTGGCAGATCAAAATGACATAGTTTGAAGTAACAAAGCTTCCCATATTCTCCTAGGAGCTGAGAACTTGATTTCTCCACAGAACTATCCAGACTGTTGAACTGCTATAATCTTTCAAAAAACAACGACATTTTGCTTTGGAAGCTTGCTCTCATTTACTTGTATGTTGTCAGTATTACATGAATTCCTCCTAATCTAAAATCCTCCAAATTAAATGTCTTTATTGCTCATGTGTCCTCACAATCATTTTATCCAACCATATAGAATGAGTATGGACAGCAACTAATTTGATAATTATTGTATTGTGCAGATGTACAGAAGGGTAAAAATTCAAGTCTTAAAGACAAACCCAATGAAAACAAAAGGAAAGCATCTTGCTTTGTCTGGCATCCCCTTCCTTTGTACCAATACCCTCTAAAACAGCTTTCCTCATTAAGATTAAAACAAGCAGCTTGATTCTTAAGGATAGCAATTATTTTTGAGTGCTCTGGTGAGTATAATTACACTGTCAAGAGTTCACTTATGTTCTGCTGGTAGCCATGTGGCTCTGTTTCAGATTTCCAGTTTCTCTCTCCTACGGGATCTATGCCCCTTGAATGGTTTTAATGCTGTACCAGTCCAACACATTTGTGCTTGTGCTGTGGTGAGTAGAACACCACCTGGCCACAGCCATAACAGCACTCAGCAGAGAAATATTATAGTCCAGAGGCTCCTGTTTTCTGCTTCCCAACAAGTGGCTGCACAGCAGGATACAATCCTGGGAATGTCACCAGAAAATCAAAGTGGGAGAGGGAGAAAAGGAGGAACTGTGTTGAGAATATGCAACCCTGAAAAGCCCAGGTGTGAGACGAGTCCTGATAACAATGATAGGGGTTATATTTCTGGAGTGAGAGGAGTCAGCATTAGGGGAAATATCTCACAGGGAAAGGGGACATCTCTTGTCCATGTACTGTGACCTGAAGGCTGCCATGCTGCTGAAGAGCATTCAAACTGGAAAGTAGCAAGAAATAAAGGAACCCCGGCATTTGACAAGAGAGATACTGAAACAGAGGAGAAACATACAGGAAAACAGCAGGATTAAGAACAAAAGAAAATACAAGGGTAAAATGATTGTAGGCAGTGATTCACTAGTTAACATTGATGGGGTCTCTGTGATTTCCAGAGGGCTAAATCTCCGCTCAAGGTATGCTTCAGAATAGATTCAGGTCTTCTCAAGGAAAGCAGAATGAATCAATCTGGTGACCAAGATAAAACAAAGAGCAGGAGAGACAATAAGAAAGTATTTTTGTCCTACTGCTGATTTTTTTTTCTGTGTGTCTCAAGATGCATTTCAGGTAGGCAGCACCATTGTACCCAGTGAACACACCCCCTTGACCAAAATTAAGCATTTATATAAGCTTTGATAGTTTAATGCCAAATGCCATATGGGGAAGAACAGAAGGATTTTTATGATGAGCAGAGCACATTTTCATGTGCTGCTGATTCTATTAAACTGGATCTATTTGGGTTTGTGCTATTCTGCAGAAATCTACTACAAATTGCTACTGCTTGGTTTCTTCCCCACTAGTATACATTATTATAGGTTGTGTTACATGAAATAGGACTGGGAGAGACAAAGCAAGTCTTGAAGGATTCAGAGTGGAAAAAAAATGAGCTTTCTTTAGAGTAAAGCTTGAAAAGAGATGAAACACCGTGAGGTCCACGACAGTTGTTCTGAAAAACTGTCTTGACTCAAATGGGAAAAGTTGGTAAGAGGATGGGACAACCTTTCTCTGCTTTGTTCCCTCCAATTTGACACACTAAAGGAAAGAACATCCCTCTGCTTGGGAGATGTGGGGGAGACTGATTCTTCATCAGGAAGCAATAACACTTTTTCTTGGTGTTTTGAGAGGAAGAGATTACATCCCTTTTGGAGCTCAGAGTTGTCTGATCTCTCTCCACCTCTGCTGTAAAATGCAAATCTGTCTGAGAAACTCTGAAACCAGCAAAGAAAATGTGTAGACCTGGTTAGAGCATGTCCTGCTCCCTGCTCCAAAGGGACAGGAAAGTCCCTGCACAGGAGGTTTGGGAGTGCTTGGCCTGGGAAAGAGCCAGTGACTGACATACCCTGGGAAAGCACCTGCTGTTAGTGTGTTAATGTTGAGAGACCCTTGGAGCCACAATTACTTGGCTATGGGTGTGTTGACTTTAATAGTTAAAGATATGGAAGGAATAAACAGGGTACAGGGATGAACACAAAATGTGTTTTGGACCATTTTTTTCATTTTGGTTTTTAACCCTTTTGTTGGTTGTCAACTGTTGTTGCCATCTGCAATTTGTGGCCTAATCTTTTCCTGTGTGCAATTTTCTCTTTGTTGTCTGATTTAATTTTGTAATTTGTATTTTTATTGATGCTATGATTGTCAACAATATAATGAATCCTTTTCTGCTGTTCTTCCCAAAACATCAAGAAAGCATCAGATGGTCTGAGTCGGCACTGTTCCACTGAATTCTAAACAGGTGAAACAAAGCTGGCTTGAAGGGCTGATATTACAGTGCAGCAAAGGGAAGAGGAATTTCCCCCTAATATTACCACATAAAATTAATAGTGATAGGTATGATTCTGTTTCCCATTTTTTTTAACCAATGCTGTAGAATGATATTATAAAAGCTTTCCATTTTGCAGTCTCCTGTGATATGGCACTTTGTTGACAGAAAGATATTTATTTGCTTTTCAAGTATCTCTGCACAGCTCATGCTTTTCACATGGTGAAAAGCCTACCTGATTCATTGGATCTCTGTAAAAATATGCCTCTCCTTTTCATAAAATCAATACATGGGTTCCTTCCAATTTGAGATATTCTATGATTCTATTCCTTCCCTCCACTCCAGTGCAAGCGATACAGGATAATCATGGGATTAAAGATTAAAACAAACAAAGCATATGTTTATTGATTGCCTGGTTGTGGTGACAAAAATTATCTCGGGCTCATTATAAAGTGTAGGGGTTGCAGCAAGGTCCATCTATGGATTTGGCTCGTTATGGGCAGCACAAGGGTGGAGTAAGTATCGTCTGATTTTATCAGATTAGGCCAAAACCAGAGGAAGATGCAAAAGTCAGTGTGAAATTAAGGTGCATGTATGAATGCTTTTCTTTGTCAGTAGTTGATTTAAAGCTGCCAAACCAGTTCCTGCCTCTGATTTGACTCATTTCAGGAAATTGCTTTCACATGCAGGTGAGAATTCTCAGGGGGTAGAAAATGCATTGCACTTGCATAAAAGTCATTAACTTGGGGCTTTTTTTCATGGGGATTTTATTTTCCTGATTTTCTAACTCCCAGTTCTTTGGGCCTGAAAAATCAGGGATAGAAAAGCATGTAGAGTGGTTTGGTGGGAAATGTCAGTTTTAAGTAAATGTTAAGGTTTTCATGTGTAAATCCTGATTTTATGATCTGGATCTTCAAGAAAGAGTCCTGTGAGACTGCTTGAAGCTTAACAGTATGTTTACTTTTTCTGGATATCAGGTTCATGTTTCACATCTGGTGAGTTGTGATCTCGAATAGGCCTTCCCATGCTTCTTTTCTTCTGACGCAGCTTTCACAATTGTCCTGTTGCTATTTAGTATGAGTGCAACAATTATCTATTATGAAATTCAGGGATACAGCAACAATAAACCATCAGAGGAATCGCTAAGTGTGCATGTGCAAATAATCATCTGCCACTTTTGTTACTGGAATTTTAAGTACTCAAAGCCCAGTGCTGTATCCCACCCAGCTAACAGTTTACATTTAAATGTAACTCACAGTTAGTGACAGATGCTGAAATAAATATACAAATAGGGAGGTGAGGGTATTAGTTTATATACAGTCATTTATCTTCTGATAGCATGAGCAAAGCTGAAGTCAGATACAGTTAAATGAACTGAAGCTTTAACAGTGCCTCTTGAACTGCTTGAATTAACAAAATCAATCCTCATAAATTAAACTATCATTGATCTATGATACAATTAAGTTCTATAATCAAAATACACTATTGGTGCATGCAGCGTAACCATACTGGTTCCAACGCTGAATTTTAACCACTGCTGGCTAACTGCTCCTGCCATGTTCTGTAAGGCTCCCATCTGGCATGGGAGATGCTAACATTATGATACAGTTATTTCTTTTCCATTTTTTCAATTTAGGCTGACATCTGCTGGTCTCCACAAATGGCAGGCAACCCTGCTGAATGCAAACCAGTTTGAGGCTGCGGCTTTTCGTGTTTTCCCTTTGTCATTTTTCCAGAGCTGGGAATGGCAACCAAGCCACTTAATTACAAAGGAAATTCATGCAGAATAATAACTCTGTGGAAGAAGAAAAGCAGGAACAATACCATGTAGAAGAAAATGAGTTTGACATGATAAATTACATGCATGCACGCCCAGTGCACTGTGCACCACTCAGAGGAGCCAATGGCAGCCACTCTATATTGGCCAATTAGACCTACACAAAAAAGGTGTTATTTAAGGGCACCACACTGTGGGTTGTAATGAGGAGGCTGTGAATGGGAGTTCTCTCTTTTACACACTCAATGAGGCTAAAGAGAGGGGGAGTGGCACAATATTGGGCAATCAGCACTTGGTGTCTGCCCAGGCATACAGTAGTGGTCACAAGGAGCTGGGTGTTGGAGGATGTGAGACATTCCAACAGGAGCTACCAGAACTCCAGATGATGTGCTGCACACACCTGGCCAGAAGCAGCAAGAAATAAAAGACTGCTCTATGATTAAATAAATCATGAGAAAGGCACCTCCACATTCCCTGCTGGCTGTATATATTGTAGGAAAACAAGTCATTTGGCGTCTTACATTGACTGTAGCACTCCTCACCCTGGCAGCCAGCTGCAAGACCATTTAGGGATATCTCCAGTGATCCAGCTTCCACCTGCATGGACTTTCAGTTCAGTTGTTACCCAGTTGTTATTTTGGACAGGAATCCACTCACAGCCGCTGCCTTCCCACTGAGATTTTGAAACTATGAGTAAAGCCAGTCACCTCTGATTGAGCTGTGAATCTGTGGGGGTACTGAAGCTTGAGCTACCAGGGAGATTTGGAAATGCAGAATTTTCTGACTCCCCTGTGGTGGTTTGTTGTGCACTTTGAAGTCCAAACAGTTTGTAAAATTTTTGCTCTTGCCACTTTTCCTTTCCTTTTGGTCCAGCTCTTTGTTTGAAACAGCTGGTGTGCCTGCTTACCTCAGCAGCAGTATTTCCACTTCAGCTGCATCACTTTGTCTTTCCCAAGATATTTTATAAGCAAATTGAAGGGAGAAGGGAAGCATTAATTAGGTGATAGCAGACGTACTCCTCTAACTCCAGGATGTCTCAAGCACAGGCTGCTGACAGTGGGTGTTGTCCGTGCCCCCGACAGACTGCTGCCCTTCAGCATGATGCATAAGAGTTGGATTATTATCCTGCTCTTCCCTGCTTTTCCCGTGGCCAACCCTGCTTTTCAGCAGGGTGATGACATTATGTTGGCTGTCTGAGCTAACATCCTGAGACATTTCAACACTTAAGTAGTTGCACAGGGGAGATTCACTTTAAATCCTGCACTGCAGATCCCTGAGTTGTTTTTCTTGTAGGGTGTTGAAAATACTCGATGCTAGTTGTGATAACTCATGACGATGACATTTATCCTTGGGAAACTGGGTTGAAGTTTCTACTGTAGCTTGGAGGAGCCAAGATAACTTGAGCCAGTGATAAAGGAGAGCACTTACAAAGTTGCCACCTCAAGAGCTGCCATGGCTAGTGCTGAGGCACATCTTGACAGCACACAAAGAAAGAGAGAAAAGGTGAATAAGATCTTTCATCTTACTGTCCTCACATCTCATGAGCACTAAGGATCCTCCAGCTGATCCTGCCCAGAAAAGCAGAAAGCCTCGCTGCTTTGGGGAGTGAGATATAGTGAAATGTGTGCAGTTTATACATGCTGCTAGGATGTCAGCCAGCAATCTGAAGTCAAATTGGGGTTTGGCACGGGTTTAGTGATGGTTACCAATTACAATTAACTGTTATTATCTGTTAAGTGCTGACAGACATACAAGGAGGCAGTGCCACCCCCAAGCGTGATAACAATCAAATGAATCAGCAGTTATTGCCAATAATCCTCATCCCCAGGTCCCAAGCTGCAGCTGAGTTACAGATTTGGGCTTGATGAAAATCCTACAGATAGTGCCTGGTTAGTATTGATGGGATGTAGAGGTCAGGAGAATCCTTCATGCCTCTTTTGATAATACCAATGCTACTAATAATAATATTTCTGCAGAACCTCTAAGAATAAAATACCATTTCAAAGTGTCTGCCTTTGGATCCACACTAAAAACTTATTCAGGAAGATATGCAAGCCAGCTAACAATGTGAGTTTTTCCTCTTAATGCTTCAAATCATACCAGTTATATGAAGTGGGAAACTACAATACTGAAGCTGGCACAAAGGTTTGCCTTGATATTTCTAACATAAATTGTATGGGGTTTTCTTTGGTTGTTTGGTTTTGATTAGTGTGGGATTTTTGCATTTAGGTTATTGCTTAGAATTTTAAATCTTCTTTATAAAAATTGTTTTAAAAATATTGACAAACTGTAAAGCAAGTGCCAGCATCAGTGTAACTATCAAGAACATCCTTAAACTACCTTAAGCCTTTAAATGACTTATTACAAAGCAGTTTGGACTGTTATGTAAGTAACTGTAGTGACATTTGGTGTTTCTTCAGGTTAAAGCCCTCTGAATGCTCCCAACAGCCCTGAACTGCAGTTCAGATGGCTCTGTGTAGCTGCTTCCCAGTGAAAACACAGGCATTTATTACTGAATTGCTTTTTGACTGCTGGTGTTCATTTCTCTCACCTTCTGATTCTGCAGACACCCTGTTTCTCTCAGGTGTTTAATAGTGGCATTAATATACTGACAGATACACCCAGCCATGATGCAATTTACTGGAGCTGATGGGGAAATGTCCTCAGAGCTACACTTGCAAAATGGAGCTGTTTTATAACTTTCGTGATTGCTATTCTTGAAAACTTCACCTCTCTGAGAGTGCAGATAGACAATTTTCCCTTCCATTCATTCCTCTGCTTATCGTAATAGATACTTCAAGCACAGATCAGTGAACTGTAAATCTGAACAGACTCCTCAGCATTTCATACAGTAGGAGAGAAGCACCAGAGAATTCACATTTGTTACAAAGCTAAAATAAATTATCGCACAGATATCTTGCTCAGATGGATTTCACAATCCAGATCTTCAACATCAGAGCCAAAAAAAATTAAGGCCAAGTTTTCTATCTGCCTGCTGCTATGCTTTCTGTAATAGACTTTAAATGGAGGGATACACTGGATGGCTGAACAGACCTGTGAAAGTCTCATTAAAATGGATTCCTGTCATGGAGAATGATGTTTAGTAGGTTGTGTATCCTGGATTCAGATGATGGCAGAGGGTAGAATCACCATGTGTGTACAAACAGAACATTTCTGTAGGTATAAGGCACATCAGACTAATGGTGTGCCCAGAAATGTGTTCAGAATTTAGCCAAAAGCAAAACAGATATTCCCCAGCCATG
The DNA here is from genome assembly GCA_026413545.1 of Cichladusa arquata. NCBI lineage: Eukaryota > Metazoa > Chordata > Aves > Passeriformes > Muscicapidae > Cichladusa > Cichladusa arquata. The sequence goes on from JAOTQP010001652.1 coordinate 17,308,608, forward strand.
TTGCATCTTAGATCATTAATGGAAAACTTTATTGTGGCTTTGACTTTGCTGCAGTTTCGAGCCACAGAGAAAGATGCACTTAAGATAAAGTTATGGTGAGTGGTCTTTTACTATTAGTTCATTGCTTTTTTTTGTACTAACCACTTTTGCAATTTGATGATATGGCAGCAATGGCTTTTATTGTGAATGGGAAGATAGACTATTTCATATTTGTGAAAACTGTATGGTACTGCCGAAGTGCTTAAGATATGCTGTGATAACATCTAATTTTGAGTCATTGCAGGCATTCAACTTGCATATGTGCTGCCCTCTTATACAAATTCTTTGACAGCGGCACCACTGCTGATGAACAAGGCCTGTAGATGATAATTTTCCTGAACTTTTTGTGTAATCAGCTCTAGAGAATTTCAGTTCATTAGGTTCTCATTTGAACAGCCAGGTACTTTTACACTCTGGAGTTTTACAGCAATGAGCATAGACATGATCCAGAAGGGCAGCAGTTCAACAGTGTTGGTCTTTTTTTTAGCTATTCAGTTGACAGGAAGAATCATCTTTGGCATTTTAACATTTCCTTATGAGACAATAACTTTTTTCTTCTTGGAACTCATTAGCAAAAACCTTTGCTGCTCTGAATTGATGATAATAGTATCTGAAGGCTTTTTAAATCGCTGAGACACGTAGAGTTGGTAACCTCTGAACCTGAAAAAAGACAGACTGGAATTCCTGGACTGAACCACCTAGATGACCTTTCAGTCAAGTCAGAGAAAACTCTTCGAACAGTTTTGGGAGAGGAAGGGAAAGTTCATATTTCTCAGCAGTGTTATGAATAGAAGCGGTTCCAAAGCGGTAATGTGATTTCCTGCCTCTGAGTCCTTTTTTACAGATAATATAATCCTCTGGAGCAGCTTCTAACCACTTTAAAACTCCTGATCTAATTTCCTGTTGCCTTCTGCTTTGTCCCTCCATGCCAGTAGAAGTGGTTGTGAGACATTTTAGAAGAGCTCACATGGTCACACTTCATGCCCAGTTTGCCTCTGGTGGAATTTAATGTAGAGGCAACAGGGTACAATCCATCAGAGATTCAAACATTGACCTGACAGAGGGATCCCAGAGGGGCAGAGAGCAAGATGAGGACCTCTTTGCACAACAGAGCTCAGGGCAGCACAGGCCACGTGAAGCCACTCCTGAGGCATCCAGCTGTGAGACAAGAGTGGGATGTGAATTGGTGGAGCTGCTCCAAGTCATGCTGGCATAGCTGATCGCACACTGACTAGCTCAGGGGATTTGGGGGCTGCAGGGTGCATGCAAATCCTCTGTAAGACTCAGCAGTGAAGAGCTCAGGCCAAAAAGCTTCAGGGCTGCTCTATCGTCTCTGCCTCTGTCCTCATTCAGCTCCCACGAGAATGCTTAAGCAGCAAAGCTTAAGCTTAATCGAGTTATGTGAGCCAATAAACTTCACTGCATTTCGTATTGCCCTACCACAGTTATATGCTTCTAAAATATTTTGCTTAAAATCAAGGCAAGGTTTTTTACAGATTTCTTCTGGCACAGCCTCTCCGCTTCACTTCCTGAACTTGCTGCTCTGCAGCCCAGGTGGACTCAGAGCTGCCTGGTATGCAGGTCTGTGAGGAACATTATGAACTGCACAGCTTTCACTTGACCTCAGGCTTCAGAAGGAACGTCAGGATCAGACTCTGAATATCTGAATTAAAGGCTTAACTTTGGAAAGCACACCGTCAAAGTGGTCAGAAGGTCTGCGGGGCGCACAAAGCAGGCGATTGTGTACTCAGACCCCTGGGTTAGCCTTCCGTCTGTTGCCAGCAGCCAAGGCTGAAAGAAAGTGCTTGTGTTGCAGGTAATGGCATGAAAAATAATTGCTCTTGTTTAAGTTCAGTTTAGCAGAAGCTGGCCTTTCTACCTCACCCACCCAGCTTCACAGTAATAAGGGAAACAGCGAGCTCTCCCTCTCGTGATAACTGAGCTCACCCAGTTTCCTCCCTGTTGCAGTGTCTGCAATCCTTGCTGCATTTTAAAAGCAGAACCTCTAACAGCTACAAAGTCCTAAGAGAGGCAGGGCTTCAATTCTGTGGACACCAGTGACATTCTCAGGGGTGCATCTCTCTTGATCCCAGCCTGTGCTTCCCACCTCCTGGCAAGCACAGGAGGAATGGCTCGTGTCTCAGGGCGATGCAGCTCCCAGGCATCTTTCTTCATGATTCACACAGAAACTTTTAATTTATAGAACTGACATATTAACTCCAGTGGCCTAAAAGAATAAATGAGTAATACTGTGGGGTCTTCCATTCAGCAATGGGAATGTTTTCCCCGTTTAATTGAAGCCATTTGTCATTTTGAATGTAGAATGTATTCATTAGAAAGCAGCACCTCGGAGGGGACTGGAGAGCTCAGGAGATTAGTAACAGGGTACAAAGCCTTTTGCCTCCAGGTTGCCAGTTTCAAATCTGGCCATGTCACTATTGATCAGAAGAAGTCATTGCAGGCTGACAGATGTTTGGCTGCCTATATAGAAGTGACCTTGTCAGATTAGTCAAATTCTTTGTTAAGAGATATGTCCCTACTCTCTCACACACACACACACAAATCCTCATTAGCACCTTGTTGGTAGTGCTCACAGCATCAGTAAGGACAGGGCATGCTTGTTTATGCAAAATCAGAACAGAGAGATTTTTGAGCTATGTGAGGGTTGATTGAAGCATTTTCAAAGCGTCTCATGATGCACTTTGAAATTTCCAAGTTGATTCTGTGCTGCATAATTTAAAATGAACCCTTCTTAGAATATTTGCAGTGCTTTGATCAGTATAAAATTTATTTTTTTAGGAATCTGAGAACTGAGATTTCTATAGCATCAGCAATATGTGTCTTAGCAGTAAAGCATGTTCTTAGCCAAAAAAAAAAAAAAAAAAGAAGAAAAGGGGAGCATCTGAAGTATGTGGAGGAAAAAAGAATGGTTATACTGCATACATTTTATTCAGTAACTTTCAGACTAAGGCTGAAACCACTCTTAGTCCTGTGATGTATTCTGTAGACTAATACTTAGGGAACAGAAGACTCTTACAAAATCACCCCAGACACTTCAGTCCAGCCTGCAGTAACTCCTATCTCTAGTTTGGATGAAACTTTTGCTCCATGGATAACAATGGCCTCTTATGGTGATACCACACATCTCCTTTCACAAGGCTCTGCTACCTCTTGAGCATAACCCATGGCTTTCAAAACCACCTAGGACAGGCACTGGGAGGGTGTACATGCAAATTTTCAAACACAGGCTCTTAAAGGGGTCCCTTTCCTATGTCCCTTTGAAGACCCCATGAGGAAGATAATTCTGCTTGGGGTGAGGTTTCCTCCATGGTCCCACAGCTGGGACTCAAGGAAAATTTACCCAAGTGAAGGGGCTCTGACAGAGGTGAAAACCTCTACACAAATACAAATAATCTGTATAGGAGACCCCAATTCTTCTCTGAAACAGAGGAAAGAAAATGCCAGAAATCCAGTGGGACCTCAATTTGCCATAGGGAGGAAAAGATTAGTTTTCTGTCAGCTTTGCAGCTGATGTTGCAAATTGAGTTTGAGGTAGAAGAAAAATGCTTTGGGGTGTTCATATTTTTTTACATCACCAGCAACAAATATCAAGGCTGGGCTGATAATGTTGGTGTGAAAAGTGCAGGTGACTTTGGTCTGTATTGTGAACAAAGCAGGTAAAGTGTGTCTTGATTAGTGAGATTGGTAGGCAACAGTTTGTCATGTTGTGTTTTTGATTCCAGTCCAAATTCTGCTTTTAGAAGACTAAATCAAATTTTTACCTGAGCTGAACTTGCATCTAACACAGGAGTTTTGAACAAGGTCTTTTTAAAAACAATTATAATCTCTCTGCAAAGGGAGGGTGGAGGGATTAGAGGGTGTGAAAGCAATAAATAATAGCTTTGGGCTGGTCTGAGCTATTATGAGAAATGCCAAATGACTGGCACACCTTATTATGTCTTTTAAGCAATCACAGCACGTGACTCCAGCTCTTTCTATGTCAAGAACATTTGTAGTTAAATGCTGCAAGGATATGGGAAGGTGTGCCAAGGCTTCTGTGCACCTTCAGCTGTTCTCAAGGTGATGACTTAAAAATGGCAATTTAGCCTTTGCAGAGAACAGCACATGCCATTCAGGTCTTGGGCAAAAAGATAAGATAACATGTATTTCTTAGTTGAGGATTATGAATTGGATCTCTGGGTGGTGATGGGGGGAAGGGTGAACACTTCATCTACCAAACTTGGCTGATTTGATTTTTCTTATCAGTGAGGAGATTTAACCTGCCTGATACACCATTTCTTTAAGGTCTAAGTAATATTGGTTCAGCAAGAAGTAATATTTCAGTATGTGTAGCTTAAAACCTGGCTTGCCTTAAGGTCATATCAGCCATAAATAATACACACTGTACTTAGGATCCCACAAATGTGACCTTCTACTTGTGTCCCAGTAATGCAGAAGGCACTAGCCCAGAGCAGATCTATGGATTTCATAGGCATCTAATAGGCAAAATAAAGACAGATATTTCTATGTATTGTAAGGGGGGGGGGAAGGCAGAATCAACAAGAAGCTCTAAGTTAGTTATTGTGGTGGTGAATGCTGTGTTATGGACCTGCATGTGTGCCTCAGGCTTTTATGGGCTTGTAATTATATTAGGAGATATTGCTTTGACCTAGACATAATTGTACAGGTAATTTACTACTATTCTTTTGCTTGAGAGAAATAAAACCCTACAAATGCTTTCAAATATGCCACACATACATACATGTGACAATATATAGAGTAGATTCCCTGATGAAAAAAGGAACTAAGATGTCAGTAGAAATCCATTTCAGGGTGGATCGGTGAATAGGAATATTGATGGTTTTGTGAAGGTAATTTAACTTGTCTTTCTGTGATGGTGTAGCTGAACTGAAGTTTGTTCTGCCACTCTCTGTCACCACTCTTCCCAGAGGCAGCGTGTCCTGATGGATTACAGGAACTTGGCCTGTTTCAAGATAATGGAACAAATTAAGTTGAATCACCACTGAAGGCATTTTGGAACAACCTGGCAAAACTTTTCTAGGTGGCCTCAAAGCCTTCACACAGCCTAGAAAAGCTTCTTAGCTGGGAGGTTGCAAGAAAGCACTGTTCTAAAATAATCATGAATGTTCAAAAAGCAGATAAAAGCCTTCAAGTAGTACAGCCAAGCTGTATCAAAGGCTAAAGTAGCAAAACACATGATTTGTTTAAGGCTTTCCTTCTATTTGCACTATTTTTTATTTCTTGCATAAAAAAAAATGGGGGGAAAAAACCTTTAAAACAAAAGGCTAAGAATTTTCCAAAGTCAAAATTAAGAACTTCAAAAGTTTTGCAAAAGTATGATATTACTGTTACAAAATGCACATAGAAACAGAAGATACCAGGATAAAAATTTTAAAACATAAGGAGTTAACGATACATGCTTTTTAATATAGTTTCAGCAAAGGTAGCCATGTAGCAAATTAAAAAACAGTGGATATGAAGGATTCCAGTTTCAAGGAAGAAAAAGAAGAAACCTGTAACACAGCCTGGAAAGCACAGCTATTAAAGCAGAGAGACTTTCTGAAGCTACAGGTAGATGCTATGCTTCGGGAAATACTGACACACAAAAGGGAAAACAAAGCTTTAGAAATAAAAAAGGGTGGGGGGGTGGAACCCCCAAAACCAATTGAGAATTTATGTAGTGGGTAGCTTTACTTGCATTTCTCATTTGTTTCCTACCAGGTTTCTTTTTAATATCGATATATACTCTCCATTTCCAAAGTGTAAAGGCCTGGTTATTTTTTCTTGGTGATTTCTGCATTGCTGCAAGGCTTCCAAGCAATGAGAAAGTTGTCTCTGTAGCATGAACTTCAACTTCTTGAGGCACTGAAAGTTGTCAGTATGGCCAAGCTGGGCTTGGCAGGGCAAGCAAAGGGAGAGGAATAGAAGGTGATTATTGTGCCATTGCTGTAGTAGTTGCTGGGTGTTGCTGCTCTGGGCAGTGCTGGTTTAGCCTGTTTCTATTCCAGCTGCTCCCAGGAGCCTGTAGTGTCCCAGGGAAGCTGTCCCCTTTTGTCACCTGCTGTCTCTACTCCTTTGCCCTTCCCAGGGGGAAGTCAACAGAAAAGCTTGGGCTGGCTGTCTCCAGGACCTGAATGGTGAAGTGCTCTTTGCACACACCAATACTTTCTTGAACCATGGCTGCAAACAACTAATCACTCTTTAATCCTACTAACCTCTTTGCCTCAGCCGTATGGTGGGGTTAAAATTCCTGCTGATAAGATTAAGTGCTGTCTTGGATTGGGGCCTACATAAATAATAATGCTATTTCCACAGCCACACTCATTAGAAGGAAATGTGAAAAAGGATGTCGGTCCTCCTGCTGTGGGATGTCAGCCAGCTGCTAATTGTTTGTGATCAGAAAGAAGTTCTCTTCTTGTCATCCTTTAGGGATGTGTGTGTTGATGTAATTCCATTTTACACTTGCACTGAACTCAAATGCATTTATCTATAGTGTTTGAACTAGATTTTTACCTTTAGAACACTGGATAGCTGCATGTAAGCTTAGATTGTATTAACCACAGGTTTTGTCTTTAGTTTTCTTACAAGGTTATGTTTTTAATCTGAGTGGTACCTACAGTAAAATGCTTTTTAATGGCCAAGACAATCACACCTCAGATTTAATCCCCTGGTTATAAAGCTGACGTGTTTTTCCCATTGTCAGACCGGTTGTGACTCACTGCTCCTTTCTGCTAACAAGAAATCCATTCTATTAATGTGAGTTTGAGAACTACAATGAAATTATTCCAGTAATCTTTGTATTTTAAAAATTCATCAGCAAACACCACAGAAACAGAGTGGCTAAGTCTGTTATATTAGTGAGCAGTCTGAAAAGAAACAGCTGTTAGAAACTGAACAATGGATTTGTGGCTTTAATCTTTAGAGGTGCTCTGTGCCCTGTCAACAGCTTAGGCACAAAAATATGAAGCACAAGCCTAATTTTAGGCACACCTGCAATTCTTCTGGAGTGACTAAATGCTTTGGTTGCTTTAGCTGTATGTTGGCAGACCAAGGAGACCTTTGGATACAACCAGTGAAGTCTGGAAAATCTTCTAAAGCAAATCATGTATCAAGATAAAACAATCATTCATGCAGCATTTTAAAACTAAATGTTGAAACAAACCCATCTGTTTTCCTTGGAAAAATAAGGGACACAAAAGAGACCAAAGAGTAGCTTTCCACCTAACAAGCATCCCATGTAGAATAAAACAGGTGTGGCTGAAACTACTCTTGACATAAAGTATATGATAACATGTGTGATGGAGATACATTGACATTCCCAGCGCTTTTTGCCTGAATTTTTATTTTGAAAAAAAAAAATCTATTTCCTTTTAAATTTCTCTGCTGGGGGGTGGGAAAAGAGTGGAGGATAGGAGCACTACTGTCTCCTATTTTGCCAGAGGTGTGCAGAGACAGCTTTGAAAATGTGATCTGGATGGCTCTTATCAGAAGAGGAATCTGGCTGGCTGTGGCAGGGGAGCAGAGCTCTGCCAAAGGAGCAATGTAGGGCACGCCTGCATCTGTGTCAAATACTGCTTGTCTGTGATGCTGCTCCCCATTGCCTGTGAGAGGAGTTATCTTCCCTGTTCCTCAGCCTCGTGCTGTTGAGAGGGAAATGCAAATTTCCTGATGTCTTCTGGAGGGCTATGGAGGGAAGAAAGTGAGGGAGGGAATCAAAGGGAATATATTATTGGTGACAGCAAGTGTACTAAGTGAGGGATGGAAGCAGGGACTGAAGATGTGGTAATGAGGGCATGTGAGGGGAAGCAGCCCACCATGCACACTAAACCCACAGCAGGGGGAGCGTGGGGGAGACACTGAGGGAAAAGGACAAAACACAGCTTGTCTGCTGATATTTCTCACACTGCAACCCTGCCCTTGCAAGAAAGCAGCACCCATCTGATGGCATAGTCAGAAGCCCTCCGATGCTTTTATTCCTCTTGATATGTTCCCCATTTAAAACAGAGGTTCCCTCCCTTTCTCAAACCTCTGCTACCCTCCTGCTCTTCAATACTGATACAAAAAAGAGCAAAGCTCAGTGCCATTTTGACATTGCAAAATGAATTGCTTATAGCTGCTATGACTTCTTTCAGTTTTCAGCTCTTTATTATTGTATCTTTTTGTATTTTCCGAATGAAATTCCCTTTGGTTTTTTTTTTTAAAAAAAAAAGAACTTCCAAATAAAGTAATTATCTTCCCAGAATGTTTCTTTCCCAGGGATTTCAAAACCACCATGTTTCATTGTGACTCATATTGAAGCCAAGCCAGATTTTGAGTTATTTTAAGCCTTTTTGCCAAATAATATTTTCACCCTTTTGCCAGGTCTGGCTTAGACTTGTAGCGAGACAACAGCAGGACAGACCTTGTATTATACATTCCTCCCTATCACTCTTACACAAGACTTTTAAACATGAGCATTTGTCCTCATCTTGGCCTGTATCTTCGTTTCTCTGATGGTTCAGTTTATTTTTGTTGCATTATTGTCCCAGCCCTTGGTTTTTCTCTTTCCCTAGGGGCACAAAAAGCACAAGGAAGCAGCATGATATCACAATTCTGCAATTCTTATGGTTGGTACTTCTGGAAATGCTTGATCCCACTGCTCTGCAATTATCATCATACTAATGCAAAATTTCCAGACCTCTTGATTTATATATTTATGCAATATATTAATATAAGTACACACATAACCCCAATCATTCTTTGTATTTAACTAGTATTGGCATTCTTTCATCTATGATTAAGATGATCTTTCATGATCAATACAGTCTCTAGTGAACATTTTACACACACTGTTTTATTAGTGTCCCTCCTCAGAGGTCATGCCTCTCTCTGTATTCTCTACTCCACTGCATTTAGGACTCCCTCTAAAATTGTAAGATGTCCACCCAGGATTGCTAAAACTATCTTCATTAGAATTATTATCATCATGAGGATGGAAAACTAGATGCATAGCACATAGTACTTTTTTTTTTTTAATGTATTAGGAATATTGCTTTAAATGTTGTGTTCTTTCCAGAAATTTTGATGTTTGAATATCCTGAATGTGTTGCAAAGAAGGAGGACTCCCATATTTTGGAATCAGGACAGGAGCAATGCCTGGATGTGAGGACTTTCCAAAACATAAATGGAAGTTGTAGTGGAGTGAAGTTCCATACACCATGTTCAGGGATGTTTTAGTTATTGTTGAGTGATGCTTGCATGGTGTCGAGGCCTTTTCTGCTTCTTGTACTACCCCACCTGTGAGGGGTTGGGGTGCACAAGGAGCTGGGAGGGGACACAGCCAGGACAGCTGATCCCAACTGACCCAAGGGACACTCCATCCCATATGGTCTCATTCCAGTCAGGGAAGAAGGAGGAAGGAGGGATGTTTGGAGTGATGACTTTTGTCTTCCCAAGTCACCATGAGATGTGATGGGGCCCTGCCTTCCAGGGGATACCTGTCTGCCCAGGTAGGGGAAGACAAGCGCATGCCCATGAATACTTCTTTTTGCTTTACCTATTTAATTGTCTTTATGCCAACCCATGAGTTTTCTCACTTTTACTTTTACAGTTCTTTCCCCCATCCCACAGTGGGACAGAGAGCAAGTGGCTGTCTAGTGCTCAGTTGCCATCTGGATTTAAACCACAACAGTGCTGAGAAGAGTCTAATGCATAAATCTCCTTTAAATTTTATTTTAAAAATATCTAGTGACACTTTGCTTTCAGATCAGGTAGTATATGTCAGTGAAAGCTCTTTTTTTCCCCCTCCTCTAGTAAGAAAAGTAATTTCTGAGATTGTGTTTGACAGCACTTCTGACAAAAAAAGAAGACAGGTCAGTTGAAATGAGTTAGTATTTCAACAGAGAAACAATACAATCATTTTATCAGGAGACTGAAAAATAGAAGGCATGTTGGGAAGGAAGGGATAACTCCTTAGATGAACAGATTTTTAAAGAGCAGTCATTAATTTGAAATATTACAGATTTAAATGAGCACACTTCTCTTAGTCTGATAAGAAATGACTTTGTGCTTTGTAACATTTTTAACACATATAGAATGAAATTATTAGATTATTTTTTAAGAAGACTCAAATAAAAAGGGCTATATAATTTTTATCCACTTGTCTGATCCTAGAAAGTTCATATTTCACATACCTGAGACTTCTGGGAAGATGAAATCTATTTTCATAAACACCCTCCTGAATTACAGGAAAATCCACACTTTAAGAAAAGCCAAAATCCAAAGACAAACCACCCTCCAGTTCCAGCAGTCTTATCCTGCTGGGGACACATGGTACCTACATACACTTTCTTCTCTGTAAACACATAACTGGATTCATAACTGGATTAGAAGGACTGTGAGGGTGATGATTTGATTTGCCTCTTGCCAACAGCAGAATGTCTTGCTGCCGTATTTTTAATAAAGTTTATAAAAGAAGTATATAAAAATTATTTTTACAAATAATTTTCCAGGCAGTACATAAAAAGCTTTTAAATTTAAATACTGAGATGTAAAGAAATATGATTGCTAACTGGAATATAAAAAAACTTAATAATTCTTTAATCCTCTTTTAATGTGAAAATACATGAATTTGAATAGAAATGTCTTCCTAGCTAAGGAATTGTCCCCTTTTTAATTAGCAATCACAAATCTGTCTATCAATTCCACATGTAAGTATCAAGCTAGAAAGCAATCTTGTCATTCCTACTTTCATTTGTGCATTTCTAATTTCAATGCAGAAATCCCTTTGTGTGAAAATCCCTAAAACCAGCATCAACACATTTTCTTTTTTACACAGTATAAACCTATGCCCACTGAATTTGCAGTTTTGGAATTCACTGATGATGTGTGTCAAGAACTGCAGCTGTTTTGAAGAGTTTTACTAAAAGAAACTATTACCAGTCATTTTCTACTTCTTTTACTGTGTTTTACCTTGATCAGAAGCTAATGGCTTTTGTTGTGGACACAGGGGAGGATAAATCCTCTTCAAAACAAATAACACTCATTTTAATTCTTCTGTTGTAACAACCTATTTATGGATCTAGTTCATTCCTTCCCTTTTGGGAAATCTATGTTGCAGAACAAAGCAGCTCTTTCTCATTGGGTACCACTGAGTTCCAACTTCCAGCCTGGGAAGGTAGAAACACCAAATTCAGAGGGGGTCAGTCCTAAAAACTGCAAAGTGATACAGTCCAGGCTGAGTGAAGCATGTGTTTAACTACAAACTTCACAGTCACATGGCAGATAAGAGAACAACTTCCATACTTTTAATTTTACTGCCTATTGAAGTGGGTTTTTTTGAGAAAGTCCAGAGTGGCTTCACTTTGCAGGACTGAGCACCCCACATGGCCTGTTCATGTCTGAATCCAAGCCCACTAAAGGCAAGGAAACAGAATCTGAGTGTTCATGGACACTGTTGTCTGCATCAGCCCTTGAATTGGGCCCTGTCATGGCAGAAATTTTTTAGCTTTACTGAAAATTTTGTAGCTCAAATTTAAACAACTATGGAGATTTAAACACATTTTTATTATTCCCATCACTTAACTAGAATGTCTTCCTAAAGTTTCCACAATATTATTCCATTACTTGTCAACTTGTTTCTTCCCTGCTATCTAGGTCCTCATTAATGCATATTCTCTCATACCTCTTCATTGTTTTCCTCTTCTGGGTGGCTGATATAAGACAACAGGTCATTAACCCCACCATTATAAAATTCTTGTTAATTTGTTTATTCTCCTCATTTTTCAGTGGTACTTTCAGTCCTACTTTTCCCTGGTTCTTTTATGCCTGCTCCATTAAACAGGCATTTATTATCACCCTTAGCTATGTTAACTAGCAACAGCTCATTGCCTTTCTCCACCTTGTCTTGTTCACTGCTGGTTATTTTCTGCTCTGTACTTGTTTTCCCTCCCATTTCAGGACTTTCTCTTTCTTGCAGCTCCCTGAGATGCAATGGCATGTGTATGTTTTTAGACACCCACCTATGGTATGGTGGTTCTTTCCCTTTCCTTGGTGGCTCTGAAAGTATGGAGAAAAGATGAGGTGTGCTCTGGACACATTCCTCTGCAGTTCTCCCTCACACTTCCACCTGTCTTCCTCTAGAGAGGTCCAGGGCACTTTAGCTTCAGGACTAAGGTGTTTCTACTGTTGACAAAATATGAACTCAATTCATTATTTCTACTGAAAAAGAGTTCATATTTTAAATCAAGCACTGCAAGGAAGAGGTGCATTTATGTTAGAAGGAGGAAAGAAGAAATTCCTGTCAGTATCCTGTCACTACTTTTGGCACATCATGTTTGGTGGCATATTCCATGCTGCCGCACGAGTTTCTTCTGTGCACCTGCTTCTCATTCAAGTTAAATTGCAAAACTGTCGTAAGTTTCAACATGACAGGAATGTCTTGTGAGCTTTGCTGCTGCTGGAGTCACCACTGTGCTCTTCCTGAAGCTCTGCCACCACACTATCAAACAGGTACAAGGTTCTGTCTTTCAGCACCCTGTAATTTCACACACTTCTCTTGTAAGTGCATGTTTGAATTTTTGCCCTCCAATATGCTTTAACTGAGTACCAGTGACAGGTGCTGCATAACACAAACTGCAGCTGCCAAAGCTTCCCAACAGATTGGTCCCTTCAGTGCTGCTAATTCTTTGCTGTTAACCTGAGTGATCA
>JAOTQP010001652.1:17321454-17346965 GCA_026413545.1 Cichladusa arquata
AACTGCAGCTGCCAAAGCTTCCCAACAGATTGGTCCCTTCAGTGCTGCTAATTCTTTGCTGTTAACCTGAGTGATCAGACTGAAATCTGGAAAAGGAGCCCAGCCTACATCACTCAAAAGAAATATCCTTTACCCTCCCCTGATCTCCTGTATCTGAAAGATTTCCAGCCAAGGTGCTGCCATCTGTGCTTACAAGAGGGAGGAAATTCTGTAGTTTACCATCTTTTGTATTCTTTCATGTAATCCCTATTTACGTGGCCAAAACATTAGGATTAGAAGAAATACTCAAGAGTATTCCCAAAAGAAATGGCATAAGCAATTTGATTGCTTATTTCCCAGGAGCTCTCATCATGTTAAACCTCCCAATCACTAAAATCACTAGCTGGGGAAGAACAGATCATAAGAGAGCCAACTAAGAAAAAGACCCACAACAGAAATGGAAGAAAAACCCACAATCATACAGCTGTATCAGCTGGATTTGTGCTCTGGATCAGCTTTTCCTATTTAAATATGTATTACTGGCAAAGATTTCTTAGTGTTGTGTTTATTCAGAGAGTTACTCTCAGTCAAATTACTGACTAAAATCCAAATAGGTAAATTCTGGTTCCTTTAACTCTTGAATGTACCCATTTCAAAGCACTTACTCTACTTTCTGCTGTATTTTTCTCTGCCAATTAATACCTTCCTATGACAAGACCCTGAAAATGCAAAATGTGCTGTACAATTAAATAAGAAGCCACTGCTTGCAATCCTTGGCTCCAGGCCACACCATCCCTCCATACAGATCCAGACAGACACAGGTGTCCACCTTCACACACATTAGGTTGTAACCTAAACCAAGGAAAGATTGCAAGAGGCTTTGACAAATGAGATAAAAATGTAACTTGGAGCTTGGGATTAATGATAAATATACAAAGATTGGATGCCTAAACTGGGGCAAGGATGCTACATGAATTTGTATCTGACCTCTCATGCCAGAAGCCCATTTCCAGGGAAGTATTGGTAAACACAGATTTACCTGATCTGTGGGTATGTGGATGGTAGAGAACAAGGAGTTCTCAGTTTTTCTCTGTAAATCTGTACACATAGGAAACATGGCAGCAAACTCCCAACAATACTCTGCCTTTATTAAATGTTTCCATGCTGATGGCTGGAAACACAGACCAAATACACTCAAATACACCTGGACTTTTATTCACTGCAACAACTGCGCATTTATCTCCACCAGTTCAAGGGTGCTGCAACAAAACATGCACAAAGTAAACAATCCCCTCTCCCAAAACCTGAAAACACCGTGGAGTTGATGTTTCTGTAATAGCTGTGTTCATCATTTACAGAGTACCATGAACAGCAGGGTAACCTGGAATACACAGACAGCTCGTTAGCACATTAGGTGTCATGGGGGATATAATTCTAGCTCCCATTTCTGGCAAATTAAATTTTATGATTAGTTATGCTCTTCAACACATTACGTCCATCAGAATCAGATGCACAGTCTTGTCAGTAGACCTCAACCATATAGAGAAAATCTGTGTAGAGAAAAACGTGGAGAAAATATACTCCATAGAATACCACACAGTTTTGGAGGAACTGGCCATATGAAAGATTTTGACCCAGATTCCCATACTCTGTTGTCTCTTATCAGAAATGCATCCTGCTCTTTTAATTTTTTTGGAGAGTACCATAAACTATGACATGGCTGCTCCTGATTATAACAGGGATTATAACAGGGTCATTATTTGCTTAATCCTCTCACCATTAATTTGTTTTCTGTTTCATTCTCTCCCTTTCTCTTGTTTTTTTTTTTTTTTTTTTTTTTTTTTTTTTTTTTTTTTTAAGGGAGATTTATTTGAAAATATAAGGCTTCCTCTCAGACCTATTAACTACTCCAACATTGCTCCTTGACTTTCTATCTCAGCATGGGTCTTTAGCTGACCTAAGATACCATATCTTGCCAGTGTAGATTGGTGGCTAATAAGCTATTACAACCTAGATATTTTAAGAGTTATGAATTGCTTCTGAACAGATGTGACAAGATAATATTTAATCACTGTAGCATTCTTGACATCCACTGGGCTAAACGTCTAAAACCCACCACTAGTATCAGAAATGCATGATTGCGGAAGAAAAAGGGAAATTAAAAAAAAAATATTATTTGCCTTTTTTTTTGACTGCTGTGGAAACAGACATGCAGCTGTTCTTTTTCATTACTGTGTAGCAGACTGAGCACAGTATTCCTTGTTGAGTAAAATAATTGCAGGGAAAAAAAGGAGAGATGAAGAGAGAAGAAAGACTTGCTTAATGAAGATAATTTGTTTGGAACTGAGAAATCTGTAATCCTTCCATCCATGCCTATTGTTCACTTGCACTGTATTTGCTTCCCCATAGCTGAGAATAATCTTACAGGCTTTTTTTTTTTTTTTTTTTTTTTTTTTTTAAATCAGACTAAACGGTAACTTTTATTAATTTTGCATTTATGGTGTGTATTATTCTGTGCCCCCTCTCAGATGCCATTGGCGTGTTACTTGACTATTAAGAAGCAATATCTGACACGGGAATGGAGTGGGGGCGGGGCAGGGCATTGACTTTTTCAGTCCCTGACCATGCAACCACATCTGGAATTGTGGGATGTCTACAATAAATCCCATCTTCTTATCCTGCATATGAAATAGAACTCAACTAATGACCATATGGAGCAGGCTAAAGCAAGCAGTCTAATTTACTAAAGGCAGGGGGGGAAAAAAAGGAAATCTCTTGCTTAATTAACAAGGGCAGAAATACAGCAACAGACAGTATAACAGGAGGACCATATTTAAGGCAACTCCAATCAAATGTTTTAATGGCATATAAGACCCAAGGGAGCTCTAAAAACGCCTGGCACTGCTAACGTGCTTGTAACATGGTTTTGCTTTTAAAAGCATTTTGGGTAACGGTTTTGAAAAGGATCAGTTATTAGGAACATCCTGATATTTCTGTCTGTCCAACTTGCAATGCCTACAAAGGGGATAATGTTCATGACCCTGTACAGTAATTACATAATTATGGAAAGGCAGAGCAAGACACACTCTCAAAAAATCAAGGCGCCCTGGCATTGATTGGAGGAAGATACCACATGAACCAAAGGACAAGGCAAATCCAGTGTCTGCTTGTTCCCCAGTGATTCTCAAGGAACATTATCTCACCTGGGACAGCAGTCTGTCATCATCTTAGCAGCTGTAAAAGCAACTTTCAAACATCATCCTTGGCCTGCGTGGGCGGTGCTCCACCATGTACTGTGCGTCCTTGCTTTTGATTCCCTATCCAACCCAGGCAATTCCTTTGATTACTACTGCAGCCCTCAGAAGCCTTTTGTTTTCTCATATATTCAAATTAGTCCTCTGGATGACTACTGCATGAAAGTGTGTTTTTCCTGTT
This sequence comes from Cichladusa arquata, assembly GCA_026413545.1. Lineage (NCBI taxonomy): Eukaryota > Metazoa > Chordata > Aves > Passeriformes > Muscicapidae > Cichladusa > Cichladusa arquata. Next base: position 17,324,869 of record JAOTQP010001652.1, read on the forward strand.
AAAGCAATAGTTTTTAACTGATTCTTTTTCCACAGCTGCTGTGAACCTTGTGAAGCATGCTGTACAAACACATAGGAAAAGGCATTTCTTTTTTAGGGAAAGCTTTCTGTCTGAGAATCAAAGCAGGAGAAAAGTGATTTGTATAAACCTAGAGAGACAGTGAATACAATATAAAGAATTTAAGAAATTTTAAGTTTGAAGGGCTTTCTGCTGCTTTTTTCTGTATCAAGATAATGTAACAATGGGAAATTAGTGAAACCTGAAACATTTCCGATTTTTTGGTTTTACCTATGACCCTTGAATCTTTCAAAATGCAGGCAACAACACACTGTATTTCTTAGTATTCCTGACAGCCTTCCTTCAGCCTCACTGCCATCCCAGCTTTGAAACCATTTTCTGTGTTGTCACATATGTGACACTGGATGGCTTGGATTATGTATAGCAAAATGTAATTAAAGCCATATTGCACGGGAGAGGTAGAGTCACCAAGGAAAAGAAGATTTGCCAACCCTGAAACGAGGATTAAGGAAGAAGGAGGTTTGCAGAGACTTGAATACATTAATTTTCCTAACAGCTTACATAGCAATTCAGTGACTTCTATTGTGCACCTTCCCTGACCCGAAATCAAGAAAAAAGAGGGTACCTGTGTGGAGTCAGATGAAACAATATGTTATTGCAGAGTCAAAGAACAAATATCCTAGTCTTGAAAAGAAAACTGATGGACTGTAGCCAAGGATTAAAGTGGCTATGCCCCCGAGGAAAAAACCATTCCATCTTATCCTTTGGGACTGTAGTTAAGCGACAGTTAAATGGTCAATGAGATTATTTTCCCAAATCACATTGTTTCGCGGTGCTTGTTGGACTTTTCTTGCTTTGGACTCATGATGAACTAGACCTGGAAATAAGACAGAAATGCCACTCCAGTGTTTTCTCTGAGCTGTTCAGTCTCAACTCTCAAACTAGCCTCAGTGGTTGCACAAAGAATAAAAACATTCTGTGTGAACATCTGTAACAGAAGAAAATTACGATTTAGGAGCTATGCTGGAACAGGAAGTTATGTTCTCTGTTATTCTCCATTGTATGTGCCTGTCCATCAATTTGTGTATTTTATACATATTTTGAACTTCTGTGTTTGTGTTATACTATAGACTTTGCCAGTAGGATAATGAAATACATGAAACGATGCAGAGAGAAAACTCACATCACTACAATGTAATGTTTTTAATTATTTTAATGATTAATTATTTAAATCTCTGTTGCTTTACTTACAGTTAAATTAGACCTGTAAACAAACAAACAAGAGCAGAGATGACGTGCTGATCAAAAGATTGTGTGGCAGTACAAACATTTACCCCAGCTCAGAAGCTACTGAGCAGATGATATATTACTGAGCAGGAAATACACAGAACAAGGCATAGACCACCATAAAATGTTGATATCTGCAATGGGGAACACTGTATTTCCCTCTGAGGCCATAAAGACATTGCTTTATTCAAATAAATACATAATCTGCCACTGCTACAGTACAAAAAGACTCCAAAAGACAACTGAGCTGTGGTAGAACTTCAAGAACTTAAAACACTGATGTGGTTCACTGGAATCAACTTCCTTTAGTTTTATCACTAAAGGATTATTGCTTTGCAGCCTTGTTTCTCCAGACAGGCACAGGTCTGCTTCCATCTCTGGCAGGAGGCTCTGCACACCCTTGGAGGGCTGATTCTTTCTGAAGCCTTCCTTGTGCTGCCTTCCAAGAGCTGCCCAGCCTTTCCCCAGCTGCTTTTGATCAGTGAGGAATAGCTGTCCTAGTGGGGTGGGTACAGAAATTCTTGCCAGCCACACAGAACACCCCACAGTGGTTGTTCATGTGTTAAATACAAGTAATTCTGTGTTGTGTTGCTCAAGTGTCTCAATCACAGGCCAGGTGTGTTCTCTACATGCTGAAAATCCTTGCCTTGATTTCATAGGAACTCACATGAGATAACACTACTCTTCCTGGATATGTTGAAGATAATTTGTAGAGCCTAAGGAATAAAAAAAAATAAGCAGAGCCAGACTGAAATTAAATGAAACTTGCATCTTGTCCATTGTGCATGCAAATTGATTGCCTTTTGAATGATTAAGGGTTTTTCAAATTCAGTGATTATTGTGAGGGCTGAGATTTCTTTCAATGCACTGTTTGTAAGGAAAGTGAGAGCATTTACCTCCAAATTTTGCACCCTGCTTTACAGCCCACATGGGTTCATTTAATCTGATTCCACAAACACAGGTCAGTGGGAGAGAGTAGATTATTTCTCCATTTCCCTTTTATTTTTTTCCTGAAGTTTGCAGTAGTGCTGGTGGGGCAGTTAGGATCCACGGAAGGAAAAGCAATTGATTTAGCCAGAATTTTTGGTGTGGCCTGTGAGATATCTCCCCCACAGCTTTGGCCCAAGAAACAGCACAGCACCTGAAGTTTGGTCCTGCTGCTGGTGCATCATTTGGGATGCTACAGGCCTTGGGGAGTTTGGTGGTGCTTCCCAGACCTCATATACTAACATTGAGCTCTTTTGCAGCAAGGGCTGAAGCTGCTTTGTTGTGCCACTCACAACCCCAACCTTACAGTGCAAAAAGTTCCTGTCTAGAACCAAGAAATTTGGATCCGCCTGCTTTTGCCTGTCTAATAGGAGAGTTACCCACAGCAGCCTTGCATGCAACAAACCTTTCAAACACCTTTCTTTTCTCCATTGGCAGTTTTATCCTGGCTCACAGTCCTGTGGTCAAGCAGTTTAGAATGGGTAGCTTTAACCTGTGACACAGGTTTAAAGAGCATAAGTATGGACTATACTGGAAAATGCAACATGTCTCTGGTGAACTGAATAGCCTGGGTATCTTGATATACAGGAGATCACTATGCCTGGCTTATCAGAATAATTACACTATCAGTGACCTTGACTAAGAAGGTCAGATCCTTTCTGCTTATCTCCCAATTTAGTGTTATCTTTTTCATGCACCTTACGCTGGCACTTAAGTAATCCATGCAATGCAATTAGCAGGGAATGGCCATGAGTTTTACCTTCAGAAGTACGGAAAAAAGGTAGGAGTTCCTCTAGTACACTCTTGACTATTCACTAATTAGCTCCTGTTGTATCATTAACATCAGATATGGGTCTCAGGAAATTAAGGGTATCTGACACTGAAAACAGACCACTCAGCATTAATTCCCATACAGCCAATGCTATCTGCAAAAGTTTCTGTCTGTTCTTACAATGATTTATCTTAAAAAGTGCTAATCATCTCAGGTGTTACAGAAACTATGAGGGGATTCTTAAATTATTATTGTTATTATTTTTTTAACCCTCTACTAACTGTTCACTCACAGTTCATAGTCTAGAATGAGACTGCTAAAAACTGTTCTGAAGAGCTGACTGATCATGTTGTACTTATTTTTTTTAAGAGAAATTGTGTGGAAATGCCGGACTTTAATCATACCAAGTGCTGTGTAATACTGTGTGCTCTGAAACATCATGTATTACATTGATCAAACCAGATCCCCATGATGAAGGTGTGTGTCTTTCAGTTCCTTTCTGTACTAAGAGATACTATCATCCCCTCAACACACAAAAAGTGCAATGAAAATTAATTAACTTTTTCAATGCACCCAGATGTTAGCACAATGAGATTCTAGTCCTCACCCCCCAACTTGCTGTAATATCTGATTCCTTTCCCTTTTACTTACTCCTATTTTGATCTTAGAATTCACCCCTTTAAAAAAGGCACTTGTTCAAAAGTCCTTGCAAAAAATTTAGAATGGAAGTGTCATCCAATATCAACCAATTCTTTTATGAAGAATAAAGATTTCCACTTTCAGTTTAGTTAACCATCTTTTGTGAATGAAATTAACATGTTATATCCATTTTAAATAGTCTGAAAACTTCCATGTTTTCTAAAAAACTTCTCCTTTTGTATTTTTACAGCAAATTGTGTTAAATTCAGCTTCAGGGGGAAAAAACCCACAGCTGAAATGTGCTAAAAATGGTCACAGCTGAGTAGGCAACCCTACCTGGTAATAAAAAAAGCCCTTGTGAATCACTTCAGCTGGGAGATAAAAACAGGGTCCTGCTTCAGGTGAGAATAAGCCTCTGGGGCTTGCTTTTGGGGGTAGAAGAGTTTCTATTTTACCATTTGAGGGTTGCTGTGGCCTCACCAAAGCAGGAAAAGAAAAGGCTTGTTATTTTCTTCTTTCTCTTTGTCTGCAGGTGCAGTTGTACTATTTTTTTCCATCTAATCTGTGGAGAAAAGGTCTGGCTAAGTAGAATAGCTCTGGCATTTATTGTCCTGTGCTTGTTAAGTCCTGTAACAAATCTCAGGTGGAATGAAACAGAATGATCAGTCTTGGAAGAAATATGTCACTTTTTTTCAGCTGGAGATGCCTGGAAAAAGTCAGGACATCAGTTTGATTTCAACTTATAATGTGATTATTTTTTTAATTTGTTTTCTGTTGTTTTCAATGGAAATTGGGTTTTAGTATTGTTTCTTTAAGGGCTCTAACGTTTTGATTACTGTCTTTACCAGCAATACATGGCTACATCATGAGCTCTTAATTAACAATACATGCCAGCTGAAAGAGATCTTCCTTTTCTTCATTGCCTCATAGCCTGTGCAGGAGAGGTGCTTTCTGTGGGTTGTGTAGTTGGTAGCTGCACCAGCTATTTCTGCTCATATGTGTTTGTGCCCTCTGCAAGTGAGGTCTAAGGAGGTGTGAGAGAACTGGGAAGAGGCTCCTTATGACAGCTCTCAGCATCCAGGAACTGCAGCTCCAAGCAGTCAAGTGCTTTGTCTCAAAGAGTTTATTTCAAAGGCTAAAGCAGCAGTGCAAAGGTAAGTTTAGAGTGATGAAGAGAAAATAGCTTCTTTAGCTGAGCAGAAAGGAAATAAGGGAGAGATGCTGAGTTTCCCTCTTCTGCCTGGACTGGGTTGTAACTGCAGCAAAATGACTATAGCAAATATTCAGCCTTTATGAAAGAAAATTTTGCATTTACATATCTGTATGAAATTGTTCTCAGTTTGCCGTGCAGGCTTGTGCTTATTTTCTGACTAGTCATTAAATTGGTAGACTGGGGAGATGAGAAATTTCAATCTATATTCTCAACTTGATCCACAATATTCCAATTATCATAACATCTAATTAGGAAAATACAGAATTAAAATGCATCCTTATTTAGGAGGACTGAAACAAGAATACAAAAGCAAACTAGAAAAGAAGCAGTGAGAAGTGTTGTCCTTTTACATCCTAGCTCTACAAACCGGTTTTGAAATACAAGAGATAAATCTAGGTATTGGAAAGTCAGCTTAGAGAACAGATATGTATTAAGAAATGTCTAAGCTCCTTTTCTGCAGAAGCAATTAGAAGCCTTTCCCATCAAGTTAATGCTATTAATATAGCTATAGTAGATTTTAAAGCTAGATCTAGGAAAAGAAGTGTCTAAGTGTCTTTGTATCTATGCAGCCACTTATTGATCAAACAAATATTCTCAAGACAAAGTAGTGGGGAATTCATGTGTTTTGGATCACAGGTATTTTAGCTGTTCTCATACCTTACAATGCAAAGGAATGAGAAGATGGCTATTCTTTGATTCAGTTATGTACCTACACAAAATATCTTTGCTCTGTAGAATGTATATATATGTAGATTCTCGTATTTATTTGTATGCATCAATAGACACAATATTCAAGCAAGGCTCGTTGCCCCAGGGTCTCCTTACCTAACTTGTCACTCCTTCCAGCAGAACAGCTCTCCCAGCGTTCAGGGGTTTGATGGATTTCTTTTCCCTTCCATGCTTCGTTTGTTCTCCTTCCCCAGGGTGTGTGCAGTGGGTGATGAAGTCTAAAATGAAGGATGTGCATGGCTTTCTGAGCATGCTTGTGCAGAAAACTGATAATGAGAGGATGCTTGCTAGATCTCTCTAAAACTTCCTCCTTACTGTTCTGCATTTCAGATCTGCAATGCTACTACCTATTAAGCTTTGTTTTAAAGATAATTTTGAGGAATCAGAAGTTTCATTACTCCAAACAAACTAAGTGAATGAAGTATGTATATCACACCTAGGGTAAAAAGGGTTGTTTTCTGCTGAGATATGTGTATTTTATGATAGTGATGTAAACTCTTATTTAGCAGATCCCATTTCTAGTAATGAAGGGGTTACTACTATTATCTATTATGCCTTTTTGGGAATGTATTGCTCTCTCTCAAGATTATTTATGTAGAGATATAGTGAAATATAACTTACTGCCAAAGCAAAAACAGAACTTGCAGAACACATGAAAACAGTTCCTCTGTGTTAGCATTTACTGGAAGGTGCCATCTTTTTTCTTTCCAAGGATAGATGAGGTCCAAGAAGTCAGCAGATAAAGTGTTAGTGTGTTTCTTCCCATATTCTGCCAAGGAGTCCTCAGAACTACTGTATTGCTGTGCTGTTATTGCTCAAAGGCAAGGTTGCACTAGACTCTACCACACAGGGAAGTTGTTGTTTTGTTTTTTGTTTTGTTTTGTTTTTTTTTCACTAGAGGTTTAAATTTTAGCTTATGAACTGCTGCAGAAAATCCTAACTAATCTAAAAATTCTGGGCAACTTACTGTGTATGCTGTTACCCACTTGCACTTTTGCTGTAGTCTACTTTCCACAGAAGAGTTTATTCAGCCTAACAGATTGAAGATTGACAATTAAATATACGCATGTGGGTATAATTATTTGGTCTCACTATTTTAAGGTGACTTTCATGAGATGATCAACTTCATTGGAAGAAAAGATAGAGTTAAAAAAGACCAGTTGTTTTATTGTGTTCATTTGAAGACTGTGGATCCACACTCAGAAACAAAAAAATAAAACAATATATCATGAAAGAGGTACCAAGGGAGTGATTGCTTCAGCATTCCTGAAAATTGAGGGCTTGCCCCAGGAATCCAAGGGGTTACTGATGTCAGCAAACTTGCCTCTCAGCCCGCTCAGAGCACAGGAAATCTAAGTTGGGGACAGACATTGCCACTGCTCCCAAACTGCCCTTCTGGAGGCTGGAAGGGAATTTAGTTAGGAGCTAAGCAGCAAACATGAGGTTTTCCTACCAGGTGGCTGGGCTTTTTGATGATGTGGCTCTAAAAAAAAAGCTCTTTGTTCCAGGTGATAAACAGTTCATAAAATTGAATATCAAATATCTATCTGTGATAGTGATCTGTTTGGGTAATGTGAGAAGATATTCTTCTTTGTAGTCACAGGAAAATAGAAAATAAAATGTTAGCAAATGCTTGACTTGAATTATGGCTGTGAATGTATTTTGAGTATCCTGTATAACAAGAGCAAGAGTCTTTTGCCAGTCTTAATGTAAAATTTTGAACTGGGGTGAATGTAAGTGATTCTTGGGAGATGCTGTCTGCAATCTATGAAATTATCAATGGAATAGGTTAAAGCTTTTCCTTACTCTGCTTAGAAATTTTTGTCCTTTGACTTGATAAGTCAACATAGGAAGATTTAAGCACTAAAAATAGCATCTTGTTATCAACTAGACTTAATTGGTACAATTAATGAGCGCAGTGGAGTTCTCTAGATTTTTAACATCGTGGAAATTTTTCCATTTGGTGATGGGTCTATGTTTTCCTGGGGTTTTCTCATTTCCATCTCCTTTCTCCTGCAGAAAACATAGATTGCTTTTCCTCCCTACCCCCCTGCTTATTGCTTATTAAATGCAACATGAAAATGAATAGCATCAAGGTTGAAGTATTCTGAGTAATCAAGAAAGCTAATTATGAACTTCAGTATTTACTTTTAAGAGTAATTACTCATTAAAACAAAAATGCCTGGAGAAAAAAAAAAAGGTTTTTCCTTCATTTGACATCTTTAGATCTGGATATGTTTTACTGCTCAAGCAAAAGCTAATTTTAATGTAGACATGATTTTAATCTAGCCTAGTAAAGTAAGTGAGCTCATACAAGGCATTTATAACAAAACCTGTTAGGTAGTGAATTTAGACCTGTCAATGGTAACATTTTGCCCTTTGAGTGAAGGTAACCACCAGATTGCACTCTTGGAGGAGGATTAAATGCTGTTTCTTGTTCTAATGAAAATAGTTTTCAGCAAGGTGTAGACATCTACTGTGGTCAGTAAAAACTCAAAAACCAGTTATCTGTACTCGAGATGGAACAGGAAAAAGTATCATGTGAGATGGCTTTGGCTAACACAGGAGGCTTTCCTGAGCTTGGGAGCTAAAGGCTTTGCAACTCTGAATTGTTTTGCAGTTCAGAAAGGACAATTTAACTGCATTGCCTAGTTGAAACATTTTACTATTCCTGGGCCTTATCTAGGCAGGCTTTAATTTTCATTTTTTTTTTTTATTGTTATGAAGTGAGTTCATGAGTGAGTATCTGATTGCTAAGGTGGGGTGATGGGCATTTTAAAGATACTTGGTGTTTGTCCCTGTGGAATGAGATGCAAAATCTCCTTTGTGTTATGTCAGGATGGCTGTGTGTCATGTTGTCACTACACTATTTCATGTGCTGTTGACCTCTCTGAGAGCAGGCAGAGGAGAGTCAGAGTTGAAATTCCCCATGTCCTCCAGTCTGTGCCAGTGCTGTGACAGCTTTGTGGAGAGGAGGGACTTGGGGAGTAGGTCTTGAGCTGCAGGATGTGAAAATGATTTAGTTTTCTTTTGTGTAGACAAAATGCACAATTTCTCTGTGCATTTCTATCCAGAAATGCAGCCAGGCTCAGGGTGATTACTTTTGTGCTTCTTTTTTACTGAATACTGTCTGGTACTGAATGAACTATATTAAGGAAATTATTGGTTTATCACATGTTTAGCTGATAGCATCTATAGTTAGAGCTGACATGGTTCTTTGACTGTTAGACCAATTTCTGAATGTATCAGGTGAATCAAATCCAAGCTATGTAAATGCATATTCAGGAGAGCTGGAAAAAAGTGCCTACACCTGTATGATAGGCTGGAGCAGATTTGGGAAGAAGCTGAGTGTGCTTTGGCAGAAGGGATGTAGCAGGTGCCTAGAGCACTCCTTCCTTTTTGGGAGGGTTTCCTGCGGCACAGAATTACCTCAAGCACAACAGAGGCTCCCACTGATGAAGCAGCTTGCTACTGAACCCAAGCATTTCTTACAAACCCAGTTCCTCCCTGTCCCAGGCATCTCAGTTGCTGACATAAAGCACCATCCAAAACCAATCCTCACAGCTTTGGTCTCTAATACAAACATGATTTCTGTAAAGCAAACAAAAACTTAAGCTTCTGTAAACATTGCTAATGGATGCTTTTAGAATTACCTATGTGTGGGTACGGTGATTACAGGAAGAAGCAGGAAATGCTGTAGACTTGCATGTTCTGTGTCCAACCTCCTCCCATGCAGAGGACTCCCTTGCAGCCTCCCAGCACCTTGTGCTGACAGTCTGTCTGCCGGTGTCTGTCTGCATCTCTTTCAAGGTGCTCATGTTGCTGGAGATCTGAGGGACAGCCTCTGGCTATGCCAGAGGTCATGCTTGAGGCAGAGCTGTTGTACAGTCTGCAAGCTTGGTCTCTGGGAGAGCCCTGGGGAAGTCTGATGTGATAAAGATGCAGTTTAAATTCATTTTTTTTTTTAACCTCTTGGGAGAGTGCTGGGAGTCAGCTTGCTCTGGGAAGTCCATGGATGACTGATATTGCTGAAGAGGAGACTTCACCTCAAAATTAGTTTTTCTAGGCTCACTGTGCTGCTCTTGGGTAAGTCTAGCAGCTCAGGATGGCTTACCCTGAGCTTGCTCTCACGGGTCAGTACTTTATCCAGATCTCTGCATCTGACAGTACTGTTGTTCACTTTGGTTTTTCCTTACCAAGCTGCCTTGCAGTGGTCTCATAGCAGAGGTCAAGTAGGCACATCCAGAATTATCTACTGTCAGTGGGCACAGGGACTTCCAGACCTCTTATGTCTTCTTTTGATAGATAAAAATGAAACTGCTCAGTGGTTTCATAAACAAAAGTAGTTTTGTACTAGTTGATAGTAGTTTGTAGTAGTTTATAAACAAAAATGAACTGGGAAAAACACAAATTCGACTCAATTTCTTATCTTCCAGCTCCTGGTAACACTTTCCAAGTGTTTTTTTGCCATTACTTCAACTTGTTCAGTCTGTATGGTGGGGTATTTCCAACTCATTAATGTATGGGACTACCTGAGTAAGTAACACAGCGCTCTAAACCTTGGCTAATTTTCTTTTTCTGTTATGCTGTTTCCTACCTAAAAAGAGTAAAACCAGAGGAATTTTACTATTTACTGCTACTTTAATTCAATAAATGAAAACTGCCTGTCACATAAATATTTTTAAACATGAGGCAGTATATTTGCCCAGCTATAAACAGAGATATGAGTAACCCCAGTCCATGAAAACCACTGCCAGCCCAGACCTCTGGACCTTTTTTTGTGCTTGTAAGTGCAAATCACCCTGCAGCCATCTGCACCCATCAGCTCATTTTTATAAGTATTAAAATGGACTGTAAATGGGTTAAGTGAGATACAGGCCCATCTTCTTATGTGCTTGAAATAACAATAGAAGCAGTTGACTGCATTTTCTGGGGATACACTTGGTCTCATTTATGTGCATTCTCTATTGGCAATTGCTGCTCTGCTTTGCTAAAAAGATGAAATACAAAAATGCTGTCGAATGTCATCTGATTTACAATGGATAGTTTGTGAATGAAGACAAACTGTGGGCTTTATGAAAAGCTGAATATTGAGTAGAATGAATCCCAAGGATAAGCATTCATTTGCTTTGTGAATTTTATATCTAAATCATAAATAAGGCATAACAATTTAAATCTCCCCTCTGAATTAATCTGATATGGCTCTGAAACAGTATTGATAGTTATGATCTTTTTCTTTCCCTTCAGTGCCTACATACCACTGTCTATATTGTTCTTCATGCTGTGCAATTATCTAGTGGCATTAATTGCTGCACTTTTAAAATAGTTCCCATGTCCTGTGATTTGCTCATGTGGTAAATCCATACATAGCTACAAGAAATACCCGAGTTTGTTTATGAGCCCTTAAGTGCACACTGCTATTGACAGTGCTCTTTAATGCAGATATTACTATTGTTGTTTAATCTTGGAACCTAATTACAATGTAATAAAGTAATTATTACTAACCTTACATTAACTTTCTAAATACTCATATATGTGAATAATACATATGGATGGATAGCAATCTGGAAAAAAGTTAAGGCTTGAGCTTTCAGCAAAATGAGTTGAGAGGAATTATGGAAACACCTCCTCCTTTTTTTTTTTTTTTTAAAATACATGTGCAGCGTTTCATTATTTAACAGACATGCAGATTAAAAAGAAAATCTGGCACAAGGTACAGCCTTGCTCATCATAAGCTGGTATCTGCAAGATTTTTTTTAAATGTAGGCAAAACAGTAGATAGAAGCAACTGCTATTTAGGATTGTTTGAAGTTACCTGAACAATAAAGTTCACAGGGAAAGGAGTGACATTGAGTTCTTTAAAAAAAATATGGCTGGTACTTGAACATTCCTTGTGAGACAATTGTCTAAAGTGTGGAGACCAACACTAAAGCAGCAGAAAATTGGCAAAGAAGATGGAAACAAAAACCAAGGCATTTAGTGCAGCTTCTGTATTTGTAAGTCAGAATACAAAGCAGCTCCCACTTGATTCGGAACGGGAGGAGATACCAGGGCTTGTTTTCTCTGCAGTTATTCCTGCTCATTCCAGGCAGGCATAAAGGATATTTCAGTGGGCTGGGCTGAAGGGGAGTTGGTAAGGGTGAAAATCATACAGACTGAACCAGCCATCACCTCGTGGGACCTGCAGTAGAAGCCAAGGGTTGGTTTGTCTCTGAGAACCTCAAGTGTCAGGGAAAACTGAAAGAAGGATGTCATCTGTCTTGCTCCTTCCAAGCACCAGCTGAGTCAGTCCAACTGGTACAATATTGTAGGCACTGAGAATAATCTCAGTTACTTAAGTTATTCTCAGTATAGACTGAGGAAGCCCATGTATAATGTAATCATATTGATGATTTAAAAAAAGGAAAAGATAAAACACCATTCTGAGCATTCTTAAAAAAAAAAAAAATTCTCTGGTATCTTTCTTAATTTCTTCATGCTTCTTAATTTGCATGTCAAATAAAACCTCCCTGACTGATTTTGATGACACTGCAAGCATTTAGCTCTGAAGACAATCAGTGTAAATTGTCACACGTTATCAGATGAGCGCTGACAAACTACCTAACCATGTGCTGCACAGCCTAATGTGTAATGATTTTTCTCATGAAATTAAGAAAAATCGAGATCACTACAAAACTGTGGCTTTTGTTTGGGAACACATTATGTGTAGTGCTGGAAAATGAACGTTAGGTCGGGGAATGTGACTGAGCTTCCTTTTCCCTCTGCCCCTAAGGCCTATTTAGCCTTGAGACATTTACCATATGCCACAGATTATTTTAACCATGAGTGCTCCATATCTTTATGGAGATGGAGCTACCACTGGGCTTTCACAGCTACTGGGCTTTCATAGCTACTGGACTTTCAAGGTTATTTTTCTGAACCAGTCAAAGAATTATGCTGATATTGCAGACATGTCAATCCTGATCTTAGCATTCCTTTTTTTTCTCCCCCATGAATAAATTTAAGTATCTGTATTAAGCAATTTGTTACCTTGCAGTGTGAACTTGAGGCAGAGAGAGCAGTGTGTGTGCATGTATATATTGCCTGGCAGGGGGTATGTCTTCCTTTAAACTATGGGAAATGTAGATATTGCATTTTCATATTAGGCACATTCAGCTTCAGAGCTTAGTTTCCAGTCAGTTATTCTACTTGGTGAGGTGAAGTGATCCATACTCAAGGTATTTTTAGCAGTATCTTTGCAAATGTCATAGAAACTGCCTCTTTATTGTTGGCAATTATTTTTCCCAGTGGAATGACATCCTGGTCTTATCTGACAAAACAATAGGAAGGTGCAAAATTGGCCTTGTCAACTCTGATAGACTTGATTGAATGCACAGCAACAGAGAAAAACTAAATATATACGCTTTCTTTTCCTAGGATATTTTTTGTTTGTATAATAAGACATAATGTCACTTTTTCCTATATTGTGGTTAGCAGAAAGAGGGAAATATCGCAGATGTGCAATGCCATTATTAGATGTTACCTATAAATGTGGATTTGCGTTAGTTTGGTGTGATGATCTAGCATTTGCTAGAAATTTCTTTCTCCTAAGAAAGACAGAACTTTTGGTCAGAACTTTTTTTCATAAATGGCATTTGTGGGTGTGTGTTCTGTATCATTAACAAGGAATGAGAAGACGAAAGGTCATGTACAAGTTTTACCTCATTTAAAAGGTAACCTTGAACTGCTTAAGGTTTGGTAACAAAAAAACTACCAGAGCAAGAGCTTTTTCTCTGGCCTGTTCCCAGGATTTTCTGAAGGGCCTCTTTGTCTTCCTCTTCACTTGTCTGAGTGTGGGGTCACTTCCCCATGGCTGGAGGGCTCATGGAGAGCCTGTCACATGAGACAGGAGTGTTCCTCAGCCATCCAGCTTTAGTACTCAGAGAATCTTGTGGCCTTTATCCCTCAGCTGCAGAGGGGCCAGGGAACAACTAAAAATAATGTAAAATGTTTGCCAACACACTGCTGTCACTGTGTGAATAGGATGCTGAGCTTCGTGTTGCACGTACACCTCTTCTCCCTGTTGAAAAGAATTTATTTGGGTGCTAGCAACTTGCTGGCTGACTGGTGTGAGAGCATTGCTTAACAGCTCCTGCCCACAGACGTTGGATTTTTGTTTAGATGCAGATACACTTGAAATGCTGCAGAGGACCACTGTCAAATTTTGTTTTGAGGGCTTGCCTCAGGTGCTGCCTTCAACCTGCAGCTCGGGGTGAAGGAAGAAGCGGGACAGGGAGAACCTGTGCTCAGACACCCTGTACCAGATGGGTGCTTGGAGGAGAAGCACTGAGAGCCCATCAGGGCCAAGCAGGACCCCCAGGCTGAGCAGAACCCTTCTCTCCTCTCCCCCCAAGCACCTGGCTGTGCACCCAGCCTGGCCTCTCCCACCGGGATGGGAGGCGCTCCAGTCAAAGGGATGCTGTTCACTTTCCCAGCAGGCAGATAAACTTGAATGTCTGGTTCTGCCCTGGTTCACACGCTCTGCTCGCTAAAGAGATCAAAGCATATTTATTTCTGGCACAAGACTTGATACAGATTCCTGTGGCTGTGTGTAAGCAGAGCATGGATGGAGACTCTGACCATCGCAATAACCCCGGATCCATCAAGATGTCAACAACCCCCACACCTTTTGGAAAAACAGTTTTTCTTTTATCTAGCAGACCAACTTTCTCTACCAATTAGTTTGTAATGATCAAAGACGTCAAATTCTCTTAAATATTTGTTATTTTTTAGGTTTTATGAATTAAGTAATCTCAGATTTTCAGGCATCCATGTGAAATAGTTGTGAAACAAGATGATCAACTGACTCATTTAATGTTATGCCATAAAGCATAGCTTGATTCAGCTTTGTGTTTCTGCTGTGTCTAGCTGTAGTTATAACCTAGTGAATCACTCTCCCTTGGTCACTGACCCTTCTGGTGTTGCTTGGGATCTGTGACTAGAAAAAAAAGGTTTGCCATAGTTAGGAATTTCCTGTTGTTTGGTCCTAACCCACTGTAAATAATTATCTGTGTACCTCCTATTCTAATGTTCAAACAGTTTTATTTGTTCATTTTTCTTACTTTCCTAAGAATTTTTGCCAGCTTGTGAAGAGGCTGGTTAGTTCACAGCCTATCTCCCACAGCTCTCCACCACATGACAAGCTCTGTCATGTGTTAGGGTGACTGGCACTGAGTCATACTTTCTTTTACTCTACCTGTACTGTATTTTTTCTTCCATAATCAACTTTACTCATTTTCTTTCCTGCCTTTTCTTTATTCAGGTAATAATTCGCATGCTAATGGGATCATGTTTGAGCCTGTTTCTAGAAGAGCAGCTCTTAGCTGAAGTTTGTCTATACTTTCCATGGTAAAGATCTGTCTAGATTTGAGATTTTATTTTTTCCAATAGCTGACATGGATAATCAGCAAGCAGTGTGCTTGTTAAAATCCCTTGTCAAAAACTGAGTAGGATGCCTGTACTATTTGCAATAGTTTACCAGAGAAAAGCAATGTTAGAGCTCTCATACTAAAGCTGTTGTTCTTTCCTTTGCCTCATGATTTTATCTGACAATTCCCCTTTGACAGGGGCTGATTTGATGTGTTAGAGGCTCCAGAGGTAAATGTTTGTCATGGTAAAGGTGCTCCAGAGTGCTGCAGAGTAGCCAGAATGCCCAGCACCACCATCTCAGGATTTTCTCCTGCATCTGAACACTTGCTGAGTGTTCAGCATTTAGGCCTTAGTTGGGCACCCAGGCTCCTATGAAAAAAGGTTGAGAGCTAGAGAAAGGGATCCTCTCAAAACAGGAAAACCCATATTACTTGTAACAGCTAGGAAGTGAATACTGGAAGAAAGAACTGGAGTTTATGTATGTGCAATCTTCCTCTTCCTTTGGAGTCCAAAGTGTGACTCCTTTCTGGGGGTTTATTCCAAAATGTGGCATTAGTTAGATACATCTTTGAATGCCCCTGCTTTGAGCAGGGTTTGCACCAGGAGTCTTTCTAAGATCACTTTTGACCTAAATCATTCCTGCCTAGGGGGAACTGGGTGGAGGGACATAGAACAACATTGCCCTGTTTCTAGTGGTTTGTGATTAAAGCAGCAGCATGCGAGAGACCCAAGTTCGTGTTCCTGTCCTGCCTGTTTCACAAAAACATGAATCCCTCTGTTCTACTCCTCAAGGGGCTAAACTGACAAACAGGTTAATAAATACTCTGGAGAGCTCGGGTCTCATTACGTTTCTTTGTCTGGAGGAGTTTACCTTGAGAAGGATGCTGGCTGGATGTTGGCTCCATAGGTTGCTGCAATTCCTGGCAGATGCAGAAGACTGGGTCAATAAATGTGGAGTTATTCATGAAGTGAATAACAGGGAAGAAAAGAAAACAGCTTTCCAGTTAGTGTGGTTACCTGAATCAGACAGCTGGGTTGAGGGGGATCTGAATGTGGTTCTCTGGCTTCACTGCACTAGTAGATGTTTGGATATTTGCTACGCCTTCAAAAGCTTTTTAGCTCTTTGAGGAACATCCCTATAAATGCTGTGAACTGCATATCAATGTCAAAACCATGTTTACAAACCATAGTAGCATGGTTTGTACTGAGGTATAGCAGCAATCCCTGAATGAAGCTGAAAGGTGCCCTCCTTTTTCCTGGCAAATCTCAGCCTTGGCATGACTGCCATGAGGTGCAGGAGGCTTTCTGCCTGTTTTTGTTTTGTTTTGTTTTTTCAAGCAAGTAAATCTGACTCTACAGTATCAGGATACTTCCTTCTATAAATACTGCCATTATGGACACAAATGTGTTTTACAACCAGTGCTGAACATAATCTTTTCTTTAACTGCTGGGTAAATACAAGAATCTGAGTTTCTAGAAATGTATGCTGCGGTAGGTGACAGCATGTCCCCACAAAATGGTGAAATTGATCCAAATAATTCTATGTGAAACTCTGAACTTCTAGATATGTGCACACAAAAAATTCCATTGATGTAATGGGTTTTCTACTGCAAAGGAAAATGTTTGGTTTGGATTTTTCTCCTGGTTTACAGGTATAAAATATTTCAGTATGAATTAAGAAGTATGTACTTTAACTGTAAATCATTTGACTAGTTTATGTGAAATGTAAAATCAGTATTTTCAGGCATTTCATTAGAATAAAAATAACTTTTCTGCAGGAACAGCTTCAGCCCTCAGCCCAGCTCACATGCTTAGCTGGATTAATATGAGTGGAATTGAAATAAGTGAGTCTGGATCAAGTCCAAGTCAAAATTAAACTGCAGTGAAACCAACATTGAAGTCAAAGGTTATTTTCCAATTGATTTTGGTAGATACAGGATGTTAGAGCCAAGAAAGGTGCTGAAAAACCTGATATTTCTGTTAACAGTGCTGTGTTGAGGATATACCTGCTTCAGATTTTGCCACCTGTTTTCTGCGCAGGGCAGAGGGAAGGTGCAGGCAGCAGGCTGGGAGAATATGATTGAACCCAGGATTTAAGGGCTGAAACTCTAAGGCAGCATCCTCTTAGTAGGCTGGGTATGGAATTCAAGACTCAAGAACTGAACTGGCTGCTCCAGGAATACACTGAAATACCTGATCACTCTTATGATGAAACAACCGAGGTATTTCTACACCAGAGCACATCCAGTGCTATTATTTCCCTCGCTGTGAAGAGAACCTGCAAGGTCCTTTTAGATAATTGGGTTGCTGGGCTTTTTCACACTAATTAAACAGAAAATGTTTTGAAGTGAAGTCAGTCACTCTCCCTGGCACATTGCCACATGGAATGGTGCAGGGGCAGGCCCACTCACAGCTCTCTTCACAGGCTACAGTGTACAGAAATTGGTAGGGAAAAAGGCTCAGTGGAAAATGGCTCGTTCTGTGGAGATGTAAGTAATAGCAACATTAGACCAATAAAAATCAACAGTGTGATTTTTATGTGCAGCTGTAATTATTTCCCACTAAAGGAGGTGCAGGAGAAGTACAAAGCCGGCGATTCCCATTGCTAGCAGCCTGCCTAGCAGAACGCCTGCCTCCTCCTCACTGCCTCTCACAGACACACATCAAACAATTGCATTAGCACTTCTGCTGCCTTTCTTCTCCCACCCCCTTTTTTCACACTATTTAAGAGCTAAAGCAGAGTGGTGTTGATAGTTGAGCCTAACAGTGAGTTTTGTTTGAACACAGCTTATCCTATCAATGATAATTCAGAAATTTCTGCACGTGTTTTGAAGGCAAGTTTAAGTAATTTTTAAAGATGCATTTCTCCATTCGCAAATAGTAAATAATTTGTTCTGTTTAGTGCTTCTGAAAGCGTGTCTTTGTGGAAAAGCTTGCTGTGGAAAGTTGGAATAGGATAAAATTCTGCCTCTAATCACAGAGATGGGCTCTATGTGTTTGTGGATTTAGAATATGTAGAGTTCTAAAAGACATTTTAATATCTTTTATGTCTTTTTTAAAATTAAAATGCCATCATTACGGAAGAACAAATTTTAATACTTTATCGTTATTGCTACATTTACTACTGTGGGAGCAATTTTAAAGCTGGCAGTTCAGTAACTTTAGGTGCCTTCTGCAGAAAACTGTTTTTTTTTTCCTTGACGTGTTTTTTAACAGTTTTTGGATCAGGCCCCAAATATGTGTAATTAGCTTTCTATAAAAGCTATTAGAGTGTAATCGTCCTCCCATCTGGATTTTATGTTCTGGCTATTAATGCTACAGATGCTTTAAAATATACAGCTCCAAGCCTTGCTCTGATCCTATTAGCAAAGGACTAAATTCCATTTTATTCTCGAAGAGGCTTGGAGAAGTTCTTGGGATTTTAAAAATGTACTCACCTTACATAGGGGATGAGTTTAGTACTGTGGTTATAGATAATTCACCTATAGTGATATGACTCCAGTGCTGCTCCTACTAAAATTACTAGGACCTCGGCCATCAAATTCAGCATATACAAGTTTGTGCTCTTCACTTATGTAGTAACAAAATACATGCATGTTTGCTTATCAGCTTCCCTAGCACGCTTTCTCTTTGACTGAGTCATGTATCTTCCACAAGGGTTCTAGTGTTGTGGTCTTACATAATCAGATGATGATCATAATTTCTAAATAAAATCTGTGGGCTTAATTTGGTATTTTAAGTGGTCCCGCTTTTGCAAGAGGAGATACAGACTCAAGAGAGTGTAGTATTGAAAAGAGCATTCATTTCAGATGGAATATTTGTGGGAGTTAGTATCCAGTTTCTGCTATTTTAATGGGATTTAGGTCCCTAGCTCCTATATGCTCTCCAGAATCTCTGACTTTTTTATTCCCCAAGATTTGCAATGAAGAATCCTGCTGGGCTAAACCACAGACCCAGTTACAATTTCTGCCTGAAAGAATCCTCTATATATCACTTCAAACACAGGATCTGGTCAAAGCACAGAAACCACAGGTTTGTGTAAAAATGTCCTATACCTACATTATAGGAAAAAAAAATTGTCCTTCTATAGTGTTTTGGGTCTTTAAATTTTTTTTTTTAATTGTCATTTAATGAATAGAATTATCTAATACATTTTTTTTTAAAGATTAATTCAATATCTTGGAATTAACTAAAGGATATATGATTCCTCAGGTTTCATGGCAGGTATACTAATGTTTATTGAAGAGAGAAGTGTTTAGGGACATAAATCCATGCTGCTTGTTGAGGCATAACTTACTGTTGCCCTTGGGAGGGAAAAACACACTGCATTTCTGTGTGTGTGTTAATGAACACATATTTAATATACTGGCATGTTTTACTTGCTGCAACACTCAGGTTTTCATTTTCCATCTTTATTTAATGTCAGCTCCAATGGCACTAAGATGTCTATAAGCTAGGTACAGATTGTTAAAGCAATCTGAAAAACTGAAAACTAAATAGAGCTATCAAGAAATATCTGTTTATTTCATAACTATCCTCTACAAGGATCTCAGATCCTATTTATTGTCTGTATATGGTTTGCAGATTGCCGTGATAAATATAAAAGTATACCTCTACAGGGAAGAGTAAATAGGGACATAAAAGAAAATGCTGTGATGTGTGAATTATTGTCACTATACATTAGTGAAATAAGTTTTGTGTTTTGAAAGGTATTTCTTAATTATTTGCTTGTGAAGGGTATCTATTTGATAACGTTTAGGGGCTACTCAACTCCACAAATTTCTGGTACCTTTGTCCACACATCCTCTATGCTTCTGCATTTGCTAGATCTTTTGAAATCCACACTACTGAAAATGTGTCTGTTTAATAGCAGTTATCACATTTATGCAGCTATAATTAGCATAAATTAAGAAATTACCCAGGGTGATGTTAACAGACCTTTCCGGTGTCGTCCTTCAGGTCATTTGAACCAATCACCAACTGAATAGAAACTTCCACAGGAGAAGTGCAGTAGGGAGCTGGTACCTTTTGCTGAACACCAGACTTTTCCTGTTAACATAGATCCTCTTTTCCAGATGCATATTTCCTAGGAAGGGATATGTGCTTTAGGGACCTGAGCCAAAATATGAACTTGTTCAAATATTCAGTGCATGAGGCAACACTCAGCATTTCTATATTTGGGGAAGTGTGCTGATTTTTTTCTCATACTGACTGTGGTAGATCTATACATCATGGTTGCTTGTGATGTTCATAAAAATAATACTGTGTTAATATAGAGTATGTAATAGAGTAATAAATATCTTTGAGGATGTAAGACAAAGCCTAATAAATTCATTAAGCAGAGAAGATTTCCAGCCCCTAGCAGCAGACTTGCACTTAAATCAAAATCCTAACATGCATTTCTCTTTGATAGAGACTTGGGAACAGACTTCAAAATGAGATGTCTGAATAAAGAAAATGCCCTTGCTTTCATAAATACTAAGTATGAAGCTAGGTATAATAGACACGAATGTGGAAATGGAGGCATCTTAGCATGTCTTTGTGTCTCAGTTTGATTGCACACTGTGAGGCCTGGTGGCTCCATGCCTTCTCTCCTTGAGCCTTGTGATCACACCAGCCAGTGCAGGGGCTGATGAAGCAAACCTGTCCCTGCTGTAATAGCAACCTGAAGTGAAATGCAAGGCACTAACTAATCTCTTTCAGACTTTGGTGCCAATTTGGAAATTTCCATGCAAATGCTGCTCTGTTAAAATACCATCTCACCTTTACATAGACTTGCCTGAGATCACATCACTTGTGGCAGCCAATACCAAGTAAGGGTGGTGCTGTGGAGACGTGACAATGAGGTCAGGCCGAGAAAGTGGTTTTGTTTGGGCTTTTTTGGGTTTGTTTCTATGTTTTTCTCTAACCTCAGTCCAGCGAGGGACTGCCAAGGCAATACTCTGTTCTTGTAGTCCCATAAGTCCATTCTCTAGCTGCAGCCTCAGACAGGGCACAGGAATGTGCAAATTGATTATTCAGGCACACCAAAGTGCAGTAGTTCATAAACAATCTGCCTGCTGCATTTAAAAAAAAAAAAAAAATTAAAAGCTTTGTTGAAGTCTAAAATAGTTTAATTTTAACTTGGACATATCTTTACTACTGTATTGCCATTTGAGGGCTGCCACAGGTTGGTTTGTGTGACTACTAAAGATGTAAAAACTGTGGTTTTTCCTATCCTTGGGGAAATATGGAGTGAGTGTTTTATGCAAAGACCAAATCCTCTGCCTCCTGAAAAAGCAATGGTGACCATCCAAGTTCAGCTTTCCACATTCTTACCAATGTGACCACTGCATGGAAGATGTAGAGATAATGCATGATAGAACTCAGAAGTTAATGTGTATTTATTTCTAGTCTGTTTTTTAGGTAGATTCCTACTCTTGAACACCAAGCTGAAAGGCTGTGTGGAAAAACATCAGTAACTGAATGAGCTTACACATTTTTTCTGGGTGTTGCCAAGATGCTGGTTAATTGATTATGCAAGCCAATTGAATGATATAGAATTTGTGACATATTCTTATGATTTTGGCATTAATTCTTATTCTTTGACCAACATTTGAAGGCTATCTAGATATTCTTACTAGGAGAATTTTTTTTTTTATTAATTTACCAAGCTAAACGAGTCGATAAATATTTTCTGTGATGTTTGTATCAGTTGATAGGCATGTGAAGAATATGGGGATTTCAGGGGAGAAGTTAAAAGTACAAAAGTAGAAGTGAAAAGGAGAATTTGGCAAAGTAGTGCTGGAAAGCTGGTTTTGCTCTGCATGGGTGAAAGGGGTACTGAGCAAATCCTGTGGTATGGAGTGTCTGTAACATCTGCAACAATAGACTAAGGGCCCTGAATATATCTGTGCACCTTATATGTTTTGGTGTATTAATGTTTACAGATGGATATTCTACATTCCTCTGCATAATCTCAAATCATGTTTACCTCTTTTTTTTTTTTTTTTTTTTGGTCTTTTATTTGGCCTTTTGCCTGCAAACAAAAGTTGTTGCTCAATA
>JAOTQP010001652.1:17354594-17364852 GCA_026413545.1 Cichladusa arquata
TGTTTTGAGTGAGTCTGCCTTCTGGAGAGCTCGGTGCAGGCCTGAGTAGGGCAACAGATTTGGGGAGCTGTACCAGAAGGAGGACCTGGAACAACACACAGAGTACGTGCCATGTCTGACTTACACGAGTTAATGTTTGTTTTTTAAGTCTGTTAGTCACAGAAAAGGGAAAAGCATCTTATATCCTCAGGTAGTTAGTTGTGTGAGAGAGCACAATCTCTTGCACTGTGTTAGCTGTGTGTGGTTGGATTTCTCCTTTTTGGCTCAAACCTAACGTCACTTGAACCTTTCAAGTTGACATTGAAGAAGTTGGATTTGGCAGTGTCTTGGGGCTTTTTTTGCTAGAGTGTTTCATAAACCAAGGGAAATGCCGAGAAGTTGATCCATTGGATTGGGAGAAAATTCCCACTCCTCCCTGAAAGTTCATGGAAGATACTCTGGCTTTGTTGGATTAGCCCCTCTGAAGTACTACAAAGAATCATGGCCACTGTATGTTTCTTATGATGTTGGGAGTTACACAGGTAGAAATAAGTTACTGAGAAAAGCACTTTGCAAAATTCAACTCAATCATAGTTTTTAAAAATCATAAGTCTATCTACATATTCTAGAACCATGGTACTTTCATAGTGTTTAATTGGATTGTTTTCACTGTACTTTTGGAGGCCTCCTAATAGAAGAAGGTGGTGTATTTACCTTCCCTTGAGGCAAGGGAAGAAGTGAATGTTGCACTGTGGTTTGTCTGAGGATTGATACTAGTAAAGCACCCCATGAAATAACATAATATTTACATGTCAGTGAACGTATCAATGGAAAAGAAACCTTATGAGCACTTAGTCAAATTAAACAGCTACCAGCTTCTGGTGGTGAGGAACTGAACTATATCTTCTGTCTTGTACAAGTTACTCTTTGTTGTAAGATTCGGTGCCTCAGGTCTTCCCCTTGAGAATAGTTTTGCTGCAACTGGAGGAGCTCATCACCAGGTGGGAGGGAAGGAAACAAAAGGAAATACACACATAAATAATGGCAAGTAGGGGCTGAGTTTGTTTCCTGAAAAGTGACTGCACTTTCTTCAGGTTTTTCTCTGAATATTGCCTTTATTTGGCAGTTTTCTGCAGTGACAGTAAACTGGGTCACCTTGATAAAGTAAATATGCTTTTGTATTAGGCTTTAGCTGTTGAGTGTACTGGCTGTGTGAGATGGCATGTAAAGTAACAGAACTTGCAAGTACCTAAAATGTGTATTGTCATTTGCACTGGTAAGATTTCATGTATATTCCTGTGCTTTAGCAAGGGCCTGTAACTGTAAGAGTATAGAAGATACAGCTGTATATTTTACAGGCATCAGTATTAAACCTCTCTAGCTGTTTGCTAGTTAAATGTGTGGTTACTTTTACTTACTGTTTCTTGACTTGTTCTCAGTGCACTGCGGGGTATATTGGTTAAATAATACAAACTCACTCCATGACTGAAGGCTGTACTATCATTTTTCTGTTGTATGGTAGTGAAATGGTAATAATAGTAATAGTATTAATAATAATAGTAGTAGTAGTAGTAATAATGCTTTCTATGAAGTCTGCTACTTTCACCTGAAATGTGTCTGTCCTGTTGAGGATAGTTGGTTTATGGTAAGGGAAAAGAAGCTGCAGGCAGTAAGTAAAGGTAGTGAAGTCCTAGATGTGGAAGAAGCAAGATTTTTATTAAATGTGCACTGTGATCTTGTTGCATATGTTTTGCAATTCTGCACAAAAAATAAAACCTAAAAATTAAAAATACACTGTTTAGAGGGATTATGAGATCTGAGTGATGATGGTTTTGTATCTCAACATGGTGCTGTGTTTTTGCCCTGATGATTGCTATGAAGGCCCACATGAGTGTTGAGGTGTGGGCGTGTAGTTCTTTTCCTCATACCTAGGACATTGAAGCAGTGATGTGTGGAAGTCACACAGCTGATTTGTGATCAAGACAGTTGAGCTGGAATATGCATCCCAAGTCCCACAGTCTTATCTTAATGGATTAACTGTGTTTATATAGTTTGTTTGATAACTTGGCATAGATATGGAAACTTCTTACAGATCCAATTATAGGATTGTGTGTAAAGTTATGCAGCATTTTCTCAGTAAAGAGTAATTACTATCAGGTGATTTTTTTTTTTTTTTTTCTGTCTAGGCAAAAGAGCTTTTCCTGAATTTCATTTTGTTGTTAAGTTTGAGAGAAAGCAGTTCTGCACTCGTAGAATATAATGATGCTTTTACATTATTTAACGATATGCCACTTAATTTTTTATAATGCTCTAGTCTATCAGGAATTTGAGATCCAGCTCAGTCAGTAATGCTTCTGAGGATCACAGCTGTTTTCTAGTGTGAAGAAGCAGTTGTGACAGACTAGTAGGAAGCTTTTTAAAAACACTCCTTTATAAATTTTGGCAGTGCAAATCATTGGCTCTCAAAGTCTGTTTGGTTCTAGTGCATATCCAGCTCTGACTTTTTTTGCTTATTTCATGCTTGTTTTTGGGCTCCTTTACTGATCCTAGATTGATGTGTCATCTTTGTGTGATCTCTAAGTATTTTAATAAGAAAACAGCAGTGCAAAGTGATGTTCTGGTTTTGTACAGTACAGTGGGATTTAGGTTTGGATGAGAGTACAGAATTATTCAACAAGTTTCTCATCTGTGTGTTGCTTGTGGCATAGCCTGAACCTTGTCATTTACCTGAGAAGCAATGATGTCTGTTCAGATGTCACCTCCCACTGATGTTAAACTGCCACCGTGTGCCACGCCAGCCAAATTTCACGCTGAGAGAAAGATGCAGTCACCCAGTACATCCAAAATGTGGTCAGAGAGGTGTGCTGTGCTCAGGTGGCAGTGACAGTCTCTGCCAATATCCAAATACACCAGCAGTTTGTGCTTTGTCCTGAGTGCTAGGTGCTAATTCCAAATTCTACAGTGTCTTTTAGCTTAATTTAGTGCAGTGCCAATTTGTGGGGCTATATTTCAGAACTGTCCTGGCTCACTTATTTATTAATTGAAAGTGTTTTGTCTTCATTTTTTAACTACATGACTGGTGAGGAGTGAGAAGAGCAGAGTTTTACCATCTAATCTTGAAATTTTGGCCAGTGGCAGAATTGCTACTGATTTGAATAGGAGCCTTGGTAACTGTTTTGTCAGGCTTTATAACTTTAAAATATGCTGACTAGATTCTTGATGACCAATTGAACATGTTGTGGCACAAAGGCAATGGAAATAGTGTAAGTCCTGCCAAGAACAGGTATAGAAATTAATAGAAATATTAATAAACTGCCTTGGAAAGCAAATTCTGCAATAATATATTCATGAATCTCTTGGTTTTGCTGAAGGGAGATAAATGGGAGAAAATGGCAACAGGAAAAATGATGTGGCTTTTTCCATATTTATTTCAAGTACAGGGATGCTGCAACATTTTATACATTTTTTTTCACATTCATTGATACCCCTCAAATACCTTGAGTGCAGATTATGCCTTCAGCTCTGAGTGTAAGGTATCAACTGTGCTTTAAGTGACATGTTAAGCTTTTAATATTTCTTGATATTTAAACCAAGTATGATTTAAGTTGGGCCACCCAGCATCTGCAGGAAATGGCATGTCCAAGTTGGTATCATATAACATAGATTAGCTTCAATTTGCATGTAGAAGCCCAAACATTGTGGTATAATAGAATCATAGGATCATTAAGGTTGGAAATGACCTGACAGATGGAGTCTAACCTTTTATGAAATACCAATATGGCCACTAAACCATATCACAAAGTGCTGTGTCTCATTTTTTTTTAATACTTCCAGGGACTGTGACTCTATTACTTTGCTGGGTAGGCTGTTCCAATGCTTTACCACTCTTCCAGGGAAGAAGTTTTTCCTAATATCCAGCCTTAGCTTCCCTTGGTGCAGCTTCAGGCTCCCTTTGTCCTGCTGCCAGTTGCCTGGGAGGAGAGGCTGACCCACAGCCTTGGGGTGCCTCAGCCACAGCCTCATTTCAGGTACTTATGGGGGGGTGATAAGGCCTCCCTTGAGATTCATTTTCCTCAGCCTCTCCATAGGGTTTCTGTTCCAGACCCTTTACCTGTTGGATGACTACTTGGCTGTTTGGACAACTGCCCACCCAGCATGTGAAGGCACCCCTGCACATCTTCCAGAGGCAGCCTTTAAAGGCATTCCAGTCGATTTCTTCTGTTAGAGGTTAACGAGCTGTCAGGGATGCTGGGCTGGGAGAGCCATGCAGCTATCTCCTGTTCTCTTCTGGTTTTGCTGTTTTCCTATGTGCAAGCAGATGTGGCATAAGGAAGTGATAGCAGGCTCTGCCATCTCTGTGAATAGCAAAATAAAATGGTTTTGTTTTGTGTCAATTTAAATTTTGAATTATGTGAATATGTAGTGTTTTGTAGCTAGTTAGTACAGAGGTTATACTACGAGTAGGACACATAACATCCTAACCTTTTACGCTTTTGAACCCATTTTTTCAATGTAATGGATGTGAGCTCAGAGAGATATGTTGGCCCCTTAGCCCAGGGGCAGCACTGCTACTGTTTTTAATGAGGCCTTGATTATACCCTTAAATAATATTTTAGTGTTTGTTTGCTTTGTACAACATTTTTTTTTTCCAAGGGCTGATTTTCAAGAGTTACTGAGCTTGTTCTGTTTTGTTACATCATTAAATTCTTAGTACTTCTAAAATTAGGTTATGAGAATGCTTGTTTCTTACAATAAGGAAGTCCAGAAGAATTGAAATTTTAAAATATTTAAGACGTCAAGTACAAATTATATGAGTAAGTTCAGTGTCTGAAAATAAACTGCTTTGTACCTGTAGGTACCTATTCTATACTAGTGATGATTATGCAAGGGGACAACACAAGGCATTTAGAATTTTTATGAAGTCTAGCTGGAGCAGAGATTCAAAAGACCAGGGTAGTTAAAATGATTGCCTAGACTTAAAATTTGAAGAAATAGATGAATAATGGGAAAGTAGAAGGAAGAATATAAAATTTGGGAAAAGTGTTTCAAAATAATTCCAGCTGGAGAGTTGTGAAAAACATGCATATATGGAGTAGATGAGGAGGAAATAAAAGAAATATTATAAAATTAGTTTGTTGAATGATAAGAGCTGACATCACAAATGGCTTCTTTTTATCTGCTAATCTTTATTTTATAGCTAGCAAACTCTGGGGCATTTGCTGAGAGGGGGAAGAGAAAGACACAGAGGAGAGGTGATGGAGAATGAAGAGAAAATCAGCAGTTCTCTCCTCCCAGCTCTCTGTCTTTGTTCTACTCAGCCGCAAAAAGGGTGTTAGAAGAAATTTAGGGATTAGTTCCATGAGCTGCAAGGTAATCTCTATTGTCTTTAAATCCTCATCCCAACATCCTGATCTTGGTCAATTATGGTTTTGGTGTCTGTCTGTGGCAGTGTCTCAGCAGATTTCGCACCAGTCTTTAGTACTTGCTCATGGCCCTTCATAAGGGAGTAATGTACAATTGTCCATTAATGATAGGTTTTGTTACAGATTAACTTTTAACAGGCAGAAATCAGAACCAGAAGCTACAAGGCTGTTTTACACTGCCAGATCTGCAGCTCTGCAACACTTGTGTGCATTTTAATAGTTAGTTTTGCTAGTTAGCTCTTTTCATTTAGTATTTGGCATGAGCTAAGAACATGCAAATAACCACCTTGCATGGCTTAGCTAAAGGCCTAATAACTTATGCATCTGAATCCTCTTTGTTTCATACATGCCATTTTTACCTGTAATAGCTTCAATTTCAGGGTGTTAGCAGGTGAAGAAGACTAGGATGTTAATATGACTTGAATGAAGTTTTTAGCTAATCCATCCTGTGAGTTGCTTACAAGGATGCATAATGTTCCTGAGATGCTGTAGGGATAAATTTTCTGGGGTAAATACTGCATGCACGTGCGTGTTTTTGTGTATATATATTAAAAATACAAATGTTTTTAATGAAAGAAGGTCGGCAGTGGTGAAAGTGACACTGTTTTTAATATGGAATAGTGAATGGTTTAGAAAAAGGATTTCTTTCATTTGTTGCTTTAGCAACAGACAATTGAAACAGAAATTCACTCTGATATCCAAGTACTTAATAACTGGGAGCAGGGGTAGGCAGAAAATAACAAAAGCAAAAAAAAAAATACTACTTATCCTGGTTTTAAGTGGGTTTTTTTTGTTTTGTTTTATTTTATTTTATTTTTTTTTTATATAGTGATACACACGATTTGTAGCCTTGATTTGAGAGGGCCTTAGGGTGATACTGTTTATTGAAGAAGGTGAGCAAGAAGTTACTGTTGGAAAAGGGTGTGAAAATTTTAGATTTGTCTCTTTTCTCATGCTTTCATTTGAATTTTATTGACACTTTGCATTGTGGATGTTTCATTGTGATTCTGTATGCTTTGAAAATAGTTAAAGGGGGGGAAATGTATGTATAAGAGAAGGGATTCCCTAATCACAGTAATGATTCTTATAGTTTGCTTAGGACAGTGCATGTGACTTCCAAAATGTTGAACACCAGAGAAATAGTAAAACACTTACACAGCACTCTATCTTCTGCAGCATTTTCTAAATATAGACTAAATCCTTGTCATAAAGGGTTTGTATAGTTAAAACAAAACAAGACTTGACATGACACAGAACGGCTTGAGAGAGGCATGAGAGCTGTAGGTGAAGAACTGAGAAATTAAACAGCTGTATCAAGTGAAGGATTTTTGGAAGCTTGGAAGGACAGTGAAGATGCCCTCCCTCTTCAGTTAAAAAAAAAAAAAAGTTTAAACTCCTTTTGTTGCCTAGTTTTTTATTAGTACTTTTTTAGAAACCACTATTTCTTTCTAATTTAGATAATAAAAACAGTAACTATATGAAATCTACAGAAGTATTTTTTTTTTTTGTAATAAATAAGAGAGAAATTTAAAGCTATTGTCAGATGTAGACTTGTGGGTCTAGGTCCTCAGGTGCTGTTACAGCACTGCTTCCTTCAATGGAGCTCAACACACATATTGCTTGCAGCTCCTGTTTGTATTTATTATGCTAAGCAGTAGCTGCTGACGGCAGTGAAAGAAGGATGGAGTAGGCAGAAAATGCAATAGCTTTTGATATACAGTGCCTCTAGCACCCCTTCCTTGGTACGTTGTTGGTTCTTCTCTGTTCCTCTTGAAACTGGTTTTCTGTCCTAGTCATTAAAAATGAAGCTTGCAAACCTTTGGTAAATTAATGCTGCTTGGACAAAAAATGAGAACACGTTATAGAGAGAACAACATCCTGTTTTTCTATGGAAACGATACTTGTTTATCCTACTGTCCAAGGGTCCTACTGCACAAGCTGCACCAGATGATTTTGAATTTCTTGGTTGCTTTCAGCAATATTTGACAAAAGACTTGAAAGTCTAAAACATTAATTGAAGTTTCAAGTTTTGAGAAATTGGAGGAGAGACACTCATGTAAATTCACTGGCTGAGAGGAAGGCTGCATTTTATGATGAGTATCAGAGTCCACCTAGGAGAGGAGTCCTGTATGTGTCCAGGCTGCTCGGAGCTCCTTAGACATTGAAATGAACCAACCACGACATGCAAATCTGTAGGTCACTACATCTTGTTAGGTCTGGCATTCATAATGGCATATGAGGAAAAAAAAAACATTGAGTGCTTTTCTTAAGTTGTTGTTTGTTTGGGGCTTGGGTTTTTTTTTTTTTTTTTAATGGTCTTCCTCCCTTCCCCAGGGGTATTTTATATCACCTTTTTTGAAAGTGTGGGGTGGAGCACTTGTTCAGGGTGTTGGACTGACGCCTGCTTGATGGGAATTGATTTGTTTAAGCTCTTATGTTGTATCCATTTACAACACCTGAAGATTTAGTTCTCTCTCTCTCTCTTTTTTTTTTTTTTTTTTAATTACTTACTTACCTGAAGTCCTCAAGCAAGCATATTGCAGCCATGAACCTTTTATTTAACTCAGCTTTTGACTGGAAAGATAGCATGTATTGTGGTTTTTTAATTGTTCTGTTGACGTTGACACTCAGCACATCTATGGGCAGAAGCAAAGAAGGCCAGACTTCTTTTTGTTCTGTGCTGTCAGAAAAGAATGGAAAGCCCAAACAAACCCTGCTGTGAATAAGTGGGAGTTGAATTGGTTTTGCTTTGAGCTAACCTGAGTGCTTGAAAGAACAGGCAGAAACTGTGCCTAGTTAGTGTATTGGGCTGGCTGGCCATAGTGTAATAACTGAGGGAAAGATCCCAGTTATACTCAGCTGAAGGTGGGTAACCAGTAATTTGTGCTCTGTTGCCATTCAGCTTGTCTCTGGTACCTCTGGTTTGAGAAGGTTTGTTCAAAATAGGGAAGTAGGAGAAAACTTCAGAGGCATCTGTTTTTCGGTGCAATAGCAAAACACTTAACAATTAGTCGTGAATGCAAAACCCAAACATTTGTATTCAAAAAGAGTGCATTTCTACTGAAGTGTTTTAAGTGGTTTGTTGCTCTAGTAGAAAATGAGCTTAGAAATAAAGCAAGGGAGTCTTTGTGTCAAGATAAACTTAACGAAACGTTATGTTTCAGTACTTCAGTCTTTATGCTAAGATTTGGAAAGCATATTACTTTCCTGAACTGTACCCAAGCACAAAATATGGTGAAGAATATACAGAAAAAATGTTGAAGAGTGACTGTGAAAAATAATGGTATTGTGTAGGTGTTTTGCACAGTAAAAACATCAAAATCCTCCTCATGTGTTTGTTTATTTTGGAAAATAGTTTGGGCAGGGCAGTACAGTGATGATTCAAGTCATGTTTGGATATAAAATGGGCTTGGTTTGCTCTGTCAGACAGGCGTTGCTGCATTCCAGTAAAAAACGTTTACTGAGCTTGTGTGCAAAAAATGCACCTGTTCGTGGGAATGACAATTTCAGCTGAGATAAAGTGGTATGCAGGGTACAGCAAAGTGACTCAAGGGTGAGCCGTCCTTTTTTAAACTGGGATTTTTCCTTTGCACTGTAATTGTTTTGCCTTTGCTCCAGTTAGTTGTGCTTCAGTCAGTGCCGGTTGTACTTCAGTTGAGCTCTAGTTACTGTATGTTAAAAAGACCTTTTGTAATTTATCTATTATGAATGATGGTTATTGAGGAAAGTTATTTCATGGGCTACTTTATTATCTTGAATACAGCAGCTTGTAATACTTAGGGGTTTACCAGAGGGATTTAATGAATCTGTGACAATAGAAACAATTACAGGGGTGGTGAAAGAATCCTTGAATGTATTATTTTTATTTCCCTGGAGTTAATCTTCACATATCAAAGTAAATTAACCAGAGTATGCTGTATGGATGTCTTCTGGATTCCCAAGTCAAAAGCTATTATGAACAAAATGTGATTCTTTTTATTCCCTGTCCTACAATTCTTTCTCAAAGTATGCTGCAAGTGTAGTCCATATAAGTGAACAAAGTAATATTCTGCATACATTTGTGGTATTAAGAGTAAGACAATAGTCACTGAGATATGCACAGGTAAAATTATTTCGGGAGATACTTTTGCTTTTCCTCCTGAATCTTCAGCTCCTGCCACCCTCTCAGTCTCCACCCAGCTGGTTGGTGTCACCCATCTTCATGCTCTTTGTTATCCCAAGGGTTGACAGTTCATGGCCTTTTGTCTGCATTTCCACCCAGAGCTCAATCTTCATTTCAATCTGCAGCTTGCAAGCCCAGCTACCTGCACCAGGTGTATTCCTCCACAGGACAATAGACTGTTTGCATGCCTCACTTTGTCCCTTTAATGCCCTGAGGGATTGCCAGCAGTGTGGCGTTTACTGAAGAGGTCAGGTTTGATAGAAACTGAAATCCTAACGTGGCTGGAGATAAAACAGAATATATTCTGTGTTTGTTTATTTGCGTAGGAGTAGGTACATGCAGAGATGAATTTCCGTGTAATCTTCAAACTGTTTACTATGTTGTGCTAATCTCTGCAACTACATCTGATTACAAAGGAAAAGAAGGCCACTGGTAGGCTTTAAAAGTTTTTGCCATCTGTCCTGGTGCTTACCCTTGTTCACCGTAAGGATGTATTGTGAGAGGCTAGGCAGCCTCTTAGGCTGTTTTTACCTTCTGTCTCTCTTTTGGACTTTGTTCAAATGAAGCAGCATGTGGGTCTTCTGTTTTACCAGAACAGTGCAGATCCTCATATCCTGTGCTTCAGTTGATCTATGTAGCAGTTTTTGATGTGTCTTTTTTTTTTTTTTTTTTTTTTTTTTTTATTTTGTACCTT